>VDFB02058242.1:728458124-728506578 GCA_007258455.2 Sequoia sempervirens | reverse complement strand
AGAGAGAGAGAGAGAGAGAGAGAGAGAGAGAGAGAGAGTTGATCTAGGGAGAGATAGAGGCTTTGAGAGGGAGAAAGGGAGGGAGAGAGGAAGCTCTGAGAGACTTGAGAGAGAGAGGGGTGGGAGGAACCCAAGAGTGAGAGGGAGAGATAGACAGAGAGTTGAGATGGAGAGAGGGATGGAGAGACAAAGAGAGGAGAGAGGGAGAGAGAGAGAGTTGAGAGAAAGAGTGTTTTCCCATGTTGGGATGGGATCTAGAATAAGAAGTGATACAACTATCAAACAAAACCATTACAACTCAATTCAACATTCATGCCATTAAAACCTTGAAGTTTAATAACATGTCATTAGATCATTCATGTAAAAGACCATAAAATAATCATGAATAAGAATCACTATCTTCCAATCATGGTACATAAAAAAGAACATTATGCAACTTTCAAACAAAATACTTAGAAGACATCAAGATACATGTTAATTAGATTGTTCATGTGAAATCTATACAATGATTATGATCAACAAATAAGTCATCAGTCAACCATGATGCACAAATAAACACTATATATAGACACTATATACATTAATAAACACTAAATTAATAGATTATTTAATATCTATTACTAAATTTTTGTCTCATCATTATACTATTAAATATTCATAAATTCAACACTAAAAATATCCATCCAATCAAATTCTTTATAAAATATCCATCCAACAAAATTCTTTAAAAATATCCATCCAAGATCAATTTTTTAATAAATATAAGATCATTGTCTTAATAAAGTTTTGCGGTTCTCAGTTGCATCTATTCATTTCTTTGTGTTTTCCTCATTAGATTTGGACGATCTCCTTTCCTCTAGCCATCATTGATGCTCGTCTAATTCCACTTCCATGGACCTACACACATCAACAACTATTTGCATTTTTGATTTAAAATGCCTCAATAATGGGTGAACACATTCTTCATTTTGAATAGCATTAACTTGATCCTAAATGGTTCGAACATTCACATCGACTTGTTCTCGAAAGTGAGCACCATTGGGTGCAGGTGGTGGAGGTGGGGGTTTCGAGGTGGAGTGGGTGGAGGTGGAGTGGTTGGAGCTAAAGGATGTAGATCCCTGATTTAGATATAAGTGAACCTACATTAAATTTGTAATTGAAAAATGTAAGATACATGTTTAAAATCCCCTTAAACCATTCAATATAAATGAATTAATTGAATACAAATGAAAAATATGTAAAGCTCATTTATATCTAAGGCATGTAAATGGAAAATAAATAATTGTTAAAGTGATGTGAAATCTCATTGAAAAATACATTAAATTTTTACCTCGCTGCAATGTGGAAGTGTTAAGCTCCAAATTGATTCAACAAAGGTGGAAGTGTTAAGCTTCAAATTGATTCAACAAAGGTGAAAGCGTTATGCTCCAAATTGCCAATACTAAGTGAATCTGTATACATAGTAATGGTTAAACAAAACTTGTCCCTGCAGCCATAGGGAAATGGGAAAAGTTAATGGGGAATAATCGATGGGATGTGCGAGAGGATATCAATTGTCTATGATTCAATATAATAGCCTCCTGTATAGAACATCAATTATTACCCATTCACTTCACCCATTTCCCTATGGTTGTAGGGACAAGTTTTGTCTGGTCAATACTAACAATGGATCCAGATTCACCAAGAATTGGAAATTTAGAGAACTTCCAACAAGGATCCTTTCTATTTTGAGAGTTGACAAGAGTCAAAAAAATTAAAAAATTAATAAAAAACAAATTATTTAGCAAATAAATACTAATTTAAAAATAAGAAACAAAGCAATAATTTTAGAAACATGAAAATAAGTGATAAAGAATAATGAAATATAGAAAAGAATGTAAAATAGTTTAAAAAAATGGAGAAATGAGGTAATGAAAGTTCTATTTTATGTTTGTTTAGTATGCTAGGTCCAATTTTATGTTTTTTTTTCTAGTAATAAAGGTTCCATTTTGTTTGATGTTTTTTTTTGTTTTTCACTAACTAGGGTTTCAAATTTTTTGTAAGTTTAAATAGAAATGAAAAAATTGAAAAAATCTACAAAGAATGCAAAAAAAAACTTAAATTTATCACTAATTAGCAAAAAAAATTGAAAAAATGCAAAAACAACTTACCTAAAGGTCATTGGAGGTCACTGCTCCACTGTCGTGTTGCCAAAATGAGGACTATTTCATGAAAATGAGGAAGAATTCGGGTTATAAATTCCTCAAAGAAATGGATATCCATTTTGTAAAAGTATATTATATTCCCATGTGGCTTCAATTAATTGGATAAAAAATAGATATCCGTTACTAACGGATATTCGTTAATAACATATATCCGTTACTAACAGATATTCATTAATAACCGATATCCGTTACTAATGAATATTCGTTAATAATAGATATATGCTACTAACAGATATTCGTTAATAAAGGATATCCATTTATTAAATATTATAATATATAATATATATTAGATATTATATAATATATGTAGTGTCCCTCCAGTTACTACTATTTGTTTCAATTTTCTTATGTTTGTTTTCTAGTCGTTATGCTACTTTGGGTACTATGCTACATCTTTTATTAGTTATGATACAAATTTTAGGTTTTGTTATACTCGGTGGATGATACATTGGACATCGTGATCATCTGGTTATGTTTGTATGATGACATTATGATAGACACATGTGCATTATGGTTTATGTTGTTTCTAAGTTTTAATGAGGTTATCATGATCTAATTGTTGTTTATGATATAATGATGCTCATCAGTCTTGGTGGAGAAGATGGTGTAGCTGTAACGCCCGATCACGCAAACCCCAAAGGAAAACTATTAACGTACAATTTTTTTTTTAAATCAATATAATAACCATGCATATATATTATAATACTCTGTGAATGATACATTGGACATCGTGATCATGTGGTTATGTTTGTATGATGACATTATGATAGACACATGTGCATTATGGTTTATGTTGTTTCTAAGTTTTAATGAGGTTATCATGATGTAATTGTTGTTTATGATATAATGATGCTCATCAGTCTTGGTGGAGAAGACGGTGTAGCTGTAACGCCCGATCACGCAAACCCCAAAGGAAAATTATTAACGTACAATTTTTTTTTTAAATCAATATAATATCCATGCATATATATTATAATCAAGAAATTCAATAAAAATATTTCCATAGATACATGTTTCAAATGGTGATAACCACTATTGCTAATAAAGGAATACAAAGTACAAATATACATTACATCTACTTCCAGTACATCACACTAAATAATTACAAGAGTTTACATCATAAAATTTCCCAACATATGTGGGAGTAATACATCAATACAAAAATATAACTGAAGTACAAAGTATACATCTGGCAACAAGGTGAACTTTGGATCATGCTGCATCTAAAAATCACTACACTGTACTATATGACTGCTGACAAGGGGACCCAACAGGGTGCGTAGCACGCTCCACCCAACCGCATGAGTCAGAAACAACTCACCCCCTATGCTAGGAGTAGATAAGGAAGGATCTTTGACCTAAATCATCTAAACAGAAAACAACAAGAATCAACTCCAAACAAGAGTGACATGAAAACACAAAGGAAATCACAACATCAACAAAAAACTTCCATAAGCTTGCAAAGATTACAAATCAAGGGGTGCTAGGGGAGAGTGTCATCACATAGTCCTAACATGGGTTATCATAGCTGCCTTCCTCTAGGCATTGACCCCCATCTATGGTTATCCTGGATGCCTCTCTAGGCGTTGGCCCCATAGGGTGACTCGTGTGGAATCATTAACCTCTCATGAGGACAAGGTAATGACCTTGCCAACCACAACCTTCTTAGGCCACCCTTAGTTTACGAAAGCCCTAACAGGTGGATGAGGCATCCTTAATTATCTTGTTAATGTTATTTCTACCCACCCCCTAATTTATTTAATTAAGTTATCACATATTACACTAACTCTAGTGTGGGCTATCCAGGCCACCCCTTTGTACGTCAGCACCCACAAAGAGCCACTCTCCCTAGAAACCCAAACCACAAAACCAAAGCTCCTAAGGTTGTCTCCATCGCTATTTAATTGCATGACATTTTTCATTGCATGATTGGCTTCCTAAATGTCACTACAAATTTTGATATTTTTTTCTTTGTCATTCCTTTCATCCAATATTTTCTATAATTTTTATGTTATATTCTTTCTGATATGCATTGTATCAAACAAATGCATAATTTGTCGCTACTAATAGTAGGGCAACCTACTAAATTGTCTGGTATAAATTTTCAGTCCCTATGGAAGTTGGCCATTAATTCCTTGACGACCTTCATGAAGCATATAAGTTAAAAAAATTAACAGGGAAAATCATTGTCAATTATAGCACACGAGTAAACACAACAAAATTTAAAAATATAAATTCCAAACATATCATATATGATAGATAAACAATTTGATCCAATGTATAACCTTGATGATTAATTCTATTACATTCCAACTTCCATAGGTGAGGTGTCATTCTTCATGGTTTTGATGTAGTCTCTTCTTTCCCATTAAAAAGATGTTTTTCAATAGTTTGATACTTATGATTTCTGTGGAGGAAGTGCCTATACTCATCAAACACCTATTTTCCTAAACTTGTTGAACGATGAGATTTCATTTTTGGACCACAAATTGGGCATGCAAATTTTCCCTTTGTTTGAAGACCTGCAAGATAATATATAATTGGATTAAATATGTCAATTTTTATAATTATATATAATGAATAGATTATTTAAAAAAATGCATGATATCTACTTCACAAAATTAAATATCATTAAACTGTAGTCAAACATTATAACATACCAAAAAAAATGTGTTAGCCCTAGGGCATCATGAATTGTCCATAAAAGCATTGCATGGAATTGAAATTGTCTTTGTCCTATTGGTCAAGAGACGTCATACATAGAGAGGCCATTCCATAACTTTAGTAACTCTTCGATAAGAGGCTCAATATATACATTCATATCTTTAAATTGGTACTTACCTATTTGAATGAACATAAACATTACGTAATTATTATAACCATTTTACTAAAATATAAATAAATTAATGTACATGACTATTAAATGAAATAAATATAAGTCATTATGCAACAAATAAGACAAATGAGATGCTACTACGTTAAAGAAAATTGATGTAAACAAATCCCTAGAACAATCATTGACACCATTATATGCTCCCTCTTTATTGACATCCATGGAGCAATGTTATTGTTGATAACAAAAATAGGCCACATCAAGTAAATAGATCTGAACTCTCCAAATGGATTGACACTGTTCGCTGCCAATGAAAGCCTAAGATTATGAGGTTCTTCTTTAAAGTGTGGTCATTTTTTCTCCATGTCCCTAAATGTAGAACCATCCGTAGGCATTCAAAGAATGTCATCTCCACAGTTTCTATTCCACGCATGGTAATCCATAAATTGTGTTGAGCTTCACAACTAAATAATCATTGCATACATGGAATAATGGGAATATAATGAAGAAGCTTATGAGGCACCTTTTTTGTTAGTTGATCTATTTGATATCTACTGATATGACATTTCGGGCATTCATGTTGTTTTTGATATATAATATGATCATTGGGACATGTATCTATTGCTTGATACTCTATTCCAATATCTTTCATA
The DNA here is from genome assembly GCA_007258455.2 of Sequoia sempervirens. Lineage (NCBI taxonomy): Eukaryota > Viridiplantae > Streptophyta > Pinopsida > Cupressales > Cupressaceae > Sequoia > Sequoia sempervirens. The sequence continues at coordinate 728,500,888 of VDFB02058242.1, read as the reverse complement.
ATGCCAGATAAATCTCGGTATGAGCAAGGTAAAATATTTGATGGTGGTAACAAAAATTCACCAATCAATCTACAACAAAAAATAATTTGTTAATATAAAGAATATTAATGGTAAATATTTCATCATTTATTTACTAGTGATGAACTAACAACAATTAAAATAGATGAAAAAAGATGACATATATGACATACCTTAACATCCGTGAGATTGCTATGTTGAATAAATCATTCATAACTTTCAAGTTCACCAACAAAAATACAACATAGAAGAGTTGTTTGGGAGCCTTCATAAAGGGGCTCGTATGCCTTCTCAAGTACAGGTAAATCATGAACATCATCAAAATCATCTCGATCATCATGATCAGCTATGACACTAAATGTGTCATAGATAAATGTATTTGTACCATCATCTTCAATAGTGTTTTTTGGCGCATGATCATCTTCTTCCATAGGATCATTAACTTCATCTTCAATATTCAAAGCTCCAAGTTCCTTTGCTTGCAAAACCACATTCTCTAGGTCGTGATAATCCATATCATGTGCCCTAGGGCACCCCACCTTTATAATAATGATAGACACAAATAAACCGTGATCATGATCAAGTGATTATATATATATATAATGTTAAAACGATATAAACATTTACAAATTCAATCAATATAAACACATATAATGAACAACTTACCAATGGATGATAATCATACCTCCCTTCAACGTGACCATGCTACCTACAATGTTTCTCATCTGTTGTGATTAAAAGTCTTCTTGTATTTAAGCCCTTGCAATTATTGCAAGGATAATAACATTTCCCATCACCCTTTCTTTTCAATCTATCCTACAATCTATCAAATGTCTCTTCATTTTTTTTTGGACTAATATTATTTGACATAATTTTTCTTTACCAAGCTTGAATATTTAGATCTTCAAAAAATATTAAACTCACACTCTAATAATTTTTAATCATAAACAGGTAACAAAATCTAATAATTTTGATATTTTACACCAAAAAAATTCGGTATGCAACCACCCATGCAGAAGAGAAGATAGCCTGAAGTTAATGACCCCAAAAACACTTTAAAATGCTAATTCTAGATTTTATTAAATTTTGATTTTACTATATTTCCAACCATTATACTCCTAAAAAAAGAACATTGAACTTGTACAACAAAATCTAGAAATGAAATTCTGAAAATGCACAAGTCTAAAAATGAAATATGATGAGATGTTGCTTTAAAATATGACTTTCAAACATGGAAGTACAAATCTGACTTCACAAATGAATTTTGGAAAAAGACAATGACTACCCTCAACCTAGTGATAACAATAAAACACTGCCGCAATAAATAGTCAAACTCACTTTTATTTATGTCAGCCACAATTTGATTTTGCATGTTTGTCAAAATTTCGATGAAAAATCTTCAGCAAAATTTCAACGAAAACTCAAATTCATCAAAATTTCGACGAACGTTAGAGATAGAATTTATAAAAGTTGAAAATTACACATTAAATATCACAAGTACCCGACAATACATCTTTCATCGGAAATTTTTGTCGAATTTTGCAGTCAAATGAGTTAGTGTATTTCCAAGTGTACTTTTGGTCTCAAAGAGATGAAGTACTTGGGACACAGTTTCACACAAGGGAGTAAAGGTGGATCCTACCAAAATTAAGGCTATCATAGAATGACCTATTCCAAAAACTATTAAGAAATTGAGGGGTTTCTTGGGATTGACTAGATAATATAGAAGATTTTTGAATAACTATAGTCATATATAGGAACACCTCTCACAACTCAATTGGAGAAGGATTCTTTTCAATGGAATGAGTTAGCTAATACAACATTTGAGATATTGAAGGAAGCTATGTGTATTAATCTAGTTATCACCACTCCATACTTCAACAATGATTTTATTGTTAAACATAATGCTTCAAGTAATGTATAGGAGAAATTCTCATGCAAGATGGTCAAACCATTGCTTTTGAGAGTCATCAATTAAGGGTAAAAATCAACTCAATCTATTTATGAGAAGGAAATGCTATTTATTATTATTTATATAGTAAACAAATGACCATATGTAATGAGAAAACACTTCAAAGTTAATACAAATTGTGAGAGCCTAAAATATTTTTTGGAACAAAGATTATCTTCTGAAGAGTAAAAAATGGGTCACTAATATGATATTGTAAAATTTATTCTAGCTAAGTTAGATATTTCCACAGCTTTTCCAACTAAAATTGTTGGCTAAATGCATCTGTAGCACCAATTTGAGGCCAATTTACCAAAAAATTAAATTTATCTGAAAAAAATGATGTTTCAACTTCTACTTATGTAAATAACATTTTTTAAAATATAAAAAATACCTTTCTGTAGATCCATAAGTGTAGCTTATATATATTAATAATTTAATAATTATTTATATTTTCTTTTTTCTTTTTATTAAAAGTAGGTTATCAACACAAAATATTAGGTTGATTACCATGTCAAGGAAAAATAGTAAAACTTCTTAATTTAAAAAAAAAAATATGATGCACTAGATAAGAGAATTTATATCAAGATGGTATATTTTTTTCCATTTTAGATAAATAAATAATATGAAAGTTGATGTCAAATGGAAACAACTATGTTTTAATATGCACACACTTTAATATTTATTAAAAAAAAATATTTATCAAAATTGAAAAAAAATAAAAATCCATGCACCAAAGTTTCAAGATATAAATACACACAAAAAAATGAAGGAAAAAAATTACTATATAAAGATTGATGTCTCATGTAACTTCATTTTTCAACATTTTTTTAGCAACTAAATTCTTGTGTCAATTTATAAAAACTATATTCAAATAATTTTTCATTTTTATTTTTAAAAATAAAAGTATAAAATATACTAAAAAGTAAATATTTTATTAGTTAACATCATTTGAAAATTCAAAACATATATGTCACTTTTTAGTGATTCAAGTTTAAAATTTGGATTAGTGTTGGTTGTTTCCTTTAAAAAGTGCGACACAATTTTGTACCTTTACTCTAATTTTTTTTCTTGAAATTACTAGGAAATTTGGATCTATACTTATCTTGCTTCTTGTCCTTCTTGTATTTTTCTTTGAATCTTCCTAAAATTGCTAGGGCCTCCTTAGCCATCTAATAGGTCTTCCTTCTCATTTAATTTTAAAGAAAATATTCAACCAATTTGTGTAAGATTTGGTATATAATAATCTACACCATGCAAGATTTCAATAAAGATTGTAGCCAACCAAGATCTAGGAACTTATGTGGAAGAACAAGAGATTTCATCTATGAAATAATAATGTTATTCTATGAAATGATGCAAATTATAGATTAGTTACAATTAATATTAGAAAGACAACCCCTTAGTTATTCAATCTAAGGTGAACATATGATTGCATAATATTATGCAATGTGTCTTAATCTTATGAATTAATACATAAAGTGATAACTATCTTATATGTGCCCTATGTAACTTAAGAAACAAGTGTGATTAGGACTTAGGTGATGAACTAGCTAGATAACATCCCATCTTAAGTGTAACTTAGGGAGAAGTAGATAGAAGAAAATGATGCAAAGATGTATCTCGACTACTAGGCCATGTTACTTACCCTTGTAAAAATGCAATTTCTCACAAAAAAAGGAGAAAAACCAGTGGGATAAAATTTCCCAAAAGAGAGAAAATAAAAAATATTCTCAAAGAAGAATGAGAAGAAAAAATCCATGCAAGGAAAAGGTCCTCCCATAAGAGAGAAGAAGAGAGACCATGTAGTATCCCCTCAATGTAGAGTCTCCTACAATGATGGTAGATACCTGACATTGAATGATGAAGATGATCCAATCACATTTAACAAAATTCTTCCCATTAGGAAGAAACAAACCAATAATGTATGCACAATATCTTCCCTTTCTTGAAATAAAGATGTGTGTTGTCCTTGAATTGAAGAGGTTTATGGTATGTATGTGTAAAAGTTTTCCCCTGGCGAGGAAACTGTTATACATATGAACCATAAACCTCTTCAATTGTTGCAAACACAGGGGAACTTGCAAAATGCTAGACATCAAAGGTGGTCTTCTTATCTACAACAATTTCACCTCAACATTCGTCATAAAAAGGGAATCAATAATAAAGTGGAAGATTGTTTAATTAGGTCTCCAATTGCATCTTTGACAATGGTGTTGGATTTTTGTGGTCATCAAACAATGACTTGGGCCAAATTATATGGTAATGAACTTAATTTTTCACATTTACAATAAATTGGTAGAAGGAAAGTTAGTCCTTGATTTTCACTTGCAAGATGGGATGCTTTTTCATGTTGGTCACATGAAAAAGAATGATATGGGAATGACACTACAGTCATGTTGTAGGACATTTTGGCATTGGTAAGATTATTGTTGTCCTTCAAAAATATTTCTATTGGCCAAAAATGAAACAGGATATCATTTTATATATCCAAGCTTGTGTAGCATATGTAATTGCAAAGCCTACAAATCATAAACTATTATCAAGCAAGTTCAAAATAATTTTTACAAAATTGGTTGATAATGGTATATGGGCCATTGCAATTGCACATACTACATAAGATTGGATATATAAAATGATATCCTATTCCATTTTTGGCCAATAGAAATATTTTTGAAGGACAACGATAGTCTTTCCGATACTAAAATGGCATGCAACACAACTGTAGTGTGCTTCCCATATCATTATTTTTTTGTTTTTTAGTGGGGAAACATATGTGACAAACATGACAAAGCATCCCATCCTACAAGTGAAAATCAGGGATAGACTTTCCTTCCGCCAATTTATTGTAAATGTCAGCAAAATCAGGGTCATTACTATATATTTGGGCCCAAGTCACTATTTTATGACCACACGAATCCAAAACCATTGTCAAAGCTACAATTGGAGGCTTACTTAAACAATTTTGCACTTTATTATTGCTTCCCTTTTTATGAAAAATGTTGAGGTGAAATTATTATAGATAAGCAAACCACCTTTAATGTCTATCATTTTGTAACTTCTCTTGTGTTGACAAGAATTGAAGAGGTTTATGGTCCATATGTATAACAGTTTCCCATGGTGAGGGGTTCAAGGGGATCATCTCCCCAGTTAGAGGTCTGGGGGCAATGCCCCTGAAAGGAAATTTTTATTTACATTTTATTATTGTAAATCTGGACCATTCATCATTAGGTATTAGATCTGATGACTGATATTCTATTAGCTTGACTTTCCATGGAAGGAAACCCTATTTTATGAGGGCATTGTATTACAACTATGTATTGTGATGTATTCTAAGAGTCTAATAGTGGTCATACTGCCTCTAGATCTCTAGTTGATGATACTCTTGTGAGAATATTTCTCTACAATTATATTATAATCTTTGTGATTTATGAATAATATATTGGGTGGCTTTTGGAGTATGGGGTTTTTCTCCCAAAAGGGTTTTCCCCACATAAATCATTGTGTTGTGGTATACATGATTTTTATGTTTATTTGAACTATTTAAGTTTTTGTAACTATTAAAGATCTGTAAATTTTCACATTATCCTCCTCTCAAGTGTAGGAAGTTATTCCACTACCTTAGCTTCCTTACACAATATAGTTACATGGATGATTGTATGACCAAGGAGGGTAAAAAAATTTTGAGGGCCTTGACTAAAGTGCTCTAATTTTGATGAATTAATAGTCAAATTTAGGGTTTTTGGGCCTTTTAGACATGATGGAAGTGTCTTTTTTGACCCAAAATTCTCCAAAATTATAGCTACCTTTTGGATCTAGAAACCACCTTCCAACTTTAAACCCTCATTTGGCCTTAGATGTCTGATTTGGATGAAAAAAAGGGAACAATTAACTTTCTTGGACCCTTTGGAATCAATGGTGAGCTCATATCTACACCAAAAATCTCCAAAATGAACCTACAATACAAAGTTACAAAGAGGAAACCTCCAAATATAGTATTTCTATCAATTTTTTAATTATCTAGATCATCATTTGATGCAAGAGAAGATAATATTGAAAATTTCAAAATCTACAAAGATATTCAACCTAGAAATCTCAATTAATACTAACAAGAATAAATCCCACAAGTATTTGGTATAGATTAATCTACACCATTTAATATTTAGCTAAATATTGTAGCCACCCAAGATCTAGGAAATTCTATGAAAGCACAAAAGAGATCATCTATGAAAGAATAATTATATTCTATAAAAGGATTCAAATGATAGATTACCTACAATTGAGATTAAAAAGATAACCCCCTAGTCATGTAGGCTAAGGTGAACATAGGATTTCATAATACTATGGCATGTGCCTTAATCCTATGACTTAATACATAAAGTGATAACTATCCTATGTGTACCCTAAAGTAAACTTAATTGAAAAGTGTGATTAAGACCTAGGTGATGAACTACCTAGGCAAAACACCCTTTTGGCATCAACAATTTGTTCATCTTAAACTTGGTGGTAGTGATCCCGATGGCCATAACTATATGGTCCAATGTATTTGGGAATAACATAAAAAAGTTAGACAAGAATACTCCTCCTCCATTTTCATTCCCATGAAGTGGAACTAGGTAACTACCATATTAAAGGCATTTATGTGTTTGACTATAGACCCACCATCATCCATCCTAAGGCTATACAACTTCTTTCTTAGGAAAAGATTATTCACTAGGGATTTAACCTAATAAATTTCTCCAAGGTTCTTTAAAAGATTCACTATGGTAGTATCTTCATGCACATTCAATAACATTAATTCAACCAAACCAAGTGTAAATTCCTCCAGGGTTCTTCAAAAGATTCACTATAGTATTATCTTCATGCACATTCAATAACACTAATTCAACCAAACCAAGTCTAATAAGTCCCTTTTTCTATCCATATTTTCCTCATATTCTCATGATGCAATTGTAGATCTAGATCTAGATGAGCACATCCTCCATCTTGAGATTCCACAAATAAAATTTTGTTCTTGAGAAATTCTCCATATCTATCCTTGATGTGCATTCCATCTCTTCCTACAATAAGATCAAAGCCCTCTTTATATAACATCTCACCCAAATGAATATTAGTACCAAATTATTTATACCCAACACTTAGGATTTAAGGTGATTAAGATTTAATACTGAATGGAGGGAAGCAAGTTACACATAAATTCTTCCTAGACTAGTATTTTGAGGATATTATTATGAAAAATTCAATATTTTAACAATCATAATTTATAAACACTTTTAAACATAAAATAAATAATATAGCATAACATAAGTGTACATGTGGAAAACACTTTCGAAAGAAAACCCCCATGCTCCAAATTAGCCCAATGTATTATTTAGTAAACCATAGTTATAATACACTTATAAAGCAAGCCTTCATAGGAGTATCACCAAATAGAGATCTAGAGGAGTTCTAAAAAAATTAACATATCTATAAAACTCACACATGACGTCCATCTTAAGCATCTAATATATATGAAATACAATACACAAAATCTTCAAATGGTAATTAGAAAGACATGAGCTAAAACCACCAAAAAAGTGGTGCCCAATATTATCCCCAATCAGAAATTCCTTATGACGTGTCATCAAATGCATCATAAGTTGGTCAACAAGTGTAACTTTTCTTTACAACTCTTTTATGTGTTCAACTACTTTTTACATTTCCTATGCAAACTTTCATAGGCCATAAATTTTGACCCGGTGGGCTAATCGAGCCCATATTTTTTTTTAAATAAATTCTCAAAGAGATCTATGTAACAAGAATCCTTATATGTGATTTTGAGTAATAAAAAAATATTTAATTTTTCTAGAAACCAAATCCATAGAAAAATCCTTATATGTGGTTTTGAATACTAAAAAAATATTTAGTTTTTCTAGAAACCAACTCTATAGCCCAAACTTTTATTTTTTCCCATTTTATATCAAAAAATTACACATTTTGTAATCTTAACTATAGAAGCAAGGTTGAGGCACCTTTCCAAACATCCATTTCTATCTAAAAATTTATTTGAATATCTTATTTCCACAACAATAATTATCTCATCAACAATCAAATTTTAAAAACATGAACTATCATGGTAACGGGTTAGGCCTTCATGGAAAAGTCATTGTGAAATCCATCCATATCAAAGAAAACCCTATACTTTAGAGCCTTGACTATGATTATCATGATAAAGATATTGGTAACACCCTTATAAATCCTAAAATAAGTTTTGCTAAAATACAAATAGTTACCTTCCTTCACTCCTCACATGAGCTCGATACATCACTCCCATTACTTCTATCCTAAAATATCCTAATCCTAACTTTCCACCTCCTACGACCCCTAACTAGGATCAACAATCACACACATCATTAAAATTATTCCAACATATTGAATCCAACACCAAAATCAAGGTATGTCAAGATAATGTATCCCTTGGTACCATACCATTTCCATTGGAAGTGATTTGGATGTAAAAGCATAAAATTAAACAATAAATAGTCCAAAAAAATATAAGGATCACAATGTCACAACATGTTGGTGTGTATTATCAGAAATAAATCTAATCTAAAATAAAAATAAATCCAAAATGCCACAAAGGCCATTCAATAAAAAAGGAAGTGTGAATATAAAGTCAATTCCCAAGTAAAAATAAGTAATATGTAAAAAAAAAACATCGAAATCAACATCAAAATCTACTCCTACAAAAGCTACCTTCACACCTAATTCCCATAATCCTCCACCTCAATCTAAGCACCCCCATCTTCGAAATCCTAAATCCATTTTTGGTCTCTATGTCTCAAAATCTATAATCCTAATTAATCCACCACCTAAGTCCATTTTGGGTCCTTACACCCCAAAATTTGTAATCCCAATTCCTCCATCTAAGTGCCAACATCTATAATCCCATCCTCATCCAAAACCCCAAAAATCCATCATGGTGTGTGTGTAATTGTTGGTCTTGATGCCATTTTCTCATTATACCACCTTCCTATCCTTTCATCCATCCATCTCTCAACAACCTATCCAATATCCAACATACATGCACCATCACATATCTTTAATCCAATCCTTCACATAACTCCCTATCCATACTTCATCTCATCTATTCCTCTTTTGGTCCATCTATCTTTTCATCTTCTTCTATATTTTATCCTCCAATCCCTTCATCCCTTTTGAGAGCACACAGATGTTCTTCAAACCCACCTATCCTATTAAGGGGGAATACCAAAATCTCTCCTTATTGCCATTCCCATCCTTGTTTGGGGCATCCTACCACTAGTCCTACCTCTTCCAAAGCTACTAGGTTTTAATATTCTTTTTTGAAACAAAATTGCTTCATATAATTGCAAAAAATATCTCAAAGAGGGGAAAAATATATACATCTAAAATTTACCACATCCTAATACCACACCCAACATCATCTTCTGTACTACCATATTTAGCACCATGTCATCACCACATGAGTAAATTAAATATTTTTATTATTTAATTAATTAGGCTAATGCCCCCTATTCATCCAAAATAAATAAATGAACCTATTTTCACTAATTAACTAAATAATATTATTTATTTAATACATTTATTTCAAAATAAAATTCACTTTCTTGATTATCTACAAATAAATTCAAATTTCAAAAAGTCACATGACTAGCTCAAAGTTGTTTAGATTTATTGAACATAGGCACTCCCATAAAAGGAAATCTAATCTCATACATCCACCATTAATTCACACACTATATCTAAAAATTCTAACCATTCACATAAATATATTCCTGAAATAAACCCTAGCATCCATCATTTAATAAAGTTATCTCAATCAATAACATTCATCTATTTGCAATCAATCTTGACATTCATTAATTAGCTTTCTCTAGAAGGTAACTTACTCTAGAATCTAATACATCTCAACCATCCAAGTAATATATATAAATCAAAGCATCCTCAAGGAAAAATTATCAAGACTCTTAAATGCAAAGTTATGTTGTTGGAATGAAGAATAACCTACACATCAACAAGCATCAAGACTGTATTAAGAGCACATCGAGAGGTGTTGAGGAATATTTTGTGAGATCTCTCAACTTAGGGTGCACTCTATTTTTACACTCAAATGGAGGTATATGTAGAGGTATGATATAATGGTTCATTTTTTGCATTAAGTATTTCTCTCTCTCTTTGTTTCTTCTTATATACAAAAAGTACAAAGTAAAAGTGAGACCAATCATCAAGTTTCTTGCAAAAAAGCTACATGGAAAGCAAAGAAATAAATTTTGGTGAATCAATATAATGTAATTTTACCACAACCACAATTTAAAGAGAAACTGTATAGCTAAGAAAATAAATGTATAATGTCACACCTATTGAGAAAACAATTTCACTACTTGCACAAAATTTCATCAAGATGAAACATATCATTGAGAAAGAAAACAAATAAGAGTAAAAATATAAGAAGAAAGAAGAAAAATTAGATAATTTTTAGAATAATAATGAACAATTGATGAGCACAATATGGTAATACCCAATGTGATGCTTAAGAAATGCAATGTTCAATAATTCATGAACACCACTATAGCGTATACTAATATATGTACCTATAGGTTAGACTTTATTTTCCTTTCATTTTTTGATTTCATACTTTAGTTCCTTTTTTGTTTTTCTATCCTTTTACCTCTATTATTGTGCTAGTTATAGCCATTTTCTTTTTCATATTTATTTCACCTTAATTTTGTTTCCTTAGTTAGGGGCATTGTTGGGTTTCATTTTAGCTTTTTCGTATGCATTCTTTCCTATTCCCCACTTGGGCTAGCTCTTTGTTTTAACTTATATATATTTTTTCCATTATTATATTGGTCTTATTCATTGACATGACATTATTATATCATTCTACTTAGAGACGATTCAATGGAATTACATAAGAGATTACTTATTTAATTTTCTAATACTACATAATACTTACTGGAATTTAAATATTATATATACTATGATACGTCATGCTTGCATTTACATATTATACTTATAAGATCATCTATTTTAGTCTCTCATTGATAGATCTTGCTTCTTAGAGCTTTACTCATTAAGTATATACAAATTGACACATAGTACTACCTAAATTCACATATTATATTTAGTTTACACTTTAATCCCACATTTAGAAGAACAAGTTTGAATGGACTTTAGGAGAAGATAGAAGTTTTTAGTTGCTAAAAATTAAGGTGATAGAATAGCTGGTGTCAATATTAATCTATTTTAATAAGGTATTCTAGGTTGATTATTATGTAAGTGAAAGTGAAAGAAAGCAATATTGGGCCAAGAAGGAAGATTAATAGAACATTTCAAGTAGAATTTGAATGATTCAAGGAAGATATATTTAGTATATTGAATCATCAATTTTATGGTTGGTTCTATGTACTTCTCTTGCACTCTTAAGGTTTTTCACCTAAAAGGAGAGAGATAGAACCCTAAAGTTGAGGTGGTTCACTCAAACTAAGATATGCAAGATGGAATTGAGACTAAATGCAATGATCTAAATGTAGCTAGATGATGAAATTAATTGATTATTAATGCAAAACTAATGAAATATGCAATGTTTGAAAGCATAGTGAGGTATAAAAAAATGAACTAAAAACATAAAAAAATGCAAACAAAATTAAATGAGACTTAATAGAGTGCACTTGGAATTTGAATGCTAATCTTGGAAGGTTCTAGAAACTGGAAAAAATCATTGTTTATGACCAGTGGGACTCATTCGCCACTGATGGTGAATCAATCCTCCTACTGGTTAAATGACTTGAAACTGCTTTCTAACTGTTGGGAATTGGATTATGACAAAATCAACTTTTCTAGCCTATAGGTGGGACTCATTTGCCACTAATGGTGAATCAATCATCCTCCAAAATTCTACAAATTCAAAGGTCAATTCTATAGGTCCATATTTGCACTTGTCTCCTTGTCAGGTTGACAAAGTCAAATCTACATAAAATGGGTTGTAGGTTGTCTCCAAGCTTGAATTAGGTTTTAGTTTACTTGAAACACTTTGATTACTTGTTGACCACTTTCCAACACCTATTTACTTTAAAAATATACCTACAAGGCCTACGAACACACATGCCAAGAGGGGGAAAATTGTTAAGGGTTAGAGTAGAGGGATTTTCCTTGGTCAAATCCCACTTTGGTAATCAAACCCTTGATAAAGAAATGAAATAGAAAGAAGAATGAAATGATGAATAAAAACATGCAAGTGTCCTAAACTCACCAAAACCTTGTTGAAGAAGTCTGAAGATATGTCTATGGCTGCTCCAAGGTGCTTGAATGATTGCTTGATTGAATGATGTAAAATGCTTGAATAATTAAGTGTATGAGATGATTAAGTGAATATGATGAATGGGGGTTAAAATGGATGGAAAAACACTTATTTATACACACTTATGCCCTAATTACCCAATAATACATCACATGTTGACATAAGGTCTTTTTGAATAAAAAAATGAAAGAAATTTTGAATTATTTTGAATTTGGAGCCAAGAGGGACTCATTCGCCACCCATGGCGAATGGGTTCCACTCTAGGCTTGTAAGTGGGTGTTGGGAATTAAGTTGCATTTAATGTTGTTTTTCAGGTTTACATTCAAAAATACACTTAATTAGGATTATAAGTGCATAAATGGGCCAAATAAAGCATAAGAAAGGTGTAAATAGTGATAACAAGCCTAGAAAAGTCTGAAAGCTTGTTACAAGACTTTACAACACTTTAAAATAGGACTTGATAAGGGATAAAAAGGTGATATTTAGATGAATTATAATGAGAAGAGTCTAGAAATGTGTAGAAATGTGTTACAAAACTTCACAACACCTTCACAAGACATCATAATTTGAATGTTTAGGACCTAATGTGTATGCATAATCAAAGCAAAATACGTCAAGCATCATGAGAAAAAGACCTAAAAGACCATGAAAATGTCCAAGATACATTTTTCTATGGTACATATATGACCATGAGTTTTACGTCAGTTCAAGCATTGAAAAAGTGGGAACATTTCCAAGTGTTTACAAGGGAATTTATGTTGTAAATTGATCATCAAAAATTACAACATTAAACATTTAAGGTGAGATGAATTTACATGTGTGAGATGACTAGACTTTCTATCAAATTGTAATTTTGTGTTGAAGTATAGGAGTGGGAAATTAAACAAGGTTGTAGGTACATTGAGTATGAACATAATTTGTTGACATAAGTGAGATTTGAGATGGTTAGATTTAATTATTTGACATGTTTATGTGAAGATGATCCTAATTTTATAGATCTACATGGTTAGCATGTAAAAAATGTTAAGTATGGATAGACCTAAGTGGATTGATTACATAATTTAGAATTGCCTACAATTCAATAAAGGCTAATTGTGTATTCCAAGATTCTCTATTAGGTTTATAATGATTAAGGAAAAACATATATAAGAAATTTGGCTACACATTTTAGAGTAGATAAGCTAGTAGTATTGGAGAATGAGAACTATTTTGTGTTGTAGTTGTGAATAAATTCTCCAATATGGAACATTTCATTCTAAGTAAGAATAAAAATGATGTGGTATATATACTTGATCTATTTTTCAAAGAACTTGTGAGGTTTCATGGGTTTCTATGGAGTATTGTTTTAGAGATGTTAAGTTTAATAATTTAGTGATAAGGAGTATAGTAGTCTAACGAGTGTATAAGAATTGAGAGATATTAGCAATGAGAAAAAATAAGTGTGGAGGTAGATGAGTGTGTAGAACACATGAAGTACATACAAAAGTGAGCATTCAATTGAAAAAGATGAATGCCAAATATAAGGAGAAAGTTATGAGAAAAGAAGGCATAAGGAGTTTGTGGTTGGAGATGAAGTAATGGTGTATCTTACAAAAGAAATATTTCTAGTTGGGACATGAAATAAGCTAGAGATGCATAAATTTGGTCCTTTTAGAATTGTTAAAAGATTTGGTTTAGGAAATACATATACTGTGGGGTTATTAAAAGGAATGGGTATGTATCAACAAAATTCAATATTGTAGATCTATATTAGTATCATGGAGGATAACTTCAAGACAATAATATAAAAGTATAATTGAAGAATTAGACACAATAACATAAAAAAAGGAGATTGAGGAAATTATTGATAATAAGATTTAATTAAAACATAATTAATTTAGAATTTAATAATAAAAATTATATTACTTGATGTATCATCTCTATTTTACATTGTTACATTAAATCTAAGATGCATTTTTTATTTTTGTGCACATATATATGTGAAATAAGAAATATTTAAAAAAAAAAAAAACTATTTTATAAAATACAAATTATTTATTTTTTAAAATTTAAAATAGAAAGTATTCAATCTATATATTTACCCCTTTCCAATATATTTTTGAAAATATAAATTACATATACAATATAAAAAATTATAAAAATAATATTACCACTCTTTTTATTTTTTAATATAAAAAATGATCTAAAATATTTTATTTCTTTATAATAAATTAATTAAAATATTAAAAAAAAAAATTAAAAATATATATTTGTTAAAGTATATCTTCTTACATTAAGAAATATACATGAGATAAAAAATAACACTCAATAAAGAAAAAAATGGCGACAAGTGAGGAAGGCCAAAAATTTGCAGGAGGATTGGTTGGAAAGGTGAAGCTACCCAGGGAGGATGCTTGTGACAACCAGCAAGGAGGATTGCAAAGGTTGCTTAGGGGTGATAAGGAGGCACGAGCTAAGGAAGCAGTGTGGGTAGTTTCTCCAAATCAATTACAAGAAATAATAGCTAATGAGGGTTGGTGCCAAAATTCAAATAATCCCAGAAGGGGGAATCAAAGTGTTCGAGGTTGAAATGGGTAGAACTAGAACAAGGAGAATGGGAGGCACAACAGAGGGACTAACATCTGATCGAGGGGCCAAGAGGGTCCTTCACAAAGAATAGGTGTGGATGGTAATTTGGGAGATTGCAGCCCTAGGGTTGCACCTTGGGCAACGCCAGGTGCATCAAGAGAGAGAAATGATGTTGGGCGCACCAACTAGGGACACAAAGTGACCTTGGTGATTGGTTCAAACTTGTTGCAGCCATCACTAACCTTTTTGGAGTAACAAGGCTTGATTTTTCACTCGTACAGGAGAAGTATGAACTGGGATAGTCTAATTCATTGGTGGCAAGGTTGTTGGGGTGTAGAAATGAAGTTCAAGGTTTTGGCGAATGGATTTTTTGTGGTAATATTCCCGTCAACTTGTGTTAGGGATCATATCTTGAATGGGATCTAGCTTATGGATGGTTTTTGTTTTTACATCCAAAAGTGGAAGGTAGGCTTTGATCCTATGAAGCATCAATTGGAGTGGATCCAAGACTAGTACCGATTGCCAAATCTACCCTTGGAATTTTGGAAGATAGAAATTCTAGAGAATATTGTAAATCATTTAGGGAAATTTGTTTGTGTGGAGGAAAGAGTAAATCAAGATGGTGTAAGCACCTATGTGTGAATTTGTATCGAATGCAAACCACATATTTCCTTCTGGAGAGAGATTGAGTTGTTCACAGATTGGGGAAATTTTATTTAACCCTTGATCCTAGACCCATATATAGAAATTGTGCTCTTGGACACCATTGGGTGGCGATCACTGAATTTGGGAGGTTGATGTCCTCCTCCCAATCAATCTTCTAATAACCAAGATATAGGCAATATGGCAAAGGCTAGGGTGGACCCTAGGGATGTCATATGTGCTTCTCTATCAGAATCCATGGAGAATATGGATATGGATGTCAACCTTGCTGTGGGGAAGGATTCCATGGAGGATATTGGATTGGTGGATGGAGGGGTGGAATCACTTGCTATGCAGGACAACATCTTGGTGCACCAAATTTTGAATTCTAAAATTGAAGAGACAAAGAAGATGATGGGGCCCATCATCTAGGAAGAAAATCTTGACTCGCCAATGGAGGTTGGTTATGAGCTTGTTGAGCTAGCTAAGGCCACCAAAGATGGATCGATCTCTTTGTAAAATACAAAGTTGGTAGATGATTGGGTGGATGGTACCCAATTGGATGACCTACAACAAGTAAATTTTTTTTTCTAGGCTCCCCTTTGCTTGCGAGTTGATCATTCTTGCCAAGGTTACAGGGGGTTTGGGTATCTACTAGAAAGAATCGTTCAAAGTGTCCTCGAATTGTGGTGAAAAAAAAAGACGTGGCAGGATTCCCAATCAATAGAAATTGAAATGGGATAGGGAAGCTTGTGGCCAACTAAAGATCAACACAATGCTCAAAGTAGGGAAGGGCGAGGCCCTTCCTAAACATCCATGAGGGTCATTACCTAGAATGTTAGGGGCTTGAACACCCCTAACAAATGATGCCTAATTAGGCATCAAATTAAAAAAAATAGGTAGACATATGTATGTTTCAGGAAACCAAACTCAATGAGTTAGAGAAGGTTTGTTTCTGCAAGAAGTTGAGAGGTTGTAGGAGTGTTCGAGTGAATGCAAAAGGTGCATCTAGTGGGATCCTCAAAGCATGTGCTTGGAGGTATCAGCCTTGGAAAAATAGAGGATGGAATGCAAGGTAAGAATTTTGGCCTCAAATCTCAATTTCACTTTGATTAATGTAAATGGTTTAGTCACATGTATAAAAAAAAGTGAATTGTGGAGAGATTTAAGTGGATTCTATAATGATCTTGCTTTGGAATTCATCATCCTAGGTGGGAATTTCAATTCCATCCCAAGAGCATTTGATAAGAAAGGCAACATTGGGAGAAGGTTGCAATCACAAATTGACTTTGAAGGTTTTGTTGAGAGCAACACTCTACTTGAAATCAACACAAGCAATGGGCATTTCACTTGGACCAATAAGAGGGTTGGGTTTTCCAATATTGTGGAAATATTGGATAAATTTTTGTTTAAAGGGGATCTATGTAAATTTTCCTTCAATCTCATGGGAAAAATTCTTCCTGGGGTTGGCTCGGATCACTTTCCTGTCCTAATGAACATTGTTGGGGAGTGATCTCCTAATAGTTGTCCTTTAAAGTTCAAGAACATGTGGTTCTATGATCCTCACTTTGATATTATTCAGAAATGGTGGTCAAGCTACAACCTAGGTGGATCGAAGATGTATATTTTTGTGGAAAAATTGAAATTCATCAAACAACAGTTGAAAATATGGAGCAAGGAATGTTTCAAAAACATCTTCGAGGAAAAGCAGGAAATTTAAGAAGGTCTACATTCTTTGAATGAAGAAGACATCAAGAAGGGGATGGATATTGAGAAGTTTCACCAAGAAAAAGATCTGATGAATAAGTTAAAGGATCTATTGGTCAAAGAAGAAACTTTCTGGTGCCAAAAATCGTGGGAAGTTTGGTTACAAGGTGGTGATAAGAACACAAAGTTCTGTCATAACTCCACCAAGAGTAGGCAAGAGGTAAACAAGATTTCCTGCATCAAAGGTGATGATGGTAGAATATTGGACAAAATCAAAGACATCAAGGCAGCCACTATGGATTTCTTTTGCTCCCTTCTTAATGAGCTGAAAGGATCTCGATTGCAGGATCAGTGGGTCATCATAAGTGGGATTCCAAATCTTCTATCAAGTGCACAAAATGTAATGCTGCAAAGCAAATTTTTAGAAATGGAGATTAAGGAGGCCCTCTTTCAACTACATCTAGACAAGGCCCCAAGTCATGATAGGTTTCCTACTGGCTTCTTCCAAAAGTGCTGGGAAATTCTCGATGTTGACCTGGTTGATGCTATCGAGGACTTAAGGTGTTTGAGGAAAGTTCTAAAAGAGATTAACAACACCTAGATAACATTGATTCTGAAGAAAAACCCGATTCGCTTGATGACTTATGGCCCATCTCCCTCTATAACACAATATATAAAGTCTTTTCCAAAGCTACAATGAATCAGGTAAAAAATATCCTGCCAAAAAGAATTTTGAAAGAACAAACAAGTTTCGTACTCAACAAATCAATTTTTGATGGGGTCATTATCACTCAAGAAGTGATACATTCAATCCAAAAGATGAAAAGAAAGGAAATGCTAGTCAAGTTGGACATCAAGAAGGCCTATGACAAAGTGAATAGGTGCTTTCTATTCAAGGTCATGGAAGCCTTTGGGTTTGACAAGCAGTGGCTAAAGTAGATTTTCAAATGGATTGTGTTTTTGAGGTTCTTTGTTCTCCTCAATGATTCCTTGAAAGGTTTTTTTAGAATTTTAAGAGGGCTTAGGAAGCGGGACCGCATTTCACCCTTTCTCTTCATCATTATGACATAGGCTCTTGGTTGGGTCTTCACAAAGGCAAGATTGGAGAGTTTTCTGGAGGGAGTTCAGATTACTCATGGTGTTCCTAAGGTTACCCACCAACAAATTTCTGATTATAACATGTTTGGAGTATCCATAGTAAAAGAGGTGAAAGGTTTCCAAATTTTTTTGGATCAGTACTCTCAGGCATTAGGTCAAGAGGTAAGTCAAGTTAAATTTGAAATATTTTTCTTCAACATTGGGATTGGTAGTGAAATTCAGATCCTTTGCACTCTGGGTTTTCATAAATGTAAGCTCCCATGTAAATATTTGGGCCTTCCACTAGCAAAAGGCATCCAACCAGGAAAGCTCTAGGACCCAGTGATTGAAAAGGTCAAATCTAAACTTGCATCATAGAAGAACAAGTGGTTGTCCTGGGTGGGCTACTTATCAATGTTAAAATTAGTGATTGTGGCTATACCCATTATACATGCTTTCATGCTTACCTTTGTCTAGTGGGGAAAATAAAGATATCAACCAAAAGATGAAGAATTTTTTCTGGCAAGGAAACTTAGATTAGCAAAATTTTCCATTGATAATGTGGAAAAAGGTTTACAAAAAGAGGGAAGTAGATGGGGCAGGTCTGAAAAACATGGTAATGTAGAATTAGTCCCTAGGCACAAATTTGGTATGGACAATCCACTCCAAACTAGAGCTAAAGTGGGTTAAGATAGTGAAAGAAAAATATTTGCATGAAGAAGAGAATGGAATTTTCACTGCAAGTTCTCTCCCGAAAGGATCATGTATATGGAATTTTTTAAGTAGTTGTAGGCATCTAATTTTGGACCATATGACATGGGAGATAAGGGAGGGGCATGAAGCTCTCTTTTGGGAAGATTCTTGGGATGGGTTTGGAAAATTGGAAGCCAATGTAGACTTAGCACAAGTCAGGACGGTTACAAAGAAAGCTTGGGGAAGCAAGGTGGGTGACTATATGGCGGTTGTCTAGGTTGATGGTTATCCCAGTTATAGTTGGAAAAGTCTAAAGCATTTGCGCCTATATCCAAGGTTAGTCTCAATGTATGATGTAGTGATGGTTGTTTAGAAATTTATACCAAGACAAGGAAAAGACATTTAAGATGGAACACATCCCCAAATGGGATCTATAATGTCAAGGATGGTTACAAGGTTCTAGTTGGGTTAGATAGGTCTACCCCCCGATTTCCTATCAACCTATGCTTGAGCTCAGAGTTCCTACCAAAATAAAGAATTTTCACTTGGGTTTCCATGCAAGGAAGAGTGTTAAAAGCAAAAAGGTTTGCTTGCCTGGGCTACCAAGGCCTAGCAAGATGCATCCTTTGTAAATAGGTGGAAGAATCAAGTGATCACCTATTTGTAAATTGCACCTTTTCTCAACATTGTTGGACTTGGATGTGAGGTAAGCTTCAATGACAATCGATGTTTCCAAATAACCTTCTAGGTCTACTACTAGGGTGGCCACAACTTCACAAAAGTGCACTTTTTGGTGTCTTATGGACTATGTGTCCATCTCTTGTACTCTGGGAGTTTTGGAAGGAGCACAACAGGCATATATTTCAAGATAAGGTGATGTCCAAAGAATCTCTACTAAACAAAATAGAGGAAAGTATAGCGGAAACTATTAATGCACGACTAGGAAAGTGCCAGGTTGGAAAAGTTTCTTTCACCATGTAGGATGCACTAATGCAAAAAAATTGGCATGGCCTTAAAATTCCACCTCAAGTTGGGGTTGGGGGATCAACAATGTAGATCGAAAGAATGAAGGTTGTGTGGAAACCCTCAGAGTTAGGCTGGATGAAGTTGAATTTCGATGGGACCTTCAGGGGAAATCTAAGAATATCAGGTGTGGGGTTCATTTTCAGAGATTGGAAATCCCGATGTGTGAGGAGGTTGGTCATGTCTCTCCCATCAAGTACCAACAATGTTGCAAAAATTCACATGTTGATTTTGGGCTTGCATCTATGTCGTGAGTTGAAGGTGAAGAATCTAGAAATTGAAGGAGACTCTACACTTGTTGTTAATGCTCTAAGAACTAGGCAGTTGTCTCACTGGAAACTAAATGACAGTCTAGAAGTTGCATTGGATCTCTTAAATGGCTATGACTTGGTGGTCATCAATTACATCTTGAGGGAAGGTAATAAAGAAGGAAATTTTCTCTCAAATCTGGGGTGGAAGGTACTCACATCTGTGAACTTCACCTTGAGGGAAAGTAGGGGAACACTCAAGATGTGTGGGCAGTTAGGCGGGTGACTTTCCACATCATTGGGTTGCAAGTCCATCTTGGGGAGTTTGGCCGAGGTGGAGGTGTGTTAGGTAGGTGAATTGGTAGCCACATCATTGGAAAGGTTTTCCCCTCCTTTTCGTTAAATTGTATTACAATGAATAGGGAGAAATAATGAAACTGTTTGTGTCGGTACCTGTGATAACTTGTGTGGGATTCAATGGTCGCGTCATGAATGATTCACATCACATCTTCTTAACTTCATTAGTTCAAATGGTCACGACATCAGGAGCTCTTGCGGATTGTAGGTTGGAACACAGATTTTATAGCGTAATAAAGTAGGTGGCATCTCTTCTTTCGATTTGTGAAAGTTGGAAAGGCCAAAGCAATTCATTCAGTTTATGTTTTCTCTCACTGGTGTAACACTTGGTTGTGGTGGAAACGATGGTAGAGTGAACCAAATTCTTTTTGGAAATGTCAGTGGACTCACCAGTGTGTTTTGGAGCGGACACTTCGATATCTCTTGATTGTAAGGATTGACAAAATACCTTTCTCAAGGTCATAGACCAGTGCCTTAAGTGTATTCTACTAAATATCAACCTACTTACCGTGGTCGTTGTGAAGATGGTTCTCGGTAAATGAAATTTGGAGTATAAGGAGAATTTTAGGGAAAACACACAGATTGCATTGAGGTTTTTGGTGTCAGTTTTGGACAATCGCATACCCAAGGCGAAGGCGATGGCATTGGTTTGCAAGCTCTTCAAGAAAGAATTGTTGGGTGGCTTGGAGGAGATCTTGAAGGCTTTGCTTCCGGGAAAAGGAATTTATCACCCACAAGATTTGGAACTGATAAAAGTTCAAGGTGAGGTAATTAAAATTTACCCATTTCTTTTGGATTTAAAGGGGATTGCACTAGTGAAGCACAGTATGATTGTTGTGGTCGCGGTTAATTTCTTGAAGAAGGTGTTCTATATGGAGGAAGTCAGTTATTTCACATTCGTCCAAGAATGCAATATCTTTGTAAAATCCAATGGCTTTATGTA
This sequence comes from Sequoia sempervirens, assembly GCA_007258455.2. Lineage (NCBI taxonomy): Eukaryota > Viridiplantae > Streptophyta > Pinopsida > Cupressales > Cupressaceae > Sequoia > Sequoia sempervirens. The sequence continues at coordinate 728,479,343 of VDFB02058242.1, read as the reverse complement.
AGGGATGGTGTCCTTTGTCACTTTTGGCTTGGTCGTCTGGTTTGTGTGTGGTAAAGTAGCACTATTAATTTCTACTAAAGTTTTTGTATAGTTCATAGGGCTAGTTAGCATGACATAATGCCAAGTTTTGTAAAAATATAGTTAATTATATAATCAAGGGTGGCGGTTAGCAAGGGATAGGGTTGCATACTAGCGGCTAGCAATTTTGTTGAAATGGGGTTAGTTTTTTTTGCATTTGGTCACTCTCCTGCTGGGAAGATGCTTGCAAATTTTCTCAGATCAATATAATCTATCTATCTTACGAAACAAAAAAAAATATCTTCTTACAAAATTCAATTTAAAGTAGAAAACATTCAATCTATAGGCAAGTTATCTAAGATTTCATTTATTTGGATCTAAGTCAAGACTTCTGACTTAATCATTGTATAGATACATAATAGTTTTTTTTTTATATATAATATATTTTAAAGTATAATATAGTGTTGATGTCTTAAAGTAGAGATATTAATTTGGAGCTATTTTACTTTACATTATAACTATTTAATTTATTATATATATGGAGACATATGTGTCGTTTATTTTGAAAGTATTATATTTATTATTAAATATTAATATTTTGATGGGTAAATATTGTCAAATTCAAGATAAAAAATAGGAGTTTTTATTAACACATCAACCTATTACAATCCACCCTTATTATCATTGTAAAATATCTCTCCACATAAACTAATATATTAAAAATTGTTTGACTTTTAGAATAAATTTATTACTATTATTTTTTATAAAATTTAATAACTAGCTAAATAAATCAATACTATAAGTTGAAGAAAATATAAAAAAAAATAGCTGAAAATAAACCTAACATATAACAACATTGAAGGATTTATTTTAAAATTCAAATGGAGAAATTTGATAGGAATATGGTTAGACCCAATCTAGTGCCTTTTTGAAGACATTCATATTGAAAAACATGCCCACACAATGTGTTTATTCTGTACACCTTTTATTTACTTTGACGATATAATCAACATTATTTATTTTGTTTGTTAGCTCATTATTAACATTTTAATTTATTCAAATAATAAGTGTTGTCTTGGCTAGTGCTTGTCTTCAGGTTACTATTCATTTTTTTTATAATGAAATAAGTGTCATCTAATTTATCTAATTGCTAGTGTCTTTCTTTAATTTTTTATTAGTTCCTGCCGCCAGGTAGGAATACTTATGCATTCGCCCTTAATGCTTTAAAAGGGCAGCACCAGCCAATCACATAGCGGCATTCAAACATATTACTTTTTATTTGTATAGTCAAAATTTTGAAAGCTATTATTTATATTGGAAAATTAGCATTTATCTGTTTTTCTATTCGTCGAAGTAGGTTTATAAATAATTTTTTGATTAAAAATGTCAAGAAAATGTGAACGCATAGATTGATTAAATAAATTTAAGCAAAGGCATAGTTTATAAAGCTAGCGGCCAGAGGTACACAATGCATGAGTGCAAATTAAATGCATTAAAATATCAAGAAAATGCGAATGCATAGATTGATTAAATTGATCTAGGTGAAGGCATAGTTTATAAAACTGGCAGGTAGACGTACGCAATCCATGAATGCAAATTAAATACATTAAATGGCATCTGGCTTGAGGTGAAGGCCTTGGAATGGCTTGGTGTTCACGCGTGGCCAGGGTACTTTGGTCATTTAATATAGATTTGAGCCACTTGCTATGCATCGTTATTGCTTTGTGAATGTTGTTTTCCTGTTCTGCAGGCCCGTGTTCTAAGGAAGAGTTTGTAGTTGCAGAGCAGGAGATGTTGTAGTTGTAGAGTCCAGAACCAGAGACGAGTTACTTGAGGTTGTAATTTGTTATTTTTTGCAGTTTTGCGCCATTTAACTGCATAAGGAAGCTATGTTGCATCATGCTTTGCATTGTGGCTAAGCTGGAGGATGAGAAACAAGTTGCTTGAGGTGATGCGAAGTTGGTTTTTTTTGTTTTCTTTCATTTAATAGTGAAAATGCAAGTTGGGTTTCGTAGTTCTTTAACGCGTTTGTATAGTTTGATTGTAAATTCATATTTTAAATCGGTTTAAGTTGGGTTGAAAGGGCTTTAGATAATATTAAGAAATGATTTACTAGAGGTGATAATTTGTTATTTTTTGCAGTTTCGCGCTATTTAACTGCAAAAGGAAGTTGTATTGCATAGTGCTTTGCTTTGGGGTTGATCAGGAGATCTTGTGGTTGCAGAGTCGCAGACTAGAGGCCGAGAAATGAGTTGCTTGAGGTGATGAGAAGTTAGTTTATCCTGTTTTCTTTCATTTAATAGTGAAAATGCAAGTTGGGTTTCCTACTGCTTTAACGCGTTTGTATAGCTTGATTGTAAATTCGTATTTTAAATCAGTTTAGGTTGGGTTGAAGGGGCTTTAGAGACTGTCAAGCAAATACAATTTACAGATTGGAACTGAAAGCGCGCAATTGCTTTGGGCTTTGTCGTTGTCATTTCATTTAATAGTGAAAATGCAAGTTGGGTTTCGTAGTGCTTTAACGCATTTTTATAGCTTGATTGTAAATTCGTACTTTAAATCAATTTAGGTTGGGTTGAAAGGGCTTTAGAGACTATCAAGCAGCTTTGTCGCTGTCATTAAAGTAGAAAGGAAAGATGAATTTTGTCAGATGTCGTGGTTAATGTCCTCATAGGCATACATGCGATATATGGGAGCATACACAAGACAAGTAAACTGTTTAACAAAACCCCTCAAAGAAATGTGGGTCCATCAAATTTTTGTTCATAGGCATTATGTAGAAACCCTTTTCTCCATTCTGCTTGGTGCATGTGAGTCCTGTAAAGATTAGATATCTTCAATTGCTACAAAGCTGTCTACTATTTTTATCCAGTTTCAATTTTCATTTACCCTTATATCATCTCATATCTAATTAATTAGGTAGGTGCTAATTAGTCTTTAAATACATAATAATTAAAAGAAAGAAACAATTATAAATATCAATCAAAGCCATTTAACAAAGTGGCAGTTGATGACTATGTGCATGTTGATATGTTAGACAACATGTATGTGTGCATAGGTGTGTATGGATACCATGAGTTGTGATTTCTACTTGCATGTGGTTTGATTAAACAATTAATAATAAGTGTTGGACAATGGAATGAAATAAACTTAGGCAAATGGATATAGAGTAACCGCATTATGTCGATTTAGTGGAGCTTTATTGCTATTCTTTTAGGGAACCAAACAAATGTTCTTTGATTTCTAATTAAAGCTTATTACAGGATGCAGTGTTTCTGATTGGAAGAGGAGAGCTGGTGTAGTGGCGTAGTTGTGGCGAAGACTTGAAGAAAGGATTAGAGGGTGAGTTTCTAGAATCAACCTTCTCCTTTGTTTACAATTGCATAAAGTAGACAGAAAAAGGTTAATTCAAGATTCTCACTTTATTGATTGTACTTGAATTCATATTCTTGCTTCTTCTTAGAAGGACAATCTTGAAAAATGAGTATTGTGAGTGGCATATGCTATGTGGTTCATAAAAATCAAGTAGTTGGGGTTCAAAGGTAGATATCAGAAATGCAATTACTTTCCAATGGATTTCTTTGCTGACTGATTGTACTATATAATTGGAACATATTTATTGTTATTTCTAGAGTTTGATTCAAAATCCATATGCATATTTTCATAAAAACAAGTGGCTGAAGGCACATAATTCATCAAGGCAGAAATAATCTTTGAATATATAACAATCAAAAGGGAGAAATAATGCATTGTCACTGTAAACTTTCCCTTTGCACTCATGGATTGCACGCTTCTACCTACCAGTTTTAAAATCTATGCCTCTGCTTTCATTTTTTAAATCAATTTATGCTTTTACTTCTTTCTGATTTTTTTTTTTTTTTAAAAACTGAAATGATTTATAAAGCTATTCACCTTATATCTTACATTGAGTGTGACCTATTATGCAATAAATCAATCTCACATTCTAGTCATGTGAATTCAGGAAATCCTATCTTTCTCTTTGACACATAAATCTAAGTGATTTAACAAATGACTCAATAATTCATTTTACTCATGTCAAGCAAGTCAATTCCATGAGTCACTTGTCACTCAAGTTAACTACTTAGCTGATCATAGTAATTATTAATTAACCTACTTCATTGATCAATCAAGCTACTCTACAGATTAATCATTTATTTTAAATAGTTAATCATACATAGTTATAAATCATCCTTATTCTCCAAATCATCTTTATCATCCAAATCAATTAAATCAATTTTGGCCATCTCTATGCAAAAAATGAATTTCTTGAAAATGCTTTAGAAACTTTGAAGCGAATCCAATTCATAGGTATGAAGCCAAATTGCACAGTGTTTACCAACAATTCCCCTGGTTAAAATTGTAAATCATTATTAATCAAACAATCTTTATTTATTACTTGTTATTCATGCTATTATTAGTTCCTGCCGCTAGGCAAGAATACTTATGCATTTGCTCTGAATGCTTTAAAAGGGTAGTATTGGCCAACCACATAGCGGCATTCAAACATATTACTTTTTATTTGTATAGTAGAAAATTTGAAAGCTATTATTTATATTGGAAAATTAGCATTTATTTGTTTTCCTATTCGTCAGAGCAGGTTTATAAATCATTTCTTGATTAAAAAAGTCAGGAAAATGTGAACACATAGATTGATTAAATAAATTTAAGCAAAGGCATAGTTTATAAAGCTGGTGGCCAGAGGTGCACAATGCATGAGTGCAAATTAAATGCATTAAAATATCAAGAAAATGTGAACGCATAGATTGATTAAATTGTTCTAGGTGAAGGCATAGTTTATAAAACTGGCGGGTAGACATACGCAATCCATGAATGCAAATTAAATGCATTAAACGGCCTCTAGCTTGAGGTGAAGGTGCTAGAATGGCTTGGTGTTCACGCATGGCCAAGGTACTTTGGTCATTTAATATAGATTTGAGCCACTTGCTATGCATTGTTATTGCTTTGTGAATGTTGTTTTCCTATTCTGCAGGCCCGTGTTCTAAGGAAGAGTTTGTAGTTGTAGAGTAGGAGATGTTGTAGTTGCAGAGTCCAGACTCAGAAACGAGTTACTTGATGTGATAATTTGTTATTTTTTGCAGTTTTTCTCCCTTTAACTGCATGTATCTATGCATGTACATATATAACCATGTCTCTATGTACATTTGCATGTATCTATATGCATATGTATGTAAATATTTATAGATGCATATATGCATACATGCATGTCTCTGGATATATCTAGGCATATATGTATTTATGCATGTATGTTTATATGTGTGGATGCATATATGTGTATATGCATACATGCATGAATGTATATACACATATATGCATTCATGTATCTATGCATATATGTATCTATGCATGTGTGTACATATGTGCATGTATATGTGTATGCATCTATATGTCTTTTCTAGGGAGCAGTTTGCAGCGACAGAGCGAAGGTTGTCATACTTGAAAAGTGCACTCACAAACAAGTTGCTTGGGACAATAAATAGTTGTTTTCCTTGGTTTCCTTTCATTATATAGTGCATAGCCAAATTGGTTTTCACATTGCTCACCTTATGGTAATCTTCATAGGCTGGTTCCTTGGATACAAAATTGTCTTTTGCCTAGTGTACAGTGTACACGCTTAACAACTACTTGGTCCTTTTGAGTCCTATAAAGATTACATATCTTCAGTTACTGCAGAACTGTTCCATAATAAAAGGTTTAGAACTAGTGTACTATCAACCTGTGCCATAATGAAACCTTAGGAACAATGTATGGACAATGTGTTCAAAAAGATTTGGAAACTGTCAAGCAAATGCAATTTACAGATACTAACCTAGACTCCGCAATTGCTTTCAAATTTTTTGCTATCACCAAAGCTTAAAGGACAGGAATTTTTTCAAATGTCATAGTTATTATTTTCATACACACATATAAACTTATTTACTCTTCTATCATCTTGTATCTAATTAATTAGATAACTGTTACTTAGTCTTTAAATCTCATTGTTTTCAATCACTTGTAGTGGAGTTTGCATTAAGCTAATAACATGTTCTTTTGTGTTTTAACATGCCTAGCCTCCTTGTTCTAGCCATAGACATTAACAGATGAATTTGAATACTTAAAGAACTGGTTGTTATAAAGCCAATGAAGTTGTAGACATGATTTATGGATTTTAAATGTATATACAAAAGGTAACATGTTTTACAAAATTGAGAAGCACATTTTTAAACAAAAAATATTTATAAAATAAACTATCTCCAATCAGTTTGGTTGAGAAAGCTTCAACAATGTCTATAACTGAAACATAAAATCAAAGGATACATAAAATCAACACTGGATATAAACATAGTTTTTTGAAGGACCAGGGATAAACACATACAGTCATTCTATAAGGTTAACTTGCAGCCAGAGAGGTTGGGTAGGAAGTGTCATAGTTGAAAGACATGAGTCTCAAAAGAAGACAAACAAATAATACAGCAATACTCCTTCAATACTCTAAGATATATTTCATTGTAAATTGAAAAACATGCTCCAATCCTAATGACTATTCAAATACGATTTTAGAATTTGCATCACATAGCATTTTACTATGATTAAGAGAGAACTGGATAAATATACCACAACTGTGCTAAATCTTGAATGGAAAGAGGTGCAAAGTTCTAAGCTAATCAAATTACAAAATGAAATAATTACATTTTGACACCTTGGACTAAAAGAAAAATGGGAAACAAGAAATCATAGTAGAGTGCAATTAGGATTTGATAGTAAAAAGAGATTTTAAAAATTTATATATTGAAAAAGGAATTTGAGATAATACACCTAATTTCTTTGGTGCAACTTTCCTTCTATTTGGTTGTGATTGCGATGGAGCATCTTTTGCTTCAAGAGCAACACGCTTTGCTAAATTTGTTTGATGTCTCTTTCCTTGAGTATGTGCCAAATAATTGCCTTCATTATTGTGTAAGGTGAAACATAGTTTGTAGGCTTTTACTATAAAATGACAACTCGTCTGGCATTAAATAGTAGCTAGTACTTGCTTTTGTCAGAACTTGATAGTCCTAGACATGTCTCCGTTGTGAAAAATAGTGACGGCTACAAAGCTCAAAACAATTGTGCACTTTTAGTTTCAATCTGTAAATTGTATTTGCTTGACAGTCTGTAAAGCCCTTTCAACCCAACTTAAATCAATTTAAAATACGAATTTACAATCAAACTATATAAATGTGTTAAAGCAGTACGAAACCCAATTTGCATTTTCACTATTAAATGAAACAAAACAGAAAAAAATAACTTCTCATCACCTCAAGCAACTCTGTTCTCAACCTCCAGTCTACAACTCTGCAATCACAAGATCTCCTGCTCAACTACAAAGCAAAGCACTATGCAATATAGCTTCCTTACGCAATTAAATGATGTGAAACTGCAAAAAATAACAAATTATCACCTCAAGTAACTTGTTTCTTCACAGTCTCTAAAGCCCTTTCAACCCAACTTAAACCAATTTAAAATATGAATTTACAATCAAACTATACAAACGCATTAAAGCACTATGAAACCCAATTTGCATTTTCGCTATTAAATGAAAGAAATAAGATTTATGAATTAAATAGTATATGCCACTCACTATACTCATTTGTGTAGATTGTCCTTGTAACAGGGCTTCATACTTTCAAGTCTATTTAAACATTCAAGGACAAATTGCAGCGTCAGGTAACGATATTAACCTTCTCCTTTTATTTTTTTGAAATGCAATGCAAAATTTTGCAAATATGTGCATCTGGAAAAAATTCCTGTTTTTAAAAATGCAATAGTATATGTTTTTCCACATTGCTCATGTCTCAATTTTGTCATTGTACTAGGGGAAAATACTAGTAACTGCGATACGAGTCTAAATTCATACATTGTTCCAAGCCTATTTAATCATTCAGCAGTAGATTGCAAGGTTAGCTTTGCAAATTGTCTTCCTGCTTTTCTTGGAATGCAATTGAAATTCTTCTATTTAAATATTGCATAAGGTTCTATTTCATGTGTTCATTTTGTCATCTTATATTCCTAATTTCTGTGAACACAAATGATTTACAAGGTTGATAGCACATATAGGACAAGAGATAGATGCATCTTCCATAATTGCAATAGTGATTTGTGTTAAAAAATAGAACAAATTTTGCTTATATGTTAATCAATTATACTTCCTGTATACAATATCCATAGAATGGAATGAACTATTAGAATGCAACTTTAAAACTCTGTTTGCAGTTTCAAGAAGCTTTTAAAGTCATAGGTCTTTTTTTTACGTCAATTGGTTTCTACCTCTATGCATTAAAGCGAATTTTGTTTAGAAGACTGATTATATGTGTGGCAAGTTCTTATGCACTGTGCAAGTGATAATAGGATTATTCTTACTGCATTGCAAAAAAAACCAGAAAGTTAATTTCAAAAGCTGACATGACACATGAGTACACTGAATGGTGTACTACATTGCTAACAAACATGAAACAATATTTTCTCATGGGTCTGTTTGCATGCAAAATGGCCTTAATTACAATTTTTTTTCTCACATTGCCAATTTCACTGTGTACTTTAAATTCCTAAACTGAAAGAAGACTGAGAGAAATAACTATTTATCGCCTCAAGTAACTCATTTCTGGTTCTGGACACTACCACAAAAATATTCATTTTCCAGTTTCCAAAGCGATAGGGTCATTCTATTTCCATTTGCTTAAAGTTTATTTCATTCCATTATCCAGCAGTAATTATTAATTGTTTAATCCAACTACATGCAAGGAGAAATCACAACCCATGGGATACTTATAGACCTATGCACAAATACATGTTGTCGAACATATTAACATGCACATGGTTTTCTATTGCTACTTTGTTGATTGGCTTTGATTGATAGGTATAATGTGCAGAAGGATAATTATAATTCTAACGAGTTGTTTGCATTTTCGTAAATTCCTTGAGCTTTATTGCTATTCTTTTAGAAAACCAAACAAATGTTCTTTGATTCCTAATTAAAGCTTATTACATGAAAGAGTGTTTCTGGTTGGAAGTAGAAAGCTTGATTAGATATGACATGATACAAGGATGAATAAAAACTCAAAACTAAATACTCATTGATAAAAATTTGCTAGAAACATTTCAATATTATATGCTTCCACCATGCATTTGTCCATGCTTCTTTTTGGACATGTCATTATGTATCTATGTATCCATAGATGCAACCATGCATATAGTGATTTATGCATTTATCTGATTATGTGTGCATGCATCTACCTATATATGTATGGATGTATCTATGGATACATGTATACATGGATACATGCATACATGCATCTATGAATATCATGCATGGATACATGTATGTATGTATCTATGGATACTATGCATGTATACATGTATATATCTACATCTGGATGTACGCATCCATGTTTATGTTTTTCTGTACACCCATCTGTAAATGCATGTATGCAACTTTCCACATCTGCACACCCATATATGCAATATATGTACCTATGCATCCATGTGTACATGTGTGCATGTTCCTCATGCATATATACATTTGTACATGCATTTATAGTTATATGGAAGAAAACTATGATAAATAACTACTTCTCAACATACAAAAAGCAATATCAATGTATTCCAAGTGACTTAAATCTATATTAAATGGCCAAAGTAAACTTGCCACACGTGGTGACCAAGCCATTCCAGTGCCTCCACCTATAGCCAGATGCAATTTAATGCATTTCCTTCAATATATGTAATCAATCTATGCGTTCACATTTTCCTTATATTTTAATGCATTTAATTTGCATTCATGGATTATGTACCTCTACCCTTCAGTTTTATAAACTATGCCTTTGCTTAAATTTATTTGATCAATCTATGCACTCACATTTTCCTGACTTTTTAAATCAAAAAAATGATTTATAAAGCTACTCTGATGAATAGAAAGACAGATAAATGCTAATTTTCCAATTTAAAAAATAGCTTTCAAAAATTCACAATATGCAAATAAAAAGTACTCTATTAAAATACATGGATGCATATTTTCCATACATGCTTTTATGCATATATGCCATCATGCATATATGCATGCGTGTTTGAATGCATTCTTTTGTGCAACATATGCTTTTCTTTCTATATCCACTTGTGAATGCATCCATGTATACATGTTCTTATGTGTCTTATTCATGCATATCTCTATGTATGATTATTGGTTATTATGTATCCATGTATTTAACGTTCTCTCATGCATTAGCATTTGCATTTTCACATTTTCTTGATCTACTGTATTTATCATTTTTATACTATATGCATCTCAACTTTTGCTTTGTCTTATCTTTTCACTCTTGTATCCTCCAATATCATTATATTTTTATATCTATTCCTCTCTTGTCACACTTCAAGGAAACTCAAGGATCTCAACACCTTGTTGTGTGCGAGGAAGAGTGAGAAATGGGGCATGAGTTTTTCTTCTATATATGTTTCTGAACAAATAAGCCCTATGATGATTTCAAAAAGCATAACCAATAAGAAACTAGAAACTATTGCACCCTATAATATAACAAATAATTACTTCATGACATTCCTATTCCATTTAGTGCCATTTCCACACTTTCACATACTTCTTTCCAATATCAAATACATTTCAAAATCCTATAATATCGTTTCCATGCATCATATCAATAGGTCTCATTCCTTTGTTCTTTCAATCCACCTAGCTCATTCATATTTTTATATTTTGCATTTAATTTTCTCCATTTAACTCAACAATGATAAGTTCACACCATTTTCTTTCATAACCAGCCTTCCATATCCTTCCCTCCCCTATCAAATACTTTTCGCAGGCCATTCATATCCCTTACCTGCATCCTATCATTCTGTCAATTCCCTCTCTTTGTTGCACTCACATAACTCATTCACGTTCTTTCATCCCATATATCTTTATCTATCTATACCTCAAACATACCTACATCCATCATAACAAAATTCACACCATACCAAACAAAGAAGCATATGAAGAAAATATCAAGATTATGCAATCAAACACTGAGGGCTTCAAAGATAAATATCATAACATGAAATTGTATTCAAGAGTTCTTTTCCAAAAATGTTTTTTCTAAATCATGTTTTATACAGATTCCTAAAAGCACACTTGACACTTTCCTGAAGGCTAAAATGTATCGTCAATTTGCATAAATCTATTCATGCATGTATGTACACTTATGCATCAACAACTATCCTTTATAATCTTGTTCTAAAAAAAAATTATGTATTCTTATTTTGTTCTCAATATAAATGTTATTTGTATATGTTTAAAATGCAAATTGTTTCAAGCATATCAAACTATGCTCAATCCATTTATGTTTCCATGCACCCATGTTTCTATGTATACATTCATCCATGTGTACATGTACCTATTTAAAAAACAATAATGTATTATTATTTTGCTTTAATTATTAATGCTACTCATAGATGTTTAAAATGAAAATTATTTCAAACATTTCTAACTATATTTGATGCATCTATGTATACATGTATCCATGTATCTATGTATAAATGAATCCATGCATACATGTGTCTATGTTAGTTGTATCCATGCATGCATATACACATATATGCATCCACACATATATACATACATGCATAGATACATATATGCCTAGATATATCTAGTTTTATAAACTATGCCTTCACCTAGATCAATTTAATCAATCTATGCATTCGCATTTTCTTGATATTTTAATGCATTTAATTTGCACTCATGCATTGCGTACCTCTGGCCGCTAGCTTTATAAACTATACCTTTGCTTAAATTTATTTAATCGATCTATGCGTTCGCATTTTCCTGACTTTTTTAATCAAAAAATGATTTATAAACCTACTCCGATGAATAGAAAAACATATACATGCTAATTTTCCAATATAAATAAAAAGTAATATGTTTAAATGTGGCTATGTGATTGGCCTATTCTTCCCTTTTAAAGCATTTAGGGAAAATGCATAAGTATTCTATGCATCTGTTTATGTATATAAGTATGCATGTATGTATGTATGTATGTATCTATGTCTGCATGTATCTATGTATACTTCCATCCACATGCATATATGTATACATGTATGCACATATGCATGTATGTATATATGTATCTATGTGTCCATATTTCTATGTATACTTGCATACATGCAATGTATGCATTTATGTATGCATGAATGTATATATGTATCCATGCATCGATGTGTCCATGGATCTATGTGTTCACGTAATTATGTATCGAAACATATGTCTATATATGCATCCATACATTTATGTATCTACTTCGATGAAGCTCAAGGATATCAACACCTTGTTGTGTGCGAGGGAGAGTGAGAAATGGGACATGAGTTTTCCTTCTATATATGTATCTGAACAATAAGCCCTATGATGATTTCAAAAAGCATAACCAATAAGAAACTAGAAATTGTTGCACCCTATAATTTCACAATTAATCACTTCATGACATTCCTATTCCATTTATTGCCATTTCCCCACTTTCACATCCTTCCTTCCAATATCAAATACATTTCAAAATCCTATAATATGGTTTCCATGCACCATATCAATACGTTTCATTCCTTTGTTCTTTCAATCCACCTAGCTCATTCATATTTTTATATTTTGTATTTAATTTTCTGCATTCAACTCAACAATGATAAATTCACACCATTTCCATTCCATATCCTTCCCTCCCCTATCAAATACTTTTCATAGGCCATTCATATCCCTTACCTACATCCCATAATTCTGCCAATTTCCTCTCTTTGTTGCACTCACATAGGTCATTCACGTTCTTTCATCCCATATATCTTTATCTATCTATAGCTTAATCATACCTACATCCATCATAACAACATTCGCACCATACCAAACAAAGAAACATATGAAGAAAATATCACAGTTATGCAATCAAACACTGAGGGCTTTGAAGATAAATATCATAACATAAAATTGTATTCAAGAGTTCTTTTCCAAAAAATGTCTTTTCTAAATCATGTTTTATACAGATTCCTAAAAGCACACTTGACACTTTCCTGAAGGCTAAAATGTATTGTCAATTTGCATAAATCTATTCATGTATCTATGTACACACAGGGCATGTGCAGGATCATGGTATGCCAAAAAGTGGCAATGGAGAAAAAAATACGTGTTTCTACGACTCAAAAATGCGAAAATGGTGAGTTGACTTTTTGGAGCTCGGGTGACTACCGAGGTAGAGGGAAAACTTAGTTTTAGGAATCGGATATCCGATCCAAATTGGATATCCAATCCAAATCGGATATCCAATTTTGTTGAGATATATATATATATATATATATATATATATATATATATATATATATATATATATATATATATATATATATATATAAAATCGGGCGACCAAAACTCATTCACATTTGCTTTCGGCTCAACGGCGGCGGGCGCACAGTGGAAAGCGAAATCTGATATCCGATTTGGAGTCCATCTCTAATAGGTAAAGTTCTTTATTTTTTATCAAATTTTCAATTAGATTTGTTTATTTTTAGTTGATTTTTTTCAAAATAGGGTTTTTTGGTAGAAAAACTAGGGTTTTTGTTGGATTTACAAAAAAACATAAAAAATTGAAGAAAAATAGTAAGAAACTACTTTTTTAAAAAATGTAATGGCATTTCCATAGCATACAGACATTGAGAGCAAATAAAATACAGAGTTCAATCCATGAATTATAGAAAATAGATTTTTGTTGGTTATATTCATATCGCTGATTACATTGCACAAAACATACTACAACCGCATAAATATCAAATGGTGACAGTTGTCGATGCTACCACATTTTTCATACATGTCTACCAAAGCATTTTATCAAACGGGGCCATCAGCCTTGTCGCTATGGCTAAAACCCTAAACAAAGCTATGAACAAGTTATGGATGCTTGAAAAGATCTATCAAAGCATAATGAAGTATTACATAGATAAGGCAGTTGACTGTTGTAATGTTTCAAGCAAAGAAATGTGGTCTCGATGGAACGCCATGACAATCCATAGCAATTTGCTTGTCATGGCATTCTATGGCATTCCATCACCATAAGACCATTATTTCTTTGAAGCATTTTTTCAAATAGTTCACTACCTTTTCTATGCTACCACATTCTTCATACATGTTCACGCAGCATTTATCAAACAGCTTCAACGCTTTCAGCGCTAAGTGGGTAAAGCCTTCAAACAAGCTTTCACCAGTTTCGCGGATGCTGGAAAAATCTACCAAAGCATAATAGTAGTAATAATATAGATAAGCAGCAGTTGGATTGTTTGAAATGCCTGTGAAATGCAGTCCTTATTTATTGATGTAGAAATGCCATGACAATCCATAGAAATTTGCTTGTCATGGCATTCGGCTATGGCATTCCATCACCATGACTACATTTCTTTGAGAGACATTTTTTTCAACAACATCAGCCTTTGTCTATGCTACCACATTTTTCTATACATGTCTACCAAAGCATTTTATCAAATGGGGCCATTGCCTTGCTGCTATGGCTAAAAGCCTAAAATAGGTGCTTTCAAACAGTTATGGATGCTTGGAAAAAATCTATCAAAGCATAATAGTAAGCAACAAGCCATGGTCTCATGGTTTTTCTTGTGCGAAAATCAGCTCGATTTTATTCACATTTTTTTCCAGATTTTAAACACGTTTTTTTGGCGAATTTGCAGTTTGAAACGGAAAAAAATCATTGACCAAAAAGTCAATGATTTTTTCAAAAAATCGGGAAAAAAATCGTCCAGCCTGCAGATTTTTTAAAAATCGCGATTAATCGGGATTTTTTGCAAATTTATGCTTCACTGATTACAACAACAAATTTCAAACTTAAAACAAAATCAAACCAATAGTAAACATCCAAAATACCTTAAACATAGTTCATTAATGTTCACTATTTTAAATACACCTATACTACAAAACATTGAAATACCTCGCTTTGGAAAGTACAATGGTAAAAAATATCCTAATAACCATTTGTTAGTTTTTACTACCTTGTGTAGAGACTTTATGTTTGAAGATTCACTCATAGTGAAACTCTTTTCTAGATTATTGAAAGATATGGCCTTGGATTGGTTTTGTTCATTGTCAAACAATCAATTACCTCCTTTACACAACTCATTAATGATTTCCTCCAACACTTTCAAGTGAACATCAGTCCTCAAGTTACATTAACAAATTTAGTTCATTGTAATCAAGGACCTAAAGAGAAAATAAAAAACTTTATGAAATGATACTAATCCATTTATTTGAAATTCTCCTATAGTCTTCAAGATGTTGACATTCAAAGGGTGTTTATAGATAACTTACAACCTAATATTCAAGATAAGAAATTGCTAATGAAATATCCATCCTTAACACGTTTTTGTATAACCCTTCATGATTATCGAATATCGATTAGTTGGTATGAAGGTACCCCTTCATAGGCTCCTATTGGTCAATCATATAAGTCATGCCTCAAAAACAACTATCAATCATTTAAAAAGAAAAACAAAATATTCATTCCTTGATAAACATTCATGTCAAACTACTCATAATATTGAGACAGAAGTAACTACTGTAAACATAACTCTAGATATAAATTTAGGCCATGAGATAGGAAATTTTCATAGTTGTTTGATTCTCTCCATGTGATCATGTTGCAATTGTTAAAAAAGAATATGATTCAACTTCCTCCAATTAGTCATATTCAAACAATTAAACCTTTACCACCAAACTTTAATGCACATTTTTCAATATCATCGCACACCTCGACATGATATGGAAAGATGTAAGCATATTTATAACCAAGTGCAAGACCTCATTCTAATCAAACTAGCTTGATGACCTATTAATGACAAAGGAAATAAATTGGTTTTTTCACCTAATCAATACTTACAAATATTTACAAGCCCATTGCCAATTCATTCAACAAACTTTGTTCAATACAATGATAATGAAGAAGATGATAATGATTTTTCCATCTCTTTATAAACATTACTAATATTCAAAATCATAAAGGAAAACCAATATTTTGTTTGACATTTCTTTACATATATTGATTCTTCTATAACTACACTCCTATGGTCTTCTTTATATCAAGTTTGAGAAACCCAAAAGGGGAATACTCATTGATCCCATGTACATAGTGAATATGATCAAAAAGAGTTATTGTATGTACATGAACTTTATGCAAGATAATTATGAACAATCAAAGCATGATTAAAAGCTCATGATGCTATGGCTTCCTATAATCGGGTTTGATAACTCTCCCCAGTTGCTGGACCTAAATAGTTGGGTGGCCTTGATAGGATTTTATGAAAAATTTGAGTTTAGCATGGATTTTGATAAAAATTTGAATGTTTGCAATGGATTTTGACTTCTTAAAATAGTGTTTTTATGTATTTGGATTAAAATTAGAAAAATTTTATAGATTTTGTTATAAACTAGGGTATTTTTATAATATTTTCATTTATATTGTCTAATTCTAATTAGATTGATTTGTTTTTATATCAATCAGCATTATGGTCACGACAATGAAAAATGCACACCAATTCCACCACCTCCTCCACCTCCACCTCCTCCACCTCCACCACTTCCACCACCACCACCTCCACCACCTTCACAGCCATCAATTCAAGAATTAATTTCTAAAAAATTGCAACAATTAAGGGGCATTTCTGAAGTTTATACAAGAGTCCCTCGATTATCTTCAATGTCAAACACAATGAATGAAATAATTAAAAATATAGAAACCCTCTCCTCGCAACATAATTCCTTTCATTCGTGGCGAGAAAACATGAGAGAATATTATGCATGTGGATTGTCCTATGATGATGTGAAAGATCTTGGGATAACCAAAGCCCAAATAGCCCCTTTATTTGTTAACCCCCGCACTGGTTT
The DNA here is from genome assembly GCA_007258455.2 of Sequoia sempervirens. Taxonomy (NCBI): domain Eukaryota; kingdom Viridiplantae; phylum Streptophyta; class Pinopsida; order Cupressales; family Cupressaceae; genus Sequoia; species Sequoia sempervirens. Next base: position 728,462,368 of record VDFB02058242.1, on the reverse strand, counting down.
GCCAGTTAATGTTAATAAAACAAAACTTTCTATAAAATGGTGCACTCATAGAGACATTGTAGAAAAAATTTGGGATCGTTGGTGTATGGTTTTTTTGAAACCACCGAACAACAATTTGGATGTACCATTTTACTTTATAAAAAAATTATATGTTGAGTTTGTGTTAGGGCATCATGTCAATTACTTTGACATTAGACCCTTCCAGGGCGTTGGTGGAGGTATGCCCCAGGATAGAGAAGGGGTAGTTAGAGTAATACCCTGCCCACATGTTCCCCTCCCTCCCCTTCCTCCGCCACCTCCAGTATACCATCCAGATATTATGCAGGATGCGGCCACACAGACTATCGATGCTATTCACTCTTTGAGTGGTCTTTTGGTTTCGCATGCTTCTATAGTAGCCTCAAATCCACATTCTAGTGATGTTGGTGATGGCTCGAGTGTTGCTGCATCATCCTCATCAGGTCCACATATTTGTGTACCACATACTTGCTCCATGTACCGCCAAATATGCTTGGGTCCTCTTGTAGAGCCTGCCGAGCATCCCCTAGACACTTCTGATTATGACTTCCATGATGTGGATATTATAGATCAGACGCAGGGGAGTGGAGCACACCATATAGAGTCCTCTCCTGCTAGAGAGGGGGACATTGGAGGCGTGACACAGGTAAAATTTAAGTTGTGAATTTATAACTTGCATTTGTTTTAAATGAATATTAATAAGAGATAGTATAATGTACTAATATTTATTTACATGGTCTACGAATGTTTGATGTCCTGAGGAGTGAGCCGACAAATGCGATAGATAGCACTCCCTTTGAGGGGCCATTTCTACTGGGCCTGTATACCTAACACAAAGATAGTATTTTTAACTCATTCATTTACATATTTACTATTGTATACTTCTCTTGTCCTTGAATTGGGTTATTAAAATGAAATTATATAATAACTTCTATATAAGTTTATCTTATTTTCCTCTTTGTAGGAAATACCTTCTCAAGGAAATAGGTGCAACCTTGTCCATTATGGAAGCATAATGTTATTAAGGTAAGGGAATTAGAACTCAAATTCTGGATTTGAATTTCTAGATTTCCTTTTAAGATCTTTATATTGATTATACATGTTACTCCTATTACAGATTGGTAGTTTCATATGTACTTGTCATTTTTATGTGCAAGGAGTTATGAGCTATACGTCCTTGTTGACAAGGGCCACAACACCCGAAGCAGTACGTATTGGAACCCCTAAAGGAGTAGGTGTTGAAGCAGCTCAAGGAGGAGGTGTCGAAACACCTAAAGAAGTATGTGTTCATTTTATTTTGTGTTTGGTATTTATATGTTCCTATTACTGACAATTGTATGCTAACTTGGATCAGTTTTATGTTTTTGTTCACCCATATAGATTGAAATTACAAAAGATGGTTTGGTCGGTTCTTTGAGAAGGGCATATTCTAGAACTCCTGACCCTTTGAAGAGACGGATATTTCGTAATCAAGATTACAATTTTAGAGTTCAATTTATAATTTAATGTATATTGATTCTTTGATGTTAATTATTCGATTTTAAATTATATAGTATAACTAATCTCAATTGTGGTTTGACTTTTCTCAAGGCAGCCTACCTTCGTGAGGCAACGGCGCTTCAAAGAGGCTCCATTTGATGATCCACCAAGAGGTTTAGGAATGAGATAAAATTTTGGCATGTAAATATTGAATAGTTAATGAGATGGCATATGCCACATATTGTAAAATTTTATTTGAGTTGGCGCTGATGCCATTTTTGTATATGGACATACACTTGATTATTGGATAATTTCATATATAGAAGTTGACAATCAAAATTTAATTGCCTCCTCATGTGCATAATTAAACTCTTTGAAATTTTAATCAAGTGAGCAATGGTTAAATATCTTGATGTAAAATAGCATAAAAAGAATGGTTATATTATGTAGTTTATTCATATTGCTGATTACATTGCATTGCAAATCTTTCAAACTCAAAGCATTGCCTCACATTGCATAAGTAACAACTAGATGCTGATAGATGAAAAAATTTCAATTACAATATAGTTTTTACAAAGTCAACATAAGCAATTATGCAATTACTTCATAGTACATAACTAATAATTAAAAAATTATTCATATTATTGATTACATTGCATTACACATCTTTCAAACTCAAACCATTGCTTCACATTGCATAAACATCCAGTCCAAGCACCTATCCTTGATGTACTTGCCTTTTAGCTCAGTCAAATAAATGCTAGGCACCAATTTTAGTTAGTCTTGTCAGTCTAGGTGCCTATTCTCATCCATCATGCCACTCAAAACATCATTTTAGATCCTCCCATGCACCATTTTTACCTGCTGCTCACTGCTTCATGACTGCTAGGCACACTTTCAAAAGCCTCATGTCGCTAACTCACATTCCAGTTAGGTGCATGTTTTGGCTGATGCTCTATAAAAGACCTCTCCTTCTACCACTTAACGTTGATAAAGCATAGACTTAGGCTAACACATACCTATACTTTCAAATTAAATTAATTAACCCATGCAAAAACAAAATCACAAGAACACAAGAGCACACAAATTAGTCACTCACTATCAGGTTGAACAAGAGGAGCAAGTAAACAAACATAATTTGCAATCTTTCCTTTATTTATTTCATTACCCCAGTTACTACTTTCAAATTTGACTAAAACATTATTCAAAATGCAGCGTATATGTTATAGTACAATGTGGCATACCCAAAGGAGAAGGGAGCAATATATAATTTAGAATATGAATTAAATGATTATGAAACAATGTTGGGTATAGTAATTAAAATATCTAATAGTAGTCTTATATTCAATACTTACTCTGTGTACTAACTATTAAGACATGTGAATGTTGTAAACATATTATACAATCATTTTGCAATTTACAAAATGTAATCAAATTTAGTTTGTCAATATAATAATTTTGCACTATTTGAACTTTCCAACATTCCTACAAATTTATCTAGAAGTTGCTTCTAATTTACAATACACTCTTGTATACATCTTATTATAAAAAACAATAAGTAGCTTGGAAGGAAAGAAAAATCCATGGTTTTTATAAGTTACTTGGTATCTTTTCTCAAGATATGCTAATTTCTTGTAATATAATAATAAGAGTACAAACAAAAAACATACAATAACTTATTGTTCTTTGAATAGAACACAAAGAACCACTTTAATTCTCTATGTGATAATTTATAATAGTAGGCTCCATTGAATAATACATGTACCCAAAAAGTATAGCTTCAACAAAAAAAATAGTTGGCGATAAACCATCATGATTTTCTTGGCTCATAGAATGTGTCCTTAGGAGGCTTTGTGGGTAATGTGCATAAATTTCATTGGTTCAATATCCTATTTGTTATAGTTATTTTTGCATTTATAATTTTATATAGAGGGAGGGAGTTTCATCTCTTCAAGCTATCTTTGTGTCTTTGGAATGTTTGATTCATTAATTTTTTATTCTATTTTATTTGTTGTTGAATTTTTATTTATATTAAAATATAAAAGAAAAATAAATGAAAATCAAGTTATAAAATTTAATGAAATGCTAATTACATTATCACACAAAATTGCAAGCTCAAAGATGTACTTGCATAGATCAGATGATGAGGATTAAAAAAAATAGAGCAAACCGAATTATGAAATTGGATGGAAAAGGTTTGTCCAAAATTCATAACAACCTTTGAGAGACAACTACCTCTCTAACTACCAACTCACCACCTAAGTAAGATTAACCCATCAGTGTAAAATAAATCCCATAAATGAGGGTCAAAATAGAAAGTTTACACCATCAACCCCCTTAAGAATAACTTATGCATTCTTTTGTTCATAGTCACTTGGCTCAAGAACAAGTCCAAGAAGATAGGACAATAGGCCCTAGTGTATTTGTTGACCTTAGCAATTTCACCTTTTTGTTGAGGAATAGTGTGCCCTTTTTGTTGAGGATAGTGCACCATACTACTGCAATAAAATTCACTCTTCCCTAGCTATCATAATGTTGTTTGCTACTTTGCATGCCTCTTTGCTACTTGCTGCTTGAAGAGATATTCTAGAGATTACAACAAAGATATTGCAAAAAATTTATAGAGATTACAACAAATATATTACAAGAAATTCCAGATCTATGAAAACCTCTCTCGGTTTTTGCTATCTCGGAAGCGTTTTCCAATGGTGATGACTTTTCAGATGAGGGAAAAGTTGCCAGATGCA
>VDFB02058242.1:728292652-728458024 GCA_007258455.2 Sequoia sempervirens | reverse complement strand
ATTTTAAAATTAAATATTTTAATTATAGTGATGCAATACTCAGTGGTTTGATATAATTATGGGATAATTGGAATTTATGTGAAACTTGAGTAAAGAAAAACTATATTGGACATGATCAACAATTGCTATTAGAGGAGCTTGAGATTGGTGGTTAGTGCATGATGCTAAAATGAATATGCACAGGTAGGGAATTGGCCATTGGGCCTATTTTAGGCCCAAGAAAATAAAATTCTTCCATGTAGCCCTATTGACAACAAAGCAAGGCATCTATATATTCACGTGCCTTGTCCATGCTTTCAAATAATGCATACATGTTTACCAAGGGGTATGTGCAGGATCATGATGGGCCAAAAAGTGGTGATATGATGGGTATGTGGCCGATGAATTTTTTTTACCCAAAATTGATGAAATGAAAAGGGTTTCTAAAGGGTATTCTCAACTTTCCACCAATATAAATTATGTTTTACTTTGAATTTAATAAATAATTATTAGTCATTTTCTATTTGAATTACAACTAAAGTCCTCATTGATAGGATAATTGAAAAACATCTATAGCTTTCAAACGGTATCACATTTTTTGAATCCAAAACATGTGTCACATTCTATGCTTCACATACTATAGGATTAAGAAAAAATTGAATTTCATGAAATTTTGACCATGTTAAGGTGGTCAAACATACAAGTTTTTATATTTTTTAAAAGTTGTAAAAACTCATAATTAATTATTTACTTGGAAAAAAATTACAAAAAATAATGCATCACATCGGGACATGAGTCCTCTACTTATATCTAAAATATTATAAAAAAATATTATCATTTTTATTGTGGTTAGGGTGGTCAAACAGACACCTACTTATTTTTTCCCTGAAATTTAAGTACTACTATATTGAAATTTGAAATTTTTACCGAATAGATTTAAAAAATACATTCAGTTTTCTATAGATTATATTCTTACATATTTTTGAAATAATATAGATAAATTATTCAAAAATTTACGTCAAGTTGCCTAACTTTGATTTTTCTGAATTTTTCGCCACTTAAGGGCCTATTTTTCCCATGATGATCCTGCATATACCCCAAGGCATTGTTGTGTTGGTGAAATCACAAATATTACAATCTCTATTTTGAAGCAAGATTCAAGTCTTTCAAGTGTGTTGTAGCAAAGAATGACTAGAATCTTTTTATTCATTGACAATCCTTTGATGTTTAGAAGAGAGAAATATGTGAGTGTGATATTTTTTAAAATAACCAACAAAGAAATTTGATAGTTTTGTATATTAGGTTTGACAAACCACTCTAAATGTCTAGAGATTTTTTCAGAGGAATTTTGATATTTTTATTTATTTTATAGAGCTCATGTGTAATAAACTTGGAGATGGCAAAGCACATGCATGGTCATACAATATTCATAGTTGAATGCTTGCATTCTATCCATTTTTAATGCATTCATTAAATGTCCATCATAACAACTTGATTTATCCCATGTGTAAGGAAAAATGAAAGGTGTGTCATGGCAGGCTCCTACTAAGACACCAAAGTTGTTATAGTGATGAAAATAAAAAACTCAATCCTAGACATATAGAGACCCACCCAAAACTAGAAATTATTTCTATCTACATGCTATGAATCACACCATGACACATGGGTGGTGAATGCCAAATACAAAGGAGGTGGGTACAAAATTTAATGTGAGAAGTAATGAAATTTTCTAACATAAGAATCACATAAATTAAAATTCATTAGATGTTATGTACAAGAAGCATGAAAAACCCAATGATAAGCACTTCATGCATAATGTCAAAGTTCACATGTTCGTTTTACCAATGACAAATGTTTGGATGTTGGATTATTATTAGATGCTTCATCTTCTTAGGGATTCCACTAGTATTGAAATACGCAATATTTTATTGAGTCAACAAATAAAATTTAAATTAATCCTATGAATTCTAAATTTAGTTTATTTACAACCATTCCTTATGTCACTTTATCAATTTCCCAAGAACCTTATACATCCACCCCCTTGTCTAATTTTATCAGAAAGGTGGAAGATTAGATGTAAATTAATAATGAAAGAAAATGTAGACCATAACAAAATATGTATGTGGATAAACATTGTAGGAAAAACCTCCACACCTAAAGAGACCCGAGTCTAAACTAATCCTAGAAATAGTTATATTAATACAATAGCATAATGATGCTCAAATGATTTATAAAATAACTCATAATACTATTATCTCAAGGAAAAAATACATAGGAGATATGAATTCAATATACCATCAATGTTATTCACTCAAAATCTAGTCATCCACCTTAATCATCCAAGGAATCTCAAAATTCACTAAATTTGGCCAACCACCTTAAATAGTATTTAATTACTCTTATACACATCACACTCATCTCATATCTCATAAAATTTATAGATTCTACCATAGTAGTCAAATTGATAAAGATCCCACTATTAAGTGAACAAGACAACTGAGAGAGGGTGGTGAATTAGTTATACCAAATTAAAACATCAAAACCCTCAAAAATAATCAAATCCATGTGCATTAAATAAACCCTTAATTTGTTATAATGTTTAACCAAGAAAAGTTGATAACAACAATTGAAACAACCAACACCATACACAAGAGAACACTAGAATTACAAGGAAACCCTAATGAGGGAAAAACCATGGTGAGGATTAACTCATAATGTAAGTAATTGAAAAATTGGTACAAGGGCTCATTGCTAGAATAGGGTGCACTATCCAAAAAGGGCTCACAACCACAAAGAGAAAAGAAGATAAAAGAGAAATGTTACATAGAGAACAATTTATCAATGCAATAACGAATCCACCACACTAGCTTCAACACCTTGATGGTCTTGTTTGAATGATTGCAAACAACTTTAGCTCATTGCATTCAAAAGTCAAACAATTTGAAGTTCACACTTTTCTTCTCAAACTCACACTCTACTCTTCAAAAATTCACATCACTTACATCTCACACATGATCTATCCTTTCTAGCTTATCAACCCTCAACATCTCAACTCATACTTATACCTTCCTCAACCTTGAAAACTTTCTCCAAGGTCAGAAATACACACAATCCCAAATTAGGTTGGACCTAAACATTCCCATGGTGGATATGAACAAAAGTGGACCAAAACAATCTTAGCTGAGGCCCAAATTAACTCTCACACACCACACTATGCCTTCATTAACACTTGAACATATTCAAATGTAGTGTAAACACCAAGTTGGCCATTACCCATGAAAATAAATTAAACTTTGAATCAAACTACCTTTAAACAATCCAAAAAATTTAAACAAACTTCACCTAAACATGATCTAAAAACATCTTGGAAACCAACAAAATCCTTCACAAAAATCTCACCTAAATATAATAAACATTTTGTTTATCGAGACAACACTAATAGACATTGCAATACTTTGTAACTCAGAAGACCTTCTTACAATATTCCTAACCATGAATCCTCTTAACCTAGATAAGAGAAAAACACCATCAACTCTCCTTCAGAACCAAAAGTCTTGAGAAATAATTGTGAATAAATGTAGATCAACTAAATTTCTCCCATAAACCTCTATACACAACAATGCAAAACCAATTCACACACTAGTGAAAAAAACTTCCTCTAACCCTCGGTCCAAAAGAAAAAATTTTGGATATAAAAACTTTGAACATCTCTAACCAACATATCCAAACCATAAAAGCAGATCTTCAACCCAAAATAAATGCGAAGCAAAACCATAATACCTCTACACCACCCAATTTTCTTATTTTATCAATTTTCTTAGTATCCTTAACATCTAAACCATCAATCTCTTCACAACCATTGTACTACTATCATCAATGACAACACAAGCTTGTTGAAATCAATGAAAACAACTTCATACTTGCAAAAATCTCCCCCTTTGTCATTGATGGCAACACAAGACATGAAAAACTATCAAAGGCACAATAGCTCTGAACATACTTATTTCATTTTCTCTTCCCCCCCCCCCATTTAACTATTATCTCATTACACTTTCTCTCTTTCATGATTTTCTTTCACTTTCTCTCCCCTTGTGTAAATAGATTTTTTTTGCATGATTATTTCTCTCCCCCTTTGACATCAATGGAAAAGGATAGAGTGTTTTGCATTGTTCTCCCCCTTTGACATAGAACTAAGGTACTTGCAACTACCCTAAATACTCCCCCATAGGAGTACACACCAATCAACTCAACAACCTTTGCATCATGACATCATAAAATTTATACTATAATAGTGTTACTACCTACTCCCCCTAGGAGGTAGTCACCAACATCAGTCCATAAAAAAGAATGAATCTAGAGATCTATTGGCATATGGCTTTGACAAATCATTTTTGGCTACTTGTGTTGTCATTGATGGAAACTAGAGTCAATAGTATGGTCCACAACATTAGCATTGCTCCTACTAGCAAGGGAAATAATATTATGTAATCTACTAGTAGAAAGAGTGAAGTGCAAAACATCCGGTTGGTAAGATGATTTGATCACTTCACCTGATCATTATTTTGTGGTGTGGATCTCTAGGGAATTCCTCCTAGCATGTGTACTATCCTACTAGTGATTTTTGTGGTGTTGCATTAGTGGGAGTTCGAGTTAAGAGGTTTGGTAGTATGGTTCATGGCTTATTCTCTCATTATGGCTGACATGTTTTATATGGCGTATCACGGATGTATGTGGAGTATGTATTTAGTTATTTCTTATGTTTTGAACTTTTCTTTGGGTCCATACTAAAGTCTATCTAAATTTTGTGGGTACGCATCAACTCTAATTAATGATTTGAGCTAACATAAGCAAGAATATTATATTTTGTTGTGAAGTCGACATACAATGAATTCCTGGTTAGCAAGTATATAAAGGAGATCAGAAAATCATTTTGAAGGTGATGTGGTGAGGTAGTTGTGGTAGAGATAGAAGTGTATGTGTATCAAGGAGAGAGTGAAAGAGGACATATTAGTTATTTGAGGGAATTAAAAGTTTTGTATGCAAAGCAGAGCAGAAGTGTGAATTGGTGTAAAGATCTGGAATCTAATTATGAGCTTCATTGGAACCGAATCCAGGCATTTGTAGATGTTGTATTCTTAGTTCAAAACTTTGTTGTACTTTCAATTATACTTTGTAAGGTAGTGAGCCTTTCTCTCTTAAGTAGTGAGCTCTAGGAAGTGCACCTGAATGCAAGTGCATTCCCCTCTTTTATCATACTTTTAATAGGGTATACATTGTGGATTAATCTCCACCGTGGTTTTTCCCCTAAAAAGGTTTCCACAAAAATTATTGGTGTTATGGTGTTCATCAATGTGATTGTATGTTTCCATCTGTTTATGTGTCGCAGATGCTATTTCAAGGTCAATTATTTTTGTTGATAGTTTTAGATCTGATTTAAAAATCAAAATTGTGGAACATTGATTCACCCCCCCTCTTAGTGTTCTTAGTGTCCAAAAATTGGTATTAGAGCAGGTTCCTCTTTTGGAGTTTAACAACTTGAGGTGGATCTTGAATTACAATGGATGCTAGTGGTCTTCAACAACATCTTTTGGTGGCACTTGATGATCTTGATCAATCCAAAGCAAAGGTTATGGAACTAAAAGAAAATCTTATGGCTGCCAAAAAATTCATTCAATCACTCAAGGATAAGATAAAGGAGTCAAGGGAAAAGAGGAAGGGACTATGTGATCAACTGAAGTAAAAAGAAAGAAAAGTTTTAGATGATGTCCATATAAATCAAACCCAAAGGGAAATAATAGAAGAATGTGAAAATATTGCTAAGGAAAATACAACTCTAAAGCTTGAAATGGAATCTATGGTGATGAAGTTTACCAAAGAGATTGAAGAAAGAAAGAATAATGAGGTGAATCTAGCCCGGTCCTTGAAAGAGAAATCTAAAGAATACAGTAGAATTAATAGTGGATTCATTTAGTTGGAAATTGAACTGCAACAATCCAGAAATAATGAACAAGAGCCTGAGAGACAAGTAGTTATCATCGGAAATGAGCTTGCTACTGTAAATGAATTCAAGGAGAAATTCAAGATAAGCTCTTCTAGGCTTGATGAGATAACCAAAGGACAAAAGGATACAAATGACAAGTGAGGTCTTGGATATGAGAAGGGTGAAAGTTTTGAATCTGAATAGAACCTTGAAAAGAAGAAAAAAGGTAGAAAACATCTAGTAAGGAAACCCAATGCTCAAAAATTTAATGGATATTGCTTTGCTTGCAATAAATTTGGACATATGGCTTCTTAGTGTAGAAGAAAGATAAACCCTAGTACTCCATCATTTTTTGGTCAAATTTTTAAATGCAAAATGTTTGGTCATAAGGAATTAGAGTGTAGAAGTATGTATTTTAGTGCAAGTAACATTAAATCTTATACCTGTGGAAGATTTGGATATGTTGCTAATTAGTGCAGGTCAAGAGGAAATTAGTGGAATGGATGATATAGACTAAAAGATATCGTATGGTATAATTGTAACAATTTTGGGCACATTGCAAGATTTTGCAGGAATAGAAACCTAAACAAAGGAGGTCTGGTTTATCAAGGAAGAAATTCATAGAAAAACAACAAAGGAAAAGAAAAAGAGCCTGTGGAAGAGATAAAAGATTAGATGAAGAAAACGTGGGTTAAGAAAAGTGAATTTGATGAAGGAAAAAAGGTTGTACCTGAAGCTCCTTCGGATAACTCTTCCAAAAATTGACTTCAGGCCAATGGCCTAAGGGGATTTTTTCATGAAAATATCTTGTCCCCCTGTGATATAGTTGGAACTGAATCAAAGGATGTCATCAACTATTGTGTTATTCATTATTGAAGGTATTTATAATCATCTACTAAGTTGGATGAAATGGTATAGATCTACTGTCAGATTCTTCACTTGCTGTCTGAGTTTGTAGAGTAAGAAAAAATTCTAGGGAAACATATTTAATGTGAAAAAAAGTTAAGTATGTGAAGTTATAAAAGGGAATTTGAAACCCTAATTCATCACTGTGCATTGAAAGAAAATAGTTGGAGAGAACTTACAACAAAATTTCAAAGGAGGGAAAGGTCAATCTAGCAGAAAATTCTTTAGGTATTTTTGTTGCTTATTAATTTCACATCTATTTGGAAATTGGTAGAACCCTACTCGGCATGAAAAATGAAAAAAGCCAAAGGAATAGTAAATCTGGATGAATATAACAGCCAAAAAATTAGGGATGAAAGAAATATGTTGTCTCCTGCTGAATTAAGGAGGCTTGGAGGATCAAAGCATAAGAATTTGGATTTATGGAATGAATTTCCTCATTTCATAAATACATAAGTGATTCAGTTTATCTTAAATAGATTGGATGTAGATATCCTCATTTTGGATAAACCCTATCAAATCTCAAAGGATGTAATCAAGAATCTAACAGGTCTATGTAATGTTGGTAATATTCCAAAGAAGAAATTGATTCGAAATGTTGAAGTCGAAACCCTAACTAGAATAAGGGGAGATCAGAGGGCTCTAATAATTGCATCAATTAAAGATTCATTGACAAGGTATGTTGCACATGGAATCTCATATAAGATCTTCAAAAAATGAGAAGGATCAACATCGGTAGGTGTTGTATATATCGCTTATAAAATGACAATAGAAAATGAAGACTTTGACCTATGTAGTCTAATGAAGGATCAACTGATGGAAAATGTACAATTAACAAAGGATATTGGCTACCCCTTTAGGTTTGTCACCCTTGCAATATGCATTATGATGCAATTTATTAATTGCTTTCCTTTGAATGACAATATGGTGTGGAAAGAAAATGTATCGGTCTGCAAGAAAATCTTTGTGCATTACAACTCTTTTGAAAAGGGGGAACGAGTTTATGAAAATTCATTTTGAAAGGTGTTGGAAAATTTTGGTGTAAGTATTATCCCTCTTTTGGTAAAAATAACTTAAATAGGATCATCCTCTGGAAAGACAAAGAAAAAGTTGAAGAGAGAAAGACATTTGGCTATTGCCACTCCTTCGGCACCCAAGTTAGCAAAATTTGAAGAAAAAGGGAAAGGACAGTTGGTTGTGGATGTATTGGATGAAGACTCTGATGAATATATTCCAAGAGATCAACCAAGACTAGGTGAACCATAAATAATAATAGTTGAAGATAATGATGAAGAATGTGCTTTGTTCAAATCAAAGATAATGTAAATTATTCAAGATGAAGATGGGATGCAAAAGATATCTGACATATGGTTGAATGGACCATCTTACATGAGCAAGATCTTATTGAAGACACTTTAGGAAGATACTTTATTGATAACAATATTGAAGTGGAGATTTTTCAAGATGTTCTCCTAGAAGAATTGAAGAATTGATTGAGTGTGTTAAGGAGGCTATGGAATATGTGCCTCTACATAAGAAAGTGGAGGAAATAATTCCCATTTGAAGATGCAGTTTAGTTTGTCTCTTACTAAGCTGAAGAAGAAAATGAATGTGCTAAGACAGTGCATTGATTCAGCCAATAAAGCCTTCAATTACTATCTAAGGTGGCCTCATGTGGTTGGCAAGTACATAGATAGGTTGGAGGAAATTGAAAAAGAGCTTGTCAAAATTGGACAGGACTATAGTATGTTTTTGGATAAGGATGGAAAGGTTAAGAAAAAGGTTTGTGTTCTACAGGCTAAGCATGCAAAGGTTCACTTTGCTAGAAATACTCTCATGGACACCTTCTGGAGAGTAAAAGACCTGATTGAAAGAAGACTAGAGAAAATGATTGAAGTGCTAAAGATAGGAGAAAAGTTGGAAGATGCAATCACCATTCCTAAATCCCTTGTCTATATTATCAATAAGACATAAGAGAATAATAGGTTGATTATAGCCATTTGGATTGTGATGGGATCTTGGAAGAAATTCCTTCCAGAAATTAAAGCTAAGTATAAAATAATCTTCTGATTATTGCAACAGTTTCTCAAATTTTGATCCAACTCTCTATTTTGCAAAAGGGAAAGAATAAGAAGAGAAATATAGTAAAATATTACAAGGAGAGTGGAAGAGATAGGATCTTTTTCATTGATGTAAAAAGGGGAGAGAATGCAATGAAAAATTCCTTGACATCAAAAGGGAGAGCAGTAGTCTTGATTTTGTTGAGTTTTTGGTTTTGACACTTAGTCAAATTTTCACTAAGTGTTGCCATCAATGCCAAAGGAGGAGATTGTTGGCATATGGATTTGAGAGATCATTTTTGGCTACTTGTGTTATCATTGATGGAAATTGGAGTCAATAGTATGGTCCACATTATTAGCATTTCTCCTATCGGCAAGGGAAATAAGATTTTGTAATCTACCGACAGAAACAATCAACTGCAGAACATCTGGTTGGTAAGCTGATTGATCACTTCACCGGATCATTATTTTGTTGTGTGGATCTCCAAGGAAGTCTTCCTAGCATGTGTATTATCCTACTAGTGAGTTTTGTGGTGTTCCATTAGTCAGAGTTCAAGTTAAGAGGTTTGGTAGTATGGTTCATGGTTTATTCTCATTGTGGCCAACATGTTTTATATGGAGTATCACGGATGTATGTGGAGTATGTATTTAGTTATTTCTTGTGTTTTAAAATTTTTTTTGGGTCCCTACTAAAGTCTATCTGACTTGTGTGGGTACACATCAACTCTAATTAATGATTTGAGTGGACATAAGAAATATTTTTTTTTGTGAAGCCGACATACAATGAATTCCTGGTTAGCGGGTATATAAAGGAGACCAAAAAATCATTTTGAAGGTGATGTGGTGAGGTAGTTGTGGTAGAGATAGAATTTTATGTGTATCAAGGAGAGAGGGAAAAAGAAGACATATTAGTTATTTGAGGGCAAAAAGAAATTTGTATGTGGAGCAGAGCAAAGAAAAAGAGTGAATTGGTGTAAAGATCTGGAATCTGATTATGAGCTTCATTGGAATTGAATCTAGGAATTTGTAGATGTTGTATTCTCATTTCAATTTTTTTTGTAATTTCAATTATACTTTGTAAGGTAGTGTGCCTTTCTCTCTTGATCAGTGAGCTCTAGGTAGTGTGCTTGAATGCAAGTGCATTCCCCTCTTTTATCATACTTTTAACAGAGTATACATTGTGGATTAATCTCCACCATGGTTTTTCCCCTAATAGGGTTTCCACATAAAAATTTCTGGTGTTATGGTATTCATCAATGTGATTTCATGTTCCCATTTGTTTATGTGTTGTGGATGTTGTTTCAAGGTCAATTATTGTTGTTGATAGTTTTAGATCTGATTTGAAAATAAAAATTGTGGAATACTGATTCACCCCCCCTCTCAGTGTTCCTAGTGTCCAACAAGATCTATTGGATGGATGCATCTCCATATTCATCTAGTTGAAGAAAGGAGTGCCAATAACCCCTAACTTCTCCCTTGAAGATACTCAAAAGTATCCTTAGGTAGAGCCTAGTGATAGCAATCTAATCTTTTGTAGGTACATATTCAAGCTTCACTTCATTCTCCAAAAAAATTTCTCTGAAAAAGTGATACCTAATTGATATATGATTTTCCCTTGAATGCATCATTGGATTCTTCGAAATATTAATTGCACTTGTATTGTCACAAAAGATAGAAATAGGCTCATCATACACTACTTTGATATCCTTCATTGTCTATCTCATCCACAATACTTATGTGCAACAAGATGTTGCTGCAATATACTTAGCCTCTATAGTAGATAAAGAAACTTAATCTTGTTTCTTGCTTATCCATGCCACCAATCTGGATCAAAGAAAGAATGCACCACCACTCAAGTACTTTTCTTGTCATCAACACAACTAGCCCAATCTATATATGTGTATGCTCTTAATGTGAAATCAATATCCTTAGGACACCATAAGCCATAATCCTGAGTGCCTTTTAAATATCTGAATATCCTCTTCACTATGGCAACATGTGACTCTTTAGGATATTCTTGAAATCTAGCCAGAAGACAAACTGCATGCATGATATCTGGTCTAGTAGTAGTTAGATATAGTAGTCCACCAACCATATATTTGTATTTACTCTGATCAACCTTAGGGGATTCATCATCCTTACTCAATTTGCAACCAATAACCATAGGAGTACATACTAATTTGGATTCATCCATTCCAAACTTCTTCAACATGTCTTTAATATACTTTGATTGTGAAATGAAAATGCCTTTATTTGTTTGACTGATTTTTAGCTCAAGGAAGAAATTCATCTCCCCAAATGTTGAAATCTCAAACTCTTTCTGCATCTCTTTAGAAATTTTCTTACACATATTTTCATTTCCTCCAAAGATAAAGTCATCCACATACACAACCACTATCAATATTTTATCTTCCTCAACTTTAAAATCAAGATTACTATTTGTAGTACCCTTGTTGAATCCTTGTATCAAATATCTGTCCAATATTGCATTCCAAGCTCTAGGAGGTTTTTTTTATCCATACAATGCCTTTTTGAATCATAAATCCATATTTGGTTGATCTGATAACTAAAATCCTTCTAACAGTTCCATGGAAACTTCTTCTTCAAACTCTTCATTCAGGAAAGCAAACTTCACATCCATCTAATAAAATTTAAATTCATTATATGGTGAAAATTCCAAAAACATTATGATTGCTTCCATTCTAGCCACCATGGAAAACGTTTCCTCAAACTTTATTCCTTTTACTTGTGAGTAACCCTTACACACAAGCCATGCTTTATTTCTTACCACTTCTCCATTCTCATTCAGCTTGTTTCTAAATACCCACTTGGTTCCAATTATGTTCTTATTTTGAGGTCTAGGAACCAATTCCCAAGTCTAATTTTTCTCATTTTTTTCCAACTCTTCTTCCATTGCCTTCACCCAATATTCATCTATGCATGCTTCACTTACTATTTTTGGTTCATTTTTGGAAAGTAAACATAAATTTACCTCAACTTTGATAGCTCTTCTTGTCAATACACCTTTTCTTTTGTCGCCAATAATATGTTCTTAGGAATGATTGCTTTGCACATACTTGGGGGTTTTAGGGATCCTTTTTGGAGCTTCTTCCTCTTCATTATGTATTTCTTTTTCTTTAGATTTTTCTTCTTCTTCTTCTCCAAAAATAGGTTCATCTAACACATATCCATCTATAACAACTAAATTCTGCAAATCTTCATCAACCTTAACATTTTCACTTTCAACAATTTTTCTTATCCTTTTGTAGTAAAATATGTAAGCTTTTATTTTAGTACAATATCCACGGAAGATACATTCATCAGAACTTGCATCAATTTTTCTCAATTTTTCATCTCTTTTGATATAACATTTTCTTTTGTTCATACTCTAAAATACTTGATAGTAGGAATCCTTCCATGTACCACAACTCATAGGGAGTCTTTGTGCTATTATTTTTGGCTTGAACTCTGTTGAGTATGTAAACACTAGTATGAATTGCTTCTCTCTTGTAGACTTTTGGTAGTTTAGCTTCTTTCATCATAGTCCTTGTAGCTTCTTGAATAGTTTTGTTTTTCCTTTCAACAACTCCATTATGTTGAGGAGTTCTAGGGGAAAACAAGTGCCTCTTTATTCCATGATCTTCACAAAACATGTTAAACTCATTAGAGGTGAATCCTCCACCTCTGTCAAACCTCAAAAATTTATCTTCAAATCCATCTCATTCTCAACCATAGCTTTAAATGGTTTAAATTTATCTAGAGCCTCAAATTTTTCTCGAAGAAAAGTAACCCATTTCATTCTAGAATAATCATCAATCAAAAGCATGAAATATATATCATCTTGAAGACTTCTTAACTTTGTAGGACCACAAAGATTTTTATATACTAATTCCAATAGTCTAGTAGCAAATTGCTCTTTTCCTTTGAAACTATTCATTGTTTGTTTTTCAAATTGACAATCTCTACAAACAACATTGATAGGCTTTGTGATTCTTGGTAGGTCTCTTACCGCATGAACTAAACTAATTCTAACAATATTTTCAAAATTCATTTGGCACATCCTGTGGTGCCATAACAAGCTCTCATTAATCCAAGTCATAAAGCAATGACCATCAACACCCTTAAGCTGATAAATATTTCCATTTTTCCTCTTACCAACAAAATCACAGTTCTAAATCCTTTTCTAATCTCACTTATTTCATTCTTAAACACAAGATCATACCCTTTGCTACACATTTTTCCAACACTCAAAATATTGTGCCTTAAGCATTTAACATAGTATACATCTTCAGTATTATGCTTTCCATCAAAGTTGATAGAACCTATTCCAAAAATCTTAGCTCTTGAATCATCTTCGAATTTAACTAATCCTCCATCATATTTTTCAAGTTTAACAAACCTATTTTTTGTCTCCAGTCGTGTGATTAGAGAAACTGCTATCAACAACCCAATGGTTCTTATCCTCTTTGACATGAAAGGTAGACACTAAATTACCTTCAACCTTATCCTTCATCTTTGGAACACTTTCCTTCACACAACTTTCAGGGTTAGCAGAACTAGAATCTTCTTTTATCTAGCAAAAATTAAACATTCATTATCATCAAAATATCCATAATCAGATTCATCATCAAAGATTCAAACAACTTCTTTCACATAGTAATCTCTTAATCATTTTTCCGTTATTTTCCTTGTTCTTATTTTTTATAGTTCTTTTTAGACAACTTGAAGCATAATGACCTATATCACCACAACTAAAAAATTTAAAAGGTAATTTACCTTTGTACTTACTGATGCCCTTTATTATCATTACCACAAAGTTAGCTTCCACATTATCAAGATCTTCTCCTTTTGAATCTTCAACCTTTTATATTTACTAACCTTGAAAGTAGTCTATGCTTTTGTAACTTTCTTTAATTTTCTCATTTCAAATGCAGTTAGTGTATAACCACAATCAACTGATCCCTAAAAAAAACATTCTCGTGGTGGATAGGAATGAAAGAAAACCAAAAAAACACTTAGCTAGGACCCAAATTAACTCTCACATGCCATGCTATTCATTCATTAACATTTGAACATCATCAAATGTAGTGTAAACACCAAGTCATCCATTACCTATGAAAACACATTAAAATTTGAATTATACACTTCCTTTGAACAATATGAAACTTTCAGACAACAATCTTCACCTTAACATGAACCAAGAACATCTTGGAAACCGACAAACTCTTTCACAAAAAATTTCACCTTCAAATAATAAACATTTTGTTTATCTAGACAACACTACTACACACTGAAATACTCTATGAAAGGAGGAAATTTGTTTAAATTTTCTTCCTCTCTAGGGGATTAGGGCCTAGAAAGGACAATTTGCACTAGCTTTCACTCAAGAACAAACCCTTGAGATCTCTTTGCAAAGGAGAAAGGGATATTGCAAGAGGGTTGTTCTATGGGTTGAATATGATCTAATGAGGGATTCACCACCAAGATTAGACTTGGAAAAGATAATGAAATGCAAGATGAAATGAAAAATTCTAATTGAATGCAAAATAACACTAAATGACCTAGAAAAATGAATGAAACAACACAAAAAACTACAAAATAAAATATGTGCACCTAGAAATCCGGAGAAGGTTGAATGGAGGTCTAAAACACTAGAAATTAAGAATTTATTACTAATTGGGACTCATTTTCCAAGCTGGGTGAATCAATCAAGTATTTGAGAAACTGTGCAAGAACAAAAATCTACCAAAAGGGTATCCAAATCTATAAAATATTGAAAATTGGCTAGAACTAGGACTCATTCACCAGAAGTGGCAAATCAGCCCAATTGGGAATTTTTGCAGCTTCAAATACTGATCCTACTATTTGCTGCCCACTCTTTCCTTCCTGATTGGTTTTCGGATCTGAATCTCTGATTTGTAACCTGTAGGTGATCTCCAATGCTCTCCAAAGCTCTCCAAAGCTTGATGACAACTTTCAATGATTTGCAAATTTTCTCCAATCTTGCTCCTTAAGAAATATGTAACCTAAACGTACCAATCACACACAAAGGAGAGGGAAAAATTTTGTTGGGTTAGTGGATAGGGGTTTACCTTGGTCAAACCCCTTGTTGGAAATCAATTCTTAAAATGAAATCAAATAAGAATGGATAATGATGAATGAAAAAATTACAATGTTGCAACTGACCAAACCCTAACAATAAGGTGCTACAAATATGCTTGAGATCATTGTAATGGATGTGGTATTTGACATGATGATTGATGCTTGAATGCTGCTCTAAAATGCTTGATAATCTTCCCTTGAATGCTCTTGTGAATGCTTGTAAACTCAAACTTCTTATAAGGATGAATACTTGAATGCTTGGGATCACTTGATTGCTTGTTAGGATAAAATGAGTGAAAGAACCTTGTATTTATACTCAATTATGCAATAATTCCACAAAAAAATCACTACAAGTTGACATCAAATCTAGGAGAATAAAATCCTGCCAAAAATTTAAATTAATTTTGATTCTAGGTCACATTGGACTCTTTCTCCCAAGGTGGCAAATGAGTCCCATCAAGCATAATGTATGGGACCAAAAATCAAAAGTTCTTAGAAATGTGTGAAATTTGGTTCTGGACCAAAAGATCCAGGTGGGAATCATTTTCCCAAGGTGGTGAATGAGTCCCAAATCACTAAATTTGGGTCATTCAAACCAGAAACACTTGAATTATGATTGGGTATTGATTGGTGTCAGGATTATCCTCAAAAAGATGAATTAAATGGGGCTTGTGGATGCAAAATGGGGCCAATTAAAGCATAAGAAAGCCCAATTATTAATTTCAAGCCTAGAAAAGTGTGAAAGTGTGTTACAACACTTCAAATAAGGAAATATTAATGTTAAAAAGAGGTTTATTAGATGTAATTAATTAATAAGACCTTAGAAAAGTGTGAAAGTGAGTTACAACACTTCACAACACTTTAGCAAGGTAGCATTTAAATTCATTCATTCACAATGGCCCAAGACCTAATGTGAATGTGTTAACCACATTAAAACACTTAATCAAGGCAACATTGAGCCTAATTTAGCAAGGAGGGCCCAAACAAGTGTGAAAATTTCCCCGTCAACATTATTTGACACTACATTTAGCCCTTGTTTTAGTGAGAGAATGAACCTGCTTCAAACTCACACTAAAGTAGTCAAAACATGCATCAAGAGGGGTTCAATGCACCAATGCCAATAAGATGGTACAACAATGATCAAGAGGGGTGATCAAACCCCCAGGATCAAGATCTCATGACAAACCAACATAGGCACAAGAGAACACACATGAAAATGATATAAAGAGAAAAAACAAAGCACCAACATGCACTACCAAAGATGAAAAGGAGAAAGGTAAAGGATAAAAGAGGTAGATCAAGCTTCAACCATTTATATATCATGATGTGGATCAAATCTAGGCTCTTTGTCTGAAAAATGTATACTCACTCTAAGGCAATGGAACTGCTAGTTGTCCATTGGGTGAAAAGTCCAAGAAGGTGATAAACATACACTCATGGTTGGTATGTACTCACACACACGTGAGTGGATATGGGGAAATTCATGCCTCATTCAGGCTTACCACTCAAACCATACCAAAGTTATACTGCTTGATAACTTTAATAAGGCATCACAAAAAAATGATTTTTGAGCTTCATGAGACAAAGAAAACTTTGTATGCTTGGAGCTCATGAACAAACAAGATGGTTCCATAGGCATGCAAGTTGTGTTATGTGTAATACCCCTCATGTTTGTTGTTTGGACTTATCATTTTTCTATGCTTTGGCTTGATACTTTGATACTGCAATAGTACTATTTATTGTTTGGTTTGGATAGTTAGACTATTTGGTGATGATGCTATTTCTTTAGCAGACATGGTTCTTTGATATGACATTGTGGTTTGGTGATGTTAGTTGATTTCAGTAATATATTATGATGCTGTGATTTAATAATTTATTTTATGATGTGATCAGTTAGTTAGAAATGTTATTTCATCTTTGATATTGTATTGATAGAATAGTGTTGGTGAGAGGACAGTGTAGCATCACTCGTTTGCAAGTTCCTTGCTACGCTGCAATTCCTTCTCACAAGGTAATGCTTTGATTATATATATATATATATATATATGGACATGTACACGACCTTGTTTGTATGCAAGGATTGCAGGTACAGAGTCTTGATTCCACCTGCTTCGGCAAGACAGGGTGAGCATCAAATTTACCCAACGACATG
Source organism: Sequoia sempervirens (assembly GCA_007258455.2). Classification (NCBI taxonomy): domain Eukaryota; kingdom Viridiplantae; phylum Streptophyta; class Pinopsida; order Cupressales; family Cupressaceae; genus Sequoia; species Sequoia sempervirens. The sequence continues at coordinate 728,440,845 of VDFB02058242.1, read as the reverse complement.
ATGTTGAAACAGAGATGACAAGGAAGTCACCCCATCCCATGTCTCTCAAACCGTCCTGATTGAATGGTATTGTGCATCTTTGTAAATGTCATTTCTATAATTTATTATTGTGGGTTGTGTGAGTGTCTTGTTTGTATTTATTTTACGTCAGAGTTTTGTATGTTGTGAATTATTTAATTAAATGATGTTTATAATAGTGTTGGATTAATTTGTATTAAAATATTTAAAAGTCGTGTTTTATTTAAGTGTTAATTAAATTATTTAAATTAGTATTTTGTTAATTTAATTAAATAAACTTGTGGAGGATAATTGTGAAATAAAATATTTAAATAAATGAAATTGTGTGAATTGCAAGAAAAGCTTGCAAAATCGAAATTAAAGTAGAAAGTATTGTTAAATAGAAAAAAAATCAATAAAAGAAAAGAAAAGATAAAAAGGACGAATGATTATTGATTTTAGTTGAAAAACTGGAATTAAATAAGAAAATTTCTTTTATATTGGATTTTTAGAGTTTTCGAAAAAGAAAAGAGATATCTTTTATTTAATTGAAAAATTGTGAGTTTTTCATTCATGGGAAGATTTGAAAAGAGTTGCATAAAATATTAATTCTAAAATATTGGATATTCTGAAGTTTTTGGGGAATTGTTTCATTCTCTTTTATTATACTAGGGTTTGCACGACGGACGTTATATTATGCAAGGTGGCCATTTAAATGGAAAATGCAACAATAAGGGACATTCAAATAAGTCTTGCTTAGTTCATGCAAGGCCTTAACTTAGGGAACATTGTGCCTAATGTCTCCAAGCAAGGACCAATCAAAGAATAGAATATTCACAACTTAGGGAATGCAGTGTGTCGCATCAAGCCACTAAGAGGAATGTAATATGCTAAGATAGATCTTGCTCTTGAAGGTAATTATACCCAATGTCATCCACAAAGCAAAAAACACATTGTATGAAATAAGAAAACTACACCATGAACCATAAAAAGAAAAATGCAAAAGAATAATGCCAATGTATGCCTCCACTTTAAAGAAATTTCTAAACACCATGTTGTGAGCAATTACATTAAAGTAGAAAATAATAAATGCAAACAATAAAGAAGAGATGAGAGCTAACTTGGAAAGCCCTATGCCAAGTCATATGTTTCCAAGCAAAGCTACCCCCATGTGAAAGAAAAGGAAAAGAGAGGGGTTTCCCACAAAATGAAAACACCAAACACATAAGGGATCTATGGATTTGGGGTTAGTATGTTCTTTCTACAATGATTTAGAGTGCTCGGAACTGTCATCGTTCCCCAAATACACATAGAACTGGAAGAATGACATAAAGAGAGCAAAAAAAAGAAAAACCTTTTGGGTGAACATGGAAGAGACATGAATGTCTCGACACCTTGGGTCATCCCTAAAAGATAAACACAAGAAAAAAATGAAAGGAAAAGAAAAGATGAGGAAAAATCTTTTGGGTCAATATGGAAGAGACATAGGGTGTCTCAATGCCTTTCATCATCCCCAAAAGGAAAATAGAAGACAAATTAAAAAGATAAAAAGTGAAAAGTAAAATTTACATAATATAGATAAACTGGTCAATCCTTATGAAGCAATATGTACTTGGACTAATACATTAGAAAATATGTTTGAAAGAAGTGGTACATGGATTGAATTGGCTAAGGTTCTTTATGCAGTCAGACTTATGTCTGGAAAATTGAGAAACTAAAGTCCTACCACACTAAAAATCCATTATATGCATCACTTGCAATAGAAGGAAATTTATTAATTCATATCCATTATTTTCATACATGTTCCTATGCCCATTTATTTGTGACCTGTAAGTGGCTAACACATGGGCTTGTCTGTGCCATGATGTTAGCCATGTTAAGAAGTGACAACATGATGCAACTCTGACATAAAAAGAAAACTCCTGTAGCCACTTATGGGTATTAAGTGGGCCCTTCTCACTAATGGGTGTTTTTAAAGTGACTTTATTTCTCCACTATATCATTGTTTAATAATTTATGCTTAACAGTTGTCTACTCCATAGTGCGGTAGGTAAAGTGACACGCGTTTCAAATGAATGGACGGATTCCAAAATTATTGTATCTTTCCATGAGGTAACAAGTTCAGCCTCCTATAAATTGTTGAGGATGCCTCATTCTTGGCATCGGTGGTCTAGAATTGGAGTCTAGAGTCTAGGAAGAGTCCTATTATTATTATTATGGTCAATCTTTGAATATGCATAACTCCTTTCACTTGCAATAATAGTCTGTGTTTTTTTTTTCAAATATTCTTAAATGTATGAGAAAGTGGCACTTATATCTTTCGTGCAACTCATTTCACGATGATAATAAGGTATTTTATTATTATTCCTTATATTCATATATAGTGTAATGTTGATAGTAGGAGTTGCTTCGTATATATTGATATATATATATATGGTGATAATAAGGGATTTTATTATATATACTATAAATTCCAATTAATAAAGTGGATATTATGTAAATTTCTATGATCGATATAATTTCCAATAATTCTAGATCTAAATATATTGATCCTGCAAGTTCTCTTGTTAGAGTATCTACTAATGGATTATTTTCTCCTTTTATCCATTCATTCTCAATATCATAGCTGAGAAATTCAAAATACCATCTTGCAATTCTACCTTGAGCTATATCTTTATTTGGTTTTTTCTTGAGTAGGCTTCTCATAGCTTGAGTATCTATTCTTATAGTGAATTTTACTAGATTTAGGAAAATTTTAAGCTTTTCTATACCTTTTTTGACTGCTAGTATTTATTTTTCATAGATGTGATATTGGCTTTCAGTATCTGTGAAAGTCCCAGAGTGATAGCTGCATAAATTTGACAATGGTAAGAAGAGAAATAAATAGGAATAAAGCAAAGAAATGGAAGAAGAAATAATAGATGTATTCAAAGAAATTAGACAATGATTTGAGATAGATTGTTGCAGTCTCAACCCATTACATACCTGCCCAAGAAACCCTATAAGACTATTCATTCCACTACATCACATACCTTTTGATGGAATGAATAGTCACACTAAAAATAAACACGCGTAACTCGTTTAACTTGCAATAATAGTCCTATTATTTACACATTTTACATGCCATTCAACATGTATCTACACTATATGTAGGAATTTTTTACAAATTTTAGTTTGAGTGGTGCAGTCTTGATTTGAGGGGAGTATTTGGATGTTCATTTTGTGGCATACAAAGAACTATTCATGTGAATTGGTATAGGAAAATTTCAAGTTACATAATAGGATAGCTTATACTATGATGTGCTCTTGCTGTAATTTTTTTTTTGTGTTTTTAGCTTTGTTGACATCATAGCTTACGCTAGAAATGTCATTAGACAGAGTAGAGCAATAATGTTCACAATTTTTTACAGAAGTAAAAGTCTTTTCCTGAACTTTTGTAGTAATGTCAATTTTATTTATAGCTTCTAATCCTAAATCGGCAGAAAATCTAATGTCTATTGCCATGTCATCTATGTTCTCCTGTACAGAGATCATCCATTGTGCCATCCATTTTCTCTAAGCTTCAGAGTTCTTTTGTTTTATGCCCAAATCTGTATGAAGTCTTCCTTCATATTTTTCCCATAATCTTTTGTTAGAATTGGTGACGGTAAAAGTTTTAGGGGTTGGCCATCTACTAGGTTCATAACCTATGATTTTCTATTCCATTTTATTTAATTCTATTTTATATACATTTTTCCTCTCAGATCCCATTCTTGGAAGTTTTTCTTTAGGGATCTTTTCCTTCATCATACAATTTTTTTCACCCATCTTTGTAAGCTTTATATCTTTTCATTTCTGATCTTTTTCTTCTTCTTTAGGCATCAAAGCAAGTCATTGTCTCACTTTTCTTGCAAGGTGATCCATAAGCTCTGGATTGCTAATTAGGTCAGAGAGTGTGGCTAGAGAAGCTTTGGATGGATAAGTATTAAATGAAGGTGGTTTATACATAGGGAACTGATTGGGTCCTAAATATTCTTCAGGATTATAGTCAAGGAATGGCTTATTGGATGTACTGGGGAAATTACGCGACATGGAATAAGATCTGGTGGACATGCTGGGTCATCCACTGGTCATGGCTTCAGGTTGTTCAAGCAAGGTTTGATCTGATAGTGACCTGAGATCTAGACTGGGAAGCCTATGACTTTGCATTCGGGGTTGTTTAGACATAAATTGTCTAGAAGATGTTGGCAGATCTTGAAACTTAGGTTGAGACTGGTTTATGAGTTGTTCAATGACTGGAGAACCAATATCAAAACCAATAGCATTTATATGTTGTCCACAATCATCAACATTTTTATTTGCTTCAGTATAAGTTACCCCAACAGAAAATTTGGAAGGAGGGAAAATAGTATTTAGAAGCCTATACACACATCGACCACCTACAGTAGCATAAATAGAATCGGGTTGGAGAATAACTCCTTTCACTTGCAATAGAAGATAAAAAGTAGACTGAACATATTTATCTTCAAGATTGATGGTGAAATTAGATCTAACAAATAAATGGGCATCACCACCTTTTTCTTCATCAGAGGATTTAACTAAGCGAACTCTAAATTTTCCTATGATGGCTTGGTCCCAAATTGTACATCTAGTAACTATGAGACTCACAAAATACTCATCACCAATATCATAATTAAAATGGGGATGTAATATAATTTCAACCAAAGAAAAATACACATGAAAGAAACCTTTTTATTTCCATCTCTTAATGTCTTTAGGTAATAAAAAGGGAAGATAGATAGGGAAAATGCCTACACCTGAGACTCTGAGGTTAATTTCATATTGTCGCACAAAATTCATCATTTTTTCTTTTATGCCCTTCTCGAGATATAGATAAGATATTTTAACATCTAGAAATTTGAAATTACCATTTTCGTCTACTAGTTCTTCCTTATCTTGAAAGTGATTATGGATAATAGAGGAAAGAGAACTGCTTGCATTCATTGAGCGCTAACTAGCCATTATGAAGAATTTAGAACTTACTTGATTTCACCTATTCATTTGCTACTACATTTTTCGTCTTACTACTCACCCTTAACATGCATGTCCATCGACTTAACAATGAGATTTATGGCCTTATTGTGGGTCCACAACTACTTGAGTCACCTACTTTCATTTAGAGCAAATTCTTTAGAAGATGACAGAAAAAAACTTAATGAGGCAATAACCTTTCTAAACCCAAACCAATACCGAGATAATAGTGAAAACTACACAAACTACTTTGACAACTATGGTAAAACCAGATGAACAATATACTCTATTATAAGTATCATGAATTTGTTGTTCAATATCAGGCATTGTATTCATAGATAATGAAAGCAATAAAGCGTAAGAAGCAAAATAGATAGAAGATGAATAGTGCAATTTTACACTAAAAACTCAGGCCAGATTCCATTTTATTTTTGAATCCTTTGGGATCGAAGTTACTATTCAAAAAAGTCAAATTTACTATTCACATGAATATGAATTACAAAATAACATGGGTTTGCGAGATGGCTCTGATACCAAATTCAATGATAATTCTAGTGTGCCATCAATCACACTAGATGAGATAAGATTTCTAGAAGATTGCTACTATCAATTGCTTTCCATCCTGGGTTATCATATTCAAAAATTATGCACATGAGTAGGGCTACTTCATGATAGTAGCAATCTTTAAGAAATCTTATCATTGCAAGAGGTAATGCTTATCTTGAGTTAGCCCTACTCATGTGCATAATTTGTAGAACATGGTGATTACAGGGCCTCCACCACTATTGTCCAAATCACATGCCTTCTCTCCATATACTCATAAATAGTGTGAACATTTAGAATGAGACATATCCTTAAAAAGAAAGGACAAAATGCTACCAGAGCTGAACTATTAATTTCAATGTGTTAATTTTCAGGTACAGGAATTGCAGTTGGCATCATTCATAGTTGTAACATCAACAACTTTAATAAAGAGGCGTATTTTCATTATCTTCTTTTTAAAGCATTCTGTAATCATAGTTTAAGTTTATGACAGATTATTAGGTAAGATTTCTTTCAAATATTTTTGAGCTAAGATCTTCAAATCGGGATTGATTTGTTTGAATTTTTTGTTGTTGTTCTAATATTAGTTCAATAATTTTATCTGATTAAACATTTAAGTCCACACGAGTTGTACAAAAGATATAAGAAATCCAAACCCTCTGAAATGAGTTATGCGTAAAGATCAATTAATAAGGAATAGTCCATTTACTGAGCTATTATTATGGTTCAGTAGTATATGAGGATGAATATGAGTATGTTCATCCTATATTTAGGTCTAGGACATTGGGATCTTGGAATGTCCACTATCTGAGATGGGATTTAAACATTAATATATTTGTCACAAATTTTTCTATATAATAAAATCCCTTCTTATGAATTTAAATGGTTCTTATGTATATTCAGATATAGAAGTTGTGATTATTAGTACTTGAGTGTTGGATCAAAAAGGTTTTTTTGAAAAAAAAACAAATTTAAAAAATTAAGATTCATTATGGTGGAATTGAAAAATTTAATAGTTTTGATAGAAGCTTTTTTTAGTTTTTTTTTAATTGAAGATGCATGTAAATGAATTAGAATAGAAGAAAATATGACTACACATTTTTTCAAATAATATTTTTTGAGACTATGTTTAAAATTGTAATTCTATTTTTGTTGCATTGATTTTCATTCAAATATAAATGTTGAATTAGCATGTTGTACCTTAATATGTTGATCCTAATTCTGTTCATAAGCCATGTTAATCCCATAATGATATCAGAGCCCTCAAAATCCTCTGATGAAGAAAAAGGTGGTGATTCCCGTTTATCTGTTAGACCTAATTTCACCATCAATCTTGAAGATAAATATGTTCAGTTTGCTTTCTATCTTCTATTGCAAGTGATAGACCTATGAAAAATCTCATCTAAATAGACACCACCATACTTACTGAGAAAAAGGAATAATAAGGCCCCTAGAGGTATCAAATGTTTTATTTTCAAAGGGCCTCACTATGCTACTAACTGTCCCAAAAAATTAAATCCTCGCACTAAAATTTATGCAATTTTTGAATATGATAACCTAGGATGGGAGGTCATTGATAGTAGAAATCTTTCATAAATCTTATCTCATCTAAACCAACACCTCATTCAAAAATAATAAGGCCCCTAGAGCAATAATTTCTATTGCTTATTAGGGAAATCTTAGCAATCTAGTAATAATTGTCCAATATAGTCCCTTTCTGATATGGCTCGCAATTTCCGATCTGATCAACTATGCAGTATACGATGATATGTTGTAATGGGTATGTAATAAAATGTAACGATGACCATTCTCTCTGTAATAATTGTTTGCACATTATTATGAGAATTCCATGATGAAACTTTCTGGTTTGATGGAGAGTGAAAGTTGTGTTCATTGGTGTGTGAATTGGTTTGGAAGAGTTGGTTTTCTTTGGATTGGGAGAAATGTATATGCTCTGCACTCCTCTATTGGTTTATTTTAGATCTTGCAGATTTGGTAGAAGGATTGTAATGATTTTTTCTGTGTTCTAGAAAAGGCGTCCATGGTTTGGTGCTCTGGAATCTCAAAGATTTTTGTGTTGTTTATATTGATGACATTCTTATATTTTCTGACTCTATTCCTGATCATTTACAGCACCTTGAAGCACTTTATGCAATACCAATAAAACATGGGATATGCCTCACAACAAAGAAGATGGTGATTCGAGAAAGCCAGATTGATTTGCTTGGCTTAAACTTGAAAAATGGCAGAGTACAACTTCAGCCTCACATCCTTCAGTGCATTCAGGAATTTCTAGATATTCTCCAAGATAAAAAAAAAAAAATCAGAGATTTCTTGGATGTTTAAATTATGTTTCGCCCTTCTATAAAGGTCTTGCTGAGGATAGAAAATCCATCTAGTCACACTTGAAAGAAGGAACAGAAGAATGGTCATTAAAAGCTATAGAAGTTTTTCAAAGGATAAAAACAAAATGCCAACAATTTCCCTCTTTACAAACCCCTTCTAATGATTTACCTCTATATTTATATACTGATGCTTCTGAGAAAACCTGGTCTGTTGTGTTAATTCAAGAAGAAGGAAATGGTAAAAGGGATATCTATGGCTATCGCTCTGGGAATTTCATAGATACTAAAAGCCGATATCACATCTATGAAAAAGAAATACTGGTAGTCAAAAAAGATATAGAAAAGCTTAAAAATTTCCTAAATCCAGTAAAATTCATTGTAAGAACAGACAGTCAAGCTTATATTCTGGTTACGAGTATTAAGTGGGCCCTTCGGAGAAATAATTTTTTTGAAGAGGTGTGGAAGACAGAGAGAGAGCCCGTAAGGATATAGAGATAGAGAGGAAGATAGAGATGTAGATGGAGATGGCGAGGGGTATGGAGAGGATATGGAGAGATAAAGAGAGGGAGATAAATAGATAGAGATGGAAGAGATAAATATTTGAAGAGGGAGAGGGAGGGAGAGAATGAGAGAGGGAGAGATAGATAAACTTTTAGGGGTAGAGAGAGATATAGAGAGGTAGAGAGAGGGAGAGATATATAAGGCTAGAGAGAGATAAAGAGATGGAGATAGAGGGATAGATGAAAAAGGAAATATGGAGAGAGATATTGAGAGTCAAAGAGGTATCAATATAGAGGTCTAGGAAAAGGGAGGGGGAGAGAGAGGGGGAGAGATGGATGGATAGAGATCATGAAGATCTTGGATGGCAATGGACTAAAGCTCAAATAGGGATTTAGGTCAAGCTCATATTGGGATTGGATTAAAGGTTAGATTAGGATTGGATTGAAGATCATATTAGGATGATTGGATGATGTGATGGGATTGGTTTTGATGATCAGATTTGATTATCAAAGGATGATTACGACACCAAATCTACCTCGAGATGGAAGTAGATTGATTGATTCGAAGATGATTGGATATGGATGTGATTGGATTAGGTTGGATAAGATTGATTGATGAAATGATTGATAAGATCAAATGATGGATCAGATAGGGTGATGAGAGGAATTCTAAACCTCCTAAGCTAGATGAATGTTGTTCATTACTCCATATATATATAATAAAATTCTACCCTTTATTTCGCTCCTAATTTCAAAAGGTTCTCCAAGAATGGGCTCTGTATGAAGTCTTGCTTCATATTTTCCCCATAATCTTTTGTTAGAATTGATGACAATTAAAGTTTCAGGAGTTGGCCATCTGCCACGCTCATAACCTATGATTTCCTGTTCCATTTTATTCAATTCCATTTTATATACATTTTTCCTCTTAGATCCTATTCTTGGAAGTTTTTCTTTAGGGATCTGCTCCTCACATGTCTCCATGCTTGATTGTTATTTCATTTTAGGCTCTTCTAAATGGCACTCTTCATGCATTTTTATGTTCCATTTAAAAAAATTATCTTATGCCTTGCCCTCTTCTAAAATGAAAATCTGAAACAACACTCTTTGTTGAGGCATTATGTATGCTTGCTCACTGTCATTGGTTAAATATATAACACTGTTGTAATATCATGAAACAAGATGCACAACAACACCCATGGCAAAAAAATGCAAACTATACAACAATACCTATGATTTGGAATCATGAAAAGATGTATTCAGTTGAATTAATTGAGCTCATTCAAGTCCACTATTCACCTGTAGCTTTCATAAAGAATATATACATATTTTCATATATATTTCATGTGGTGAATGCACCAAAATATATACCCATATATTTATTTCATGGGGTGAATGCACCAAAATATAGATGCTCCTATATACTGATATAGGAATTCCAGTGGAGCCATCCATTAAGGGTAATAATATAGATATGTATATAGTATTACATGTAATGGCATTAGTGAATCAAGCACTTTAATACATCTTGTATGCTTGTAATATATCTCATCTAAATAGACACCACCATACTTACTAAGGAAAAGGAATAATAAGGCCCCTACATGTATCAAATGTTTTATTTGCAAAGGGCCCCACTATGCTACTGAATGTCCCAAAAAATTAAATCCTGGTACTAAAATTTATGCAATTTTTGAATATGATAACCCAAGATGGGAAGTCATTGATAGTAGCAATATTTCAAAAAATTCTAATGAATTTTATGAGTTAGTTGAAAAAGTTCCTAAATCTAGTTTTATGTTAAAATTTGAGGATGTTAAGGATTGATATAAACACTTGCAGAATATTTCTAATCCAAAACCAGAGAGTTCAGATCCAGATGAGGACTTCCTCACTTCTCTCCTCAAAGATACATTAAAATATTTGCAAGTTAAGATACATATAGAAAAATCCAAAGATCCTTATAAACTGGCAGGAACTAAAGAAGAAAGAAAGAAGGTTGTTCACCAGCATTTGGAAAAACTCAAAAGTTTAGAATCAAATAAAGCTGAGGTGGAGAAATAGTTACAGTTGTAGAAAAAATCCTCCAAAGGGGTTGAAACAGATATTGACCATGGATACAAAATTCCTCCATGGCAAAGGAAAGATAAATCTTCCTCTTCAAAACCTTCTTCAAAACACAAATCTTTCGATACAGATACTGATGTTATTGTAATCTTTAAAAAAATTGAAATTCTTATGGATGATGTTGTTGAATTAAAAATATTTCTCAAGACTCAACAAAAAGAAATCAAAAATCTTTCTGCAGAAGTAGGGGAAATCAAAGACATTCTGTTCAAAGCAGACCAACAAGTTGAGTATGAAAAAGAAGAAGAAATTAGCAGCAGTAGTGGAAATAGTTTGATTGAAAAGACATATGAAAAGACTTGTTCATTATTGCTCTCCAATAATGGTAACTATGTCAAAATAAATTTATGTTTTCCAATATATAAAAAGATTCCATTAGATGCATTTGTGGATACAGGTTCTTCCCGTTCTTTGGAAAAAAACAATGCAATTCCTCCAGATATCTGGAAGCATCGACCAGACCTTCCACATAGTTATGCAATAAATGGAGAAAGAATTCATATGGGCATGTATGCACAAGATGTACACATATAAATAATGGGAAAAACATTTGTCGCTGATTTCATTGAATATAATGAATTAGACAATGATGTTCTCCTAGGATTCTTGTTTTTAACTAAATATGAGCCTCTTCAGTTTTGGAAACATAAAATTTCATTAAGACATGAAGATGGTCATATTGAAATCCTAGCATTAAAGATAATCAATCAGAAATTTGACAATGGTAAGAAGAGAAATAAATAGGAATCAAACAAAGAAATGGCAGAAGAAATAATTGATGTATTCAAAGAAATTAGACAAAGATTGAGACAGATTGTTGCAGTCTCAACCCATTACAATTCTGGTCTCAGGATCATGAAGAATGTGAAATAAAGATTAGACCTGAATGCATGTCAGTCATGCCCCATGAACCTGCCTATCTCTTGAGTCCTACAGAAAGAAAAGAAATGGATGAGCAACTCAAAGAATTATTAGATGCATAATTCATCAGGCCCAGTAAAATCCCATTTGCTTGTCCAACATTCCTAGTGAATAAGAGGGTCGAACAAGTAAGAGGTAAAAAGAGGCTTTGTATCAAATATAAACCACTTAATGATATCATTCTTCCTTTCAACTATCCCATTCCTCATAGTTATGATTTAATAAGAAGAGCTTCTAACAAGAAAGTTTTTTCCAAGTTTGATTGCAAGTCGGGATTCTGGCAAATTAAGGTCAAAGAATCAGATAGATATAAAACAACATTCTCAGTACAACAAGGATTGTATGAATGGAATGCAATACCTTTTGGATTATGTATTGCTCCAACATATTTTCAGCAGAGAATGGAGCAGGCCTTAAGGCATCTCAAAGATTTTTGTGTTGTTTATATTGATGGCATTCTTATATTTTCTAACTCTATTCCTGATCATTTTCAGCACCTTGAAGCACTTTATGCAGCACTAATAAACCATGGGATATGCCTCACAACAAAGAAGATGGTGATTGGAGAAATCTAGGTTGATTTCCTTGGCTTAAACTTGAAAAATGGAAGAGTGCAACTTCAGCCTCACAACCTTCAGCACATTCAATAATTTCTAGATATTCTCCAAGATAAAAAACAAATTCACAAATTTCTTGGATGTTTAAATTATGTTTTTCCCTTCTATAAAGGTTTTGCAGAGGATAGAAAATTCCTCCAATCACACTTGAAAGAAGGAACAAAAGAATGGTCATTATAAGCTATAGAAGTTGTTCAAAGGATAAAAACAAAATGCCAACATTTTCCCTCTTTAAAAACCTCTTCTAATGATTTACCTTTATATTTATATACTGATGCTTCTGACAAAACCTGGTCTATTGTGTTAGTTCAAGAAGAAGGAAATAGTAAAAGGGATATTTGCGGCTATCACTCTAGGACTTTCACAAATACTGAAAGCCAATATCACATCTATGAAAAAGAAATACTGGTAGTCAAAAAAGGTATAGAAAAGCTTAAAATTTTCCTAAAGCCAGAAAAATTCACTGTAAGAACAAACAGTCAAGCTATGAGGAGCCTGCTCAAGAAAAAACCAAATAAAGATATAGCTCAAGGTAGAATTGCAAGATGGTATTTTGAATTTCTCAACTATGATTTTGAGATTGAATGGATAAAAGGAGAAAATAATCCATTAGCAGATACTCTGACAAGAGAACTTGCATGATCAATATATTTAGATCTAGAATTTAATGCTCTAGATTGGTTTAGGTCGGATGGTACTGGCATGTACATGGTAAATCCTGGTAATATTAGTCTTCCATCCCTTCCAAAAGAAAATTTTCTAATATTGTTGGAATCTTACTTCTTAAATAAATGGCTTTCAAATATCAAAAATCAGGTCAATTATCACCATGCACAAGGATTAATTGATTCAAATGAAGATCAAGATTTTAGAGAATCCATAGGACTAAATCATGCTTCTATTAGATATTGGTGTGGAAACAATTCAATCCAAATATGCATCAAAGGTTTGTTTGGTATGAATTGGTCAAAACAAAGTAAAATTAATATTTTGAAAAATCTGAAATTTGGTTTCATTACCAGAATTAGTTTTGATCAAGATACATTTGAAGACTATACCAATTTAATAGGAGCCAGATTTAATCCAGATATGGAAGAATTCTTAAATTTTTTATACCCATAGTTCAAAAGGACTATGATTGATTTCATGGTGCAATATCTGACACATTATCCTAGGACAGGATATAATTTCCCAAGAATTGAATTATACCCTCTTGAAGCCAGATGGAGACCTAAAGTAAGAATTGAAGATATGGAGATCAAGCTTAAACCAACATTACTAGCAAGAAGAGTCAAACTAGATCGAGCCTATTCTCAGGACTATGTAGTCCAAATTGACCATGCCTTTAATCCAAGGGATGATGATTGGGCTCGAGTTTATCAAGAGTTACCTAATGAATTATTGAATCTAGTACCATTATGATGGTTAGCACATGGGCTTGTCTGTGTCATGATGTCACCCACATTAAGAAGTGACAACAGGATGCAACCCTGTCATAAAAGAAAACTTCTGTAGCCACTTACAGGTATTAAGTGGGCCCTTCTCATTAATGGGCATTTTTAAAGTGACTTTATTTCTCAACTATGTCAGTGTTTAAAAATTTCTCCTTAACAACTGTCTACTCCATAGTGCAGTAGGTAAAGGTACACGTGTCACAAATGAATGGACGGATTCCAAAATTATTATATCTTGCCATGAGGTAACAAGTTCAGCCTCTCCTATAAATTGTTGAGGATGCCTCATTCTTGGCATCGGTGGTCTAGGATTGGAGTCTCGAGTCTAGGAAGAGTCTCTAAGTTGCATGTCAGAAGTATGTTGTCTCCTACGCTTTGTGATCTGGATGATCAAAATCTGAATGCATATTTACATGTAATATTGTCAATATTTAATGCTATTTGCATATTATTATTCCACTCTGCAAATTTGGTATCAGAGCCTAATTTTTCAGTGTAAAATTGCACTATTCATCTTCTATCTATTTTGCTTCTTATGCTTCATTGCTTTCATTATCTATGAATATAATGCCTGATATTGAACAACAAATTCATGATACTTATAATAGAGTGTATTGTTCATTTGGTTTTACCACATTTTTCAAGGTAGTTTGTGTAGTTGTCACTATTATCCTGGTATTGGTTTGGGTTTTAGAAAGGCTAATGCCTCATTAAGTTTTTTTCTGTTATCTTTTGAAGAATTTTCTCTAAACAAAAGTAGGTGACTCAAGTAGCTATGGACCCGCATTAAGGCTGTAAATCACATTGTTAAGCCGATGGATAGGCGTGTTAAGGATGAGTAGTAAGATGGAAAATGTATCAGCAAACGAATAGGCGAAATCAAGTAAGTTCTGAATTCTTCATAATGTCTAGTCAACGCTCAATGAATGCAAGCAGTTCTCTTTCCTCTGTTATCCATAATCACTTTCAAGATAAGGAAGAACTAGTAGATGAAAATGGCAATTTCAAATTTCCAAATGTTAAAATATCTTATCTATATCTCGAGAAGGGCATAAAAGAAAAAATGATGAATTTTGTGCGACAATCTAAAATTAACCTTAGAGTCTTAGGAGTAGGCATTTTCCCGGTCTATCTTCCATGTTTTTCACCTGAAGACATTAAGAGATGGAAAGAAAAAGGTTTCTTTCATGTGCATTTTTCTTTGGTTGACATTATATTACATCCCCATTTTAATTATGATATTGGTGTTGAGTATTTTGCGAGTCTCATAGATACTAGATGTACAATTTGGGACCAAGCTGCCATAGGAAAATTTAGAGGTCCCTTATTTAAATCCTTAGATGAGGAAAAAGGTTGTGATTCCCATTTATCTCTTAGACCTAATTTCACCATCAATCTTGAAGATAAATATGTTCAGTCTGCTTTTTGTCTTCTATTGCAAGTGAAAGGAGTTATTCTCCAACTTGATTCTCTTTATGCTATTGTACACTTATGGAAGCATTAAGGATCAGATAGGAGCATCTATATTTGGTGCATCTCGCTCAAATACAAGAGGGCTCACTGCCCAAAAATACACAACTAATATGTTCACATCAATCTTGAAGATAAATATGTTCAATATGCTTTCTGACTTCTATTGCAAGTGAAAGGAGTTATTCTCCAACTTGATTCTATTTATTCTATTATACACTTAGGGAAGCATTAAGGATCAAATAGGAGCATCTATATTTTGGTGCATCTCACTCAAATACAAGAGGGCTCACTGCCCAAAAATACACAACTAATATGTTCACCATCAATCTTGAAGATAAATATGTTCAGTTTTCTTTATGTCTTCTATTGCAAGTGAAAGGAGTTATTCTCCAACCTGATTCTATTTATGCTATTGTATACTTATGGAAGCATTAAGGATCAAATAGGAGCATCTATATTTTGGTGCATCTTGCTCAAATACAAGAGGGCTCACTGCCCAACAATACACAACTAATATGTTCACCATCAATCTTGAAGATAAATATGTTCAATCTGCTTTTTGTCTTCTATTGCAAGTGAAAGGAGTTATTCTCCAACCTCATTCTATTTATGCTATTGCTTTGATTCTATAGTATATAGGAGCATCTATATTTTGGTGCATTCACCCTATGAAATAAATATATGGGTATATATTTTGGTGCATTCACCACATGAACTATATATTCAAATATGTATATATTTATATTTATATTTGAATTAACATGTTTTCTATTGATCCTAATTTCACCATCAATCTTGAATTAGCATATACACCTGAATCTAGTTACCATCATGAGTAGAAAATTGTAATTACTATTCTAATTTCCTATCATGGTAATAGAGAGCAATAATTTCTATTACTTGTTAGGGAACATGAATAGACTCAACTTGTTGGTCTACTTTGAACAAAATGTCTTTGATTTCCCCTACTTTTGCAGAAAGATTTCTAATTTCTTTTTGTTGAGTCTTGAGCAATCTTTTTAATTCAGCAACATCATCCATAAGAATGTCAATTTTTTCAAAGATTGCAATAACATCAGTATCTATATCAAAAGATTTTTGTTTTGATGAAGAAGGTTTTGAAGAGCAAGATTTATCTTTCCTTTTCCTTGAGGAACAAAAAGGATTTTCCTTTTCCTCAGTAAGTATGGTGGTGTCTATTTAGATGAGATATATTAGAAGGTGGGTTTGCGAGGTCACTTAGTTAAATCCTCTAATGAAGAAAAAGGTGGTGATGCCCATTTATCTGTTAGACCTAATTTCACCATCAATCTTGAAGATAAACATGTTTAGTCTACTTTCTATCTTCTATTGCAAGTGAAAGGAGTTATTCTCCAACCTAATTTTGTTTATCCTACTGTAGGTGGTCGATATGTGTAGAGGCTTCTGGATACTGTTTTCCCTCCTTCCAAATTTTCTGTCGGGGTAACTTATACTGAAGCAAATAAAAATGTTGATGATTTTGGATGACATATAAATGCTACTGGTTTTGATATTGGTTTTTTAGTCATTCAACAACTCATAAACTAGTCTCAACCTAAGTTTCAAGATCTGCCAACACCTTCTAGAAAATTTATGTTTGAACAGCCCCGAATGCAAAGTCATAGGCTTCCCAGTCTATAGCTCAGGTCACTACCGGATAAAACCTTGCTTGAACAACCTGAAGCCATGACTAGTGGATGACCCAGCATGTCCACCAGATCTTAGTCCATGTTGCATAATCTCCCCAGTACATCCAATAAGCCATTCCTTGACTATAATCCATAAGAATCTTTAGGACCCAGTTAGTTCCCTATGTATAAACCACCTTCAGTTAATCCTTATCTATCCAAAGCTTCTCTAGCCACACTCTTTGACCTAAGAAGAAATCTAGAGCTTATGGGTCTCCTTACAAGACAAGTGAGTCAATGACTTACTTTGACACCTAAAGAAGAAGAATAAAAAGATAAAAAAGGAAAAGGTATAAATCTTACAAAGATTGGTGAAAGAAATTGTATGATGAAGGGAAAGACCCCTAAAGTAAAACTTCCAAGAATGGGATCTGAGAGGAAAAATGTATATAAAATAGAATTGAATAAAATGGAGCACGAAATCATACGTTATCAACCTAGTAGATGGCCAACCCCTAAAAATTTTACTATCATCAATTCTGACAAAAGATTATGGGGAAAATATGAAGCAAGACTTCATACAGATCTGGGCAGAAAACAAAAGAACTCTAAAGCTCAAAGAAATTTGATGGTGCAATGGATGATCTCTACACAAGAGAACATAGATGACATGGCAGTAGACATTAGATTTTCTACCGATTTAGGATTAGAAGTTGTAAATAAAATTGACATTGCTACAAAAGTTCATAAAAATACTTTTACTTCTGCAAAAAATTGTGAAACTTATTGATGTACTCTGTCTAATGACATTTCTAGCTTAAGCTATGATGTCAACAAAGCTCATAAAAGTGTGAATACAATCATCTCCACACAACAACATCAAGACAACTACCTTACACATATTTATGATAATCAACGGGATTTTGAGTCTACTAGAAAGGTTAATGATTTAGAAAATAAGACTCTCTTGGATTTTGTTGTTCAAAAACTTGAAAAAATTAGGATGCGTACAAAGAAAATGAGAGTATCCCAAACTGGTAAGGATAGTTCAGAAGAAGAAGACAAAGAAAAGAAAGGAAAGTTTGTAAAACCTTCTAAGCCAAACAAGGTATTTATTCAGAGAAGGAAACATTTTCGTAATGAAGAAGATAAAGATTTAACCTCTCGAAGACCTTCTCAAAAGCCAACACTACATGTTCCTATGCCCAAAATCAAGGAACATAGTTTAGTCCATAAAGAAGAACAGTTGAAAGATTGGCTTGAGGAATTAGGAGTGGAACAAGAACATCCAGAACTAGTATACATGGATGAGCCTAGTTTTGTAAATAAAGAGTCAAATGATGAAACTTCTGATGTAAATACTTTAGTTGTTTCTGATAGTAGTATTGATTCTAATTCTTCTGTAAATAGTAATTTTGAAGAAATAGATTTAGACTTTTCCCAATATAAGCAAATTCAAGAAAAAGAACCTTGGGAATCACTGAAGAAGCTTACTATGGGCATCGAGATGCAAGAACCAGTATCCAAAAATCTAAAACCTGAACAATTAAGACCATATGCTTCCAGTGGTTACATTTTAAATATAGATAATTTGGTCAATTCTTATGAAGCAATATGTACCTAGACTGATACATTAGAAAATATGTTTGAAAGAAGTGGTACATGGACTGAACCGGCTAAGGTTCTTTATGCAGTTAGACTTATGTTTGGCAAATTGAGAAACTAGTGGAATAATCTACTAGATACTGGACCCATGCCCAAAAATATTCCTACAAGCTCTTCAGGTCCCATTCTTGTGGATCCAAAAGATTTGGGTAAAGATGATAATTTCCAAGCTGGCTTTGATGAATTTAAATGGTTATTAACTAATCTTTTCTGTGATGACATTTCCAATCAAGCCCTAGAAGCCAATAAGATACTGCAATCTATGAAGCTAAAAAATTTAGCTAAGTTTGATGAATACAACTGTATGTTTGAATCTTATATGGTTGCAGCAGATAAGATGCATGACCTGACCACAAAGCAGTATTATATTAATTCACTTCCATGTGGTTTGGGTGCTTGGGCACAAGATTATCTTATTAGAAAAGAACACAAGAAGCTTGATGATGTGAGTTTTCCAACTATTAAAAGATTGATCAAATATAAGTTGGAAAAATAGTGCTTATTAGGAGCTTTGCAGCTCAACAAGTAAGAATACAATTATACATGCAACTTAAAAGAATTTTGTAATCTTCCTCCAATAAATCAGCTCAAATACTTTCAACAACTGAAACAGTTCAAAGGAGAATACACATTCATGCTCAACAAGCATGGTAAGCATGGTTAGATATAGAGAGATAGAGAGTGGCGAGGAGATATATCAATCACCCTCTATATATCTCTATATAAATATATTAATTATTAATTATAATAATTTCATATTTATATTTAATATATTTTTATTATAGAATATATTATATAATAATAATAATAATAATATAACTTATATATATTGTTATATATACTAATAAATATAATTACATTATATATGATTTAAAATATGTATTATATAAATAAAAATATATTAATTATTAATTATAATAATTTCATATTTATATTTACATACATGTACTATATAAATAAAATGTTGAAAGCCAACTATGCTCGAAAACCCAATAATTATAAACACCTTTCAAAGGAGGAGCAATGAGTGATTTGTTCAACATAGAGCCACAATAGACGAAATGGGATTTAAACATTAATATATGATTTAACCATTTATTGCTATTTTCATAATATTAAACTTTGTACTTTTATGGCTAAATTGCTGCTTAGGCCAGAGAGTGTGGCTAGAGAAGCTTTGGATGGATAAGGATTAACTGAAGGTGGTTTATACATAGGGAACTGACTGGGTCCTAAAGATTCTTTAGGATTATAGTCAAGGAATGGCTTATCGGATGTACTGGGGAAACTACACGACATGGAATAAGATCTGGTGGACATGCTAGGTCGTCCACTGGTCATGGATTCAGGTTGTTCAAGAAAGGTTTCATCTAGTAGTGACCTGAGATCTAGACTGGCAAGCCTATGACTTTACATTCAGGGTCATTTAGACATAAATTGACTGAAAATAAATAGGTATGAATAGTGAAAATAAAGTGAATAGTCACACTGAAAATAAAGTACACTTTTGATGGAATGAATAGTCCAAAATCATCAACATTTTTATTTGCTTCAATATAAATTACCCTGGCAGAAAATTTGGAAGGAGGGAAAATAGTATTCAGAAGCCTATATACTTGCTTATCTATATTATTACATGTAAAGATATGTTGGATGAATTTATCAGGATCAGATTAAGGATCAGATAGGATGATGAGAGGAATTCCAGTGGAGCCATGCCTTAAGGGTAATAATATAGATATGTATATAGGATTACATGTAATAGCATTAGTGAATCAAGCACTTTAATACATCTTGTATGCTTGTAAGGGTATGCTACTATAATAATAATGTGCAAATAACATTAAATATTGACAACATTACATGTAAATATGCATTCAGATTCTGATCATCCAGGTTGCACAAAGTGCAAGAGAGAGCATACTTCTGATATGCAACTTAGAGACTCTTCCTAGACTCTAGACTCCAATCCTAGACCACTGATGCCAAGAATGAGGCATCCTCAACAATTTATAGGAGAGGTTGAACTTGTTACCTCATGGAAAGATACAATAATTTTGGAATCTGTCCATTCATTTGTGACACATGTCCCTTTACCTACCGCACTATGGAGTAGACAGTTGTTAAGCAAAAAGTCTTAAACACTGACATAGTGGACAAATAAAGTCACTTTAAAAACACCCATTAGTGAGAAGGGCCCACTTAATACCCGTAAGTGGCTATAGGAGTTTTCTTTTTATGACAGGGTTGCATCTTGTTGTCACTTCTTATCACTTCTTAATGTGGGTGACATCACGACACAGACAAGCCCATGTGCTAACCTTCAGAATAGTACTGGATTCAATAATTAATTAGGTAACTCTTGATAAACTCAAGCCCAATCATCGTCCCTTGGATTAAAGGAATGGTCAATTTGGACTACATAGTCCTGAGAATAGGCTCGATCTAGTTTGATTCTTTTTGCTAGTAATGTTGGTTTAAGCTTGATCTCCATATTTTCAATTCTTACTTCAGGTCTACATCTGGCTTCAAGAGGGTATAATTCAATTCTTGGGAAATTATATCCTGTCCTAGGATGATGTGTCAGATATTGAACCATGAAATCAATCATAGTCCTTTTGAACTGTGGGTATAACAAATTTAAGAATTCTTCCATATTTGGATTAAATTTGGCTCCTATTAAATTAGTATAGTCTTCAAATGTATCTTGGTCTAAACTAATTCTGGTAATGAAACCAAATTTCAGATTTTTCAAAATATTAATTTTACTCTGTTTTAACCAATTCATACCAAACAAACCTTTGATGCGTATTTGGATTGAATAGTTTCCACACCAATATCTGATAGGAACATGATTTATTCCTATGGAGTCTCTTAAATCTTGATCTTCATTTGAATCAATTAATCCTTGTGCATGGTGATAACTGATCTGATTTTTGATATTTGAAAGCCATTTATTTAAGAAGTAAGATTCCAACAATATTAGAACAATTTCTTTTGGAAGGGATGGAAGACTAATATTACTAGGATTTATCATGTACATGCTAGTACCATCCAGCCTAAACCAATCTAGAGCATTAAATTCTAGATCTGAATATATCGATCCTGCAAGTTCTCTTGTCATAGTATCTGCTAATGGATTATTTTCTCCTTTTATCCATTCAATCTCAAAATCATAGCTAAGAAATTCAAAATACCATCTTGCAATTCTACCTTGAGCTATATCTTTATTTAGTTTTTTCTTGAGTAGGCTCCTCATAGCTTGATTGTCTGGTCTTACAGTGAATTTTACTGGCTTTAGGAAAATTTTAAGGTTTTCTATACCTTTTTTGACTGCCAGTATTTCTTTTTCATAGATGTGATATCGGTTTTCAGTATTTGTGAAAATCCTAGAGCGATAGTCGCAGATATCCCTTTTACCATTTCCTTCTTCTTGAATTAACACAACAGACCAAGTTTTGTCAAAAGCATCAGTATATAAGTATAGAGGTAAATCATTAGAAGGTGTTTGTAAAGAGGGCAAATGTTGGCATTTTGTTTTTATCTTTTGAACAACTTTTGTAGCTTTTAATGACCATTCTTTTGTTCCTTCTTTCAAGTGTGATTGGATGGCTTTTCTATCCTCAGTAAGACTTTTATAGAAAGGTAAAACATAATTTAAACATCCAAGAAATCTCTGAATTTGTTTTTTATCTTGGAGAATATCTGGAAATTCCTGAATGCGTTGAAGTATGTGAGGCTGAAGTTGTACTCTGCCATTTTTCAATTTTAAGCCAAGGAAATCAATCTGGATTTCTCTAATCACCATCTTCTTTGCTATGAGGCATATCCCATGTTTTATTAGTGTTGCATAAAGTATTTCAAGGTGCTGCAAATGATTAGGAATAGAGTTAGAAAATATAAGAATGTCATCAATGTAAATAGCACAAAAATCTTTGAGATGCCTTAAGCCCTTGTCCATTCTTTGCTAAAAATATGCTGGATCAGTACATAATCCAAAAGGTATTACATTCCATTCATACAATCCTTGTTGTACTAAGAATGTTTTTTTATATCTATCTGATTCTTTGACCTTAATTTTCTAGAATCCTAACTTGCAATCAAACTTGGAAAAAACTTTCTTGTTAGCAGCTCTTCTTTTTAAATCAGAACTAGGAGGAATGGGATAGTTGAAAGGAAGAATGATATCATTAAGTGGTTTGTAATTTATTCAAAGCCTCTTTTTACCTCTTACTTGTTTGGCCCTCTTATTTACTAGGAATGTTGGACAAGCAAATGGGATTTTTCTGGGCCTGATGAATTGTCCAGGGTGATCCCATAATAGTGGTTTACAATTTTTGGCCAAACTGGACACTGAAATTATTATTTTTAACTAAATCTTCACATTCGGGCACCTATAGTGGCTAAACTGTGAGGAATTTGAAGATGGTGCAAACTAGAGTCTCATCAAATTTTGTCTGTAGATTCTAAAAATATTTTTTCAAAATTTTTGGAATCAAATTGCACTTATTTTTCTATCTCCCATGAAAATAGATTTTTTCAAAACAATATTTTTAAAAAGTGACACACGATAATGCATAAATTTTTCCATGAAGGATAAAATTCTAATTCTTTCAAATTTAGATTTGTGACTCGATATCTAGTGCTTCCACTTGGTTAGATAGTTTTTATTGAATATTTTTCCTTAATCAAGTTTCAAAGTCAAACAAATTACAATTCGCAATCACGTATGCGTAACTTTTTTGTATATGTAAAAATTTAATTTAATTTTTTTTGTTGGATGAAGGACTTCAATATCTGGTGCACTCATATTTTTCAATTTTTTTTTTTGATAATCTTTTATTTTTCCACATGTGAAGAACAAAGAAATTAATTTTCGATGAAAAACCTATGTTTAATAAAACTTAAAAAACAAATACATAACAAAACCAAAACATATTAAAATTATATTCATTGGATAGATTGTTCTGAGGAATAACATAATCATTTGAAATAAATTTTAAATGAATTCATTTGATCCCCCAAAATCTACATCAAAAGTGATTTTTTATCAGCATTTTGATAGGTGTAAAGGAGACGCATTTATAGGTATGGTTTAAAACTAGTGAGGTTCTATCGAAGGGGGTTTGATCTAAGGTGATTTGATCAAACCCTCTTCAATTGGAATCCTTAAAATGGAACTTTTTAAGGCTTAAATCATTAGATTTTCTAAAAATATGTGATTTCAGCTAAAATTCGTTCCTCTCAGGAATTGTAAACCACTATTATGACAGCACCCTCCATCTAACAATTCTTTGAGTTTCTCATCCATTTCTTTTCTTTCTATAGGACTCATGACATAGGCAGGTTCATGGGGCATGATTTACATGCATTCGGGTCTAATATGTATTTCAAATTCTTCATGATCCTGAGACCAAAATTGTAATGGGTTGAGACTGCAACAATCCATCTCAAATCTTTGTCTAATTTCTCTGAATGCATATGTTATTTCTTCTGCCATTTCTTTGCTTGATTCCCATTTATTTCTCTTCTTACCATTGTCAAATTTATGATTGACTATCTTTAATGTTGGGATTTCAATCTGATCATCTTCATGTCTTAATGAAAGTTTATGTTTCCAAAACTAAAGAGGCTCATATTTAGTTAAGAACAAGAATCCTAGCAGAACATCATCTTCTGATTCATTATATTCAATGAAATCAGTGACAAACATTTTTCCCATTATTTCTATCTGTACATCTTGTGCATACCTTCCCATCTGAATTCTTTCTCCATTTATTGCAGAACTATGTGGAAGGTCTGGTCGATGCTTCTAGAAATCTGGAGGAATTGCTTTGGTTTTTGCTAAAGAATGGGAAGAACCTATATCCACAAATGCATCTAATGGAATCTTTTTTATATCTTGGAAAACATAAATTTATTCTTACATAGTTACCATTATTAGAGAGCAATAATGAACAAGTTTTTTCATGTCTTTTCAATCAAACTATTTCCACTGTTGCTACTAGTTTCTTCTTATTCTTTTTCATACTCAACTTATTGGTCTGCTTTGAACATAATGTCTTTGATTTCCCCTACTTCTGCAGAAAGATTTTTGATTTTTTTTTGTTGAGTCTTGAAAAATATTTTTAATTCAGCAACATAATCCATAAGAATGTCAATTTTTTAAAATATTGCAATAACATCAGTATCTGTATCGGAAGATTTGTGTTTTGAAGAAGAAGGTTTTGAAGAGCAAGATTTATCTTTCCTTTTCCATGGAGGAATTTTGTATCCATGGTCAATATCTCTTTCAACCACTTTGGAGTATTTTTTCTGCAACCATAACTATTTTTCCAGCTCAGCTTTATCTGATTCTAAACTTTTGAGTTTTGCCAAATGCTGGTGAACAACCTTCTTTCTTTCTTCTTTAGTTCCTACCAATTTATAAGGATCTTTGGATTTTTCTATCTATATCTTAACTTGCAGATCTTTTAATGTATCTTTGAGGAGAGAAGTGAGGAAGTCCTCATCTGGATTTGAACTCCCTGGTTTTGGATCAGAAAGATTTTGTAGGTGTTTATATCGATCCTTAACATCCTTAAATTTTAACATAAAACTAGATTTAGGAACTTTTTTAACTAACTCATAAAATTCATTAGAATTTTTTGAAAGATTGCTACTATCAATGACTTCCCATCCTAGGTTATCATATTCAAAAATTGCATAAATTTTAGTACCAGGATTTAATTTTTTGGGATAGTTAGTAGCATAGTGGGGCCCTTTGCAAATAAAACATTTGATACCTCTAGGGGCCTTATTATTCCTTTTCATTAGTAAGTATGGTGGTGTCTGTTTAGACCATTTTCTTTTCTTATAGGGGACTGCCCTATATTTCTTTTTATAACCGTGCTTACCATGCTTGATGCACCTGAATGTGCATTCTCCTTCATGATATTTATTTTGGGAACACCTTTTACGTGTACATTTTTGGCCACAACTTCCTCTTTTCAACTGTTTCAATTGTTGAAAGTTTTTGAGCTGATTTATTGGAGGAAGATCACAAAATTCTTTTAAGTTGCATGTATAATTGTATTCTTCCTTGTTGAGTTGCAAAGCTCGTAATAAGCACTATTTTTCCAACTTATATCTGATCAATCTTTTAATATTTGGAAAACTCACATCATTAAGTTTCTTGTGTTCTTTTCTAATAAGATACTCTTGTTCCCAAGCACCCAAACCACATGGAAGTGAATTCAAATAATACTGCTTTTTGGTCAGGTCATGCATCTTATCTGTTGTAACCATATAAGATTCAAACATATAGTTGTATTCATCAAAATTAGTTAAATTTTTTAGCTTCATAGATTGCAGTATCTTATTGGCTTCTAGGGCTTGATTGGAAATGTCATCACAAAAAATATCAGTTAATAACCATTTAAATTCATCAAAGCCAGCTTGGAAAATATCATCTTTACCCAAATTTTTTGGATCCACAAGAATGGGAACTGAAGAGCTTGTAGGAATATTTTTGGGCATGGGTCTAGTATCTAGTAGATTATTCCACCAGTTTCTCAAATTTTGAGACATAAGTCTGACTGCATAAAGAATCTTAGCTGGTTCAGTCCATGTACCACTTCTTTTAAACATATTTTCTAATGTATCAATCCAAATACATATTGCTTCAGAAGGATTGACCAGCTTATCTATATTTAAAATGTAACCACTGGAAGCATATGGTCTTCATTGTTCAGGTTTTAGATTTTCAGATACTGGTTCTTGCATCTCAATGTCCATAGTAAGCTTCTTCAATTATTCCCAAGATTATTTTTCTTGAATTTTCTTATTTTAGGAAAAGTCTAAATTTATTTCTTCAAAATTACTATTTATAGAAGAATCAGAATCACTACTACTATCAGAAACAACTAAAGTATTTACATTAGAAGTTTCATCATTTGACTCTTTATTTACAAAACCAGGCTCATCCATGTATACTAGTTTTGGATGTTCTTGTTCCACTCCTAATTCCTCAAGCCAATCTTTCAACTGTTCTTCTTTATGGATTGAACTATGTTCCTTGATTTTGGGCATTGGAACATGTAGTGTTGGCTTGTGAGAAGGTCTTCAAGAGGTTAAAGCTTTATCTTCTTCATTATGAAAATGTTTCCTTCTCTAAATAAATACCCTGTTTGGCTTAGGAGGTTTTACAGACTTTCCATTCTTTTCTTTGTCTTCTTCTTCTGAACTATCCTTACCAGTTTGGGATACTCTTATTTTCTTTGTAAGCATCCTAATTTTTTCAAGTTTTTGAACAACAAAATCAAATAGAGTCTTATTTTCTAAATCATTAACCTTTCTAGCAAACTCAAAATCTTGTTGAATATCATAAAGATGTGTAAGGTAGTTGTCTTGATGTTGTTGTGTGGAGATTACTGTCTTCACACTTTTATGAGCTTCATTGACATCATAGCTTATGCTAGAAATGTCATTAGACAGAGTAGAGCAATAATGTTCACATTTTTTTGCATACGTAAAAGTCTTTTCTTTAACTTATGTAGCAATGTCAAATTTATTTACAGCTTCTAATCCTAAATTAGTAGAAAATCTAATGTCTACTACCATGTCATCCATGTTCTCCTGTGCAGAGATCATCCATTGCGCCATCCAATTTCTTTGAGCTTCAGAGATCTTTTGTTTTCTGCCTAGATCTGTATGAAGTCTTGCTTCATATTTTCCCCATAATATTTTGTCAGAATTGATGACAGTAAAAGTTTCATGGGTTGGCCATCTACCAGGTTCATAACCTATGATTTCTTGTTCCATTTTATTCAATTCCATTTTATATACATTTTTCCTCTTAGATCTCATTCTTGGAAGTTTTGCTTTAGGGATCTTTTCCTTCATCATACAATTTCTTTCACCCTTTTCCTTTCTGATCTTTTTCTTCTTCTTCTTTAGGTTTCAAAGCACATCGTTGACTCACTTTTCTTGCAAGGTGATCCATAAGCTCTGGATTGTTGCTTAGGTCAGAGAGTGTGGCTAGAGAAGCTTTGGATGGATAAGGATTAACTAAAGGTGGTTTATACATAGGGAATTGACTGGGTCCTAAAGATTCTTCAAGATTATAGTCAAGGAATGGCTTATTAGATGTACTGGGGAAATTACACAACATGGAATAAGATCTAGTGGACATGATGGGTCGTCCACTAGTCATGGCTTCAAGTTTTTCAAGCAAGGTTTCATCTGGTAGTGACTTGAGATCTAGATTGTGAAGCCTATGACTTTGCATTTGGGGTCATTTAGACATAAATTTTCTAGAAGGTGTTGGCAAATCTTGAAACTTAGGTTGAGACTAGTTTATGAGTTGTTCAATGATTGGAAAACCAATATCAAAACTTGTAGCATTTATATGTCATTCAAAATCATCAACATTTTTATTTTCTTCAATATAAGTTACCCTGGAAAAGAATTTGGAAGGAGGGAAAACAATATTCAGAAGCCTATACACACATCGACCACCTACAGTAGCATAAATAGAATCAGGTTGGAGAATAACTCCTTTCACTTGCAATAGAAGACATAAAGCATACTAAACATATTTATCTTCAAGATTGATGGTGAAATTAGGTCTAATAGATAAACGGGCATCACCAGATTTTTCTTCATTAGAGGATTTAACTAAGCGACATCTAAATTTTCCTATGATGGCTTGGTCCCAAATTGTACATCTAGTATCTATGAGACTCGTAAAATACTCAGCACCAATATCATAATTAAAATGGGGATGTAATATAATGTCAACCAAAGAAAAATGCACATGAAAGAAACCTTTTTTATTTCCATCTCCTAATGTCTTTAGGTAATAAAAAGGGAAGATAGACCACGCAAATGCCTTCTCCTGAGACTTTGAGGTTAATTTTAGATTGTCGCACAGAATTCATCATTCTTGCTTTTATGCCCTTCTCAGGATACAAATCAGATATTTTAACATCTAGAAATTTTAAAATGCCATTTTCATCTACTAGTTCTTCCTTATCTTGAAAGTGATTATGGATAACAGAGGAAAGAGAACTGCTTGCATTCATTGAGTGTTGACTAGCCATTATGAAGAATTTAGAACTTGATTTTTCCTGTTCATTTTCTGCTATGTTTTCCATGTTACTGCTTACCCTTAACAGGCCTGTCCATCAGCTTAACAATGGGATTTACGGCCTTACTATGGGTCCACAACTACTTGAGTCACGTACTTTCATTTAGAGAAAATTCTTTAGAAGATGATAGACAAAAACTTAATGAGGCAATAGCCTTTCTAAAACCCAAACCAATACCAAGATAGTAGCAACAACTACATAAACTACTGTGACAAATGTGGTAAACCCAAATGAACAATATACTCTGTTATAAGTATCATGAATTTGTTGTTCAATATCAAGCATTGTATTCATAGATAATGAAAGCAATGAAGCATAAGAAGAAAAATAGACAGAAGATGAATAGTGCAATTTTACACTGAAAAACTCAGGCCAGATTCCATTTTATTTTCAAATCCTTTGGGATAGAAGTTACTATTCAAAAAATTAAAATTTACTAAATTCACATGAATAGTAATTACAAAATAACGTGGGTTTGCGAGATGGCTCTGATACCAAATTTGCAATTTATGCCCCCACTTTAAAGAAATTGCTAAACACCATGTTGTGAGCAATTACTTTAAATTAGAAAATGATAAATGCAAACAATAAAGAAGAGATGAGAGCTAACTTGGAAAGCCCTATGCCAAGTCATATGTTTCCAAGCAAAGCTACGCCATGTGAAAGAAAAGGAAAAGAGAGGGGTTTCCCACAAAATGAAAACACCAAACACATAAGGGATCTATGGATTTGGGGTTAGTATGTTCTTGCTACAATGATTTAGAGTGCTCGAAACTGTGATCATTCCCCAAATACACATAGAACTAGAAGAATGGCACAAAGAGAGCAAAATAAAGAAAAACCTTTTGGGTGAACATGGAAGAGACATGAATGTCTCGACGCCTTAGGTCATTCCTAAAAGGTAAACACAAGAAAAAAATGAAAGGAAAAGAAAAGATGAGGAAAAATATTTTGGGTCAATATGGAAGAGACATAGGGTTTCTCAATGCCTTGCATCATCCCCAAAAGTAAAATAGAAGACAAATGAAAAAGATAAAAAAGTGAAAAGTAAAAGATTGATGACATAGAGAATAATGAAGGTACAAATAGAGGAATGCCATAAAGAGATAAAATATTAAATAGAATGTCGTGGGGGATCACATCATGCACATACAATCACACAAAAGAAAAAGAAAATAAAATAATGCAAAAGACTAGTAAGGCATAGGCGATTCAACCTAAATCAGGTCATATGCCTCCCAATCATGTTCATTGTATACTAAAGGTGGAAAACTAGCTAAAGGGACAAGAGAAAGTGTCAAACTAGGAGAAGCACCAGGTTCAACACTCTTCTTGGGAGAATTGTCGTTTAAGCTCATGGAAGAGGAAAACAATGTGGTCAATTCATTATGTACCTCTTCATCAATTTTAGCAACCTTTTCATCATCATCCAAGTTGATTAGAATAGGAGGTCAAATGATAATGTCCATGGAAGAGTTCAATTCTTGTTGTGGAGGTTGTATTGGATTGTCTTGTTTTGGTGAAGGGGGAGGTTGGTCATGCATTGCTTCAGTCAAGTTTGGATTTTAATTTTCTTTGTTTATTTCTTCATGTAACTTGTGAGCAAGAGCATGATGTCTACACCTACACTCTCTTGTATCCCTATTTCTTTTAGTTTTGTTTTCTAGTTGTATTTGTGTGGGAGCAGGTTGATCAACTATAGGTTTCTTTTCTTCCCTAAGGGGGGGAATGAAAGGAACCATGGGAGGTTGTTTGACCACTTTCTCTTTGACTTTGTATACTTTTTTATTCTAGGAGGTGTGATAGGGTTATTTTCATTGTCTCTTGGTCATTTGTAGGAGGTAGGTGAAGGTTATATATTAGGTTGGTCTTGGGTATTTGGAATTTCTTTAGGTTCAAGCATGGTTTTGTCAAGGATAGTAGGCTCGGTGGTGGGTGTGACATGTTTCAGAGGGATAGTTCTACTATCTTCTTTGCATTGAACTTTTGATAGGACAAGAAAAAGAAGTATTCTCATGGTTTGATAGGTTCCATGGGTTTTGGCCAAAAGAAATCTAAGGAAAAGTTACCTTAAGAGGACAATGGATTAAAGACACTATGGCGGATAGTGAAAACTTCATTGTCAAAGGGAAACTTTATGCATTTATGCACAACTAAAGGGATAGATTTCATGCAGCAAAGCCATGGATGGCCTAGATTCACACGAAATTGGCCCGATTGTAGGATGATAGAGAATGAGACATCTAGTGTTTTTGGTCCTATTTGCAATGGTAAGGTGATCTATCTAATCATAGGGAAAATTAAACCATTATTTGTCTTGATCCATGCTTTTGGTTTATCATATATATCTTGATAGAGTTCATGCAAAAGTAAGAATTCCTCAGTGATCACATTTTGTCCATAGGCATGATCTATTAAGATCCCATTAGTGGGCTTGTCATAGATTTGACTGGCTATGTAAAGAGAACCATCGAGTGCATGTTTAAGTATATCCTTGGAGGAGAGAGCAATATCAAGATGATTCTTAGTTTGGCCCTTACAAAGAAAGACATCTATCACTCCTACAATTGCATCCATAGGATCATTGTTGATTAGGTCATGTTGCATAAAATCATTTTTGTCATCATTTGTGTCAACATTCATCACATCATTTTTCATAGTTTCGTTGGCTTTAAAAAATGAAATACTATGTTTTGGCATGGGGTTGGTGAAAATTTTCAATTTTTGGTTAGGAGGGGAAATCGACTTATTTCCTTTATCACTAAAACCTCCAATGGAAAGACAGTCGAGATCAATGAGGTCTTGCATGAGATGTTTAAGATGCTTGCAATTTTCTATGTCATGTCTGTTTTTTCAGTGATAAGGGAAATAATAATTTGATCTAAAGCTCAAGGGTAAAGGATTATTAGGATTGGATGTTTTTATAAGTGGCAAGTTAATCATTTGTTGTTCTAAAAGTTGGGACATTGCATTATGAAAGGTATTGGGTAGGGGAGTGAATTATCTTTTCAAGTCCCCATAGCTAAAGGGTATCGTGGTTTTAACAATAGCTACTTGGTTGTTGGAATTTTGAGTTTTTTATTGAGGGGGATTGAATTGAAGGAACCCTTTGTTTTGTTTTCTAAAAAGATTGGGAATTGGTTTGGTTTGTGGGCTTGGATTTCTTAGTTCAGCTAGAGGTGGACTTTGTATCTCGACTACTAACTGAATTTTGATAATCATAGAGGGTAGTACACAAGTGCATGAAGGATGGGAATTTAATCATGGTAAGTTTTTCTTGTATCTTGCTTTCAAAATTTTCTATGAACATATTTTGGAGATGAGGGTTAGGGACCTAAACATTGATTTGGGAATAAAGTGATTGATAGCATAAGATAAAGCCAAATTTTCTTCTTTTTTTGCTTACATCTCATCAAATCGGCCAAGGTCATCTTAGGAGTCATATGCAATTGGAAATGGTTTAAAAATGCCTCAAAAAGTTCATTGAATGAATGAATTAAGTTTTTTGGTAAAGAAGAGAACCATTCCAAGGCAATATCTTTCAACGACCTAAGAAAAATCTTAGCCAAAAGTTTATCATCAAGGACAAAGTCACTACATAAGATGGTGTAAGCATTAACATGGTTAGAAGGATCTCCCTTTCCTCCATATTTCTCAAATATAGGCACCTCTACACCTTGTGGCATCAATGTTTGCAATATCTCCGAGTACAACAAACTACTTTTGACAAAATATGTAGGTGGACCATTTTGATTTTGATTGATGGAGGAAATTTACATTTTGAAGGGATGAAACTATTTGGAAGAGGTGTTATCAGAGGTTCATTACTTGTGTTACTAGATGGAAGTGAAAATGGTGAAGGAGTGTATGTGTTTGAAGAACAAGTGAATGGAATGCTTGTAGGTGGTAAGGTGGTAGGAGATATAACATGCGATGCCACATAGGAACTAGGGATGCTAGCAGGAATACCCAAGGAAGGAATCACATTACTAACTTCTTGCATTGTTGTTGTGACTTGAGGATTGGTATAGGTAGGTATTGAGGCAATTAGTGTGGGAGGAGTAATTTTAGTTCTTCCTTAGCTTGTGACATTTCTTGTTGGTATAGGACAAGTAGTGGTTGGAGTGAGATATTTTCCAAAGATTTGAACTATATTTTTCACAAGGTCAAGCCCATCTTCACTTTCAAGCATGTGATGAATGCTATCTATAGTAGGGATGGTAGTAGTTGAAATGTTGTCATTTTTCACTTTATTTTGTAGGTTTTCTAGGTCTTCATGGATTTGTATTATGTTTTCTTGTGAGACACTATCATTCCTTGTTTTAACTTGCATACTACTTGAAGGAAAATACTAGGAGTGAAAGAGCTTGACAACCCAAGATCCACAACAATTGTACTATCATGGGATGACATGAGTCTCAAACTTCATATCACTACAGTATTAGCAATAAGATGCCAAATACTCTTACAAGGGCTACTAAATGCAATGTGAATGCAAATGCAACATAAGCTAAGAATAATGAAATGCTTGTAATAGAAATTTTAGAAACTGAAATAGAAAGGAAATAATAGCAAATAGAAACTCAAAAAAATGTTTTGAATGTTGGAAAATTTAGTGCAAAATGTGTAGAGGGACTGATTCACCCAAGGTGGCGAATAATTCCCAATGATGATTTTTTCCAAAAAATTTAGAACTTTTCAATTGAATTTTATGCTTTTTATGTTTTATGATCTATATGTGAGATGCAAATGCAGATTTTGACTAATTTTAAATGAAATTGGATGCAAAAATGAAAGCTATATGAGCTTTCATTTATGCACAATTTGAAACCCTAAAATACAAGTTAATTAATGCAAGTCCCAATGCAATGTTAATGCAAGGAAGATAATGCACTCCAAATCATAAAAAGAAGGTATTCTAAATGCAAGTTCACCAAAATGAAAGGTGGAATTTTTTTTTACTTCCTCTCTAGGGATTTAGGGCTTGGAAAGGACAATTTTCACTAGCTTTCACTCAAGAACAAACCCTTGAGATGTCTTTGCAAAGGAGAAAGAGATCTTGCAAGAGGGATGTTCTAGGGGTTGAATATGATCTAATGAGGGGTTCACCACTGAGTTTAGACTTGGAAAAGATAATGTAATACAAGATGAAATCAAAAAACCTAATTGAATGAAAAGTAACACTAAATGACCTAGAAAAGTGAATGAAACAACACATAAAACTACAAAACAAAATGTGTGCACTTGAAAATCTAGAGGAGGCTAAATGGAGGTATAGAACACTAGAAATTCAAATTTTATTTCAGATTGGGAATCATTCACCAAGCTACCTATGAATTATTCCACTTTTTAGGAAACTGTGCAAGAACATAAATCTGCCAAAAAGGCCTCCAAATCTGTAAAATCTTGAAAACTGACTAGAACTACAAATCATTCGGCAAAAGTGGCGAATTAGTCTAGTTGGGATTTCTACAACATGAAAGACTAATCTGTCTCTTCTCTATTTCCTCTATCCTTCCCAATGTTTATATTTTTTTGAGAATATTTGGAATTTTTATCATTGATGTCAAAACTTGGGATCTAGAAGGTTGTGCTCTGGATGATATATAGGAATGATCTATCTTGTTGTGTGGTATGATGTTGTGTATTATATATGTTATCCTTGATATGGATATGGAAGTACTCCTTTTTAGGAAACTCATGAAAGTCAATTAATGCAAAATAATGAAGACTAATCTTTTGATGTTGGCTATTGTGCTCAAAGCTTATTCCAGGTATCCTTGCTATCTGGAAATTCATGTATCATGCTACAAGTTTTGGTATGTCTAACTACATTCCTCTGGTTGATACTGAAATTGATGGAGATCAAAACTTGGTCTTGGTTGTGGCATTCCCATCGGCTCTAGAATATATCTCATGTCTAACTGCATTCCTCTGGTTGATATTGAAATTGATGGAGATCAAAACTTGGTCTTGGTTGTGGCATTCCCATCGGCTCCAGAATATATCTTTTAATAATTATGCTTATCTTATGTATGACCTATTTATGGGTCCTATGGTAACGTGGTAAGGAGATCTTTATGTACAACCTATCCTTTAGGTCTGGTGCTAGCATGCCAAGCCTTATTGAATATTTCAAGGTTTTTTTTCAAATTTGACATGTTATGCTAGGCCGATTTTTTTTTTTCTATGGGTACATATATATATTGAACATCTCTTTGGTTCCAGATAAGAAGTGTTGTGTGTGCAAACAATGAAAAGGGTTTCAAGGATTATGTGACAAGAAAGAGAGAAGAAGGCGGAAGGAAAGTGTCAAAAATAAGTAATTAGTAGTGTAAAGGTTATGCAAGGAAGGTAGGTGTAATATTCTTGACTAGATCTATTGTAGATAGATATTGCACTTCAACGAGAACTATATTCATGCATATGTAGATGCAATTATAGTAGTTTAGTTTTGTAACATATACTCTAGCAATAAGCTGTCTCTCAACTATAATAGCTAGTTTGTTTTCTTAGGAAGTAATCCCATTGACAGTAAGCCCACCGACAGTGAGCCACCTGGTAGTGAGTCATACCAATAGTGAGCATTTTGGTAGTGAGCCTTTGTTAAAATTACCTTAACTAATGTCACCTTAACTAGTGCTCTATAATTGAGAATTAACATTCTCGGTGGTTTTTCCCATCTTGGGTTTCCACATAAATTATGGTGTTCATTGTGCATGGTGCTTTTATGTGCTTCAATGTTCATATCTATTTTATCTAATTGATTTAAGATTGCTCCATATTAAATAAAGTCAAGAAAATTGTTTTATGATAACGGATTCACCCCCCTCTCAGTTATCCAAAATTTTCAACAATAGGTATTAGAGCTTGGTCCCTTGCAAATAGAGCTTAACAGCTTGAGGGGGATCTTGGCAGGATACTATTACTTTGATGAAGAACTGAGGATAATGTTAGATGACATGGAAAGAAAAAAATCTAAAAATTAAGAATTAAAAGAGAACATCAAGGAGGGAAATTCTTGTATGTCAAAGCTAAGGGAACAAATCTGGAAATTCAAAGCAAGACACAGAGAGGTTAGCTAAGAATTAAAGGAGTCAAAGGAAAGTGTTGTGAATCTAAAGTTATGGTTGGATGAATTCAAGAAGACTGAAGATATCAAAGATACCATCAAACAAAAAATTGAAGAATAGAAGAAGACTAAAGAAAATCTCAAGGATACCATCAAACAAAAAATAGAAGAAAATGAGAAGTTAGATCAAGAGTTAAGAAGGCTGAAATCAAAAGCAAAAGTATGTGAAAGTAGAATAATTTTGGATCAACTCTTGTCCCTACAAAAATGTCACATGGATAAGGAAGGACTTGGCTTCTTAGGTGAAAGCTCAAATCCAAATACTAAGGGTAAATAAAAAGTAGTTGAAGCTGAAGTGAGATCTATTGTAATAAGCAAGGTCCAGAACTCTAGAACACATGCAAAAAGACCTCCGATTAGGCAACTAAATGCTCAAAGGTATTTATCATTTAATGGTCATTTTTTTCTATGTAAAAATTTTAGACATAAGGTTGTAGGGTGTAGAAGCAAGAAGGAATCAAGTACTCAATGCTTTAACAGTCACAAGTTTGGTCACAAATCAAGTCATTACAGAAGTCAATTATCTAATCTAGCTAGAAGGAATGGAATGAATAATTTCTTTCATGGTTATTGCTATGTATGCCATGGTTATGGTCATAGAGCTAATCTATGAAAATCTAGGGTTCACTTAGTTAAATCAAGAAAAAGATGTTACAAGTGCAATAAATCTAGACATTATGCTAACACATGCAGATATGTTGCTCAGGAAAAAATTGAAAATAAAAAGAAGGTTGCAGAATCAGATGAATCTAAGAAGAAGACCATCATGGTTTGAAAGAAAAAGGAAATGAGTGTTGGGAGATATTATAAGGTATCGGATCTCAATACAAGCTCTTCTAGAATCTGAGCCAACTATGCGGGCTCAAGGGGAGTTTTGTAATACATATCATGTTGGTTCCCCTTCTCCGAAGTAATATTGATGTTTTTTCAACATGACTAAGTTTGATCCAGTTGGTGGTGTATGATGAAGCTTAATTTGGTTGATTGAAAATTGAAGTGCAATTGATGCCATCATCGATGTAATTTTTTTGCAAAAAAATCATCATGAGCAATTAAGAATAAAATCTCTCTACCTATATCTAACTCTTTTGATCTAGATAAAGTTTATTCAGTATTGGATGAGGGTGATATGAAAAATATTGGTGAAATGTGGTATTCCTACTCTCGAGTTAGTAGGCCTAGAATTGAAGATGCCTTATTTGATCATTTACTCAAAAATGGTACTATTTTTTTTGTTGTTTCTGACTTGTTACCAGATGATCTGGTAGAAGTTGTTGAAGAAAGGTTGTTGCAAGAAGGATCTGAATGACATAAGATCCAAGCTATTATTGAGAGAAGGTGTGTCAAATCCAAATAGAAGTTATCCAAACACATTGTTGAGACAAGAGAATGCATTAAGCAGATGCTTTACATCTACAAGAACTATCTTTGATGGC
Source organism: Sequoia sempervirens (assembly GCA_007258455.2). Classification (NCBI taxonomy): domain Eukaryota; kingdom Viridiplantae; phylum Streptophyta; class Pinopsida; order Cupressales; family Cupressaceae; genus Sequoia; species Sequoia sempervirens. Next base: position 728,403,849 of record VDFB02058242.1, on the reverse strand, counting down.
CTGCTATTGTTGACAACTTTAGAAGTAGAATTGAAGCTATTGAATCTAAATTGAATGATATTGGGAAGTGTTTTGACTTCTTCAAAGATAGAGATGGGAAAGAAAGAATAAGAGTTGGTGAGTTGCAAGTTGAGTTATTGTCTACTTAGAGACAAAGGAAATATTTGGTTAAAATTTTCTAGTTGGTCAAAGAAATTGTTGAGGTTTAGTTGGATCATCTCTTTGGAATACTCTTTGATGCAGAGGATTGTGAACTATAGTGCATGTCTCTAGACTAGTCATCATCATTTAATTTGTTGGCTCTACTAGATAGTATGTTTTCTAGAATGGTTTCTATTGTCCAAGCTTGGAAGAGGATTCTTCCCACTGTGAGAGAAAGGTACACAAATTTTTTTTGTGTGAAAAGTGTTATTTTTACTTGATTTCCTGAATGTTCTTATTTGGCCTTTTCCTTTGATGGAAAAAAGGGGGAGAAAATGAAGATAAAATTAAAACAAAAAGAGGAATTGAATTGATTGACAAAGGGTGAGCACTTGGAGTCTTTTGTTTGTAATTTTTTTGATTTTGAGTTTTTGTTGTTTTTCCATCAATACGAAAGGGGGAGATTGTTGAGAAGTTGTTGAGAAGATTTGGAATTGTTGTCATTGATGTCAAAACTTGGGATCTGGAAGGTTTTGCTCCAAATGATATACAAAAATAATCTATCTTGTCGTGTATTATGATGCTATGAAAGTCAATTAATGCAAAATAATGAAGACTAATCTTTTGACGTTGGCTAGTGTGCTCAAAGCTTATTCTGGGTATCCTTGCTATTTGGACATTCATGTAGCATGTTACAAGTTTTGGTATGTCTAACTGCTTCCTCAGGTTGAGACTAAAATTGATGGAGATCAAGAATTGGTCTTGGTTGTGGCATTACCATTAGCTCTAGTATATATCTCATTTAATTCAAAGTTTGTTATCTTTTAATAATTATGCTTATCTTATGTATGATGTATTTATGGGTCTTGTGGTAATGTGGTAAGGAGATATTTATGTGCGACCTATCCTTTAGGTCTAGTGCTAGCATGTCAAGCCATATTGAATATTTCAAGGTTGCTCTTCAAAGTTGACATGTTATGCTAGGCCAACTTATTTTGTTCTATGGATACATATATATATTGAACATCTCTTTGGTTCTGAATAAGAAGTGTGGTGTGTGTGAATAGAGAAAAGGGTGTGAAGGATTATGCGAAAATAAATAGAGAAGGAAGTGGAAGGAAAGTGTCATGAAGAAGTAATTAATAGTGAAGAGGTTGTGCAAGGAAGGTAGGTAGAAGATTCTTGATCAGATCTACTGTAGATAGATATTATGGTTCAATGAGAACTATATGCATGCATATGCAAATGCAATTATAGCAGTTTAGTTTTGTAACATATACTCCGATAGTAAGCCATCTCTTAGTTGTAATAGCTAGTTTTTGTTTCTTGGGTAATGAGCCCATTGATAGTGATCCTTACCTATAGTGAGCATTTTGGCAGTGAGCCTTTGTAAAAATCACCTTAACCGATGTCATCTTAACTAATGTTCTATAATTGAGAATTAGCATTCTTTGCGGTTTTCCCATCTTGGGTTTCCACGTAAATTATGGTGTTCATTGTGCATGGTGTTGTTATGTGTTTTCATGTTCATATATGTTTTATCTGATTGATTTAAGATTGCTCTGGATTAATTAAATTCAAGAAAATTGTTTTAAGATAACTAATTCATCTCCCTCTCAGTTATCCAGACTGTTCAACACCTAATTGGTTTTTGGATTGAAATATTTGATTTACAACCTATACGTGATCTCCAATTCTCTCCAAAGCTTGATGACAACTTTGACAACTTTGAATGATTTGAAAATTTTCTCCAATCTTTCTCCTTAGGAAATCTGCAACCTAGACCTACAAACTGCACACAAAGGAGAGGGGAAAATTTTGTTGGGTTAGTGGATAGGGGTTTTCCTTGGTCAAACCCCTTATTGGAAATCAATCCTTGAAATGAAATCAAATAAGAATGGAGAATGATTAATGAACAAATAACAATGTTGCAACTCACCAAACCCTAGCAATAAGGTGTTATAAATATGCTTGAGATGGATGTAATGGATGTGGTTCTTGAATCTTGCTTGAATGATGTTGATCTTGCATGAAACACTTGCTTTAATCATAAACCCTACATCACAAATATTAGCACAATAAAAAAACATGATGCATGAAGTCTTTGACATGATGATTGATGCTTGAATTCTACTCTAAAATGCTTAATAATTTTCCTCTGAATGCTCTTGAATGCTCTTGTGAATTCTTGTGAACTAAAACTTTTTATAAGGATGAATACTTGAATGCTTGGGATCACTTGATTGCTTGTTATGATAAATGGAGTGAAAGAACCTTGTATTTATACTCAATTATGCAAGAATTCTTGAAATTACAACACTACAAGCTGACATAAGATCTAGGAGAATAAAATCACACCAAAAATTTAAATTAACTTTGATTTTGGCCCATATGGGACTCATTCGCCCAAGGTGGCAAATGAGTCCCATCAAGCATAATATATGGGACCAAAAATAAAAAATGCTTAGAAATGTGTGAAATCCAGTTCAGGGCCAAAATATTCAAGTGAGATCCATTGATCCAATGTGGTGAATGAGTCCCAAATCACTAAATATAGGCCATTCAAACTAGAAACACTTGAATTATGATTGAGTATTGATTGGTGTCAAGATTATCCTCAAAAAGATGCATGAAATGGGGCTTGTGGATGCAAAATGGTGCCAATTAAAGCATAAGAAATCCCAATTATTAAGGAAAGCCTAGAAAAGTGTGAAAGTGTGTTACAACACTTTACAACACTTCAAATAAGGAAATTTTAATGTTAAAAAGAGGTTTATTAGGTGTAATTAATTAATAAGATCTTAGAAAAGTGTGAAAGTGAGTTACAACATTTCACAACACTTTAGCAAGGTACCATTTAAATTCATTCATTCACAAGCACCCAAGACCTAATGTGAATGTTTTAACAACATTCCAACACTAAATCAAGGAAACATTAAGCCTAATTCAGGAAGGAGGGCCCAAACAAGTGTGAAAATGTCCCTGCCAACATTTTTCAACACTACACTCTATAACTTAGAAGACCTTTTGTTACACCTAACCATGAATTCTCTTAACCCAGAAAAGAAAAAAAAATTGACTCTCCTTTAGAACTACAAGTCCTAAGAAATAACTTCAAAGAAATGTGGAGCAACTACATCTCTCCCAAGTACACAACACTACAAAACCAGTTCACACATTGATGAACACAAATTTCTCTGACAATCGATCCAAAAGCCAAAAATTTTAGATATAGAAACTTTGACCAGCTTTAACCAACATATCCAAACCACAAAAGTAGATCTTCAACCTAGAAGAAATGTGAAGCAAAACTAGAACATCTTTACAAACCAAAACACCTTTGCAACACCATGTTTCTTTATTTTATCAATTTTCTTAGTATCGTTAACATTTGAACCATCAATCTCTTCTCAAACATTGTACTACTATCATTAATGACAATACAAGCTTGTTGACATCAACAAAAACACCTTTATACTTGTAACATCCCATGCAATCCATTGGAATATTTCCAAAAAATTTCATAAGATCTATTTGTAGAAGATCCTCTTAAACATCTTAATATTTACCCAATTTCCAATATCTTCCCAAATATAACTCTTGAGTTAAATTTCACTACAATTTTATATGAGAGAATAATAATTGTTCTATCATAAAGGAGGGGCATCCAAGTCAACCCTCTCCATGATCTTCAAATGATGACTAATAATAGTTAAAAAAAAATTAAACATGTCTAGGGATTTGAAAGGTGAATGAAACCTAATACCAATATTCTCCATTAGGAATATAATAAATTAATGTCCAGAGGAAGTGACACTTGTAGCCTCCTTGCACCAAGTGAACTTATTTGTGGCCACCCTAGACTATTTATTGAACAAAGTGATAAAATATCAATATGCTTTGTGTGGGAATGATATATTAGTTTTTCATCTAGATAGATGACACTTTAACTACTACATCAAAATTTGACTTACCTACACTAAAATACAATACTTGAAAGCAATCTTTGTAACCACTAAGTTCCTAACAAGCATGTTTCATAGTAATGTACTCTACTTTTGTTGTGAATAATGTGATTTTATGTTGTTATTTTCTCATCCAATTGGTTGTACCTAAAAAAGGTAAAGACATAACCACTTGTAGACCTCTTGCAATCTAAATGACCATCTTAACCAAAATTGACAAAGTCCTATAAATCAACCATCCTAGCCACATAATTAGGCCCATGATAACAAATGTAATGGATGTAAGTAGTGGTGTGAAATTAAATTTTCATACATTGACATAATTTTATTATACATGTTCTGATGGAGGAGCACCCCTGGTTGTAAAAAAATCTTGTATCAACCAAAAACACTTCTTTTCTTGCATTTAATTTAGTTGTAGTTTCAATATTTCATTTTTCATTTCACTACAATATCTTTTCTTAGCTCTAGAGTAGGATATAGCATCTAAACATGGACATATATAACATATCTATATTATAGGTCATTTTCATTTGTCTACCGAAAGTTATCACTCACAGAACTTCACTATAGTTACCAATTAGAGCATTTGGAGCCAACCTGATCCAAATTTCTTAGTGAAACCTATTCCTAAACATGTAGATCCTAATGGGATATCATACAAATATTTTGGGTCCAATGGGATCTATCTTCGAGATTTGCAAGACATTTCTTTTTGTGAAGGATTATCTTTTCATTTTTTTAGGCTAACCTTTCATGCTTGATCATTCATCAAGTTTATGAACCTTGTGGCCAACACAAAAATTTATTGAAGCCTAAGAAGCATATTTATAGTCATTTGGAAGTTAGTCATTCAGATAGAGATAGATTGATACTTAGATTTTTGTGTTAAACCTTTAGGGGATTGTAGTAAGGCCTTTGGCTAGTTGTAATGTTGAATGCCTTGGTGACGGGTCTGTGAGCCCTAATTATTCCCCCATGAGGCATATGTTTCATGTAAGATTTCCAATTTTGTAAAGATTCATGTTTATAGAATACTTTCTTGTGCTATTTTCATTGTGTTGACTCTTAGCTGCATGGTTTGGACAATTATTTTTTAACCCTCCATCCATGATTGCACAAGTGGTATCAAAGTGAATTTTTGAGTCTCAAAGGAATTCATTTTGGTGAATAGATTGTTGAATTGAGGTAGACTACATGTGTTTTCAATTGATTGTCAACTATGAGGTAGTTGAAACCCTTGTAGCTAGATCATTGAATTGAGGTAGTTGCACCAAATTTGAAGGGAGAGATGCCACCAAGGAGAGTGTGTGCTATGGTGAATGTTGTTGGAAGAATGGATGAAATGTTGGAAATGATGCATGAGATGTGAGTTTGATTAAATGTAGTAGAAGACTGAAGGTGAGGCCTAAACCCTAGGCATGAGGATGAAAGTGATGATGAAGCATATCATGTTGCAAACTAAATCAAATAATCCCTATGTGAATAAGAAGAAGAATCAAATAAAATGAAGATGTTGAAAGCAATTTCAAAAATTGGTAAGCGACCTAGAGTTAAAATTAAAAATTATGTAGGAAATTTAAACCTTGGAGAATTGATTGATTGGACCAATGAATGGAAGAATACTTTGGATATGAAGAAATTGAAGATCTATAAAGAGTGAGATTTGTGAAAACAAAGTTGAAAGGTCATGTTTCTTTATGGTGGAAGGAAGTTCATTTGGATAGAAATAGAAGAGGAAAAGACAAAATCAATAAATGGGATAGAATGGTGATAATATACCTATTGATTATGAACTAGAACTACTGAAAAGATTACAAAACCTAAGGGAAAAGGAGAGATCTATGAAAGTGTATACTGAATAATTCTACAAGATGATCATTAGGACTAGACATAGTAAAGTAAGCAAAGAAAAGGTTGCAAAATGCATCAATGGATTGATAATAAACATTCAAGAAGAATTGATCTTGGTAAATATGACATCAATTGAAGAATCAGATCAATTCACATTAAAAGTAGAAGAAAAGTTGAACAAAATGTTTGAACAAAGACAAAGAAGTGCAAGAGGAAGATTTGAGAGGAGCAAATCAAAATCCAGAGAAAGAAAACCTTATGCAAAGAAGAACAAATATGTAAGACCCTACTAGAGTGAAGAAAAAGATAACAATTCTATCCCTATCAAATTTAATTTCACTAATTTACTAAATGTAATGTAGATATTTTAATTTATTGAATTCCTTTGCCTATTTCACTATCTACCATACTTTTAGTATATTCTTACTTCTATTTTTGTGTTGGATGAATTACTAGATCAAAGATGTAATTTTTTCTTTCTATAACTTTTGGTAATCCATACAAGTCATTGCATGATCTATGAATGTCCACATGGTGTTTTGGAATCCTAGATAATGAGCTTATATGTTTGGCACTAGTTTCCTTTCTTCACCCTTTTTTGGTTCTATTATAAAAAAATTCAATTGTTCTTTTATTTTATAAGAGTAAAAACTACTTTATCATTTCCTTCTATTCTTTAGTTATTTAAAAATATTCCATTTAAAGTATTATTAGGATTTCAAATTTAATTTATTAAATAGTAACAAACTAGTCTCAATCCTAATGTGTGAGTAGTGAAAATTTATTTAACTAGTACATCTTAGCTAAATCATATTTTTTCCTCTTTTACAGAGATGTGTCACTTGATTTCTAAAAATTAATGAGGTGTTTCATCTTGGAGATTATATCCACTATGAAAAAGATAGAATCAAAACCCCTCTAAGTTATAGCTAGTCCCAAATTTAAATCGACTATAATTTCTTCCCAAGGCCTCCATGGAACTTTTAATGGGCGATATTGTGAATGGTGATCCTAGACCTCCACAAACACAAAGAATAAACACATAATTAGCCCAATTTGCAAGTTAGAAACATCATTCCCCATGAAATTCATTGAATACATAAAAACAAGAAATAAATGAAGAACACAAGTAAAAAAACTATTAAATCCTATTTTATTGTCCAAACTCTCAATCCCATGGGGGAATTGGTGCCATTTTGATGTGGAAAATGGTCCTTTCCCAATTCCTTGCAAGCTTGATGATCAATGGTGAAGATTTGATGCTCCTTGATGAAATTTCTCCATAATATAGCTATCAAACTATGAAAATGAATGAAAATAGATAAAGATGGATAAAGATTGCTCAAAAAAATGAAGATGATAACTATGCATAAGTTGTGGATGAAAAATTCCTAAGTTTTTGGATCCAAAATCAATATGAGAGCCTTCTATTTATAGAAGAGAAAGATGGAAGAAAAGCCCAAATGGATGAATGTGGGATAAGTCACCAACCAATAGCATAATGCCACTTGTAAACATGTGAGTGGACAAAGGTGGAGCACATTTGGATTATTTTTCACATTAATGCAATTAGGTGGAAATTCAAATTTGGAGAAGTAACAAGTTGGAGGGAGATGAAGGATGAAATAAATGCCACTTGGCTCAAGAAAAAGAACATGTAAGAGGCCTTTAATGCCTTCTTCGATGGACAAGTCCTTTTGGGGGGATAATTTAAACTTGGAGAATATTCCCACTATGATGCGTTTTTGAATGAAAATTGGAGATTTATTAATTAATTAAATTGATTTTCATGAGCAAGTTGCAAAAACTAGAGGATTTGATGGATTAGGATTAGGATTAATCAGGATTTGATTAATTAAGATGGAGATTAGCTGATTTGACAATTTGATTTAGATTTTAGGATTTAAATAAATCAAAATGAGAGGAATAATGAATTTTAGACTTAATCAAATAAAGTTTGATTTATTTGATTAAAGAGGATGGTGTGAAATTTTAAATCAAATAAAGATAAATTTATTTAATTTAAATGAGATGACATTAGAGATTAATTAAATAAAATGAATTATTTAATTAAAAGAGGGACTATAGGATCAATTAAACAAAATGATTTATTTAATTAAAAGATGAAATGTAATGAATTTAATTAAATAAAGATTATTTAATTAAATGGTTAGTAAAGAGGATGATTCAAGATGAAGTGGTGTTAGTAATTAGGATCAAGTGTATAGGATTAATTAGTACATTTTCCATGTCTACATTTTGCCCCTCTTTGAAGCAATTCACCTGCTTTATTGGTTTAAAGAATAACCTTGCCAAGATCAAAATTCCAATTTTTTTTTTTTTTTTTCAGATGCCCTAGCAAAAGAATTATGCTAGTATACTGCCCCCTCGAGAGATCAGACAAAAATTTGGATTTTTTGGTGATCTCGCAGAAAAAGAGGACAAGTTGCGCAATGGGTCCAGAAAGGTTCCAAGATGCCAAAAATGTGCAAAAATATGAAAAAATGATGTAAATCAACCCTCGATTAGACGAAAATGGGATCAATAGTCTAAAACCCTAGTTGAACATCTAAACAAGGTCAAAAAACCCTAACTTTCATGATTAAATAGCCCTCAAGGGGTCACTTTCAATTCATTTGCACACTCATCCTTTAGAGATTTTAACACTTTTAGGTTTGACCTTCATTCGAGATGGTGCAAAGAGTGCTTCCTCGTCACATGTCAAAGTGAGTGCGAGTGTACCAGAGACTACCAGGCATAAGACCAGTGGTATGTGAGCCCACCCCACCTTGTCCTTTTGTTTTTGTGTGCATTAAATAGGGTTAAAATTCAAACTTAGTCAAGCAACATTGTTTGGTACTACTGAAAGGGTTAAATTAGTGTCATGCAGTCTTAAAGTGCACCACTAATGAGTCTTGTGACATGGTGTAGTAGTTTAGAAATTAGTGCACAAACTCCAAAGTGCACTGCATGTGCAAATAGTGTTGCGGTGAGCTAGTTAGGAATTTAAGGTTTAGGGTCAAACAAGAGCATGGTCAAACAACATTGTCATGATAGAGTTTAGAATTTTGAGGTCTCCAGGTGCATAGTTTACAGCTTTCAAATAGTGATGCAATTGCAAACAACAATTCCTTTGTTGTTTTGATCTTGAAAACTTCAAATAGGATCCTAATTTTTTATGAAACTTGACACTATGGATTTACTGGTGCACAAGGATGCAGAACCGCTACATTCACAAGAGAACAAGTCCTCGATTCTTAGCAGGTTGACTAGATTACATGAGTTTCTTTAGGAGCACCTTGGAGTGATAGGGCTCTAGTATGTTGCATACGCTCCTTCCATCATGACACATCTAGGCATGATGACAACACTAGCAGAGAGATAGCACAGTGAGACATCATTTCACTTCCCCATAGGCGAGGTGATAGTCATGCTGGAGGACGTCTGGCGTATTCTTAGATTGCCCATTCATGGAGAGTAGATCATTTATGATATGGACGCTGAGAAAGATGCATGTTATGAGGTTATGGGTCTAGATGAGATTGTTTTTGCTAAGGGACAGATCGAGCTGGATTGGTATAGGAGCTCGATGTCAACACTTTGATTGATTGTGGCTGCCATCATCTCAAGCCTTGTGGCACCAAATCGATGTGATCGCTACTTCAATCCAAGGTAGGGTCTTTCCTAGGAGTAAATACTCCACCAAAGAGAGTACTTTATGTGGGGACCAGTGATGTTGGCCTCACTCTATCATGATTTGCACGAGTTTTCCTACTATGATAGTAGGGCTATCAGAGTTGGAGGGACACTTCTACACATTTGGGCTTGGGAGCATATTATCGTGTTTTTCCTATGGGTTACAATTGTTGATGTGGAGCTAGATGACCCAATAGTCTGGCAGTATAGGGATGGTGTGACTTTCACCCATACAGGAGCAGCTGGAATCCCTCACTTGAGGAGGGTTATTGACGAGATGACTATTTTCACCTAGAGGCCTTGGCTTTGTATGCCTGCATGGTATGATGATGTTCAAGAACTTTTCTTTGTGATTCCAAATAGACTTATGTAGGGCAAAGAGCACACCATGATTGAGTGCTATCTATTAGATCGGGTGGTTAGGTAGTTTGGAAATATACAAGACCGGCTCAATGACTAGTATGTGGCCATATTTGCTTGTACTACAAGAGAGACTACATGGGGTTTGATGATCCTGCTAGAGGAGGTAGTTGATAGCTTCAAATAGTTGGTAGTGAGGCCATGGCCATATGATTAGAGGCAGGAAAACCCCAGGATGACACAAGCATACCACGATTGGTTTTATCCTCCCATTAGATTGATAGTGCCTAGCATAGTGTTACCATGATGGAGCTCTAGAGGTTAGACATCAAGGTGAAGGTGGGGTGAGGAGGCCAAGGAGATAGGCATGGAGATAGAGATGGAGGCAGGGGAGGAGGTGGACCACCTCTTGACCAATGAGGGTAGAGGGATCAGGGGGATAGGAAATAGTAGAGAGATGCCCTGAGGGATCCACAACCAGTGCCCTAGAGAGACCAGTAGTAGCCACCACCACCATTGCCACCCCCTCAGCTAGAGCAAAGGGACATTCTAATACAACAACTCTAGGAATAGGTTGCCACATTGACGAATGAGAGGGATTAGGCCCAAGTAGAGTGGGATCAAACTGTGCAGTAGAGATAGGCCATCAAGCTACAATTAGCATAGGAGGTGGGTTGTTGGCAGCAACTTGAGAGCATATAGGGAAGGATAGTTGCAATATGCATGTATCGAGACATGGTCAAAGAGGCAGAGTATTACTAAGTTCATTACCATCAGGAAATTCCTTGAGAGGCTCAGGTGGAAAACTTCTCACAACAGACCAGGAAAAGGAAAGATTAGCCCAAGAGATAGCTGGGTGAGGGGAGCAGCCATCAGGGCTAGCTTCATACCTTTGAGCAGAGACACCATTCTTTTTACAATCCATGAGCTCCAGTTTTGATAGCCCCCTAGGCATTGTACACTATGATATACACATATTTGATCCTAATTCTTTGTATCATGACAATTCTATTATTTTGATGATATATGATATGATATGGTTTGATTCGATATATGATGTGTCCTATTCTTATTTATGCATGATGGATGGATGTATTTAATTCTCTGCATGTGATGTGATGACATGATGTGACTCTATTTTATGTGATTCAATGTGATGCATTTTCCTATATTATGTGATGTGATGCGGTGATTTATCTAGATGGTTATGGATGGATGGATGCATTTCCTTTTCAATATTTTTTCTATGTACTTTATTATGATGATGATGGATGATGCACATGTTATGCAAATGATTTAAACTGCTTAGACTAACATATCTATATGATGATGATTTTATATGCTATGTCATGAGATGTATGAGATGCTCTTTTTCTTTTTTAGTACTTGTTTCAATATGTATAGATGACCTGATGATGCAAATGGATGATATGATGATATGATGATGCTTGCATAATTATGCAATGGATGTTTTTATGATGCATATGATATGATTTAATAATGCTTATGTGATGATACTTTTGTGTTTATGTAATGGATGAAAATGTATGGTTTATGAGATGCTTAGAATAACCATTCTATATTATGCAATGATGAAATGCAATGCATGTGATATGATCGGTTTTTCTTATATGATATGATATGACATGTAGTATCCTGATGGTTTTTGGATGCAATGATGGATGCATTTAGTGATTATTTTGATTAATTTTCATGGTACCACGTTAGTGTGGAAAGAAGGAAGAAGAAATTAAATCGAACAAGCCCACATTATTAGATGATGATTATGATAATGATGATGATTTACTTACCAAGAATTGGGACCTTTAAAAGGGCTACTTACCTTATGCTTGATAACACACATGGGTATGATGCATCAAGGTATAAAGAACCAGGATGGTGTTGTACCTAGTGTGATGGAATTTGACTCGATAATCAGATAGGAGTAATCTTGTTCAAGCCTAACATATAGTATCCTATTTAGAATTCAGTTCAGATATTTCAAACATCTTGGACCAAAACATAGAAAGGAAATCCTTAGATTATGTGGTCAACAAGACACCTAAAACACCCTCCCTACAAACCAAACAAAGCACGCATGACCAAGGTTATATTACAAGAACATCCAAGAAGCACAACAGATAAAAGATAATGATCATTGCCCCATTCCTTTCTCTCTAAATCCCTTTGTTTGGACATCATTGAGAGGTCACCGGAATGAGCACAATAAGATAAGCCAAAAATACAAAGATAAAGTAAACCAACAAGCCAATGTTCTTCATACTGCTAGCCAAGACTAAACTACGATGATGCCTAATGTTGATGTCCATTGCAGGAAGGATGCACCCTAGGACATGATGTTATTAGATGATTTTGGGATTGATTGGATGATAGGCTATTAATACCAAGAGTTGACCAACTTTTTTACTTCCTAACCTAGACTTGAGACCTTTAACATTTGAGTTTTCACTTTTGAACTACTCGACTTGTTTCTAATTGTTTCACTAATGGTTCAGGGTGATGATGATTTATTATGAGTGAATGTTTATTACAAGTGAAAGCGAGATGAGATGGATGTATTTTTCAAAATTTTAGATGTTTTGATGTTTTGAAATGTTTTGAGGCTATTTTTGGTATTTTCAAATGTTTTGCAAATGTTTTGATTTTCAAAATTTCAAATGTTTTGGGGTTTTCTGAGATTTCGACCAAGAGACTAACCTAAAGACCTATCCTAGGGGTCTCAGGGGTTGATCAAAGATTAGCCTTACCTACATTATACATGCAGAGACCATGTAGTTTGACTAACATAGACTTGATTGTTGATGAGACATGAACACATGGATTGCCAATTTATTATGACAAACTCTTAAAGGACTGACCTAAGTGTCTCAGGGGATGATCCAAAATCAACCTTGCCTATGTTCAATTCTTAGAGACCCATATTTCGACAAGATGACTTTGTTTCTGGCTTTTTGACTAACTTTTTGACCTATTTTGGGATTTTGATATGTTTTGAATGTTTTTGGATTTTTTTGATTTTTTGATTTTTTGATTTTTTTTGATTTTCTTATTTTCAGGAGACTTTAGAATATACACAAATCCAATATAATGAGAACATGCCCCTAGTGTGATGTGATAGAATACTCTAATACTGGAAAGACAAATTGACCTTGGGAATGGGTCGAGTAGTACTAGGAAGGATCATGATGTAAACACGAATGGGTGATGAAAGGATGATGTGGATGATGGAAGTGGGATGGATGGATGATTTAAAAGAAGTTGTGGATATCCTAGTGGATGGAAGGTGCATATTTACACAAGGCACCTATTTTCCAAGTTTTCACTAAGGTACTTTCCCAAAGCGCCACCAAAGTGGTTTTCACTAGAGGATGATTTTTTTCTCTTTATTGTTTTTAATCCTTTTTTAAATTTTTTTTGGATTTTTATGTTTTTTTTTGTATTTTCTAGTTTTATAACTTACAAGTTTAGGCATAAATTTTTTTGAGATGGGAGCTATTCATGGGCTCCTGCAAATGTTCTCCTTTAGGTGTTGATAACTAATATTCCCCTGACTTGTAACTCATTGTGATGATGAAGGGTTCCAACCCATTGGGTTCAAACTTTCCCTTGCTATCTAGATTTGGAACATTTTTTTGATTCTCCTTTAGCACAAGCTTTCCTACTTGGAAGGTTTCAATCTTGATATTCTTATTGTAACTCTACTTGAGATGGTTCTAGTAGACTTGTAAATAGTTTAAGGCATCCATGCGCTACTCATCCTACAATTCTAGCCCATTTAATCTCCACACCCAATATTCTTCATCTGTGATGAGATTCTGCAATGATATTCTTAGGGATGGGAGCTCAAACTCAATGGGGAGTATGGATTTTGATTCAAAAACTAGGGAGAAAGGGGTGGCACCTTTTGGTGTGCAGATACTTGTTTCGTAGGCCCATAGGGCAGGATTCAATTAGAGGTGCCAATCACGACCAGCTTCATTGACCATCTTTTTGAGGATTTTTAAGATGGTCTTATTTGTAGCCTCAGCTTGGTCATTTTCTTAGGGATAGTATGGAGTGGAAAAATGATGTTGGATTTTGAAATTTTGGCATAGGTTATGAACATCTTGATTTTTGAAAGGTGTCACTTTATCTAAGATAATGGCTTGAGCGACACCATAGCGACATATTAGGTAGTTTAGGATGAACTTAGATATATGGTTTCCTATGATATAAGTCATGGGAATGGCTTCTAACCACTTTTTAAAATATTCAATGGCAGTGAAGATGAATTTGTGTCCATTGAATGAGGTGTGGGTAATTTTTGCAATGAGATCGAGCCCCCACTGTGAAAAGGGCCAAGGTGTGACAATCAGGTGGAGCTCTTGGGCTGGTGCATGGATGAGATCCCCATGATCCTGACATTGTAGAAACCTTTGTACATAGTCATGAGCTTCCCTTTCCATTGTAAGCCATAGTACCCTATCCTCAACAATTTCTTGGCCAAGGTCATACCGCTCGAATGTGAACCACAAATGCCATTATGTACCTTGGTTAAGGTAGTCAAAGCTTCCTCAGCATTTAGGTAATGTAAAAGGATTCCTTCAATGCTCCTATGGTAAAGGGTATCTCCTAGGATGACAAAAGGAGAAGACTTCTGGAAAAAGGAAATTTTAAGGTTCGGGGTTATGTCAGTGGGGACAAATCCTATTCTTAGGTAAGTGTATATATCATGGTACCAGGGATCACCAGAACGAATGATTTTGCACACAAATTCATATTCTGGTACCTCAAATGTGGGTACGAGAAGCTGCTCTATGAGGAATTCTTGCTTTGGGATGTTGCGTGGGATATCTAGGAGTGATCCAATTGTAGCCATTGCATTCATCACTCTATTGTTTTCTCTTGGTAGCTACTCAAATGTGATATCAATGAAGGATTCCTTGAGGATTTATACCAATTTCTTGTATAGATTTAACTTGTCATCCTTTATTTGATACTCATTGTTGACCTAGTTGATTATGAGATATGAATCCCCATAGACCTTAAGTGCCATTATCTACCATTGCACTACAATTATGAACCCTATGACAAGAGCTTCATATTTTGCAATGTTATTTGTGCAAGGGAATGACAACTTGTATGATTTTGGTATGCAGTCCCCTTATGGAGTGATGAATAATATTCCTAGTCTCGAGCCATGCTGTGTGTAGGATCCATCAAAGTACATTTTCCAATGATCCACTATACTTAGATTGAATATTGATTCATTGTGGAATTTTGATATGAGTGGGTTCTCTGAGTATATCGGTGCCTCTGCCAATTGATCTGCAGTTGCTTGCCCCTTAATGGACTTACGCTCCACATACTCATTGTCATGCTCTATCAGAATCATGACCCATTTAGTCATCTACCCTGTAAGTGTTGCTTTAGAAAGAGGTGTTGGAAAAAGCAAGGACCGACAACTAAGAGGGGGGTGAATCAGTTATCTCAGAAATTTAAACTTTACAAACTTAACTTTAATCTCATATTTGATAGATAAATAATTAACCATAAGCAATTAACACATCAGAGAGACAAAGAACCCCAAGATTTTTTATGTGGAAACCTTTCTTACAAATAGATTTGAATTAAAACCATCTATAAATTTGAACTGAGAGAATGGCTTCTATCCAACCCTAATTACAGTTCCAATTAGGCACAATACTTCTGCATACTTCGCTCAAGCTTCTACACACTTGCTCTTTAATTATATTCACACTTTTGCACACAAGAGCTCACAACACTTCGCATTCCTCACACTGTGCTTCTTATATATCCACCACAAGGATTTCACCATAACAAAGTCGGCCTAAGGAAAAGAATATATTTTCAATGTTGGCTGAAATTCATAATTAAATTTTCAATGCATACCCACCAAGGTCGGCCACAACATAGTGGGGACCCAAATTCACTTCTCCAAAACAAGAATTCTCTAATTAATCATCCCTTGAACATCCACAACACCCTAGCATCAACATGTCAGCCAAGAACAAGAAAAACCAAACATGTGCAAGAAAATATTTTCACTCACGAGCTTCACCAGATCATGTGGACGTACCAAAAAGATAGAAGATGAACTAGAGACATCTAAAAACACCAAAAAATAGTACAGTGACATCTATGACAACTAGGGTAACCAAGAACATACAATCTTCACTCAAAAACTTAGCAAAACACTATCAAACCACAACTTGCACACGAATTCATGCAAACCTCTAAAACTTCTGGTAGATACACACTCAAAATTAAACCCTTTGATCCACAAAAACTAACCTTTTATGTACATAATGTAATACCTTCAAGACTTGCACAGTTCCACTAGGAACCTGGAACACATTCACTTAAAATTGTCTCAATATTCTTGACATATACAACACTTAGAACAACAAATGCTAATAGTGTTGATATCAATGACAATCACGTATCAACACCACATCAC
Source organism: Sequoia sempervirens (assembly GCA_007258455.2). NCBI lineage: Eukaryota > Viridiplantae > Streptophyta > Pinopsida > Cupressales > Cupressaceae > Sequoia > Sequoia sempervirens. Next base: position 728,387,352 of record VDFB02058242.1, on the reverse strand, counting down.
ACCATCCAAAAATTTCCCAACAAGCTCCCCCTTTGCCAATGATGACAACACATGATGTGAAAAATACCATCAACCCAACACACTTCACAATTGCTCTTCTCCTTGGAAGTATTTTTCATTCTGAACTTTTCTCCCTGAGATATTTATATTTTTCACATTACACTTCTCCCCCTTGACATCAATGGAAAAGGTAATCATGACCTTTCCACACATGCTCTGAATCATATCTCTGCACATCTGACTACTCCCCCTGAGTAGCAACCACAGAAACATCAACTCGGATTAGAATATAGCAATATAGCTTACAGATTGATGCAAGTAAGTGCATCATTTAGTTCTTGTCAGGAGGGGTAACTACCCCTAGAATTCCTCTAAGATACTCAAAAGTAACTTTTGGCAATGGATTTGTAAAGATATCTACAATCTGTTCTTTTGTAGGAACATATTCTAGTCTAACTTCCTTCTCATTCACTTTCTCCCTTAAGAAGTGAAACTTGATTGATATATACTTAGTCTTCGAGTGTAGTACTAGATTTTTTGATATATTTATTGCACTTGAGTTGTCACAGTATATTGCAATAGGTTCTTCATATATCACCTTAATATATTTCATCATTTGTTTCATCCATAGTACCTAAGTACAATTATTTGTAGCAACAATATATTCTACTTCAGCAGTGGATAGAGAAATAGAGCTTTGCTTCTTGCTTAACCAAGATACCAACTTCTTCCCTAGGAAGAAAGCACCACCACTAGTACCTTTTTTCATCCACATCACCTACCCAATCAACATCTATGTATGCACATAGTGTAAGATCATCATCCTTTGAATACCAAAGTCCAAAATCAACAGTTCCCTTCAAGTATCTAAATTTTTTTTTGACAACAGTTACATGTGATTCTTTCGAATCAACTTGAAGTCTTGCAACCATACATATAGAATGCATAATATCTAGGATTTTTTTGTGTCAAGAATATTAATCCTCCAATCATTAATTTGTATCTAGTTTGATTTTCCTTAGGATAATCATCATTTTTTGTCAACTTACATTAGGTCACCATTGGTGTACCAACCGGTTTGGAATCTTCTATTCCAAACTTCTTTAACAGTTCTTTCACATACATGGACTAAGATATGAAAATCCCTTGATCCAATGGTGAAACTTGCAATCCTAGAAAGAACTTCATTTCACCAATTAGGCTCATCTCAAATTCATTCTTCATTTCATCAACAAACTTCATGCATAAATTATCATCTCCACCAAAGATGATATCATCAACAAATATTTCTATGATTAACTCCTTATCATGATCTATCTTGAAATATAAGTTTCTTCCAATAGTACCTGTTGAGAATCCAAGCTTCAGTAGGTATTTTTCCAGTTTGGTATACCAAGCTTTGGAGGCTTGTTTGATTCCATACAAAGCTTTCTTCAATTTGCAAACCATGTCTTCCTCATCTATTAGTTGAAATCCATCTAGTTGTTCAATATACACTTCTTCTTCAAGTTCCCCATTCAGAAATGTGGAATTTACATCCATTTGGTAAACTTTTTAATTCTTGTAAGCAGCATAAGAAAAAAATAGTCTTACTATTTCAATTCTAGCAATAGGGGAAAAGGTCTCTTCAAAATCTATACCTTCCATTTGAGAGTAACCTTTACATACTAGTCTTGCCTTATTCCAGACCACTTCACCATCTTTGTTTAGCTTGTTTCTAAATACCCACTTAGTTCTAATCCCATTCTTGTCTTTGGGCCTAGGAACTAGTTTCCATGTGTCATTCTTTTCAATTTGTGATAGTTCTTCTTTCATAGCTTCCATCCAATGTTCATCTTGACATGCTTCAATGACATTGTTAGGTTCAATCTTGGAAATTAGACAGTATTCTTTAGCAATTTTCTTTCTAGTTTGCACTCATTTGCTCTTATTTCCTATGATTTTACTTTCAGAATGATTCAACCTTAGATACCTTGGATTTTTAGGACTCTCTTGGACTTCTATGTTTTATAAACTTTCTTGTGTAGTTGCACTTGACTGCGCTTCTTGACTAACTTGATTTACTGGAACAACTTGTGGTTGCTTCATCAAAACATATGGAATAATCTAAAGTAGATTTGATGATTGTGAACTTCTCCCTTGGCTCATGATATCTTCATCTAAATCATAGTTGCATCTTCTAGATGATCTGACTAGATCCTCATCAACCTTGACATTTTCACTCTCAATTATTTTTCTCATTCTTTTGTTGTAGCATCTATATTCCTTACTCTGTGTGGAGTAACCTAGGAAGATTCCTTCATCACTTCTAACATCAAACTTTCCTATGTCATCATCTCTTTTGATATAGAATTTTCTTCCAAATATTTTGAAGTATATGATAGTAGGCTTATGGCCAAACCATGGTTCATAAGGAGTCTTACCAGAATTACCATTCAAATTTACTCTATTCAAGGTCTATATAGTAGTACTTACCTCTTCACTCCAATACATTTGAGGCACATTTCCTTCCACCATCATTGTTCTGGCAGCATCCAAAAATTTTCTATTCTTTCTTTCTGCAACTCCATTCTATTTAGGAGTTTTGGGAGCAAATAGTTGTCTTTTAATTTCACTCTCTTCACAGTAAGTATTGAATTATTTTGAAAGTAATTTTCCACCTCTGTCAGATCTTGGGCATTTGATCTTTAGAATTTTTTCATTTTATGTCATGGCCTTAAAGATTTTGAAATGATCGAATGCTTCACTTTTCTCTCTCAAAAAGGAAACCCAAATCATCCTAGAGTAATCATCAATGACAAGCATAAAATATCTTTCTCCATGAATTCTCTTAACTCTAGAGGGACCACACAAATCAGTATGTAATAGTTCTAACACATTATTTGAGTGAAATTGCTTGCCCCGGAAGGAGACTCTAGTTTGTTTACCCATTTGACATTGTTGAGAGATTACATTAGTAGGCTTCACTAATTTAGGCATATCTATTACTCCTTGAGTAGAACTTATCTTAATGATGTTTTCAAAGTTTACATGACACAATCTCCTATGCCATAACCAACTTTCATCAACTTGAGCAATTAAGCAACTACCATTAGCAGTATTCAAATGAAAGATGTTACCTTTAGTATGCACACCAGTGGAAATCATGTTTCCAAATTTTCCATGAATCTAGAATTTTCTATTCTTGAATTGTAGATCATATCCCTTGTGCACCATTTGTCCAACACTTAACAAGTTATGCTTCAAGCCTTCAACATAGAGAACATCATTAATATTTTCTGTACCACCAAGGTGAATAGAGCCTCTATCACGAATCACACAAGCATTATTATCTCAGTGTTCCACGGGGTTTCGGGGATGGGGACGGGGGGATGGTAGGGGACGTGTTTCAAGGACGCGGGGATAGGGGGTCTAAATTTGGGGGCGGGGGGGACGTGAGGGGGCGATAGGGTGTTGAAATACATATAGTACTTGAAAAATAGTTATAAAAAGATGTATAAGTATAAGAATTATACATCTTGGAGATAACTAGGAGTCCCCTAGATGTCTTGAGGACACCCCAACATCCTCAAAGTCCTAGCGGTGTCTTGGAGACAATGACATTGGTGGTGGGATGGTGGTGCTGGTGGTGGGCTAGTGGGGGGATGTCCCCCAAGTCCCCAAGTCTCCAGACGTCCCCCTCTAGGAAACGCTAGGATTTTTGGGGGATGTGTCCCCATGGAACACTTGATATCTCCAAATCTCACAACCCCACCATCATACTCTTCTAGATTCACAAACTTGCTTTTTTCACTGGTCATATGATGTGAGCATCCACTATCAATGACCCATTCATCTTTCTCCTCAACACGGGCTGCAAGAGCTTTCTTTTCTTTAGTGGATTTAGTAGGTTCAAGCTTATTTTCAATGGTAGCAATAAAATCCCAATCATCCTCATTTCCAGCATCTTTATCAGACTCATCATTTGTTACTGCTTCTTCAACAAAGTAGCATTTCTTCTAAAATCTAGGTTTTCTAGGTTTAGACCTAGGAACTCTTTCAGGACATCTTGATGCAAAGTGACCTATTTTACTACATGAAAAAAATTTAATAGGTAATACATCTTCATACTTACCTTTTCCTCTTCCTTCTTGTTTTGCAATGAGTTATTCCAGTTCTAGAACTTCTCTATCTTGGTCTTCCATCTGTTTCATTTCTTCATCATATTTGGATGCCCTTCTAGAACTCTCTCTAGGACTGTAACTTTGCCTGTAGCTTCTAGATACAGTAGCTTTGAATGCAGATTCAGTCTTCGGTGTGGATTCACCAAATTCACTTATTTCAAAAGCAGCAAGCTTTCCTATCAATGTGTCTCTTGTCATCTTGTTTATAGACATAAACTCTTCAATAGCATGAACTTTTGACTTGTAGGAGGGAGGTAAGGATCTGAGTATCTTAGCCACAATTTCATCTTCACTTATTGAACCACCGACACATTTAATACCTAGCACTATCTCATTTACTCTTTGCATAAAAGAAGTAATATTCTCATCTTCACCCATCTTCAGGTTTTCATACTTACCTTTCAGACTTTGTAGCTTAGCCATCTTAACCAGTGTATCTCCTTCATACAAAGTTTCTAGCTTTATCTAGATCTCATGAGATGTCTGCAGCCTACCACATTAGCCATCTCTGAATCTGTCAGAGCACTCACCAATGCTTCAATGGCTCTAGTATTGCTTTTTGCATCCTTGATCTCATCAGGAGTGGAGGGTCCATTTGTAGGAATAGTGTATTGATTCTTTGTAATCTTCCAGATAGCATCTCCAATGCATTGTAAATGAAATTGCATCCTAACTTTCCATAGTGAGTAGTTGGTGCCATCAAATCTAGGGTTGTCCTTCTTGAATGTTGTCATCCCGGATCACCTCAAGCTATTAGAATTTTCTTCAGAGGAACCTGCTCTGATACCAATTGTTGGAAAAAGCAAGGACAAACAACTAAGAGGGGGGTGAATTAGTTGTCTCAGAAACAAACCTAACTTTAATCTTAGATCTGATAAATAAAAAATTAACCATAAGCAATTAACACATCAGAGAGATAAAGAACACCAATATTTTTTTTGTGGAAACCTATCTTATAGAGAGATTCAAATTAAAACAATCCATAAATTTGAACTAAGAGAATGGATTTTGTCCAAGCCTAATTAGAGTTCCAGTTAGGCACATTCCATAATTCACTCAACCTTCTACACACTCTTTAATGATATTTACACTTTTGCACACAAGAGCTCACACACTTCACATTCCTCCTCACACTATGCTTCTTATATATCCACCACAAGGATTTCACCATAACAAATTTGACCTAAGGAAAAGAATATATTTTCAATGTTGGCTCAAATTCACAATTAAATTTTTTAATGTGTACCCACCAAGGTTGGCCACAACATAGTGGGGACCCAAATTCACTTCTCCAAAACAATAATACTCCAACTAATCATGCTTCGAACATCCACAACACGCTAGCATCAACATGTCGGTTAAAAGAAATAAAATATTTTCAATCATGAGCTTCACCTAATCATGTGGACATACCAAAAAGATAGAGGATGAACTAGAGACATCTAAAAACACCAAGAAATAGCAGAGAGACATCCATGGCAACCGAGATAACCAGGAACATACAATCTTCACTCAGAAACTTAGCAAAACACTGTCAAACCATAGCTTGCACACAAATTCATGCAGATCTCTAAAAATTTTGGTAGATGATTTAGACATACTCAACATTAAACCCTTTGATCCACAACAACTAACCTTTTATGTACATAACGTAATGCATTCATGACTTGCACAGTTCCACTAGGAACCTGGAATATATTCACCTATAATTTTCTCAATATCCTCGACATATACAACACTTAGAACATCAAATGCTAATAGTGTTGACATCAATGACAACCACATATCAGCACCACATCACACCATCAAAAAAATTCCCAACAGTAGGTACTTAAGGGGGTCTATCTTTGCAATGAAATTTATTTGATGGGCTAGCATGTAATGTCTAAATTTTTTTAACGCAAACATGACTCCTAGACAAGCTTTCTCAATGGATGTATAGTTCAGTTCATATCCCACCATAGTTCTACCTATATAATAGATAGCTCTCTCTTTCCCATTTTCATCATGTTGTGCTAAGAGAGCGCAAAGAGTTTCCATTGTTACTGATATATATAAGATTAAGGGTTTTCTTGGAATTGGCAACATGAGGACCGGTGGCATGTGTAAATACTCCTTGATCTTGTTGAAGGCTTGATTGCATTTCTGGTCCCACTTGTATGCTACCCCCATGTGTAGTAGATGAGAATAGCTTATAGCCTTGTCTTCTAGTTGTGCTATGAATTGTTGGATGGAGTGGAGTCTTCCTTGGAGGTCTCTTAGTTGTGTTAATGTTTTTGGTGCCTCCATTTCAAGGATTTCCTTGACCTTAGCAAGATCTATCTCAATCTCTCTCATAGACACAATATACCTGAGGAGCTTTCCTGACTGTACTCTAAAGACACACTTCTTTGGATTGAGTCTGACTTTGTATTCCTCTAACCTATCAAAGATAGATCCCAATGTGGGTATATCATCTTGTCTTTTCTTGGATTTGGCCAATATATCATCCACGTAATCTTCCATAGATTTACGGATCATAACATGAAAGATTGGTGTCATGGCCCTTTGATAAGTAGCTCCTGCATTCTTCAACCTAAATGACATCATAATCCAAAAATATGTCCCCCATGGGAAAGTAAAGGTTGTTTTATGTTGGTCATATTTTGCTATCATGATATGGTTGTAGCCTGAGAATCCATCCATCAATGATAGCATTTCATGTCTTGTCGTCATATCCACAATCATGTCAATGTTTAGAAGTGGAAAGTCATCCTTGGGACATGCTTTGTTAAGGTCTCTAAAATCTGTGCAGATGCGGATGCCCCCAATGGGCTTTGAAATAGGTACAAGGTTTGATACCCACTCTAGATAATTGATCAACTGTATGAACCCTACATCTAGGAGCTTCTACAATTTGATTTTGACCAACAATGCTATCTAGAGATGCATTTTTCTGAGCTTTTGTCTCACTAGCTTTGCTTCGGGATATACAACTAGGTGATGAACCACAACCTTTGGATCAAGCCTAGGCATGTCAACATAGGTCCATGTAAAGTTTATGTTTCTTTCTTTTAGGAATGTAGCAAGAATTTCTTGTTCCTCTGTGAGAAGTGACTCTACATAGAAGGTAATATGTGGTGTTTCCTTTGTTCCCAGGTTGACTAGATTGTACTTCTTTGTTAAGACCGCTAACTTCTCTTGATGAATAGAACTGACGGGAATATTGAATCCTTCATCCTCTAGCACCTTAGAGAGGTTTTCACCATTGGATGCATCCTTTATTTTTACTATTTTTGAGTTAGAGAGTTCCATAGTGTGGTTTTCACTCAAAGACCTAGAGATTATTCTCAGATTTTCATTTTTGCAACTGAAGGATTCAATCATTTCCCCATAATAGGAATGCATGTCCAATATGATGTTGAACCCAACCTTGTGATCTCCATATGGTATTGTATCCTACAATCCCATGAATTTTGAGAGCCCCTTATTTTTTTTAATGTGTCTAAAATTGGTGGTCCTCGTTGGTTGTAATCGATGAGTTGGGGATAGACTAGGTTTATTTCATGGGTTTGATGGTTGTTGGTCTCAAAAGATAAGGTACTAATCATGAGCAGGGAGGAATCCTCAAAGAGCATAGGTAAATTAGTTATGGGATCTTTATCAATACTATACACATTAGTTATGTCAATGGTAAAGTTGTCTATGACTTGACCTATGGATATTGGTAATTGAAGGGTGGATGTTGATAACTGAGGGGGAGTTTTGAACTTCTTAACTGGGGCTACTTTTCCAAGTATGGTTACCTTCAGAGGGGTACATCTGAGGCCAATATTTCTCATACGCTTCTCTAGAATGAGGGTACTAGAAGCCCATTGTCATTCTGCCCAAGTTTCTTATTTTTATTATAGCCCATACTGAGCATCATTTGAAGTCCTTTGTTGCTCTCATCCATTAGAAGATCAAGTACGGGCCTTTCATCTTGATATAGGAGACTAGATATGTCTCTTTCATCTACTATTTCCCAACTTAGATCTCCCCAAGATCTGAATCTAGAGGGATTTTCTTTGAAGGTTTGGGATGATGTTTTAGCTAGTTGGGGTTTCCCAGGAGACCTAGGAGATTGAGGTAACTCTCCTAATATGAAAGCACTTTTCTTCATCCTGTAATCCCCACACCCATTATCTTGGATAATTACCTTAATTTCAAAGATATCAGGAATGGTGGGTGTCTTTGTCTTAGAAGTGGAGGCTAGTGTAGTTGGGTCTACATATAGAGTTGTGGGGCCTTCATCGTTCTTTGGGACTTGGGGGATTTTATAGTACTTTTCTTCTAGATTCTTGCAATAGACCAAGGGATCAAGATCACCATGGACCATGACCTCTTGATTTTGATATGGTAATTTGACACACTGATGGAAAGTTGATGTGACAACTTGCATCCCATGGATCCATAGATTCCCTAGGAGAATGTTATAAGGTAAATCAAGGTCAAGGACCTGGCATGTGGTTTCCCTAATGGCTATACCTACTTGAATAGGGACTTGGATAGTGCCTCGAGACACTCTTTCCTGATCATCATAAGCTTTGACTATGATGCCCTTACTTTTTTCAATAGTATCCTCAGAGAATCCCAAATTCTTTATTAATTTGAGCGAATAAATGTTTAGACCCACACCCCCATCTACCAAGACCCTTTTGAATTTGTTTCTATGAACCAAGACTTCAAGGTGGAGTGCGTGATTGTGAGATGGTTGGGTGGGGAAGTCCTAATCAGAGAATGTGAGGAGAGTTGGGGTGGTGATATTTCCAACCATAGCTTGGAATTGGTCAGCATCAAGATCCGTGAAGATGGTGGATGAAGCCAATGCTTCCTCTAGGATTTTTCAATGTGTGGGTGATATCTTTAGTAACTCTATGATGAAGATCTAAGTAGGGGTTATTTTTAGCTGGTCTAGGACATTGTATCCATTAGGAATGGATTTCAGATTGAAGGTGGATGCACCCTAGGTGGTTGTGATTGATGAGGTCTTGGATTAGATTTTTCAACTTCATGCAACTGGTAGTAGTGTGCCCCTTGATTTTGTGAAAATCACAAAGGTGATTTTCATTGTACCATGGTGGTTTCACTTGGTGTTCTTGATAGTTCTCATAAGTGGGAATTTTGATGAGATTTTTGTTTACAAATTTCTTCATGACTGATTCAATTGGTTCCCCAAGGGCTGTGTACTTTCACTTGGGTAGATATTTGTTTCATAGGGGTGGTCCCGCTTGATTATTTAGATTGTTAACTTGATTGTTGGGTGGTTGTTGTGATACTATGTTATCTTGCATGTTTTTTTTATTGTTTCCTTGCGGTTGTTAGAATGTTTAGGTGTTTTTTTTGGAGAACTAATTATGACCTTGGCATCCACAACATCATTGGTGACATTTTTGTTCTTCACCCATGTTTGGGGTTTCTTATTATAGCTGGTGGATGGAAAATTGTCTTGATGTTCTTGATACATGGGTCTCCCCCCTTGTGTAATAAGGGCTCATTCGATATTGAGCACCTTGTGGATCAAATGGTCATACGTGGTGATACATTGCATCTTGAGACAGAATGCCAAGGTTTTCTCAAGGTTGGAAATGATGGTGCAAACTTGTTGTTCTTTTGGCATGGCCCACTTTCTCCTACTGGCCTTGGATTTCCATCATTGTAGGAAGGAAGATAATGATTCCCCCTTAGCTTGTTTAAGAGTAGATAGTTCCTCTAGACTAACATCCATGCCTATATTGAATGAGTATTTTTTTATGAAAGCATCTATAATCTCTTGGAATTTTTTGATTCCAAGAGGTAGGTGAGAGAACCATTCCATGGAAGGACTAACCAAACTTTGAGGGAATAGTAACCTCATATATGTATCACCATATGCGACCTTCATACAACGTACTTGGAATTCCTTGATGTGATGTTCAAGGTTTCCCGTCCCACAATATTTGTTGAATTTAGGGATTTCAAACCCCTTTGGGAATGGTAACATTGCAAGGCTCCTATCAAAAGGATAGGGACACAATTTTCTTGGTGTTTTGGTCATTTTCCCTAATTGAATATCCAACACCTATTGTGAGAGCAATTTGATTTGTGTTTTTATGTCATTTTGGGGATTGGGGGGTGGAGTGAATGTGTTTTGAGGTAGCATATTTGTTTGAGTGATGGGTGGAGTTTTGGGTATGTTGGTGGGAGTTTATTTTAAGCTCTACTATGTGATCAATGCTTGTTGATAGGCCTACATTTTTTGTTGTTCCAACAATGCTTGTTGTTGGTCTTGTTGTTGTTGTGCTAGCAACGCTTGTTATTGGTCTTACTGCTATTGTTCCAATAACGCTTGTTGTTGGGATAGTAATTAGGTTGCTTCCTATTGTGCTTTGTACTGTTATAGGGCTTGTTGATATGCTTACTTTTGAGCTGCTTGTAGTTGTGCCTGGTATTGAGCTTCTGCTTGTGCTTGCTAAGCTTGATATTGGGATTGAGATTGAGCCTGTGCTTGTTGGGCTACTTGTGCAGTCCAGGCAGCCTATGCGACTTTTGTGGCTCGTCCAGCTTGAGTTGCTTATGCAGCTTGGGCAAGTTGTTGTTGTTGTAACAAAGCTTGAGCTTGGGTAGCTTGTTGTGCTTGTTGTGTGTCTTGTTGTGCTTGTGCTTGTTGAGCAGCTTGCTATGTAGCTTGTCTATTTTTTTGTGCTTGTTATGCTTGGAATTGTTGAAGTGCCTTTTGATAGGCTTGTTGGGTTTCTTGCAATGTGATTCTATATTGGTTGGCCATGTTTGGTCTTGGTGAGGGTGGTGGTAGATTCAAAATGATGTTTTTTGTTGTGATGAGAGGTTTCATTGTATTGATGATAGGGATTTGTGTAGTAGATGGTGCAATTGATATTATTGGTCCTTGAGAGACTATGTTCATGAATGTTGTTGTAATTTCCTGTGTTGCTTGGATGGTTGCCACCTGTTGTTGTGATATAGACGGCAAGATTGGAGGATTGGGTATGATGTTTTAATTTATGATTGGGGGGTTGTTTGGATTTGGTTGATTGATGGTTGGTAAAGGGGGGAGCCCTAAACTAAGGAGTGGTGTGGATGTTAATGGTAAAGGTGGAAGTGGAAAAATGGATGGTGTGTTCCCTTGAGGAAATGATGATAATGAGGGGTCAAAGATGCCCCTTGGTCCAAATATCCCACCTCCTGTAGAATTCATAGGGAGAGAGGTTTGTGTGTTGAGAGGATATGATGGTGTTGCGTTAAAAGAGGATGGGTCATTGGGATCATGAAAGGTGAGTGGAACCTATGGTTGTAGTGGATTTAATGGGACAGATTGACCCAAGATGGTGTTTGCATTCAAATCTTGGTTGTTCACAAGGGGGTGTGATTGTAGAGCATGAAGCAATGATCTCCCCTTGTTCAAAATTGGTTGAGTTGGAGCAATGGATGATGTGATTTGTGGGATTGTTTGAGTGATGCTTTGAAATGGAGGTGTGGATGAGATTGGGGGCTTAATCCCAAGAGGATTCTCCACAATAGTGCTTACATCAAAATCAGAAGGGATTTTAGCTCCTTCTTTGGCTAGCTCTAGCATGTATTGGGAGGGATTAAGTTTCATCATGGCATTGACAATTTTGTGTGCCTCAGGATTTTGAACCATTTCAATAATCTCATCTTGAGTCATCCCTAGAACATTGTTGGTGATGTCTTCCACTTGGCCACCTTCATCTTGATGATCTTGTGGAAGTGGAGGAAGATTGAGTGTGAGACTGCTAGATCCAATGGGATTCATTTCGGGTGCGGTTTGACTCAAGTCAATTGAAGTAGATGTTTCTTTGTTTTCTTCCATGTTATTCTTGTGTTGAGATCTAGTTTGGACCATAAAATGAGGATTAGTTTTTAGGAATGGGAAGTGAACCTTTAATTCCTTGGATTGATCTAAACTTTTAGGTACAAAAAAAGAAAATCTAAGATATTAAGGATCAAAAGTATGGTGATGAGATAATGAGAGATGGATGATTGGTGAATGATTGAACTCTACGGAAACCTTGAGGAGGATACTAAACTTTAGGACTTTTGATTGATGTTTGATTTTGGTTTTGGATCTTGATTTTGACTTGGTTTGATTTCATTTGATTTTTATTGGATTTTGGTTTGGATAATAAACTCATAAACTCTAAGAGGTTGGATGTTGTCCTAGAGTAAACTTGTCCACAAGATGATAATTTAACTAAGTGTGTGAAGAAGGATTCATCTACATACACCTAATCAAACAAGATGATTTGGATTTTTATTTCAAAGGAATTTCCCAAAGTTTAGCATGAAGGATTTTTTCAAGATTTACAAGAGTTGTTTGTGAGGTGATTTTTTTTATTTGATGTTTGAAGATGGATGAGATTGTTTTTATTTTGATACTAAGAGACTTAGAAAGACTTTGTTTACTAGACCAAGGTGTTGAATAACATGCTAATACTTCCTATGTGAGATACTCAAACCTTTGAAAGAGACTTGGATTTTGAAAATATTAAAATGAATACAAACTTGTATTGTTCCTTGATGCACGTTTGTAAAATTTGAAGGTTAATCTTTCTCTAAATTCGTAAAGCATAGATAAAAGTTTCTTGCGAGCTTTTTGACTAAGACCTTTGGACTTTGGTTTTCAGAGTTTGATCTTTTGGTAAATCATTTGGAAGAGCACATGTGTGGGTTATAATTGGTTATTATCTTTTCTTAATGAGTTATTTTTACCACAAACAAATTCTTGATTAGGTTTTCAAACTAAATTTCTAATGTCCCAATTTCTTCTCATCCCACAAAGTCTATTACGTGGAAGTCAAGGAAATTAAGGAAAAAATTATCTATTGTTGACTTTAGTGAGGTCAAATTAAGATGTAAATTCAAATGCTTAGAAGCCTCTAAGGATAGAATCCCTAGGGAAAGCAATAGCACTTGGATTTTGTCAAAGGTATTTGCTTCCTCTAAAGGGTTTGAAATTTGATGATCATGGTTGAATTTTTTTTCCAATGTTTAAGATCCAAGCAAAGTGTTTTGATTCCAAGAAAATGCACAATCCTATGGATAGTTAGGAGGCAATATTTGTTGAATCCCCACTTGGATAAATCTAGCTGCGCTTATTCTTGGTGGATGATTAAAAACTTGACCACATTGGCTCCCCTCCATGGCACTCACTTCTATGGGTCAACCAAGCTTTAGTATCCATAAAACTCCCATGGAATACTTATCATATCTACCAAGAACTGCAAAAATGTGGGGCGGATTCAGAATGATCGTTCTTGCACCAACAAATAGATAAGGATTTGAGCTTCTAAACAAATTGGTTCTTAGTAAGGGTGATCAGGGACATGGCACCTTGCAAGTGTCCAACAAGCCACTAAAGGATTTAATCAATCCTATTAGGGGATCTTATAATTTTTAAGATAGTACTCCATTCTGAAAGACATTGTATGGCTAAGGCCTACATACCATTGGACTTGATGATTTAGTCTTATCCTTTTATATACCAACCTGAGTGAAAAATTAGTTGGAGTCACCTTCGAGTTCTCCTTTCGGATGCATCTCTTAGGTAGGCCCCTCTAAGGGTAAACAAAAGCAAGAAAGCACATATGTAGTTCGATCGATTTCTGTTTACATGAACAAAGAGAGAACACGTGTGATATACTCCACTCACACTAGCAAGATTTTGTTCAATTTGAAGAATCTGAATTGAAGTGTCGAGGCAATCACTTATACAACTTAATATCACCAAAAGACTTTTGATTCTCAAGATCACCGTGAGACATGAGTGAAGCACATATGCCTTTTAAGTGATATTACTTTGTATAAGAAATTACAAAATACAAAAGTCACATGTTCATTTTAATCTTCAAAGCAAGAATGAATTCTTTTTAAGCACCAAAATTGAAATATGAGACTTGCTTGTTCAATTTTAAAAAACTGAAAAAAAAACTATAGTAAGTTCCTAAGGTTCTTTTTAATCCTTTTGTTTTATTCTTTTTAAGCCCAAACAAAAATTATTGAGTCCTAAAAATCTTGAAAGTGACAAAGTCCTTAGAAGTGGGATTATAATTGCTCCTTAAAGTGTTAAAAAACACTTGATACACTAAAATGATGATGTCATAAGAAATCTTGCTTCCGTCTCCTCCTTCCCCTTTTGATCACTCAACCTACAAAACTAGTTAAAAACCTACTCTAGAAGTGCAGTCTGCAATGGTGACATAGTTTGGAAGCTATCAGTGGTGCACTGGTGAAACGGGCGACTTTGTTTGAGAAAACAATGATTGCAATTTCAGCATTGTTTTGCAAAGCGATGTATTTTAGAGTTTAAGTTAGTTGGGCCTTGGGGATAATGACTCAAAGACACAATTTTTAGTTTGAAATTTTTTCCAAATAGCATTGTTGGAATAATAGTGCAGAGTTTGACCTGTTAGTGGTGTAGTTTCATATAGACACACAAAATTCAAAAATAAAACAATGTAATTTGGTGAAAAAACGTGTTAATTTCTTCAAATATGCCCTCCTTCTAGTGCCACAATATGAATGGTGATCCTAGACTTGCACAAACACAAATAAAAAACACATAATTAGTCCAATATGCAAGTTAGAAACATTATTCCCCATGAAATTCATTGGAAATATGAAAACAAGAAATAAATGAAGAACACAAGTAAAAAAACTATTAAATCCTATTTTAATGTCCAAATTCTCAATCCCATGGGGGAATTGGTGCCATTTTGATGTGGAAAATGAGTAAGTGCAAAAAGTTGAGCCCATGAAATGTGGAAGTTTTTTCCTTAGCCAAAAAAATGAAACTGACATTGCAAAAACGGGATCCCAATTTTAAAAATTGAGATCTTGTTTAGCTTCGGGATCCTAAGCCTAAATGTAAAACAAGATCCCACTTTTTAAAACTCGGGATCTCGTTTGTTAAAGGGTCTTGAACTGATAAACAGGGAACAGGATCTCAATTACTATGAAATGGGATCCTGATTTATAAAAAGCAGGATCCCGTTTTGTACAAATTGGGATCCCATTTTCTAATGGTATTTATTTTTTCAAAAATGAAAAAACTACATTTTACAAGCGTATGGGATCCTGAGTTGTGAGCGATAGCAACCTCCACAAACAGTCTCCAAGTACCTATCCACCCCCATTCTTTTGCATTTTTTCATTTTTTATTGAAATTGTCAATAGAATAACTGATTTTAGCATTTTTTTTCAATTTATTTGATGTTTTAAGCATTTTATTTCCTATTATAGTAGAAATGAGGAATTGTAGAAATAGATGAAAAAATGCAATGAAACCTTAAGATTTCTAAATAGAAATGAAAAAATGAATCTTGAATTGTATTTTAGAAACATAATTTAGCTTTTGAAACCTAAACTGTTTGGTCAAACCAAAAAAATAAATATTTGAAAACCCTAATTGAAACGAAACCAAAAAAAATTGCATTTCAAAACCCTAGAAATTGAAATTAAATAAAAAATTGCATTTAGAAACCCTAATCAAGATTTTTGAAACCCTCAATTCAAATCAAACAAAAAAAGAATTTGAAACCCTAGTTTGAAATGAAATAAAAAATTACGTTAAAAACTCTAATTGCTTAGAAATTGAAACCCTAAATTGAATTGAAACAAAAAAAATTACTAAAACCCTAAATTGAAATTGAATAAATCATTTTGATTTTGAAAACCCTAATTTTGAGTTGAAGAAAATTCATTTGCATTGTATGGAGAAAACGATATGTTAAACTTTAGTTTCAATGTTAAATTATAAATAGATTAGAAAACAATATGTTAAAGAATAGTTACAATTCATAAATTTTATCAATTTTTGTTTGCAAATTTAGTTAGAAAATTCCTCAATCCAAGTGTACAATCAATTTCCAATTGGCACTAACTTGCAAGTCCATTATTCCAAGGGCCACCCAAACTTCACCCTAAGTTCGCTACACCCTAAACCCTAAACTATAAAATTTAAACCCTTAACACTAAATAATTCATTTTGTCTTAGGACCTTAAAATGAAATTTGGTTTCCTTAAAAAACCCTTTGTTGTTACCATCCAATAGAGATTTTTGTAATTTTTTCACTTATTGGAACACATAATATAAAACCTTTTGGTTTCTACAAGTTTATGAAGAGTGGATGATCACTCTCTATGACACCTACATGATCAATAGGGATCTAAATCATTGGAAGAAAACTTTATTCTATTATATCCACAAGATACAAGAGTGTGAGTGAGAGTGATATGGGTTTCTTTCATTGGAGATACCTAAAATTATGTAGGTTCAATGTCAAGAATGGGTCTCTTTGGTAGATTTATGAAAACTATTATGAATATCTAGAATACCATAAAAGTATAATGATAGCAATTCCAATTGGAAACACTTGGGTATATATCATATGAAATTTTAGTAAGGTGTCTATTATAGGAGATTTGATAATATATGGAAAGAGGTTTGTATTGGAATATATGTATTAAGAAACACATACGATGACCTCTATAGGATTTTTAAGATGTGATCCTAGATAATAATCCACCCATCCTTGCATAAGGGGCTCTTTAGCAATTAAGGGAGATGATAACCAAAAAATTACCTATATTTTGATACTATATAGATGGATGTGGAAGGATAGAGATGCATCAATAAGGAGACCAAGATGGCACCATTTAACATCTAAGGCACCTATTAAATGGGAAATGGGGGAGGTACATGATGATAGGTTGGAGGAACTAGGCTATTATTACAATAGAGAGGAGGATTCATATTATGCTCCTATAAATAAGAGGTCAATTTAGAAGAATAAGAGAACTATAATAACAAAGGAAATAATTCTATATAGGGAGTGAGTGGGATTGTTGAAAATATACAAGGAGAGAGGTGAAGGTCCCAACACCTACATAGATTCCTACATGAAATACACCAATCTAGGTACTTCCTAGAAGGATCAAGATCCATGCGAGTAGCCTCTTTTTATTTTTGTATCTTCTACATATGTATATTTATTTCTTTATTATGTGATTAAAATTATGTATGATATAATTTATTAATAAGTGATTACAAGTATAATTATTAAAATATTTTATATTTATTTTGATATCCCCTAATGTAGGAGGAATTTTTTACTTATTTTGATATATGTATATTATTTTTGTGATATGTATAGATTGATTCATTTTTAACATGATCCTTTTTATTATTAGAGGGGTAAACACTTTTGACCTAGAGCTATGAACCAATAAGGTAACAATATGACTAAATTTGGACCTCACCAGACATAGATCCCCTTAAGCCATCCTATCACCCTAAATTGTAAATCGATGTCTTAAGGGGTCCTAATTTGACATTTTTTAAGGGGATCAAAGAAGTTCTCAAAATTTGAAGTTTCCCAAGGCAACCAAATTTAACAATAATAAGATCGTGCAAGATTATAATATGAATGAGATTTCATGATCTAGGTTGGTCAGTTGAAACAAGACCTTTCTCAATCAATTGTTCCACAATAAAATGTTCTTCACTAACTTTCAAGTTCATTATATTCCAAGGGACACCAAAACTTCACCCTAAGTTTCATAAACCCTATACCATAAACTCTAAAATCTAAACCCTAAACACTAAAGCATTCATTTTGTCCTAGGACCTTAAAATGAAATTTGACTGCCTTAGGAAACTCCACCAAATTTCATTCCCTTAATCCATGTAATTTTGTCATAGGATCTTACTACACAGATCCCCTTAATATATCCTATTACCCTAAACCCTAAACTCTAAACTTTAAACCGTAAACCCTAAATCCATCATTTTTTCTTAGGCTCTTAATGAAATTTGGTTTCCTTGGGAAACTTCACCAAATTTTATTCAGTTGAGCCATGTCATTTTGTCCTAGGACCTCATTATACATAGATCCCCTTAAGCCATCCTATCACCCTAAACCATAAATCGATTTCTTAAGGGGTCTTAATATGGAATTTCTTAAGGGGATCAAATAAGTTCTCAAAATTTGGTGAAGTTTCCCAAGGCAACCAAATTTAATGATAATAAGATTGTGCAAGATTATAATATGAATGAGATAAATAATCATCTAGGTTGATTAATTTATGGTTTAGGGTGATAGAATGGCTTAAGGGGTCTATGTCTAGTAAGTTCCAAGGACAAAATGGCATGGCTCAAGTGAATGAAATTTGGTGAAGTTGCCTCAAAACTTAATGAAATTTGGTTGCCTTAGGCATCTTCACCAAATTTTATTCACTTAAAAGCCATGTCATTTTGTACTAGGGCCTTACTACATAGATCCCCTTAAGCCATCCTATTACCGTAAAACCTAAATCCTAAAATCTAAACTGTAAACCCTATAGCATTCATAAATTGTCCTATATTAATAGTTAATTGTATTTTCATCGAAGTAACATGACTTAGACATAAATGAGGCTTACATATTTTATCATTTGTATTCAATTAGGCCATTTATATTGAATGGTTTAAAGGTATTTCCTAAACATGTATCTTACATTTTGAAATTACAAATCTAATGCAGGTTCACTCATATCTTAAAAGATCACATAGATCAATTCAATAACATTCACAATCCACCTCCACGCCATCCATCTCCACCCACTCCACCTCATAACCCCCCACCTCCACCAACTAAAATTGATGGTGCTCATTTGCAAGCATGAATCAATTCCAATGTTAGAACCATCCAAGATCAAATCAACATTATTCAAAATGAAGAATATGTCACACCACCTGTGAGTATGTTTGCATCTAGGATGCAAACCCTTGTTGATGTTGTCAAGGCTATGGATGAGATCTTAAATGAGCATCGACAATGGCTAGAGGTGAGGAGAACTTCTGATTCTAAAAAGGAAAACACAAAGAAATGAAGAGATGCAGTAGAGATCCACAATAGTTTCTAAATTAAGACAATGATCTTAAATAGTTATGAATTTATGAATTTTGTGAACGATGGATATTGTGTGATGAATTTATAAATTTGGTTGGATGGATATTTTTAGTGACATGAATTAATGATTTTGGTCCTAGATGGATATTTTTAGTGATGTGAATTTATGATTTTGGTTCTAGATGGATATTTTTAGTGACATGAATTTATAAATTTGGTGGAATTTATGAACTTATAATGATGAATTTATAATAGTATATATATTTTATGACTATCTACTACATCATGATTTCTCCTATTGAAAAATTGTAATATATATATTTATATGTGTGTGTGTGTTAGACATAAAATGAGCTTTTTGTGAATGTTTCAAGCTTATTGTTTAGTATGTACACATGTATTAAAATTGCATATAGTTCTTAAATTTTGAAATTTGTATGTATGTACATAGTTTAATTTAATGATGTATGCATGCAAATTATGCATCATCTTTTTTATTTTAAATGTATGTACATGTTAAATTTTGAATTTTGTATGCACATAATCAAGTTCAATCAATGTATATGTGTGTTTCAATTTTATATGATCTTAATATATGTATGCACATCCTATTTAAACAAATTTTTATGTGCATTTCAAATTTAACTATTTCTTGTAATTTTTAAAGTTTGTATGTTAATTTTGTATAATAAATAATGCAATTGCACATTTAAATCTCATATCATGGATGATTTTAACATTGATGGTATCATCAATCCACCACCTCAGCCACATCCACATCCACCTCCCCCTCCACCTTCTCCTCCACCTAATATGCCACCTCTAGCACCTATTATATATAATGAGGCTCGCTTGCGAGCACACATAAACGATCAGGTTGCATCTATACAAAATCAAATCAATGTTATGTAGAGTCAAGCATTGATTCCACCACATGTGAGACGTTTTGTATTTGCAATGCAAAACATTGTGGATGCCATCAGGACCATTGATTCTGATTTTAAGCATCGATGAGATAGAGAACATATGATACAATTTTATGTTGATGGTCTCTCTTACAAAAAAAAATAGATCTTAAAATAATGAAAGCCCACCTAGCCCCCTACTTTCTCGACCACATTACTCGACATCCCATTCCTCCCAACAAATCTAGAATATCAATGAGGTGGTGCATACATCCACAAATGAGTGAAATTTTTTTGGGATCGATAGTATATGGTTTTTAATAGTCCCCCACATGCTAATTGGGAGTGCCCATTGTATTTTTTGAGAAAACTGTATGTAGATTTTGTTATGGGGAAAAAGCCCAATTATTTTGATTTTAAATCATTTCAAGGTGTTGGAAATGACATGCCACAATAGAGGTTAGGGGCAAGGGTTGATCCATGATGCCCTATGCATGTGCAACCCCTTGTTGTTGCTCCTATTCCTCCCATTCCTGCACTTGTGCATCATCGAGCTCTTGTCTCAACATTAGGTTCCCTTAGTACACTCACAAGAGACCTTGATCAACATGCTTTTGTGATAGTAGGTGGGAAGCATAGAGACGATGATGATGAAGGAGTTTTTTATGGAGCTGGTCTGAGTACCACTCCAGGAGTGTCGAGGCTTGTCCCTCGTATATGTATTAGTTGTCATCAAGTATGCTATAGAATTGATCAGGCCACACCTAATTTAGGTGGACATGGAGATTCTGGTGGTTCATCTAGTTGCATTAGTTCATTTGTAGAGTTTCTTACAATAGACCATCACCTTAAGGACACTACGACATAGGTATAAATATGCATCTACACATTCATTTTATAAGAATTTTGATGAATGTATATATCAAATAAAAATTTTCAATACATTTTAACAATCAAACTATTTGGTGTGCAAATGACACTAACAATGGGGAAATCATCCATTCCATGAGTACATACATCGACACCAGTCCTACTCAACAATGCTTATGGGGTATTTTGATTTCAATTTTTAAAATTATATATGAAATTATTTTTAACCTGCATTTTAAATTTATAATTGAATCACATATATGCTTGAAATATTTATGTTGGTTTAGGCAAGTCAATTGGCTTCCACGTTGATTCCACCTGAGGGATTATTGAACACTCCTCCACTATCGAGCATCATAGATCAGGGGTAGGTACATTTATATTGTAAATTGTTTAAAGTTTACATTAGCATAGTTACAATTATGAATTTTGAATTCACTATATATGAAATATTGCATGTACACTTGTAAATAAAATAAGCATTAAATGTGTATGTATGTATGTCTAGGTTGATACCACAATGAGAATGGGAATCGAAAAAACATTAGATGTTGTGGCAACTTGTGAGGCCTTTATTTTTAGGTTGTTTAAAAAAAATTCTACACAAATGTGCAAACTTGAATATATATATATATATATATATATATATATATAAACCTAATTCAAGTATACATGCTTTAATTTTGATCTTGTAGGACTTTGTTAGTGTGACTTTTAGACCTAACCCAAACAGAGTTACACCTCTGTGAGAACATGCAGAGCAGGCTCCAGATCAAATGGTAATTGAGATTTTTTATTATATTTGAAGTCAATTATAAATTATCTATTATGAATATAACTTTAATTTTAAATTTTAAATTGAATATATATATATATATATATATATATATATATAATATGAGCTTTAATACATGTTTTAAATTCTTTTTCTTTTATAGCATGAGACAAATCTTGTAGTTGAGCATGTACAAACAGGTCTTGGAGAAGAGGGTGCACAACTTCAGAATATGGTATAATTAAAATATGATAAATTATAAATTAAATGGAATTAAATCATTTTAATTGTAAACTTGTACATCTAAATTCAACTTTCTTTGTCTTGTTTATGTAGATTGATTCGGCAAATTTAGAGGTTGCTTCAAGTGCACCAGAGCATCCAGACTCAGACATGATGGTCATTTAATTTTATGATGAATTATAAATTAAATTTCCATTAAATAATTTTTCATTGTCTTACATATGATTTCATCTTTCTCTTGTACAAAGTGTTTTAGGTCATCCGCATAGTCTGCATGGCATGAATAGGTCTCTTGATTATAGAGACAATACATGACCTAGAAACATGATTTTATGGGTTATATTTGTTTATTTCATGGACTATATTTTTGGTTTCTCACGTACTTTGTTGGACTTTATATTTCATGGCTCAAGTACTTAGTTGGACTTTAGTTCATGGGTTGTACTCTACTGGACTTTATTTCATGCACTTAATATATTGGTTTCATGCGCTTAATATGTTACATAAATTATGGACTTTATTATTATTTGAAATTTTAATTTGGACATGTGCATTTATGCATTTTATGCTCATAGTCAAGACATTAATGTGAAATTAAATATAAATATGAAATTAAAGTTGAAATTAATAGGAAATTTTAATATTTATACTTTACAAATTTAGTGATCTCATACATGATATACATGACATGTACATTCAATAATTAGCGATAATTAGTCAATAAACTTATTCAATTCATGTCAATCAATAATTAGTCAATAAATCATAATTTACAAACAAAAGCAATCTGTTTATATACCAGAAAGGATAAAATTTTAAGAAATAAACAATACCATAGAAGATTATAGAATAAAAGCATTAATAAATTCTATAAATAATAGCATCCAACACTAATTTATAAGTTTTCAAAACAAATAATGACATCCAATACTAATTTATAAGTTGTCAAAACAAATAATGGCATCCAATACTAATTTATAAGTTGTCAAAACAAATAATGGCATCGAATACTAATCTATAAGCTATCAAAACAAATAATAGCATCCAACACTAATTATAGGTTGTCTTAAGGGGATGTCTTAAGGGGTCCTAATATGGCATCTTAAGGGGATCAAAGAAGAGTATAATTGAGTATAAATATTAAGTGATATTAACAAGTATTATAAGTTTTAGGGTGAATCATCATAACACAACATCTTAAGGGGATGTCTTAAGGGGTCATAATACATCTTAAGGGGATGTCTTAAGGGGTCATAATACAACATCTTAAGGGGATGTCTTAAGGGGTCATAATGCAACATCTTAAGGGGTCATAATACATCTTAAGGGGATGTCTTAAGGGGTCTTAAGGGGATTTCTAAAGGGGTCATAATATAATCCCTTAAGGGGATGTCTTAAGGGGTCATAATACGTCTTAAGGGGTCATAATACTTATTAAGGATATAATTGATTTAATAATAATGTATGCATGATATTTAGTGATTATACAATCAAATATAAAGTTTCAAAGTAGGAAAACATGCACATTTAACCAAAAAAATATATAGAATATTGATTTTGATACATAGAAGTACATAGAGTATGTTTAATTATGTAAGTATGTATGTAAATTTATGTTATCTCAAAAAAATGTTTACAAAATTTGGATATGCCATCTCAAGAACATCTCAAACTCATGCCTAGAATGTAGTAGGTCTTCACACCACTTGGTAGCAAAAAGGTACAAGCAATATCAATGAAATAATCAAAGCATAAATATTTTAATTTATATAAAACTAATATGTACACAACTCAAGTACTTGCATTTAAAATTATTCCACACATGTGTGTGTGTTGAATCCAAGCATCATCTCCTTTTTGTTTCAAAGTATGAGATCAATGCAATGACGACTTAAGGATACAAAAAAGGATAATAAATCAATTTTAACTATTAATGTACAAGCAATATCAATATGTAATCAAAACATGTATTTAAATATAATTTAACTAATAATTACCTATTTTTACCAAGTATTCCATGTTGTCTAGGTTGAATCTGCATGGACTAGATCGTTTTTGTGATTATTCCTTAAGGATCTATAAAAGGAAAATTTAAATCAATTTCAACTAATAACACACTTGACCAATATCAAAACATGTATTTAATGTATTTAAAAAGACAATATAAAACTAAAACTATTTTTACATGTATTTACTTATTCCATTGTACCATATGCATCCTCTCCTTTTTGCAATACATATATGATTGTCTCATTCTCTTCCATAGAAATTTTGCATAGCACTTTATTTGAAGGTCTTCCACGATACCGATCTAGTTTTATATTCGTTGCCACCACCAAATGTGAATAATGTATAATCTTTTTATGTGTTTCATAATCTTCAAATGCAGGTAGACCATTCTTCGTTGTCAAGTATTTTCATAGCCAAGTGCCAACAATGACCACCGATACTGTTGGAAAACATGAAAACCATCATCAAATAAGTTCTCAAAATTTTCTTAAGGGGATCAAAGAATTGTTCTAAAAAATTGCTCAAGGGGATCAAAAACTTGTTATCAAATTTTTCTTAAGGGGATGTCTTAAGGGGGTCACTGTACCTATTGGATAATGATAGCCATCATCATCTTCTCAAGATGATATTAACTTATGTTTAGTTTCCACACAACAATCCAACCAATATTTTGTTTGATCTTCATTCCCCTCAGGTGCAACAACAACATACACATGTCCTACAAACAAAATTTGATTTAATAACTTGTGCATATCCATATAAATAATTTAGTATTACAAAATAAATTAATAAATTGAATTAAAATTACCTTCTTGTACAAGGTCTAAAACATAGTCATAGTCTTCAGATGCAAGCACTTGATCATTTTCTTCAACACTTCTTTCATATTGATCATGTGCTTGTGCAGGTGTCAACAATCTTTGACCCACTGTTCAACCCATTATGTATTTTCACATGCTTCCCAATCTCTTGAGATACAAAATTGGAAAAAAAATGCAAGCTCCCTTGTCTAAATAGTCCATGTGCTTGTTGTTGAACTCCTAAATGAATTCCATTTAGTAGATCCACTGATTGTCTCACAATCAACTCTAGGTACAATGTTCTCTTCTTCAACCAACCAAAAGAATCGATGAATTGTAGAGTACTCACTCGAACGAGGTGCAGATAATCTTCCACGTGCATCTTTAAATTTTGTTGCATCCTCAAATTTTAATTGTTCTCTAGGAAGAATTCTTTTGACACACACACCAACTCCATCATGTTCTCCTTTACCATGCCTAGCTTAAAAAAAAAATCCATATATGTTGGACATTAAGTTCCCTATGAACCCTACTTAACGAATAGAACATTTGAGTATTCTTGAACTACCCCGTACAATTATCTAACCATACGAGGTGTTCTTTCATCTGGATTCCTCTTTCTCTTAAATTTCTAGAAAATATATTGAAATAGTATTGAACAAACTCTGACAAGTGTAACCGATTGTCACTCAAATAAAAATGATACTCTCTCAAAACTTTTCTATCATCCTTAGTGCTATCGTATGCATGTCTATAAACAATATTGAAAAACATAGCTAATTGCATTGAATTATAATACTATGATTGAATTTCCTCTTGCAGAGCAAAAGTATAATTCTCCGCAAAATCAACCATTGAAAGTATAGTACCAATTGGAAATGTGTTTCTACATGCGTGAAATTGGCCATCAAGCCATTGATCATGTTCAAAGTGCATGACATATTTTGATACAATTTTATTCTTAAATTCACTCATGAATGCATGCACACTAACATTTTTTGTAACTAAATCACAACACTTTCCTATTTTTCCATTTTTTAAAGAATATTGAACATTCTTAAATATTTTAACATCTACTAATTGTTGTCCAAAATTATTATCAACACTTGCATGCATACAAATTCTTAAGAATGAAAGATTTCCACAGTTAATGCATTGTCTAGAAATACAATAACTTAAATAAAATAATTTATCATTAGATCTTTCACAAAAAAACCTGAAATAAATTCCCTTATTGCTTCAAGTGGCATATTAATACCACACTCCTATATAATCATGTTAGTATGCAAGGTACAATGTATATATTGAAAAACATCATAAAAATAATGAAATTGAACATGTATTTTACAACAACAAGATATTTGTTGCTTATTAATTTTTACATACCAGGTTTTACATTTTTCAAAAGACCTTTGACTTATTTTAATATTACCAGGTAACACTGAATCACCACAAAATTTTCTATAAAATTCAATTTGTGTTGTATCTAATAGGTGTTTTGGGTGAGGATCACAAACTTTGGACCCCACCCTTAATTTTAAAACATCTCTAGCATTAGATGAAACCCTAGTATTATCATGCCAATATTTTTTGATCAAATATTTAATTTCAACATTCAATTTCATATCAGACCTCAAGATTCGACCACTGAAACTCCAACATTGGTTGATAGGATCATTTTCTATACTTTCTCTTCTTTTTGCCACTCTTAGCAATGTTTTAAGATGCATTTTTAAAACTTCACTAATATTGCTTACCATTCTTTTATTCAAAGTTGCTTTATTAACTATAATAGTAGTTATAGCTCTTCTTGTTGTGTTTTTATCTTTAGATCGACTATTTTTTCCAATAGACTGAATGGCACTAGCAACAGTAGACATAACATGTTTTAATGATTGATCTTTTCTTTCTGGTTTAACATAAAAGCCTAACCTTTTCATTACTTTCCTCATTTTTTGTATTCTCATCAATTGCATCATTAGTTAACATTGAAATGCAAATTTTTTACAATAAAATAATTTTTTGTATATTTTATTCAAATGTGTTCTTATTTTCCTCCAAGAAATTTTACTAGGAAGATTATCAAAAACACCACTTCCAATTTAAAAAAAATATTTTTTCATTAAATTCAACATCACATTCCATATTTTCATCTTCATCTTCATTTTCATTTACATTTACATTTTCATCTTCATTTTCATCAACAAAAACGGTTTCCATTTTCATTTTCATCAACAAAAGAAGTTTTGTTTTCATTTTCAACAAAGGATCATTCTCATTTTCATTTGCAACAAAAAAAAAAAAAAAATTGTTTTCAACAAATTCTATAAAAGTTTCATCTCTCTTAATATCATCAATGTCAACATCATTAAGTTCAACATCTTGTGAAACTTCTACATACAAATTTACCATTTCACTAACATGTGGATTTGAAGACATACCTGGATTTGTGCATATTGAAGCATTCTCTATAGCATTGAAAGTGGGACTTGAAGACACAGTAGGACTTGTTTGTATAATCATATTCTTCTCCAAATTAACTCCTTGCAAATTATTTTCATCTACAACCATGGTCTTCTCAATTTTTTCATCTTCAATAGTTGTGGAATTGGATGCTTCACTATCATTCACTGATTTAATTCTCATTCTTCTTTCTCTTTCTCTTTGTCTCTCCTTCTCTCTCTTTGCTTCAACTTCTTTAGGAGTCAATGTCTTCCTTCTCTTATTATGAGCTTTATTTCCCATGATTATTGTGCCATAGAAAAATGGACCCTTATCATTTTCATGGCCTTTTAGGTCTTTTTTCATGGTGTTCAGACTATGGTACTTTGATTTTATGTTGTATCATGGCTTGAACATGCTTATTTAGGTATTAAAACTCAAAGAACGATGTCTTCTGAAGGTGTTGTGAAATGTTGTAAGATGTTTCCATATTCTTATAGACTCTATTTAATACAATTTACCTAAAAATCACCTTTTTACACATCAATAGGCCCTATTACGAAGTGTTGTAAAGTCTTGTAACAAGCTTTCACACTTTTCTAGGCATAATCTCCTTATTTACACCTTTCTCATGCTTTATTTTGTCTTTTTATGCCCTCATATGCTTAATTAAGTGTATTTTTGCATATTATCTTGACAAACAACATTAAACGCAACATTATTTCTGACACATGGTTTTAGGTCCTAGGTGGGACTCATTTGCCATGGGTGGTGAATGAGTCCCCCTTGGCCCCAAATTCAAAACATTTCAAATTTCCTTTCGGGATCTTATTAAAAATTACTTGATATCAGCATGTGATGAGGTATGAATGGATAGTAAGGCACAATAATTGTATAAATAAGTTTTTTTCATCTCATTCTAGAGTCCAATTGACCAATTCATCAAATTCACTTATCCACATATACATTCAAGCATTCAAGCATTCTACATCATCAATTGGAGCAACTATTGAAGCACTTTGGAGCATCCATTGACATTACTTTAGACTTAAAATATCAAGGATTTGGTGAGTTAATAGAATTTGTATGTTATTAGTTTACATTTCCTTTGTATTTCACTTATTTATATTGGGTTTGATTACCAAAGTGGGGTTTGACCAAGGCAAACCCCTATTTTCTAACCCTCCAACATTTTTCCCCTTTGCATGTGTATTTGCAGCCTTGGCTTTGTAGATTTGATAGGTTTAAAGGTGTTGAAAAGTGGAAATCAAGTAAACTAGGCTCTTCAAGTCAACATATCATTATTTCAAGCATTTTGAGTGTTTTCTGTTCGTTTCCTGTAGAACTGACTCTAACAACCCGACATTCAGACATTCCCAAATCTAGTGTTGCAGAGTTGTCTGATTTTCCATAAATCTAGGAGTGGAATGATTCACCACCCTTGGTGAATGAGTCTCACCTGAGGTTTGAAAATAAGTATTTTGTAAGATCTTGGATCCCGATTGTTAGAAATTAGTTCCTGACACTTTTTCATTAGTAGGAGGACTAATTCGCCACCCTTGGTGAATGAGTCCCATTGTAAAAAACCAGCAAAATTCATCAGCATTCTAGACAAGTTCAAACAACTCATATTTCATCTAGGTGCACTTAGATTTACCTATGTACCTTCTATTTTGCATAATTTCTTCATTTTCATAGTTATTTTCATATCACGATGTGTTTTCAAGCATAGCTTAAATTACACTTTTGCATTCATTTTAGCTCAATTCAATCAGTCAAATTCACTTAGTTAAGATAATTTACATCATATAATATAGCATACATCCTAATTTGAGTGTTACATAAGTATTTTGGGCCCAAATATCTCTCTTTCTAGGTGAAAAATCTTAGGAAGAGAGCATGCATTTTGGGTTCCCAAAATCTATGTCACATTTTGGTGAACATGAATTTTGAACATTTTAAAACTTCTAATTGCATTCAAATTTTGCATCCTAGTTTCCATTTGCATTAGCATTAAATTAGCATTGATTTGTTATTGCATTCTAGGACCTTTAATTTTGCATTACTGAAATATTCATCTAGTTTTCATTTTTGCATTCAATTTCATTGAAAAAAGTAAAAATCTGCATTTTGCATCTGTAATTGCATTCTATAGAACATTTAAATCTTTCTTAAAATTCTGAAAAAACACAAAAAAATTGCATCCTGGGACTCATTTTCCACCTAGGGTGAATTAGTCCATCTACACTTTTTAAATATAAGCTCTATGCTTTTTTTGGCATTTTTTTCTACATTTTTGTTTTTTGTATTTGCATCCCTGTAATAGTTAGCATATTTTTTGTCCTTTACATTTTCACATTCTTAGATTATCTTGCATTACCATCCATCCTTCCTTTGTGGTACTTGCATGATTTTTTTGGTGCCTCGTTGATAATACCTTAGTGAGACGAAGTTCTAGACTCATGGCATCCCACGATAGCACTTTCATTGTGGACCTTGGGATCTCATGAGCTCCTACTCATGGTATGGACAATGGTGCATTAGTCCCTAACATTACCACTTCCATTCCTTCACCTTTCCACCCTATGCAAGTTGACAACCAAAAAAAATCCCTCTTGCAAGAAAAGGTCATTCATATTCATGAGGATTTTGCACATTTACAACAAGATTTGTCACTCAAAAAAATTTCCACCACTGCTATTCCTGCTATTGAGAATCTCCATCACTTAATTGAAAGTGATGATGGCTTACACGTGCTGAAACAAATTATCAAGATTTACAATAAACATGCCTCTTCAACTACCCAATCCGCAAACATTCATGTAAGCCAAGGAGCATCTCAAGTTCCTCCTCCTTCAACTATAGCTTCCATACCAACTTACACCAACCCACATGTCCACAAAACTATGCATCAACCTAATTATGTGGCTACTTCTTTCCTGATTTCCACTAGTATTCCTACTTTTGTGGCATCACAACCTCCTTGCACCACTTTCACCTCCCCTAACATTACTTACACCCCATCACCATTTTCCCTTCCACCTCAACCCACTTATCTTGATCCTTTTATGAAACAACTCCTTAACACTATTTCATCAATGCAACACCAACTTGCCACCATTAGTCAAGGTCAAACTGCTCCACCCACATATCTTGTTCATAGTAGCCCCTTATCATTAGAGATATTATGTAACCTGATGCCACAAGGAATAGAAATATCGAGGTTTGAGAAATACGAAGGAAAAGGAGACCCTATCAACCATGTCAATTATTTTACCGCCTTGTGTTGTGACTTTGTCCTTTACGATAAACTTTTAGCAAAAAAATTTCCAAGGACCTTGAAAGATACTACTTTAGACTGGTTTTCCAACTTACCCACTCATTCCATCCATTCATTTAATGAATTGGTGGAAGCTTTCATTAATCACTTTCAAGTGCACATGACACCTAAAAAGATAATGGTTGACCTTATGCAATGTAGACAAAACACAAATGAAAAAGTGATAGATTTCATCTCCCGTTGCCAATCCTTACATGCTCAAGTTGATGTCCAAATTCCAGATGCACATCTATAGAATATTTTTATTGAAAATTTTCACACCAACCTCCAAGATAAACTTATCATGATGAAATTCCATATTTTTATGAATTTATGCACACCCTTATGCGATTATCAAAATTTGGTTTTAAGTTGAGTCCAAATCCACTTCTAGCTGAGTTGACAAACCTAAACATAACAATCAAAACCCCAACAACATGCAAAATTTTTACAAACCTAACCGAGGCTTTTTTACAGTTTAATACACTTCCTTCACCCCAACTGCAATCAACTCCATAAGATCAAAATTCAATGGTCGCTACTAAGACAGTCGTGTGTTGTCATTATGGAGATCTAAATAGACACTTCACTCCTTTACCCAACACCCTCCACAATACAATGATCCAGTTAATTCAAAAATGAATGCTCACCTTACCACCTATTTGACCAATTGATCCTAATCAACCCTTACAACCTACC
Source organism: Sequoia sempervirens (assembly GCA_007258455.2). Classification (NCBI taxonomy): domain Eukaryota; kingdom Viridiplantae; phylum Streptophyta; class Pinopsida; order Cupressales; family Cupressaceae; genus Sequoia; species Sequoia sempervirens. The sequence goes on along the minus strand of VDFB02058242.1, from coordinate 728,356,202 downwards.
TTCAAACCTAACACGTATTGCCATTTTCATCGTCAAAATGGCCATGACACTAAACATTGCAAGCATCTTAAACATTTAGTTCAAGACCTCATTGATTTGGGTGAAATGACCATTATGGGTGTTAATGATCAGGGTAATAATTTTGTCTCACCCCCTAACCAAAATTTGCAAATTTTCACCAACCTTATGCCTAAACACACGACCTCATTCATTAAGGCTAGTGAACCTTCAAAGCTTGATGTAATGACCGTTGATACACAAAAAAAACAACTTGATACATCTCCTATTGTTTCCCAGGCTAGTCCAATGGATAAACTTGTAGCTACAATAGACATTATCCCTCACAAGGCCCAAACCACTAAATCATTTGATATCAATTTTTCTGCTAAAGATATACTACAAAAGCTTATTGATGGTCCTCTCTACATAGTTGGTTGAATCTATGATAAACCTACTAATGGGATATTAATAGATCCTTCTTGTGGTGAGAATGTGATCACAGAAGAATTTCTAGTATTACATGATCTATATCAAGATGACTATAATACACCAATTACTTGGATTAAAACACATCATGGTTTTGCATCCCCTATGATTGGATTGATCGTGCTACCTTTACAAATAGGACCTAATACTTTGGAGGTAACATTTTCTATTATTCCATAATTTGACCAATTTCGTTTGAGACTAGGCCTTCCTTGGCTTTGCTCAATGAAAGTGGTCCCATCAGTTGTTCATAAGTGCTTGAAGTTTCCACATGGAAATGAGATATTCATCGTACATCATAGTGGGTTTAACCCTTTATCTTCCAAAGGTAACTTTTCACTGGAAACCTTTTGGCCTGAACCCATGCAACCTATCACCCCTCGTAAGGACTTCTTTTACATCGCTTATCAAAAGTTTAAAGCCAAAAAGGTTGCTAAATTATCTCTTTGTAACACATCTCCGTCCACCTCCACTAATCCTATCCTCGATGAAACCATGATTACACTTGAATCTTATATTGAACAAACCATCAAACCTTCTGACCAATCTCCTCTTGACACTTCCCAACCATCGTTTAAATGATCATGAGAAAATGAAATAACTATTGTCTTACCTCCTCATATCAAACAAGTATATAAAGAAAAAGAGAAAGTGGTTGATCCATCCTCTTCGATTTCTCCTACTCTTCCCCCTTCAAAATTAGAAGAACATATGATGACTCAATCCACTCTTACACCTCAACAACTCCAATATAGAATTAAATGAAACTGCGGTGCTCAGGAATGTCGGTGTCGCTGTCATCTCCTTTCCTGTCGATCTCGTATAGAATACTATACAGAAAATAAACCTTCACCTTTGACCAAAGAAATAGATGACCACCCTCCCTCTCCTAATCTGCCACATGATAGTTCATCCCAAAAATTGCAACAAAATTAACTCATTCAACAACCAAAACTCTTGATACATCCATCCTTATAAATTACCCTTCATCCTCCCATCATTATTAATCTTGATGATGACGATGAAGATGCGACGATCGCCAAAATAGATGAAGAAGCACACAATGGTTTGAAATCTTTATTTTCATCTACAATGAGCTTAAAGGATACATCCTCTCCACCAAGTGAAGAACCTAGTACAACTCCTAGTTCAAAACTTGTGATTCCTCCTTTAGACAGTCAACCACCTTCGAATTCCATTGAACATGATTGGGAGGCAGATGACTTGATGGATGAATTTTATTTTCCTAGCTATTCTCTCATATTTTACTTATTATTTGTCTTATTTTTCTTTTCGTGTCTATATCGTGTTCCCCTGTATTGTGTGTTTGATGTTTTCTCTCTTTGTACACTTCTATCCGTACCTTTATTCTTCAATTTTTCGTGCTTTGTTTTGTGTTTTCCTTTTGGAGATGATTCAAAGCGTAGAGACACCCTACATCTCTTCCGTGTTGACCCAAACAATCCTTGTTTTTTTCATTTTTGTTTATGTTTTCCTTTTTGGGATGACACAAAGTATAGAGATGCCCTATGTCTCTTCCATGTTGATCCAAATGGTCCTTGTCTTTTTCCTTTTTGTTTTTTGTTTTCCTTTTGGGGATGACGCAAAGCATAGAGACTCCCTATGCCTCTTCCATGTTGACCCAAATGGTCCTTGTCTTTTTCCTTTTGGTTTTGTGTTTTCCTTTTGGGGATGCTGCAAAGGGTAGAGATGCCCTATGTCTCTTTCATGTTGACCCAAATGGTCCTTTTTCCTTTTTCCTTTTTATTTTCTTGTGTTTTCCTTTTGGGGATGGTGTAAGGCATTGAGGTCTAAATGTCTCCTTCATGTTGACCCAAAATATTTTTCATTTTCTTTTGCCTTTTCTTTTCGCTTGTGTTTTTCTTTTGGGGACGATGTAAAGCATTGAGACTGCAATGTCTCTTCCATGTTGACTCAAAATGGACTTTTTTTTTTCTCTCTATGTGTCATTCTTCTAGTTCTATGTTTATTTTGGGAATGATGATAGTTTCACGCTCTTTCATGAAAACATTGCAGCAACGAGCATATTGAACCCAAATCCATATATCCCTTATGTGTTTGATGTACTTTATTTTCTAGGGGGAAACTCACTTCCTTTGTTTATCTTTCATTTCTCCTTGACATGATGCAACCTACTCTTGAAACATATGACTTGGCATATAGCTTTCCAAGTTGGCTCTCATGTCTTGTTTTCTTTTTTCCTTTTCTTTTCTTCTCTACTTTCAAGTAATTTCTCACAAAATGATGTGTAGCAATTCCTTTAAAGTGGGGGGCATACAATACCATTATTTCATTGTGCATTCATGCTTATTAGTGTAGCCTTATCATTTACGTGATGCATTTGTCACTTTGTGGATGACATTGGGTGTGATGTCCTTCATAAGTGTGATCTATCTTAGCATATTACAAATTCCTCTTTGTGGATTGATGCCACACACTCCCCTAAGTTGTGAATATACTATTCTTTGATTGGTACTCTCTTGGAGACAATAGACACAATGCTCCCTAAGTGGCTAACCTTACATAAACTGAACAAGACTCCTTTGAACAATATTTTACATTATTGCATCCTCATTCGTCCACCTTCCATAACACAACTTGCATGCCTGTGGAGTTGTATTATTTGTTTTTCCACCTTGCATAACACAACTTGCATGCCTATGGTGCCATCCCATTTTTCTTGTCTCATAAAAATTAAATTGACATTTACATTTTCTTTGGCTTTGTGGCACCTTGTTAAAGTTATCAAGTGGTATAGCTTTAACATGGTTGAGTAGGAAGCCCAACTAGTGGCATGAATTTTCCCCATAGCCACTTTTATGTTTTGTGAGTGCATACCAACTAGTTTATTTATCTTAATTTTTTGGCTTTCTCACCCTACAAACAACTAGTTTTGTGGCCCCAAAGTGAGTACATAGTTGGGCTTTCTCACCCCACAAACAACTAGTTTTGTGGCCCTAGAGTGAGTACACATTATCTTTTTCAAACAATCAGTCAAGATCTCTTTTCACAAGTAGTTGGATTGATGATCGAAGCTTCATTCAATTCATTTCAACACTTGCATGTTCCTTTGTTCTTATGCTTAGTTTTCCATGGGATCTTTGTCCTGGGGGCTTGATCATCCCTCTTGATCGTTGTATTCCATCTTGCTAGTGTAAGTGCATTTGAAGCCTCCCCTCAATGTTCATGGCTACTTTAGTGTGAGGAAGCAAATTCATTCTCTCACTAAAGTGGGAGCTAAATGTGTCATAGAAAAATGGCCCCTTGTCATTTTCATGGCCTTTTAGGTCTTGTTTCATGGTGTTGAGACTAAGTTACTTTGATTTTATGTTGCATCATGGCTTGAACATGCTTATTTAGGTACTAAAACTCAAAGAATAATGTCTTGTGCAAGTGTTGTGAAGTGTTGTAAGACATTTCCACATTCTTCTAGACTCTATTTAATATAATTTACCTAAAAATCACCTTTTTACACATCAACAAGCCCTATTATGAATTGTTGTAAAGTCTTGTAACAAGCTTTCATGCTTTTCTAGGAACAATCTCCTTATTTACACGTTTCTCATGGTTTATTTTGTCTTTTTATGCCCTCATATGCTTAATTAAGTGTATTTTTGTATATTATCCTGACAAAAAACATTAAACACAACATTATTTCTGACACATGGTTTTAGGTCCTAGGTGTGACCCATTTGCCATTGGTGGAAAATGAGTCCCCCTTGACCCCAAATTCAAAACATTTCAAATTTCCTTTCAGGATTTTATTAAAATTTACTTGGTGTTGGCCTGTGATGAGGTATGAATAGATAGTAAGACACAAGAATTGTATAAATAAGTGTTTTTCATCTCATTCTAGAGTCCAATTCACTAATTCATCAAATTCACTTATCCACATATACATTCAAGCATTCAAGCATTCTACATCATCAATTGGAGCAACAATTGAAGCACTTTGGAGCATCCATTGACATTACTTTAGACTTAAAATATCAAGCATTTGGTGAGTTAATAGCATTTTCTATGTTATTAGTTTACATTTCCTTTGTATTTCACTTATTTCTATTGGGTTTGATTACCAAAGTGGAGTTTGACCAAAGCAAACCCCTATTTTCTAACCCTCCAACATTTTTCCCCTTTGCATGTGTATTTGTAGCGTTTGCTTTGCAGATTTGATAGGTATAAAGGTGTTGAAAAGTGGAAATCAAGTCAATTAGGCTCTTCAAGTCAACATATCATTATTTCAAGCATTTTGAGTATTTTATGTCCATTTCTTGTAGAACTAACTCTGACAACCTGACATTTAGACATTCCCAAATTTGGTATTGCAAAGTTGTTGTCTGATTTTCTAGAAATCTAGGAGTGGATTGATTCACCACCCTTGGAAAATGAGTTCCACCTGAGGTCTAAAAATCAATATTTTGTCGTATCTTGGATCCCGACTGTCAAAAATCAATTCCTGACACATTTTCATCAGTAGGAGGACTAATTTGCCACCCTTGGCAAATGATTCCCACTATGAAAAACCAAAAAAATTCATCAGCATGCTAGACACTCCAAACAACTCATATTTCATCTAGGTGCACTCAGATTTACCTCTAAACCTTCTATTCTGCATAATTTCTTCATTTTCATAGTTATTTGCATATCATGACATGTTTTCAAACATAGCTTAAATTGCACTTTTGCATTCATTTTAGCTCAATTCAATCAGTCAAATGCACTTAGTTAAGATCATTTACATCATATAATATAGCATACATCCTAATTTGAGTGTTACATAAGTATTTTGGGCCCAAATCTCTCTCTTCCTAGGTTAAAAATCTTAGGAAGAGAGCAAGCATTTTGGGTTCCCAAAATTTCTCACAATTATAAAATTTTCAAGCACAAATGAATTTCAATATTCAAATTCTTCAAAAAATTCAATCCAAATTAGAATTTGAAGACCTATTAGGACAAAAAATTTCCTCTTGTGTTCCTCGAAACAAGTAGAAAACTAGCACAATTCCACTTTAAAAATTGTTTTCTTCATGCCTCCTTTGAAAAGTTCAATCCATATTGCAAGTTGAAGACCTTTTGTTCCTCCAAACAATTACAAAACCAGCACAATTCCACTTCAAAAATGGTTTACTTAATGCCTCCTTTGAAAAAATCAATCAAAAATCAAGTTCACCACCTATAAAGACAATAACTCATGAAAAATAGCTCAATTTTACTGCTCTCGGCCATACATGTGAATTTGTAGACTTCACAATAATTTTTGACAGGAAATTTAAATAAAATAAATTGGATCCCATTTATAAAATGAGATCCTACTTATTAAAAATGAGATCTCAGGATCCCATTACCCTGCATTAAATATGGGGACCGTTGAAAGGGAAATGGGATCTCGTTTCCCTTTCAACGGTCATGGCATTTAGTATAGGGTAACATGATGCTGATTATAAAATGGGATCCTGTTTTTAATAAGTGGGATCCCATTTTGTAAAGTGGGATCCTGTTTTCAAAATTTTGAAATAGGATTTGCTTTGTGGTTAGGTTTCTGCCTTGTATTTTGGTTTGGGAAAAGCATTAGGAATCTGAACCTAGGCCTTCAACCTGGTTTGACCTCCAAGTTGAACGTCCTAACAATGTCAGAGAAAAATACTAAGTTTGGACATATGGTTGATGACATTTTTTGTAGAATTTTTTGACGAAATTAAAACCCATTTTAGATGAGACAATGAAAATTCCAAATATGTAATTTTTTTTACAATTGGATTATTTTTTCTATTTTTCAATTAATTTCTAATAAAACTAGTCCATAAACTTTAAATATCAAGGTTTTTTACTATTTTAATAACTTTTGATCAACATAACATTTTGACGAATAGATTGCATGAGAATAAACTTCAAACAATTCTTTTCAATTTAAAAAAAATAAAAAAATGATAAGTTTAGGTCATGTTATGCTTGTCGTACACAATGATTTTTCAAAATGACAAATATGCCTAATAAAAATTTAACCAAAAAAAATCAATAAAAAATTACAAAAGAATATCAAGAACAAGCTTCTGTGAGTCACAAATCTTTTCCCAAAAGGATTTAGAAAAATACAATAATTTAGGTCAAAATATCCAGATGTCGTACACGTGCACGGTATGGTAAGAAAAAAGTGACTTTTAAATAGTGTTTTTTAGAAATGCCTATTGGAACTCAATTTGTACAATCTGGGTATTGAAATAAATTACATATTTGGAAACTAGACTTTGAGTACTACATTTTATGATTAGTGACTTTTTTTAAGAGTCCATATCTAAGTGCTTCAAATTTTAAGGTCAAATGTGTCAAATTCTAAAAAATCAGGAAAAACACCCACTTTTTGGCCAAAAAGTGGACTCAACTTCTTGCCAACACCCAAATGGCCCTTTCTCAATTCCTTGCAAGCTTGATGATCAATGGTGAAGATTTGATGCTCCTTGATGAAATTTCTCCATAACTTAGCTATGAAACTATGAAAATGAATGAAAATGGATAAAGATGGGTGAATATTGCTCAAAACAATGAAGATGATAACTTTGCATAAGTTGTGAATGTCAACAATGACTGGAGAGCACATGCACGAAGGGCGTTCAAATTCTGGTGTAGCAGAGGAGGACTTAGAGGAGGGCGATGGTGATTCGGGAGGAGGCATCAGTGACAGGGTTCATTCCAAGACTAGCCTGGAGTGGCCGACTATGGTAGTGTTCCATGGAGAGGGAGTTAAGGATGGTGTTGGGGTTGGTGATCTTCTGGAGGCTATAGGAGATGTGTGTGGCCTCTGCTCTTTCCTTTTGTCATGGAGGCAACCCGTTTGGGAGAAATACTAGTTGGGGTGTGTCGTGGGCCTAGTGTGTGTATTTGATGGACCTTCTTTCATGAGGGTTTTGTTCACCATTCTTCTTGGTGTTGGAGGCCATGGCTGTTCTTTTTGGGTTGTCTTTACTTTGATAGAGGGATCTTTTCCTATTGTGGGTTTGGCCCTGTTTGAGGATATCCTACTGTTATGGTTTGGCTTTTGTTTGAGAATGCATGTTGGAGTGCTTGTGGTGGCTAGTTCTACCTAGAGAGGCTCCATATTTTCCTATGCCTGTGGCCATATATGGTCTGATGACGTTGCCTCTTGTTCTTCTGAAGGTTTCATGTTTCATGTGGCAACTGTGAGTAAGTCTTGGTTGGAGGTTTCTCTCTTATTTTGTTTGTGCAAGATTTTGAATATTTTTTGGTGCTTCTTTCTTAACCCCTGCTATTTTTGGTCTTGGACCTCCCATGTATTGTTGAATAAGATATGGTTATGGGAGAAGATCTTCAAGATCCCTGTGTGTTTCAAAGTTTTTATGTTGATCAAGGTTTCTTTAGTCCTTCCTTTACTATTTGGTCTAAAGTCTTCTATAGAGGCAAGGATTCTGACTAGTAGTAAAGACACCTGCTTCCAGTTGTTTGTTTTCTCTCTTGTTAATCTTATGGAGGTGGATGCTTCTTCTATTAAGGTGGAGAAGGTTTGTAGGGGAGAGGAGTTTTATTGGTGCTAGGGGTGGTTTTCTTTCTATCTTCACTCCTTTTCTTCTAAAGTTCATTCTATTGAGATGAATGCCTCTTCTATTGAGGTGGAGAGGGGTTGCTTGGGAGAAGAGATGTGTTGGTGTAAGAATGCTTCTCTTATGGAGATGGTGAAGGGCTGCAAGGAAGTTGTTGATTGTAGCTTTTGGGGGCTACTTGAAGCTCTAAATTGTTCGGCCTATGGCTTCCTTATGGAAGAGACCTTCATTCATGGTTATGGGATTCATGCAAAACCCATGTTTCAGGTAATAAGAGCCTTGTGAATTTGTGGTGACCTTTCCTATAGAGGTGGAAAGGGTGTTTTACTGAGCTCAGAAATTTCTATTGGTGGAGCTTTGTTCCTGATCTATGCTTTGCTTGTAATATCTTTGGGTTCAAGGTCCCTATCAAAACCTGGATGTATGGGATTGTAGATCCCTTCAAAATCCATAGATTCAGGTTTAAGGCCTTGATGTTTCAGTGGGTTGGTGGTCCCATCTAAACCATTGGGTTGTAGTGGGTTGTTGGTCCCGTCAAAACCAACGAGTTCAAGATTCATGTAAATCTTTGTTCTTTTCTAGGCAACCCATTTGATTTTGGCTAGTTGTTGGCTTGTTGCTTCCCTGTTGTTGCTGGTTGACTTTGAATCTATCTTTAGGGCAGCTTGTTCATATTTGTGTGGGTTTTGGGTCCCCTTAAAACCTAATGGTTTCAGGTCCATTTAAAACCTATTGTAAATTGTTTCGGATCCATTCAAAACATGTTTACCCCCTAATCAAAACTTTGCATAAGTTGTGGATGAAAAATGCTTAAGATTTTGGATCTAAAATCAATATGAGAGCCTTCTATTTATAGAAGAGAAAAATGGAATAAAAGAACAAATAGATGATTATGGGATAAATCATCAACCAATAGCATAATGCCACTTGTAAACATGTGAGCTGACAAGGTGGAGCACATTTGGGTGAATGTGCACATTAATGCAATTAGGTGGAAATTCAAATTTGGAGAAGTGACAAGTTGGAGGGAGATGAAGGATGAAATAAATGCCACTTGGCTCAAGAAAAGGACATGTAAGAGGCCTTTAATGCCTTCTTGGATGGACAAGTCATTTTGGGGGGGCAAATTCAAACTTGGTGAATATTCCCACTTTGATGCCTTTTTGAATGAAAATTGAAGATTTATTAATTATTTAAATTGATTTTCATGAGCAAGTTGCAAAAGCTAGAGGATTTGATAGATTAGGATTAGTATTAATCAGGATTTGATTAATTATGATGGAGATTAGTTGATTTGACAATTTGATTTAGATTTTAGGATTTAAATAAATCAAAATGAGAGGAACAATGGATTTTAGACTTAATCAAATAGAGTTGGGTTTACTTGAATAAAGAGGACAGTGTTAGTTTTAAATGAAATAAAGATAAATTTATTTAATTTAAATGAGATGACATTAAAGATTAATTAAATAAAATGAATTATTTAATTAAAAGAGGGACTATAGGATCAATTAAACAAAATTATTTATTTAATCAAAAGATGAAATGTGATGAATTTAATTAAATAAAGATTATTTAATTAAATGGTTAGTAAAGAGGATGATTTAGGACGAAGTGGTTTTAGTAATCAGGATCAAGTATATAGGATCAATCAGTACATTTTCCATGTCCACAGATACAATCCTATATTCTAATTACCTCCTTTAGAATGTTGAAAAATGATACACCTCTAAATAAACATTTGAACATATACACCCATCTTTGGCCAATAATAGTGTTATTTAATTAAATATTAGGTCTTATCCATTTAAAAATTCCTTGTTAACCCCCCCCCCAAAAATTCCTAAATAAAGTCTATATCATGGAGTCATGAATTATATATAACTATTTCTTTTTCTAAAGTAATCCATCTTGGTTTAAGAAATCTAATCAAGGATTTATGTCCACACTTACAAGTTCCTTGCAAGCCTTCCATGCTTCTTTTAAATCTTCATTTTTGTGTATAGACCTTTCATGGAATCAAACCCATCACTTCCACTCCAATTTCAATAAAAAAATAAAATCCTCATACTTAATTCATTTACCACTCCCATTACAAAATCCATTTTGAGAGCACACCTATGTTCTCCCAAACTTGCCTATCCTCTCAAGGGGGCATAGTCAATTGTAATCCTCATCTTCACTCCCATCATCTTTCCTCCTAGTCTCTCCTTTGAATGTCTAGGGCATATTCCCTAATCTAACCATATTCTTCTTGGTCCTATTTTTTAATCTTCTTTGAAATGATTGTTGGAAACTTCTAGCCATTTAAAGACAATTTCCACATAATCCAAAATAGAAATCTATGCAACTAAGTATTCAGAATCCACAACCAAGAGAATAAACAACATACCCATAAAAATATGACACAAGATATACCCTAGGAAAACCCTTAATAGGGAAAATCCTAGCCTCCAAAAGCATCAATCTCTCATGTATTATTCAACAATAAATATTGCAATACATCTTCAAAGTCTCCATGAACACCATTGAAGCATCAAGCCCTCTCCAAGCAATCCATGTGAACAATCATGTAACCACACATCTCATGCCATGCTTCAAACCCTCACAAATGCTAACAAGAGCTAACATACAAACTTACCAACCTAAAAAAATACCCTTGTGGTTGCTTTTATAGAAATAAGCTCCCACAAAACCACCAAGTGGTATTACACAAAACCATGAGATTACAAAACCATGTCCCCATATTTAATATTGGGTACTTTATTTAATTTACTTTCCCCAATATTAAATAATTACATTTTTAGCAACTTAACTTATGTCCCAATGTTACATACAACATAAAGTGGCCCCAAGAATAATTAAATTAAATTCATTATGCAAGGTGTACATCACACCTTTTCCTAACAATGATGCTACTTCAAAACATCATCTCAAAGAGGCCCGAAAAAATGTAGACACTAAAAATTGACCACTTTCATTTGGTCTATTTGTCTCTAATTCAACCAATTTTATATCCTCTATATTAATTAAATAATACCCTATTATTAAGTAATATTCAATTATCTTGATGTTCATCCTAATCTATTTCTTCTAATATCTGTAAATCCTAGACCATAGTATCACATTCATATATTTAAATTGAACAAATACCCTTATTTATTCAATTTAATCCCCAAATCCCCTTTCTTCCAAATATGAATTAAATCTAATTATTTAATTCTTATTTTTCTCTCCCCAAATGTCACATTCTCCATCACTTTTCATTAAACACTACTCCTAATCCTAATCCCCACCTAAACTATCCACTAAGCATGTGCACACACTTAATCCATGATTAAGTGGGTCAACCCTCCCCATCACATCAATCACATGGCCTTGTCCCCTCAAGTGTACAATCTCCCTCTCAAGCCATCTCCTTGTGCCACTTGGCACAATCTAGTGGCTTGAGAGATCCCAATCACTCTCAACCCTTGATCATCAAATTTCAATCCCAACCCTTCATCCAAAATCCCAAAATATATATACCCAACCCTTAGCCATTTTTATCTCTCACACTCATTTTCATTGGAGCACCATTATTCTATCAAAATTTTGTTAGCACACATCCAAATCAAACATCCTGGGAAAATATACACAATGAGAGGATTTCCATCTAATTCTATTTTGGTTTGAGATTTCTTTCACCTAATCTAAGTGTTGTTTTGATTTGATGTTGGTTTGGATTTTATTGTAATTTCCATTCGTATCTAGAGTAAAAATTTAATGCACCCAAGAATATATATAGGATTTTTAAAATATTTAAAATTAAATTAAAAATTAGAACCTATATTCAAACCCTAAACTTGAGGGCGGGGGCCCTAGCTCGGTTGGCTAAGTAATTCCGTTGCGGCTCTGCTGGTCACGAGTTCTAGTCTCCCCCGTCCCGTGGTACCGGAGGGCGTGTCACGCCAGCGCCGCTGGTCACGTTAAAAAGTTTACAGAGCTACTTTGAGTTTATAGGGGGTGGTGCACGATTCTGCATAAAAAAAAAAAAAACCCTAAACTTGAGGAAGTAGGGGAAAGAAATTTACAAACACTAGATAAAAACCAATGAATTCAACCTAAATAATCTATTTGCAATCTATGTAGAATTTGAAATTTATAGGAAATTTGAACATTTAGGAATCTATATTTTATTGAAAATTAATCTAAACTTAGAAAATATATTCAAACCCTAGAGTTGAGGAAGTAGGGGAAACAAATCTACAAACCCTAGACATAAGAAAGTAGGGGAAATAGATCTATAAACCTTAGAAAGTAACTAGTGAATTTAACCTAGAGAATTTATTTGGAATTGTAGACACTAAAGTATGTCCTAATTGATGTCATATATTTAAATCATATTTACTAATATTATTTCCTCTTTAATCCATCCTCTTTTCACTTAATTGATTTAATTAGCCTAGCTAATTAATTAATTACATCATTTTCATCTATTAGCCTAATTAATTAAATCGGGTTAATTCATCTCTTTTTGCACTAACACTTCATCTCATTAAATTAAATAAATCAATATATTTAATTTAATATCCTAAGTCATCTTATTTAATTAAATAACCCTATGTTATTTAATTAAATTTCATTTCACTGGCCCTCCCCTATTTATTAAATCATCTAATTTAATAAATATCTCTTAATTCTTCTAATTCCCTAATTTCATAAATTAAACCTTGTTTAATTAGCAATTAAACTAATTTTCTTCTAAGCAAAGGGAATATTCTCATGGAATATTCTTTATCCTCCTTTTTGCATAGTTAAAAAGTTGTTTTAATTTGAAAATTACCTTTTTTCCTCACCCAAAGGAATATTCTAAGGAATATTATTTCTCCTCCAATCAACTCACTTGGCTTAAAATGCAAGTTATCTTTCAACCATTTTAGCAAGTTACCTTTGACCTGTGTGAGCAGGTCAAACATGTGTTTGTTTGAGGCAAGTGTGAGCCCTTGATTAACTTTCATCATGCATTCTTATCTGTTGATGATAATCAATGATCCATGCCTCTCATCCCCTTCATCTTGAACCGTTGATTAAGCTTTTTGATCTCGACCATCCATTCTTCATTTGCTCTCCTATAAATAGATCACTATTTGGAGACAAATGGATCCATCTTTCAATTGAAAAGTCATGTTGTTGAATTCACTCACATACACACTTATCTTTTACTCACTTATTAGCTCTTTTTAGTCCATTTTCATTGCATAATAGCTTAGAGAATCCATTAATGGCTTCCATGCATCCATCTTAGTTCATAAATAAATTAGGGTTTCTATCTTTTAGCTTAGAATTATCTTAGATTAGCTTAGCAATTGCATAATTAGTTTATTTTTAGCATAAAATCATGGTAACTTGGCTTGCATCATGTTCATTTTAGCATAAACTAGGTTTTCATCTATTAATCACCATGTTTTCATCGATTCTCTTCCATAGAATTGACTGAAACAAGCTCACTAATCACGAGATTGGGAAAGAGTCATCGTTCCACATCAACATGACACCAATTCCACAAGATAAGTTTTAGATGGATTAGAATAGATGTTTTAAAGGATTTCATAATTTAATATGTTAGGTTTTGATAACATGTTTAGTTTCAATTTCATTTGATTGATCTTGTTGAGATTCAAGTATTGGTGGCTCCATTATGCTTCAATTCTTCATGGATCGAGCGTAATTCAGCCAATACCGGTATTTTCGCATCACAAGAATTTATGTAGAATTTGAAATTTATATGAATTTAGAACTTGTAGGAATCTATTTTTTTAATTAAAATTAAATCTAAAATTAGAAACTATATTCAAGCCCTAGAGTTGAGGAAATAGGGATAAATATGAATATAATACAAATTTAAAACATTTTTATATAAACTAACAAACTATACGTACTTTGTCTTTGTCTAATATATCTTTGTACAGGCCATTTCTTCAAATATTTTTTGTTCTTTTTCTATTGAATTCCTACATATCCTTATTTTATTTTGTACTCTTATTTCCCATTTCCTCCTTTGTAAAACATTTCTCCAAGATTCCTTTGTAAAATATTTTCTCCTTCCAAAAAGTTAAAAATTTGCAAATTTTTTTTTGCATTTTTTCCTAAAAAGTTGACCAAAAAATAATAAAAAATTCAATAATAATTCCTTTTTCTATTTGCAACAATTTCATTAAGTTCATATTGATATAGAATTTGTTTTTTCTCTTTTTTTTTTAAATGTTGGGTTTACCACCTTCATTCAAAGGTCTTTGAAATGAATTATTTTAATATTTTTGGTTTCCATCCAAGGACCTTCTTTCAAAGGTCTTTCAAGTGAAGTCCTTGGAAGGTATTTCACTTTGGATGTCTAAACTTTTGCTCATAATTTTTAATTTCAAACTTTTGGTTGGGCCTTCAAATAAAGTTGAAATTTTGAGAAATGTTGGAAATGATTTTTTGGCCATTTTAAGCAATTTTACATGCATCACCATTGGAAAGAGGTGTTTAATGATAGTGATTTCACCTCTAGTGCTTAGGAATGACCATTGACAAAATTTTTTTGTTGGTAGTATGATTTGTTGCAATAGGTAGCATCAAGTGGCAATTCATAGAATAATTGCTATTTGCAATGAAGAATGTCACTAATAACCTTGTCTATGTAAAGTGTGCAAGCTACAACCTATCTTGTCACTTATTTTTTCAAATCTAAAAAATCAATCAAAAAAGAGATTTTTATAATAAACCCATACCAATCAATTTGTAAATTTAATGGTGTTGGTGTTGTATGACCATACAAGTCCATAAGATTGTACAAAATTTTATAGGTGTAGATTCTAAGACTAAAAATAAATTCTTGGTTTTCTCGTACTTGGATTTTAATATTTGGATTAACACTCTTAAAAAATTTGGTCATTTTGGATGCAACAGTGTATTCTATTTTACTCCAAGATGTACCATTTTATCACTCAAAGCTAAATCTATTAAAAAATGATAAAAATATACATATCTAGAAATTTAATACCATATTCGAGTTGATTCCTCAACCTTATAGCTCCCAAATATCACATGCAATCAATCACTTGTTATAAAAGAGAGAAAAGTGTAATAAAATTGATATAAAAATTAGACAGTCTATTGGCGGAAACATATAATAAATAATGAATACAATTATAATGAATTTACCCTTTATAAGGGATAAATAAACCCTAGATGAAACCTTAGGTGAGGATTTGATGCAAGAGCATTTGTGTTTGTGAGGAATCTTGTATCAACAAAAAATATTCCTTATTTTCATTTTTTTAGTTTTTCTTTAGTTTTCTTGTGTTGATGTTGGTTTTGGTGATATATTTAAGGAGGAAATTCCAAGTTGAATTTTGGCTAATTCAAGACTTCACCTTGTAGAGCAGTCAGAAGGGTATCTCGTGGTCAATTCTAGAGAAAATGGGATTAAAAATGGTAAAATTATGAGCAATCAAAGGCTTTGTCAACATCAACAACCAACCAAAGGTTCATGGTGTTCCAAGAACGCTCTCCAGCTTTGATAGGTTCTCAGTTCCTAACATTACTTTGAATAATTCCCAATCATTGTGTAAGTTTTGAATATTCTCATTTTCATCTAAGTCTCGATGGAAGTGATTTTTATTAAAGTGGTCACATAGTTTTTAAAGGGTAGGAACCTTTGATATGATGCTTGGTGCTAAGTTCCTACAGAACCCTTGAAAAAGGGTTAATATCAATGTTTTGGGATTTCCTAACAAGATAGGAACCCCCAATATGGTGCTTGGTGTTGGGTGCCCAAAAGGGTTAGAACCCCTTACAAGGGTTACGATGAACTACATTTTGGAAGACTCTAAGGAGATAAGAACCTCTGCTCAAAGGCTAAGTGTTGGGTTCCTAAGGTCATTAAGATTCCCAATAAGAAAGATAAGAAATATAACTTTCAAAGGCTCGTAGGGAGTTAGGAACCTCTGATAAAGGGTGGTTGGTTCTTGGTTCCCATTGGAGTGGAAATTCTTGACAAGAAAGAATAGTGTAGAAATGCAAACCTATGGGGGAAATTAAATGAATGGTTTGAGGCTTGATGGTTGAACTATCTTCATGGAACAACTAAACTATAATGCACAAGAAGTATATAAAGGGAAAAATTTATTTGTTTGGGAAATAATATTGACATAGGATGAAGACCATATAATATATAATAGAATATTATGTATTCCTATGATGAAGGATGCCAAATAATAAAGAATTGCATTTTTTGGGTTGTGTGAATATTGTTTTTCTTTTTTTTTGTATTAGCTATGTGGTATGGTTTCCTAGTAAGGTACTCAAACCATGATTACACCAAGTGGTATCAAAGTAGGTTGTTGTTGTGATCATGTCAAAGAATAATTCCTAAGAAAAAAATATGGGAAAGTGAAGAGAGGAAGCTTGTAATAACAAAGAACTTGATTGAGACATGGCACATAGAGGATGTGTCCAAAGAGGGGCACCATGGATTGGTGATATGGTGATTATAGAGATGTTAAGAGGAATCACATCTAGGTTAGATGTGATGGAGGAAACACAGTGAAGGGGGATAGACATTGAAGATGTTAGTGAGTATGAAGAAGAAGTTGTATATGGAGAAGGTGAAATGAATGAAAGTGAATTGGATCAAGTAGAAGAGAGATCTTTGAAGGAAATTTCCAAAATAATAAATAAACCAAGGTTGGATCCTCCCGTCTATAATGGTAGCTTGAATCCCAAAGAACTTATAGATTGGAACACTGAAATGGAGAAATATTTTGACTTTGAATCAATAGGAGATCCTAAGAGAGTGAAGTTTTTTTGCACTAAATTAAAAGGGTAGACATCTCTATGGTGAGATCATTTGTAGACAAAGCAACAAAGAAGAGGAAAAGAGAAGATCAAGTCATGGGATAGAATGGTGACCAAAATGAAGGCTAAATTCCTACAAGTGGATTATCACTTAAGTCTATTTAGGAAGTTACAAAATCTAAAATAGAGTCTAGTGTCAAAGATTATTAGAGTGGGACACATAGATGATGATATTGAGGAGGTGCCAAATTATACGAATGGAATATATTTATCAATTAAAGATGAGATTAATCTAATTTGAATACATAGTGTGGAAGAAGCCTACTAGTATTCCCTAAAAGTAGAAGAGAAATTAGTGAGAAAATAAAATAATAACTCAACATGGGGAAGAAACTCATGTGCTAAATGACAGTCCAATAGTGGAAGAGGGTATTCATGAAACAAGATGAAGCTAGCACCTCTCAAAAAAGTTCTTACACTCAAGAAACAAGAGGAACAAAAAGTTATTCCAAAGTCAAAGGAGATTATACCTGAGGTATTACACCCCAATTGTGTTATTACTATTTATTATTACTATGTAGAGTAAAATATGAATGTAATGTGAATTTAGTGGACAAATAAATTGTTTGTGCATTTTGTTATCATTGCTTTATGAGTGAATGCCATCTCATTTAAATATGAAGGAATGCATTTATGTGTTTGGATGAATATTGTGTTATTCTAACTTTGGAGATGTAATGTGTATATATTGCATATTTTGTGAATAGTTGACTGTCATGTACATGTGTTAGTGTTTGCAAGTACATGTTCAATTCCTCTAGGCAGAGGGAAAGTATCACTCAGGAGAAGGTCTTGGTCAGTTACTAGTAACGTAACCTATCTAAGCTTACACAAACCATAGTAGAATAATTGAGTTGGGTTATTAAGTGGGAAATTGGTAAGTCACCCCCTAGTCATTATGTATGCATTAGTAAGAGTTTAGTTTACTATTGATTGCGTGCATGAATGGTGTTTATCTGTTTGAGCTTGATATTTCTTTCTTTGATTACCATGCTTGTATTGGCATGAAGGTCACGTACGAGATATATGTATACACACACACATGCATAACAATGATAGGCTATACGAACAAAGAAACACACACATAAGGGTACATAGGTAGATGTACCTATGCACGAGTTGCTTATGCACATGGAACTATTCAATGGAACCAATGCCATGCATATGTATATGTATAGATATATCGCTCATAGTCTCTTATCAACACCATGGTAATTATGTATGATTTTGGTTGTGAATCAAATGTGTGTGTGTATATATATATACATACATATACATATATCCATATGTATATGTGTATCCATACACGCGTATGGTAGCAAATGACATGCCCATATGAGTGTGTTCTTTGGGCCGCTTTTAGTGCTCTTACTTTCAGCAATAAAAAGAGTTTTGTAAATATGTAAAACATAACCATTTAAGTCGATGATCAAATAGGAAAGGTCGATGCCTTTTTATGAAGAAACTTTGACTTAGTAAACAAAATTATCATGATATATTGCAATGATCAACAGCTGTAAAAGCATTTCAATGACTATGCCAAGCTGATTAAATGTAGAAATTGACTCATCCTTTGACTTGGTCGATGCAAGATTAAATGCCATTCACTTGTTTTTGACTCACTACTACATACAAAAGAATTATAAGACACTAACTTAAGATAAAAGTATTACTTTTGTCTTTAGCTTTTTAATTGTCTTAAATTAAGACAATAAAAAAAACTTTTTTCTAAGACACATTTTTCTTTCCCTCCACATTTTCCTTATGTATTTTCTATTTTTTAGGCTTTTCCCTCTTATCTAAATTCTCCTGCCTCTTGAACGACAACAAAACAAACAGAACAAAACACATAGAAGAGTCAAAGAACAGGGAACAAAAGTACTGAGGAACAGGCACGACAGTCGGCAAGGAGAAAAGTGATTAGCAGACAACGGTCATGATTCACAGGGCTTAAATTTGATGGTCGTATGATTATATTTAGAGATTTTTGCCGTAAAATACACTCAAAATTTTAAGAAGATTGTATTAGATGAAAGGAGAGATTTTGGATAGGCTATCAAAATTTATATGGAATTATAATGATATATATATTTGATTTATATATAATTTTATTTACACTAATGTATATCATTATGTTTTAAGGGCACCTTTGAATAGATAAACGTCATTTAAAAATGTGTTGACAGGCAAGGTCGACCATCAAATTTAAGCCATGGTCACTCACGAAGCACAACAAACAAGGGTTTTCCAACAACGACAAGGGATTTTTCAGACCAGGGGCTTTTCAGAGAATCAACGTGGGTCCAAGATCTGGGGCAACCTAAGTAATAAAGCTTCTACGAAGGGCCTAATTTCAGCAACAGGTGTGCCCCGTGTTTTGTCTTTTTTGTTGGTAAATGCTATGGAATTCGGCTTTACACCTGCATATTGCATTTGCTTGATAGTTTCTGATGTCTTTTCAAAAAATCCATCTTGTGCATACCTTGCAGCCATTCGAACCCTGATATCACATTCATTTGAGGCATTTTGTCAAGATTAAATCACAATCCCTTGTCTATGCTTCCAATTTTTACTGAAACAATTCATACGCCTTATTTATGGGCCTTTCACTTTTTGTTGTCAAACAACTCTCTTTCCATGTCTATGCTTCTTCAATTTTGCATTCATGTCTACCAACGCAATTACAACTACAAGACCTGAAAACTATAACTCCATGTATTTTTTTTTTTTGATAGATGTGCTTACCCTGTCTGGAATCTCCTATTTTGGCACAGGTATAATGGAAGCTGGAAAAGGTTGAGGAATCCGGCCTTACGCCACTTGAGAGTTTCAAAAGTCTGTTTGATAAATCCATCCCGTGCATATCTTTCTAATATTGCATTCCATGCGACCATTTTTCTTTGATGCTTGGTCGATCTTATTAACGCACTCCTATTGGTTAGGAAGAGCTAGGATTGGGAGAGTAAGTTCTTTCTCCTGATTGATGGATCTTGCAGAAGGAGCAGTTCCCATTCCATCGGTTCCCAACCATTTCATGGAACCCGAGACAGGGGTGGGAAGGTAGACGAATCCATTGCTAGTGAGGGACAAAAGAATCCTATATTTGGTCGAGTGTTCAAGGGCTTATGACTCTGCATAGTGGTAGGATTTTATCTATTTCTTTTTCTCCCATTGATGGGATCGTTGGTCAGTGATGATTTGTGTGTATTATAGTTGAAAAGGATAGGCACACCTCTATTTGCACATAGAGGTCATTTTTTGAGTCCTCTAGTTTTATCCCCTTGCTAAACAAATACATCGGTGCTAGCTGCTAAAGGAAAGTACCAAAGAGAGCTTGAATTCAGCTACAGCTTGAATGAGAGAGAAAGGCAATTCAAAGTTTTAAATCATCTGGTAAAATAATCAATTTTTTTATTGCAATGCACAATAAATAGAGAAACAAACCTTGAAATACATGTAAACCCCCACACAGCCCTTACAAATGAAACACAAGAAACCATAAATAACAACAAATGAGAGTCGCAGTATCTAGATGCTCCTCTTTCTATTTGTTATTGAAACATAACACAAAGACTTAACATGTCATACAGCCAAACCACCATAGATAGCCTGGAGTTATAAACATTACAGCCTTGGTTCCTTGTGTAATGCCCCGCCACACAACCCTAGAGGAAGTTGCAATTCACTACTTAAACACACCAATTTTTTTATTTTTTTTAAGTTCAAATAACATGTAAGATGAATACACATTGCCAACAACCTCTAAGGCCACGAGACTGAGATTACTTTAAAACCCAAACAACAACTAACATGAATTGAAACCAAAACATTAATCACTTAAGAAATGAGATCACATACATTCCATATAAGATAAATTACAACAAGGATAAGAAATATCAAATGATGCCAATTAACAATATTTAAACAATATGATTACAACTCTCATTCCCCGAATGAGGTAAATCCAAAAGCATGATTACAAATTACAACTTCCACCTCAATGACAAATGAGGGGTAAAAGAATATAAGATCAACTAAAAAGAACGAAGCTAGAAAAACAACTGCATCCAACGAGCTCTCCAACAAGAAAGACTTGCCCCATGAGCAAGAGCAAAAAACCAACAGAGGAAGGTGCACGTTCCACCCAACCAAGTGAAACCAAAAGGCTCACCCCCGTGCTAGGAGATAGTAACAAGGATTTCCTAGACAAGACCATCTACCTCTAGAAACAGGCTAGCACAACTAAACTGAAACAAGAACAAATACCACATCACTTAACATTATGGTTACAATGCTTCCAGAGTACAAAATTGAGTACAATCACTATACAAAATAAACCAACGGTACAACACCATACCGACTGCTGTCATAGGAGGAGTGTCATCGCAAAGGCTGCATTGGTTATCCAATGGTGTTCTTCCTAGGTCCCGGCCCCCCTCTAGGGATATCCTGGTAACCTCTAACGAACCCGGTGCCATATGCACACCAGAGTGGAATCGGTTATCTTTCGAGAAGACAAGATAATGATCTTGCCATTCCAAGCCTTCCCGACTCATCTCAAGTCTCGTACAAGCCCTTGAGCCAATGAGCGAGGCTAAATTATCTTATTAATGTTCAAAGATACTCTCTCCCTAGTAAGTTATTTAATTTTCACTTAATTAACTAGCTCTCACACGAGTTGTCCTGGAACCACTTTGGGCCCGGCACTCATTGAAAGCCACTCCCCTATTGACAACACATAACTCAACCACATGCCAAGGGTAGACAATGCACTAACACTTATCACAAATAATCAATACACCTCAATAGGTAACACATCACTACGGATGTCCAAAATTGAAACCAAAAAGTGCACTACCCAAGGCTAACACAAGGCTGACTAACATAATGACAACCCACACAAAGAATTGATAACAAGACTCAACCTTAAACCATAAGGTCACACAACCTGTTCATAGTAACTAGGTTTCTTTTGAAGCATATCTCATGCACTACCCAAGAGAGACAATAGCAAAACACAAGAGACATAACATCATCTCAAGAAAACACAACTGGAAGACTTATATGATCAACAAGCCCAATACGAATTAACAACACAATCAAAGAGTCCCTAGCCTCAAGGAACAAAACCCAGCACAATCAAAGCACACTCACAAACATAACAATATTGCCCATACAATACCAACAAGAAATCACTTAAATCAACAATCATATACACACACATTCTTTAAATAATTAAAGATGTATTTCGGCAAACAATCTTTTCTCATAAAACGGAAACCAAGGTACATATATTCATCATATACTTAATCTATTAATGATACAAATAAGTTCTAAACAATATAAATTTCATGAACCTTAACTATTCTTTGCAATATATAAAAAAAACATCATTCCCTATTCACCATTTAAGACAATAAAATATAAGATCTTTAAAATAACATCCTACCCACTATAATAACAAATTAGAAATTTGAACAAGCAAACATATCTGAAATGATCCCATTCAAAGAATTCATATGCATTTTCTATCATTCCCTATTATAATATGAAATATTATTCTCAAAAATCCACTATTAAACAATGTCCAATTTTCACAATTATCCAGGTTCCACCATTGATGAAGTATGAAAAAATTTAAAATTAAAATTCAAAAATAAAAAAAATGTAAGAATACCTTTTTGATCCAAAAATTCCCAACAACACAATTTTAACATAAAAACACCAACCAATTTTAAACTAATTTTCACAAATATCCAGGTTCCACCATTGATGAAGTATGAAAAAGCTTAAAATTAAAAATAAAAAATAAAAAAAATGTAGGAATACCCTTTTGTTCCAAAAGTGCCCAACAACACACTTTTAACATAAAAAACACCAACCAATTTTAAACCAATTTTCACAAATATCCAGGTTCCACCATTGATGAAGTATGAAAAAGCTTAAAATTAAAAATAAAAAATAAAAAAAATGTAAGAATACCCTTTTGTTCCAAAAGTGCCCAACAACACACTTTTAACATAAAACACCCAACCAATTTTAAACCAATTTTCACAAATATCCAGGTTCCACCATTGATGAAGTATGAAAAACTTAAAATAAAAAAAAATAAAAAATAAAAAATGTAAGAATACCCTTTTGTTCCAAAAGTGCCCAACAACACACTTTTAACATAAAAAACACCAACCAATTTTAAACCAATTTTCACAAATATCCAGGTTCCACCATTGATGAAGTATGAAAAAGCTTAAAATTTAAAATTAAAAAAATTGAAAATGTAAGAATACCTTTTTGATTCAAAAGTGCCCAACAACACACTTTTAACATAAAAACACCAATTTGAGCCTCTAATTAAAAATTGGGCATGGTAACCTAGTATTTGGAAAAATTCTCAAAAATTTCTCAAAATAAATTTTACACTATCAACTTGATTCAAATAAAATACATGAAAGGATTCCAACATACTACCAATACAATTAGAATCATTCAAACCATTTAAGATCAAGTAAATACGAAGAAATGATAAAATACCCCCATTCACAAGCAAAAAATTCAAATGAGAGGATGTTTGCACATAAGCAACGAGAGCACGTAAGATCGCAACCATCACTTCCTTTCCCCATTCCTATCCAAATACAATTGATCCCATGCAATTTCATGCCCGATTGCTCCCACAATAAACAAATCAATTTTCTTTGAAAAAAAGGGTTTTGTTTTTCCCTCACATCTTTTTCCTCCCAAAAAATATGTTCCCCAAATATAGTCAACTCCCCTAAAATATATTTTTCACCCAAAGTTATTGCATTTTGAAGACATTTTGAATTTTAAATAACTCAAAACAAAATTCTAATTTCTAAATAGAATTCAATACCTTTTAAAATTTTATTTTCAAACAAAAGAATTTAAAGCTTTTAACACTTTTAATTCAAAATAATAACTTAATCAATTCCACACAATTAATTTAATTAATCAATAAAATAAATCTAATCCAAGATTAGATTATTTTATTAATTAAATTAAATTAATTAATAAAGTAAATAACATTCCTAGCATTACAACAAAATAAACTTAAACAACAGTTTAACAACACAAGCCATTTATAACTTGAATTTAGATAAAGAACACGGAGACATGGCAACATAACAACCAACCCGACTACAACCCGACGACACACTGTGACTAGGGTGGTGGCTTGACATAGAAAAAGCTAGCTACTATTTCCCAATCAATTTCCATCGGACAAGGGACACACTCAGACCTATGGAACCAGGTGGAGTCGATGTCCTGTACCTGCATCCTGCAACAAAGGGGTACATGGAACATGCATATATATATAATATGATCAAACACACCATGAAGAGGAAATCTCAGAATCGTAGGGCACTCGCAAGCGAGTGATACAATCCCATCCCCTTCACCATTACACAATTACTAACTAATGATTCTAACATAAATGATATGATCACAAGCATAAAACATCATTAAATCAGTTATTTGCTAAATTAATCCAAAACATGCCATAAAAGTAACATCAGAGTAAAATAATCATCACATAAAAATATATCATTCACATCGTTTAACAGAGAGCGGTCAAAAGCAACCAAGTTCCAAAGTCAAAGCATAATCAAACACAACCATTACAAAGAAAACACTGTCGATCAAAGAGCCCAAACGAAGGAGTGTTACATCCTCCCCCGCTAAGGTCAGGCTTACTCCTGGAAGCCTAGAAGTACCCCTAGCACAAACTCCATACAATCACATATAGTGCGATAACATTACAAAGTTTACTCAAGCCAAGGTATGCGACATTATCACTTCAACATTCATTTAACATTTTGCATTTTGAATCTAGGTACAATAATCTAACATCAACATGATTTCTTAAAACTTAACAATAAAGTTGGGGACTATAGGCCTCACCAACAAGATGCACCTATTACCTAATTATCATTAACATGCAATGGTTTCACTAATCCTTTTCTTTCTCTAAACTTTTACTTACTGCAAAATGATTCCCTATTTAGATTATCATTTTCCATGATTATGAATGCAACTTGGGGACTTAGGTCCTTTACCCAAGGTTTGATCTAGGAAACAAACCTTCATGAATACATAAACATTTTCTCATAAGATACCACATACTATGGGTTTTCAATACACCACACACTCAAGGACAGGCATCTTTGTTAAACCAATGAGAAGAGAGGGAAGGAGAGACAAGAATTTACAATTCTAACATAAGCACTATTGCAAACATGGTCTCATCATCATACAATCACTTTCACACAAGTGCATCAATCAAAAGAGAGCCTGCACAAACTCTATGAACTAACAACATGATCAATCATTTTCATTACGATATTTATAATCTCAATAAAATATACATGCAAAAGAAACTTCAAAACCACATAGGGTCAATCAAATAATCATTAACGTAAGGAGGTAAAGCACAAGAAGACATGCACTAGAAACTTGCATGGTGAAGAGAAACAACAAAACTCCAAATGAGAATGCACACAAAAGGAACTTCTTGGCACCTTCAAAGCCACACAAACTTTCCAAGAACACAAACAAAGAAACCAAGCAAGGGAAATTTTAGGCGACACGTGTCACCTGCAACCCACCAACAAACACACTACAACCACACTCAAGAACCACTCAAGGGTCTCAGCCCTTTACACAATAAAAGATCCAAGCAACAAGAAGGAAGCCAAACAAAACACACCTCTTGGTAGGCTTGCGAGCCTAACCCTCACAAAAGCATTCAACAAAAGACATGCAAGGGTGGAAACAACAACAAAACTAATTGTCGTCCACTTCACACAACACATCAAAATCACACACTACACAATCGTCCATAATGCATTCTTCCAATAGAAAGGATATCGGTGCATTGCGCACTACACTGAGGATCCTATCCTTTCCATTGGTTTCCTGCACCATTGGACCTATACCACTTAACGACAACTTCTGGGCAAACAAAAGAAATCAACCCAACAGGAAAACAACAAGAAAGAGAAAAAAAACTAGGTCAATAAAATGGGCTCATAGTGCCTAGAGTATAAACCTACAGAACTTACAACATAATGGGTCCAACATAATCCTAGAGTTCCCAGTGTTTAATCCTGGGCTCTGATACCATGTGTAATGACTCGCCACACAACCCTAGCGGAAGTTGCAATTCACTACTTAAACACACCAATTTTTTTTTTTTTTAGTTTAAGTACAAATAACATGTAAGATGAATACACATTGCCAACAACCTCTAAGGCCACGAGACTGAGATTACTTTAAAACCCAAACAACAACTAACATGAATTGAAACCAAAACATTAATCACTTAAGAAATGAGATCACATACATTCCATATAAGATAAATTACAACAAGGATAAGAAATATCAAATGATGCCAATTAACAATATTTAAACAATATGATTACAACTCTCATTCCCCGAATGAGGTAATTCCAAAAGCATGATTACAAATTACAACTTCCACCTCGATGACAAATGAGGGGTAAAAGAATATAAGATCAACTGAAAAGAACGAAGCCAGAAAAATAACTACATCCAACGAGCTCTCCAACAAGAAAGACTTGCCCCACGAGCAAGAGCAAAAAACCAACAGAGGAAGGTGCACGTTCCACCCAACCAAGTGAAACCAAAAGGCTCACCCCCCATGCTAGGAGATAGTAACAAGGATTTCCTAGACAAGACCATCTACCTCTAGACACAGGCTAGCACAA
This sequence comes from Sequoia sempervirens, assembly GCA_007258455.2. Lineage (NCBI taxonomy): Eukaryota > Viridiplantae > Streptophyta > Pinopsida > Cupressales > Cupressaceae > Sequoia > Sequoia sempervirens. The sequence goes on along the minus strand of VDFB02058242.1, from coordinate 728,329,513 downwards.
CTAAACTGAAACAAGAACAAATACCACATCACTTAACATCGTGGTTACAATGCTTCTAGAGTACAAAATTGAGTACAATCACTGTACAAAATAAACCAACGGTACAACACCATACTGACTGCTGTCATAGGAGTGTCATCGCAAAGGATACATTAGTTATCCAATGGTGTTCTTCCTAGGTCCCAACCCCCCTCTAGGGATATCTTGGTAACCTCTCACGAACTCGGCGCCATATGCACACCAGAGCGGAATCGGTTATCTTTCTAGAAGACAAGATAATGATCTTGCCATTCCAGGCCTTCCCAACTCATCTCAAGTCTCGTACAAGCCCTTGAGCCAATGAGCGACGCTAAATTATCTTATTAATGTTCAAAGCTACTCTCTCCCTAGTAAGTTATTTAATTTTCACTTAATTAACTGACTCTTACACGAGTTGTCCTGGAACCACTTTGGGCCCGGCGCTCATTGAAAGCCGCTCCTCTATCGACAACACATAACTCAACCACATGCCAAGGGTAGACAATGCACTAACACTTATTACAAATAATCAATACACCTCAACATGTAACACATCACTACGGATGTCCAAAATTGAAACCAAAGCGTGCACTACCCAAGGCTAACACAAGGCTGCCTAACATAATGATAACCCACACAAAGAACTGATAACAAGACTCAACCTTAAACCATAAGGTCACACAACCCGTTCATAGTAACCAGGTTTTTCTTTTGAAGCATATCTCATGCACTACCCAAGAGAGACAATAACAAAACACAATAGACATAACATCATCTCAAGAAAACACAACTGGAAGACTTACATGATCAACAAGCCCAATACGAATTAACAACACAATCAAAGAGTCCCTAGCCTCAAGGAAGAAAACCTAGCAAAATCAAAGCACACTCACAAACATAACAATATTGCCCATACAATACCAACAAGAAATCACTTAAATCAACAATCATATACACACACATTCTTTAAATAATTAAAGATGTATTTTGGAAAACAATTTTTTCTCATAAAACAGAAACCAAGGTACATATATTCATCATATACTTAATCTATTAACGATACAAATAAGTTCTAAACAATATAAATTTCATGAACCTTAACTATTCTTTGCAATATATAAAAAAAACATCATTCGCTATTCACCATTTAAGGCAGTAGAATATAAGATCTTTAAAATAACATTCTACCCACTATAATAACAAATTAGAAATTTGAACAAGCAAACATATCTGAAATGATCCCATTCAAAGAATTCATATGCATTTTCTATCATTCCCTATTATAATATGAAATTTTATTCTCAAAAATCCACTTTTAAACAAAGTCCAATTTTCACAATTATCCAGGTTCCACCATTGATGAAGTATGAAAAAACTTAAAATTAAAATAAAAAAATAAAAAAATGTAAGAATACCCTTTTGATTGATCCAAAAGTTCCCAGCAACACACTTTTAACATAAAAACACCAATTTGAGCCTCTAATGAGTAAAAATTGGGCATAGTAATAGTATTTGGAAAAATCTCGAAAAAAATCTCAAAATAAATTCTACACTATCAGCAGTTCAAATAAAATACATGAAAAGGATTCCAACTTGTACTACCAAATACCGTTAGAATCATTCAATGAAATTTTAAGATCAAGTAAATATGAAGAAATGATAAAATACCTCCATTCACAAGCAAGAAATTCAAATGAGAGGGATGTTTGCACATAAGCGAGAACACGCGTAAGATTCGCGATATCACTTCCTTTTGTTCCTATCCAAATACAGTTGATCCCATGCAATTTCATGCCCGATTGCTCCCACAATAAACAAATCAATTTTCCTTCAAAAAGAGGGTTTTGTTTTTCCCTCACATTTTTTCTCCCAAAAACATGTTCCCCAAATTTAGTCAACTCCCCTAAAATATCTTTTTCACCCAAAGTTATTGCATTTTGAAGATATTTTGAATTTTAAATAACTCAAAACAAAATTCCAATTTCTAAATAGAATTCAATACCTTTTAAAATTTTATTTTCAAACAAAAGAATTTAAAGTTTTTAACACTTTTAATTCAAAATAATAACTTAATCAATTCCACACAATTAATTTAATTAATCAATAAAATAAATCTAATCTAAGATTAGATTATTTTATTAATTAAATTAAATTAATTAATAAAGTAACTAACATTCCTAGCATTACAACCAAATAAATTTAATCAACAGTTTAACAACACAAGCCATTTATAACTTGAATTTAAATAAAGAACACGGAGACATGGCAACATAACAACCAACCCGACTACAACCCGATGACACACTGTAACTAGGGTGGTGGCTTGACATAGAAAAACCTAGCTACTATCTCCCAATCGATTTCCATCGGACAAGGGACACACTCAGACCTGTGGAACTAGATGGAGTCGATGTCCTGTACCTGCATCCTGCAACAAAGGGGTACATCGAACATGCATTTATATATAATATGATCAAACACGCCGTGAAGAGGAAATCTCAGAATCGTAGGGCACTCGCAAGCGAGTGATACAATCCCGTCCCCTTCACCAGTACACAATTACTAACTGACGATTCTAACATCAATGATATGATCACAAGCATAAAACATCATTAAATCAGTTATTTGCTAAATTAATCCAAAACATGCCATAAAGGTAACATCAGAGTAAAATAATCATCACATCAAAATATATCATTCACATCATTTAACAGATAGCGGTCAAAAGCAACCAAGTTCCAAAGTCAAAGCATAATCAAACACAACCATTACAAAGAAAACATTGCCGATCAAAGAGCCAAAACAGAGGGGTGTTACAATGTGGGCTTTACATAAATAATTGCAATCCCAACGTTGGACCTCTCAAAGAAAACCCATCAAAGATTCCTAAGTTTTTCTTTCATTTATCTTTGTACATCTTTGGCATGAGGATGCCTTCGAGGCCATAGGAATTGCAATTAGCATCTATAAAATGTGAGCTGAGACCAAAGAAAAAATTCCTTGATAACCAAAATTTGTATGGAATTCAATCTTGTCAAAGGTCTCCTAGAAGTAGTAAAACTAAAAACAAAAGAACCAATCTTCTCCCAAAAGTAGACTATGAGTATATTCCATCAAAATGCAACTTGTTTTGTGAGCATGATCATTTTCTCATGGATTTTACAAAAAATATTAAGGATCCCAAACCTTGAGGGGGATCTAATGAGAAATTCCAAAATGTGAACCAAAGAAATAAGAGAAAATAACAACAAGGAAATCATTCCTTCCAATCCCTTCTCTACCATGGAGACTAATGAGATTGAAGAACATATCTTAGGGAATGAAGAAGAAATATTGTAACTAGAAAATATGGGGAAAATTCAAAGCCACCCCCCCCCCACTCAGCTAGAGGTTCATCAAATTCCTTTGTAAAGCAATGAACAAGTCATGTATGAAATTTAAACACTCACAATTCCTTCCTCCAAGTAGAAAGCTAGGTACCAAAGGAAGGAAAACATCATGGAAGTGCATATAGAGAACTATAAGAGAACATTGCAATAAGCACGTAGACATCAATGGATTGGCTATATAAGGCCAAAAAAATTAGTTAAGTGATGTTAGTCATTTCTTGGAATATTAGAATCATGAGGGATGCCCAAAAAAATCATGTTTTAAAGATCCACTCCATTGTATAAAAATTGATAGATCCTTTTCATTCAAAAAATCAAATATAAAAATCTTGTTCAACTTATAAAGTCAGAAAAATAATTTGACATTCTTATGAATGTTTAACTTTTTTTTCTTCTTGTGCTTCTATAGGAATTTTAGCAAGTTGGTCCTCTAATTTCTTGATAGAACACCTCTTGCATCCTCATTAGATTAGGGTCACCTTAAAAAGATAAGAATATAAATCAAATTTTCACCTTCTCCAATTTGTACTCTCCAAATCACCAAATAAATAAACTAGATTTGTTGGGCTTCCATAAAAGATAATGTTGCACAATTCAACCCTCGAAAATAGATTTTTGATGGGGAACTCAATCTGGTGCTTATTCAAAATGAAAGAGAGGTGGACTCTTTGTTCACGGTGGAGATAGAGAACATGTGGAAGATATCATGAGTAGTCATGAGTTGGAGGATATAAAACAAAGTGCCAATTATTGATATATTACTAAATTGTGATAATTCATCCAAAAAAACATAAATTCAAATAAAAAATAATGTGAATATGTTAATTTCATCATTATAAAAGATAAATATACTCATTTTTAACGATAAATATAATTAAAATTATGTATATTTTTATCATGTAAAGCTTTGAGTCTTATTATCCTTTTTACACAAATTTGAAGAACAATGGAAAATATGATCATTGATATTGTTAACATCAACGTTATTAATATCATAGTCATGAATATATATTTAACCATGCATTAACATATGTTACAAGGATATGTCATTAAGAAGGGTTGTTTGTGACATTTCATTTTCCTTGATTTTTTTATATGGTATATAGTAAATCAACCTTTTAGGAAAATTTATTAAATAAGGTTAGTTTGAAATCTAAAACATTTAATCATTATATCTATTATGGGTTGTGTTCAAGGATTTAAAAATGATAAGACTCTATTATGCAAACTTAAGCACATGATTTTCTTAATATTTTCTTATTAGTTTATATACTTACAATAAATATTTTTTGCTAGAATGCAATAATTTTTTTTTGTTGAACGTTGATATGTATTATTTATGAAGATGAATAAGTGTCACATAGTGATTAGTAACTATCTTTAGAAATTGTAATGATAGAATTAGTTTTGTTTTGTTGAGTAGGAAATGCATATTATTGTTGTTGAAAATTATTTGTAATGTACTTGAATTTAGATTGCATTCGTTCACTAATAGTGAAGTCACAAAGAAGCAATAAATCATCATTGAAGTATAGTTCAAGTAATACTTAACCAATAATGTTGATTATTTTATCATTATAGTGATTCCTTAGTAGAACATCTTTTTAGATTGACTGTTTACTATTATAATTGATAATTTTAATACATTAAAGGATTTTCATGCATCACAAGGGGTTTTTGCCTAGATCAATCCCTAGAAATTGAATCTAGTTAGGGTTGACGTAGTGGTATTTTAGGTTGATTATATATACAATGGTTGATAATAAAATTGCAAAGTGTAATAGAGGTCATCATTATGGATGCGAAAAAATATGTAGTTTAATGAGCTACACGGAAAACATTGTGGGTAAGGCCTTGTAAAATATCCTTCAATTTGATTAATACATAAAACACAAAAAAAGTGTGTCCTTATCTCTAGAAAGTTATTACTTACTTTATTTGACATGAAAATTTTCATGTAAATTATAGAAAAAAGAAAGTTAATTTTATTAAAATGTAAGTGGACATGAAAGCAATGTATGGTTTTTAACACTAATGTTTATACTACACTATTTTGTGTATATAATTATATATTGAAACAATTGATATTTTTATATTTAGTTAGAAAACACAACATTTTCTATAAGCATGGTGAGTATTGGTCACTTAAACCTAACTAAGCTTTGCTATACCCTATTATGATGATTACTAAACATTCTAAATTCTTAAATTGGTTAAAATAATTGTTATGCCAAGGTGTGGGTATGTCATTCATATTCTCATAACGTATTTAATGTACTAGGTAGTATTGAATCCCTATAAGCTTTGCTTATATGTTGTTATGATAAAGTACTAAACCTTTCAATTTCTTAAATTGGTTAAAATAATTGTCATATCAAGTTGTGGGTATGCCATTCCTTTTCTTACAATATATTTATTGACAAAGGTACTATTGAATCCTTGTACTCTTGACTTTAACAATTTTTCTTAAATATTTTACAAGATTTTCATATAGGATTTTGGTTCTAAGACAACAATTCAAAGAGTCTAGTGAGATGCTTGAAGATCGCATTATCAATTTAAAATCTAAATTTTGATACACTAATATGTCAAAATTGTACAAAGTTCATTATTTGTCTTGATCAATGTGAAGATTATAATAAGAGGTGAAACTTTTTAGAAAATAAAAAATGCCAATAATTAATTTTTTGAATATTTTTGTTTCAATAGTTTACATGCTTACTTAAAAAATGAATTAAAAAAATGTAATTGATTAATAAATATAAATAATAATAATCAATTAAATAATTTTGATTACAACATTATTATTAAAATAAATACTAATAAAATATTTATAATTTAATTATAAATTTATAATAATAAAAATAAAAAATAATCTTTTAACTACATTAACATATATTTAGATAAATTATAATAAAAATATTAAATTCAATTAAAAATAAATGTAATTTATAACTTTATTAATGCATATAAGATGTGTCATATATAACAAAAACATTTAAATCACGAATGTTTAAATATTAATTTTACTTTGGAAAACTAATTATAGAAAAGTAAGAGATATTTCTTTAAAGTCAACTTTATGCTATATATAATGAAATTGGTTTTTCTTTGTATTAATTCACCCTTGTAAATCTTTGTTTTTTGAGGGAAGTGGGGGATGAAGGGAAATTTCCATATAAAGAAGGATTATGGGGTCTTTGTCCCACGTCGGAGAGCCGTTGATTTTAGGTCAAGTCAAAGAACATAAAACCGTCGCTCAAACTTTGGAAGTTGGTAAGCATACAATGGGAAAAGAGAGGCAACGTCTTTAGCTTTATGTTTTATAGCCGGTCAAAAAATGGAAAAGCTTGGAATTAGTCAAGGTGTGGTAAGGTAGTGTATATGTTAAAATATTAGTAGTTATTAGAATTGTATAAAGCTTATTATTATTTTGATGATTTGTATGTTTTTGATATAATAAGTAATAAAAAAAGGGTGTTGTTCTTTTAGTACAAGGTACCATTGGTCATTCATAGCAGAGTAATACTAACAACACAGTGACAGTAGGTCAAAAAACTAGACCATCACTCAAAGCAGATCATATCAAAAACATCCAAAAAACACAAAAATGAACTAAACTACTAGTAATGTACATCGTGAGAGCATGATTTAAAATAGTCTTAGCCATAGACCACCAAGAGTCATACCAGTCATAGAGTAAGATAAACAAATTAACAATGTCTTTAGTAGAATAAAACAAAAACGAAGGTTGATTCCCACTGCAAGGTTTAACAAGAGTTATGGTAGCCTAGTCATCAACGAGGAACTTAAGTAGTTCCTTGTTACTGGCTTCTCTTTCCTCATCGTTTGCAAACTTGTCCTTCTGCAGCAGACATAACGTAGTGGCAAACTTGTGCATAATATTCAAAACAAAGCGCGTAACCTCCTGCAACCTTTTCTCCAAACTCCCAACTTTGCTTTTTCAGGTTGTCAACCTCCTCCCAAACGACATCATGTTTACTGCAGGCTTCCACCATGGGAGCCTTACCTTCAACAACATTTGAGGCCCGAGACTTGACCTCCTTGATTTTAATGATAGCAGGGCCCCTTTTCAGGCTTTCAGAAACATGGGAGGAGCTACTAGCAAAAACCGAAAGAGCCTCCTCCCCCACCTCCTTCTCCTCCTGACTCTTACTCTCACTCCCATTCCCATTATCAAAATCTGAGGCCTCCTTAAAACTCTTTACTTTTTCTTGGTTGATTACCAGTTTATTTGACCTGCGAGGGGTATTAGTCTCCTCGGTGATCTCAATGTCAGAGTCAATCTACTGGAGTCAAAATTTAGTCTTCTTGGAGGCTTTGGCCTTAGTTTTCGGGGTGGGGGCTATATATTTTTTATCTTTACTCTTTACCACAAGCCCTTGAGATGGGGATGTGTCTTGTGGAGAGGCTTTCAAAGCTAGGTTTTTGATGCATTTTTTCTTGCTAGGGCCAGGGGTGTCCATAATGCTAACAGATGGGGGAGCAAAAGAAACCTAAGCCTCTTCCACGCTGATGGGTTGAGGAGCTTCTTCAACAGTGATGGGTCGAGGAGGGCAGAGGGCCAGGTGAAAATGGTAAAGTCTGGACATAAGCCCTTGGTGGAGGATGGTGAAATTTTTGTTCGAATTCATGGCTTCAACCGTATCACTCACAATACTTTCAAGAGAATGAATAAGAAATAATGGATTGGAAATATTATGGTGGTTCCTAAGGTGATTGAGGAAATTGAAGTGGTAGTAGTAATACACACCGTACCTTCCTTTGAGAGTGAAATATTTCAGATCACCACCATACAAATTTTGTCCCATGGCTTAGGAAGTGCCTCATGGTCGTAGCCTCCACGCAGTTTGACAGGTTGCTCGTCGCCCCAGAAGAACAGGTTGAGGCTGGTCTGGTTAGTAACTTTGGTGGTTTTCTTTCGTGTACGCTCATCCAGAGCAAGACCCGTGGCCCTAGCAATCGCCCCCTCATCGATTTTGAAGGAAATGCCACCAATGGTGACCCTTCTAGCATTCCAAGAGGTGACGAATTGTTTGGAGAGACCCTCGTCATGGCCAGTCATGGATTTCATATACTGACAGATTCCACCCTCCTTGCAAATATGCCAAATGGTGGTGTCCGCCTTCCATTCATCATTTATCCGGCTCCACACACATGTGGTCCCCACCCATAGTATTTATAGATAATTTTAGGTTATTAGTTCTCTTCAATAAATGAGAATATCACATTGTAAAGTATTTATGCAAAAATTATTAGAGTATTACATCAATATTACAATTTAGGCACTATTGTTGACTGTTTAGTGTGTTTGTAAATATTATATAGTCATAAAGGGGTTTTCCCAGAGGAAGTTAATATTCTTCCATCTATCATAAAACAACATCCACTATGTTTTTCAACAACCCTCTATTTCAACAATAGATATTAAATAAAAGAGTACAATGCATAAGTTTATATTAGTAATAAACAAATCCATAACAAAATGATTAGATCATGTGGAAGAAAGCTCATTTTAGACTAGGTTGTGTGGCACAAACCACTCCTAAACATAGACAACTTTAAGAAACCCCCCTAAAAATTATATAAAATCATAGAAAAACCTAGCTTGGTGAAATGATTCTAGTGGCAAATCTATACCTACTTTGGGAGAAGAATGCCAATTTCCATGGAAAATTTGTGCACATATGGTAACAATGTTGTTTTTGCTAGCAAATTATAGATGGATTCTTTTTCTTTTTTTTAAATGGTGAATTATCAAGCAGTTTAAAAATATTATACAACGAGGAAGGGAAACAATTACATAATGTAGTCCACCAATAGTCACACAATCAATTGACGTGGTCATCATATATAATTCTTTTATTTTTCCATAATATTGGAGTAGGGGTTTGGGGGAAACAACCTCTAGTAGAGTCAAGGGGTAGCTCCCCCTTGTGGGGGTTGAGGAGACAATGCCCTCTTATGGTGTTTGGGTATAGTGGCATTGGAGCACACATAGACTCAACATTTTAAAATCTCATGTCATATAAAGAAGACTCTAGACTATAAATGAATCTACAACTTAAATATTTCCCTCATTTCATGTTGAGAAGTAATATGCAAGTTCCATTTAAAATATTTATCCAACCCAATTTTTTAAGAATATTCTATTATTTATTCATCAATAGTTGATATCAAAATATGCACGTAATAAAATATCATGCCATATAAAAATATGCTTATGATTTATTTCCATAAAATAATAAGCACATGCCATTGAAAATTATAATTCCTTTTGGACCATCAAATTATTTATTGATTAATGGTTGATATCAACTATTGATCAATAAATAATCTAATAGTCCAAAAGGAATTCTAGGTTAGGTAAACATTTTTAATGGCACATGCTTATTATTTCCTAGAAAGAAACTAGAATCATTAGATTGGAGAGGATATTGATGGTAGGAAATGAACATGCTTAAGTATACAAAAATGAAGATTTATTCATACAACCTACCCAAATTTGTGCAATGATTGTTTGATTTCCCATGAAGTCAATGTAAGGAAAAGGGACATTTGGGAATGAATTATGTCCAAATAGTGTATCATAAATACCTTTCTAAGTTGGACTACCAAGTAGACAAAAGCTATCCTAAGTGTGGCCAAACTAAATCTTTCATAGATTGTAGATAAGATCTGAATTGCTTACCCATGTAAATAAATATTAAAAAAAATAGTATTAATACATGAACTCTTCATTGTCTATATTCTTTGTAATAATTGAATTTGAGGCTTCATATTCCCTAGTTATTAGAGGCCACGATAATAAATAAGAGAATGTATAATACAAGTGTTGCACAACACAACATAAAGTCAGAAAGCCATATTTGATGGTCTTGTTGCTATCATATGATTATGAGATTTGTGTACAACTTGGCTTGCATTGGGGTCCAGTAACACATCCCTTAAAAACCTAATTATACATACAAACTCTAAGTGGAAAATATAGCTAAATTTTAATTTCAAAGTGAATCTAGCGAAAAAATAATTGGGAATTTAATGGTAATGGCAATATGCCCCTAAAAAAGTAAGAATTTAATATTAATGACAAATATAGTTTATATTTGTAATGTGAATTCTAAATTTAGTTGATTAAACTCCAATCATGAATTGTTTAATGTGACAAAATAATTTAATTTAAAAGGTGTGATGATATGTATTTTGCTATATGGTAGTTAGCAAATTAGTAGTTTTAATATGAATTTTAAATCACCCATAGGTAATATTAAATAAAAGTGGATGTGTTTGCTTTGTAAGTCATCCCACTAGTTAGTTAGAATAAATAATATCCCACATACATGGGAAGATAGGAGTTATTATTGGCAAGACTCAATAAATAGTGTAATAACTTCCCAAATGGAATATACCTTAGAAATTTATAATTGGATTACATGCTCTATTAGGAGGTTTCTCCCTCAAAGTGGGGCTACAAAGATAAAAATATTATGTTTCTATCATTTTTGTATACTTATCTTCAATTTACTTTATCTTGGAGGCTCGTTACGAGTGGTATCAAAGCTCTTTCCAAAATAATTTCTACTATCAAAGCTCTTTCTAGAATAATTTCTACAATCACATTTACCAATTTAGAGTTATCTATAATTATCTACCATATGCTCTAACCTCACCCTAGAGGGATATTAGTGATAAAAAAAGGTTTTATTTGTACTCATACTAAAATTTTTTATTTTACTTTTATGAAAAAAATCCTTTCCTATTGTTTCTTTTTCCTTTTTAGGTTAGAAGCTCCAAGTCAATGATTTTGAAATATCCTCAAAAGAGCTATCATTCTTGGCTAAATTATATACCCTATAAAATTCTAGTGAAGTGAAGAGTATTTTGGCTCCAGTACCTAGGCCTCAAACAACCTCTATATATGGTTATGAGCTTCCATATAACTTTGAGTATATTAAAAATACCTAGTATTCTTTTAACTTATCCCTATGTAACTTGTGGCCATCTAAATTCTATGATGCACTAGTTTATAGTTATCCCTAGGAAGTTACTCATCGTATACCTTAAAGACTGGATAGTAGGCTATAGGTATTGTCCTAAACCTTCATAGTTAGCACTCTAAAACATTGGGATGATACTATTTATGAATGGGGTAAGTGTATTGGTGAGCTTACAAACTAAACATACTCTATAGTTCCTTCCCTTTTTATCTTTACAGCTATGTGTTATTTATCTTGAATACTATTGATCCATAATTTCTTTGTAGTTGGTTATTTGAAATTAGTTAACCGACTATCAATGTTCTCTTGACATATCAAAAGATCTCCAAATTTTAGAGTATTCTTCCAAACTTCTAGTTTTTAGTCACTAGTTTAGTCTACCATCTTGCTCTCAATTTTAAAAATTCTAAAGAAAATTTCTCCCAATCTAGCCACAAGTTATCACAATTTTGATGGAAAAATCATCTCATAGTCCACATAAATAAATAAATAAAATTACAAGATAAATTTTACCCTTTTTGATGAATAGTTTGTTATACTCATCTTTTCCTCCTAATCATTTGTGTATATACTAGTTACATTTTTTTTTCTAACTTTGGTTCGTTAGTATGGTAGTAGGTTTCAATTCACAAGCCCCACCAAAGATTATTGTGGATTCTCTAATTGGTTGCATTGATCACATGCAAATAGAAACAAACATAGATAGTATGGAAACCAAAACAATGATTGAGGAGACCAAAGAAAGGCTCTCCATACTAATAAACTAGCTGACGATTGAAAATAATAATCTCTAGTTCAAATAAAGAAAAAGTACAATCAAAATACCTTCCACCAATTAGGGTGGATTTTCATCCCCTCTACACTTTACTTCTTCAAATTTGATGTTACACATCCTACAAGTTGGTTGTATAAGTTCGAGCAATATTTTGTAATACACAAATTCCCTATAATCAAAAGCTGTTTATTACATCTTTTCACTTGGAAAAGAATTTGTTTAGTGGCTTCAATGGTGGGATTGGACTTGACCATTCCTCACATGGATATAATTTTATTAGGAAGTCTTCATTTTCTCTAGTCCTAGTGCATATGAATATTTCATTGGTGCACTCATTAAATTATGTCACAGTGAGTTTGAGAAACTAGTGAACCAAACCCATAGCCTTGATGAATAATTTTTTAAATTTATTTCATAAGTGGTCTCAAAAAGGATATTTGGGTGGATGTTATCATATTTAAATTGGGATCCTTTCACGATTCTTTGGCATTGGCTTGGCTTGACTTGTAGAGGATAAAATTAAAATGCATAAAAATTTCACTAACTTCTTCTCTTTTAAACCTAAAAAATGAGGCATTAGATTAGAGCACTAAACCCACCATAATTCACCAAATATCTTAAGAAGAGATAGTGAAGAGAAAGGAAAAAAACTATATTTTAATCATGATAAAAATGGGAAAAAGGTCACATACTCCAAGAGCAATGCTTATACCTCATTGACTCTACAATAGTTGTTAGTGATTTAAAGGAATCTTTAGATGTAAAAGAAGATTTGGCTTCCCTTTTACAAGCATCTCTCTTAATTATCATATTTCTATTCAAGCTCTCATAGGATTCTCTTCTCCCCAAACACTTAAGGTCATTGGCTACATCAAAAAATAAAAAAACCTGATAGATAGTGGAATCACTCAAATTATTTAGCATAAAATGTGTCGACCAACTAAATTGCTATGTCCATGCTTGTAATAATTTTCAAATTATAGTGGCTAATTTTAGTAGTATCTCTTGAGGGATCAGGTGCCACAATATAAATCTTACTTTGAGGAACTATCAATTGACCATGAATATGCTTTCTCTTTCCTTAGGTGGAGAAAATATGGTGTTGGGTGACCAATGGTTACAAATCTTAGGTTGATCACTTGTGACTACACCTATTTATGACTCAAATTACAACATGATGATTGAGAGTACATTACAAGGAATAGAGAAAAGTGAGGATCATATTATTAGGTGCCATCATATAAAAAAATGTTGAAAAAAGGGAAATATAATAGATCCTAGTCCAATTCCAGTCTCTAGAGGTTCAACCTCTTTCCACCTCATCCCCTTCATTGAACTTGTAGTGCCTCCTTGACATGTTTCAACAAGTATTTGAGGAATCCTAATGGTTATCTCCTAAAAGGTCACGTGACCATGTCATTCCCCACATTCTAGGAAGCCATTATCCAAATATTTAGTTATAACAAAACCTTTGTGATAAAAATAATAAAATTGAAAATATAGTTAAAGAGCTCTAGGAGGTTGGGGTCATTTACCCTAGTACTAGTACTTACTACTCTTATATAGTTATGGGTTATAAGAAAGATGGGGGATGGAATATGTACCTTAATATTCATGAACTCAATAAATTAATGGTCAAGGATAAATTTCCTATCCCTATTATTGATGATTTGTTGGATGAAATTTTGGGGGAGCTAAACATTTTACTAATCTAGATCTTCATTCAAGTTATCACCAAATTGGGGTCAAAGAAGTTGATATCCCTAAAACTACCCTTAGGACCCATGAAGGCCATTATATTTTTTGGTAATTCTTGTTGGTTTATCTAATGCTCCACTTTTTAGAGCCTCATGAATATATTTTGTTGCAACTACTTACAAAACTTTATATTGGTCTTATTTTTTGAAATTATAGTATATAATTAGAACTAGATTGATTATCTTTTCCATGTAGAAAACATCTCAGGATTTTAAATAGGTGCACTTTTTTCCATGCATTCTAAGTGTACCTTTGGATTCCAATAGGTGAAGTAATTGAGCCATATTATTTCACAAGATAATTTATAGGTTAACTCCAAGAAGATTGTAACAATGCAAGAGTGACCATGACCTAATTCCATTAAGTCTTCTTACTCTTGAATATAGGGTATTATCACAAGTTTTTGCATAACTATGTAAAAAATTTATGCCCTTGAAAAATTTAATAAAAAATAAATCCTTCATTATATAATTCCATAGGCTTTCACTAATGATATTAAAAAACAAAAAACTATATGATTTTCTTATGTATTGTAAATGTGACATTCGCATGCCACTTTGCACACCTTTTTACACAAGGTACCATGAAATCATACACAATTTACATAAGGAAAAAATCACCAATACACTAGCTTAAAGTGATTTTTTCAACTAATAGGTAGTTTTCTCCAAAAACCAATGGTTTCACAAATAAGGTGGGCGATTTTAGAAAATAAGTAGTGATTTTCAATTAAAAAAGAAGTATTATAGAATAGAGGAGCATATTTTGGTTGATAGGTATGCTAACATTAGCATGATGTCATCAATTCAAACCCCCAAACTCATCCCCTCTCCATTTGGTTTTTTATTATGGCAATTGAACTTCAAAAGACCATAACTCAATTATTTGACCTCCTTTTTGCAAGTAATTTTTTTATTTGGGGTAGAATTTTATGAGATTTGTAGTGGTGTAAACATTTCTTGATTTTTGTGTCTATTTTTTCTAAAAAAATTAGTTTGTCATAGGCGTTGTTGAGTAGTTCTCATTTTGGGAAATTTTAGAGCTCATTTGTCATATTTTGCATTGAATTGGAGAATCTTGAGTAGAATTTGGAGGAGTCACTTTTATCTTCGGATCCTATTCTACATTCGTCTCTACTAGATTCTATATTTTCATCTTCACAATGTTATCTGAAACACTTGACTTGATTGTGGTAACTTTCAACATTGACATGGAGACACTTGATCAAACTTTAGAGATATCACATATTTTGGTCTTTCTTCTCTTGTGTTCCTTTCAAGAATGTGCATACATATCACATACATTCATGTTTTTGTTTCTTCCTAAGGGGACAAATGTTGTTCAATGATATTTGAGCATCTTTAGCATCCAGTGTTAAGAATATATATTTACAAATATTCTATATTGAGGGGGGTTGTATTATCTCTTTCCTTCTCTCTTATGGGGGGGACTTTTCCTCACATGGGTTTTTTTTCATTTTTATATTTTTGAGAGAATTTCACATTTTCTCTCTTTTGGGCGGATTTTTGTCCCAATATGTTTTTTTATTTTCTCCATTTGTGAGAAATTCATTTGTACATGGGTACCTAATACAACCTAGTAGCTAGGACCCATCCTTGAATCAGTACATCTTTGCATGGTTTATCATTCTCCCTAAGTTGCACTTAAAGGTGTTGATGCGAACATGGATATTACCTATCTAGTTTTCCTCCTAGGTATTATTCATACTATGTTGGTTAATTTTGTTTATGATACATAGGATACTTATTACTTTATGTCTTGTAGCATAGGATTAAGACACTTGTCATAATATTATGTAGTCCTATGTCTCACCTTGGCCTATATAACCAAGGGTCTCTCATACATTATATGTGTTCATTATATTTGCATTCTTTGATAGGAATACAATTTATTTTTCTCATATTGATATTCAAATTTCATTGTTCTTTTTGTTAGGCCTCTAGATCTTGGGGGGTTATTTTCATAACCAAATATTATAAAAATTAATGAAATAACATCATAATTTATGTATGCACACCTATAGACAGATAGAGAAAAATCACCAACATAGACAAAAGGAAAATGTGGTTACCTATCTAGATCAAGATTGAAACCTAGATGTCCTGGATTGGATTAGTCCATCTAATCATCTTATATGGATTGGGATCCTACTCTCTAACTACAAAAATAACTATTAAAACCAATTTAATATACTAGGAAAATTATTTTATCTATGGATCAACAGAGAGATACTATCTATTTTGGTTGGCTTGGTTAACTAAAGAAAATCACTCTCATATCAATCACATGGATAATCAAGGTCATTTTATTTCCTACTCTTAATATTATAATTTCACTCTATTGTACTGAGCATAAGAGGGTGATCTATATTAGATGCAATATAAACTAGAAACCTCCCATCTCTTGTAGCATTATCAGGTCAATCTTGTGCCTCATGTTGCTTAAGATGTAGTTATATTGATGATGAAAAATATAACAATCATCAACAAACATGAAGAATGAACTTCCCTTGTACAAAGACACTTATCAATCACTTGAATCTCAAAATATTTTGTTGGTTTGTACCTAAATGCTAGAATAAGAAGAGTTATAGACCCATCACACATATCAACATCAATCTATTCTTCTAGGATTAAATGTCATATGTCAACACCTAAGTAAACCTCAAATACAATTGTCTTCCCCACTAGTTCCAAAATTTTATCTACCCCTATTTATAATGGTGCAATTCCTTTAACTATCTTTTTTAATTCCTTAGCCACAAGTGGTGCCTCTATCATTGATGGTATCAACTAGGTTATGATACATGTGCTTGTATTTTGCATGATCTATGATTCTAGATGAATTTGGTTTGGTTGGGGATAATTTGGTTGGAATTAATTGAAGGAACTCCAAATTGGTATACACGAACTCAAGGAATCAATATAAGCTATGGAATTGAATCAACTCCCTCCACCTTAGGATTTGTTACTAGTTGTGCTTCCTTTGATTATATGGGGAAGCTATAAACTATTGATCTAGAACTAGTCCTAGAATTGAAACTTAATACTCAATGGGTGAAACAACTACCTATACCATAACTACAAGTATAACATTAACTATGAGTACATGATATGAATTTAATATGTTGCTCATGCTTAGGAAAATATAATTGTTGGGGTTACCTCTACTCATGTCTTTACTTGGTCAAATAATCTCTTCACCACCAATATTTATGCTGGTGAGTAAAATAGATATGGGACCATGACTTAGTTTACTTAATCTCAAAATAGTGTTCTTGGAACTAGATCCATTGGTGGTAGTCCTACCTTTCCTATCATAGGTTCAAATGTTGCTACCTTTCTCTCTATTGTGGGTAAAATCATGTATTATGGTATTTTGTTGATAAATATAAAACCAAATAATATGAAATTGGTGATGATGATACTAGATAAATGAGTAAACTACCTTTACCTTTTCCTCTGTTCAAAATTCCTATGTCTCTACACCTATCTCTATCTATCTCACCCTTGCCTTTGTGATTAGTTCATATCGTTCATAGATTTTTTTATGGTAAATGGGATCAATTTTTAGTGTAGGAAATTGTATACCCTTTACAATTTCACACTTTTTTGGGTCCCTTAATTAATTGGACTTAATTAAGCTTCTAATTTTCCAAATTATGCATTCCAAAGCCTTATTATTCCTATTTTTCAAAAGGGAAACCAACATTTAATTAATGCAATTTTAACATTTTAATCACATTGGAGAATGAGTGTCTTGGATTTGAGGCCAGGACCCATTCGTCCAAGGGTGAATGGGTCCCCTTCAAGTCCTAAGACCCATTTTTAAATATATTTTTGGAGTCTTTTTATGATTCAAATTTCATATGCAATTGTCAGATTTTGGAATCTAATTTTTTGGAAATTAGATAAACACCTATAAATATAGTATTTTTATCAATTCAAATCTAACACTTAATGAACACACTTTTTGGAGACTTCATATGAGAAAATATTTTTTTCAAGAGCATTCAAGAGAAGATTTATTAGTTATTTGTTGCAGCAATAAAGGTCCTAACATCATGTTCAAGCTTATGTGTGTTCATTTAATCTTGTGAAGGCTAATATGAATTGTTGATCCTTAAAGCATCCAAGCATTCAAATATCCAATAAATCAAGCAAAGAAAGATCAAGTTCCTTGGAGTGATGTGTTTGTCTTCAGTCCTCTAAGGGAAGCCATTGAAGGTTTGGTGAGTTGTAGCAAGCAAGTGTTCATTCATCATTTCCTTCTCCATTATCATTATATTTCTATCAAGGTTTAATTACCAAACATGGGGTTTGACTAAGGCAAACCCCCATTCAAACAAAATAATTTTTCCCTCTTTGTATGTGTAGATTATAGGTTGAAGAAGGATTGAAGATCTTAAAGAGAAATTTTGCATTCTTGCATTTGTTGCATTCATTGTTGTCAAGTCATGGAAACTCAATTGCAGAGTTTATTTCTGGCTTTTCGACAGTGGAACCTATGCAAAAAAGAAGCTAAGGTCCTACCTTAGAGGACTACACAAAGAATTTTTAAGAGCCTTAACCATGACCCATTCACCCTAGGGTGAACCTATCCTTCAATAGTGCTTAGAAAAAAATTTTGGTGCTAGGTACATGTGTCCAAACCCTTCTTAGATCTACCTACAAACTATGATTTCAGTTTTTGTGTCTTTGGGAATTTGCATTTTATTATCTAGGTCATATTTGTTGGTGTAATTAATTATTTAATTACACTTTAGCATAAGTTTACTTAGGCATTTTTTAATTCCTAGGATAATTGTAATCCTTATCTAGTTGAGTTGTCTTTTTGCTCAAGATAAGATTAGGGTTGTGCATGCCTTGCTTTTTTGCATGATTTCCTTTTTGAAGGCTTTTGTATTATTTGTAAAACAATTACTTTCAATAATCATTATTCTTTTTTTTTGCTTGCACATATTGGCTCTAAGGGTTTACAAAACAACTCTTCTTTTTTGTTCTGAATATCTATTGCATGTGATAGGTGATTGTATGCAAGTGATTTTTGGGGACTATTAAGTTGGTTTTTCAACTTCTACATGGTATCAGAGCTCTAGACCTATAGCTATCTATTCGTGATTTGAAGATATTCTCTCACAACATTTTTTTTTGTGCAAGAGTTTCAAGCCAGGCTAATTTTTTGTGGATTTGGGGGTCACCTATTTTTCTAGGCATTTTTGGAAAAAATGGACCTCACCATTGAGTCTTCAGTGCCCAAAAACCCCTATTTTCATATAAAAATTTGTCCATTTTGGACACAGTTGAACCATAAGGCAAAAAATTTTTGCCCCAAGGCCGTACGGCCCCAGGGCACATGGATTGAGGCAGTTTTTTTAAAAATAAAAAAACAAAAAAGAAACTTTAAAAAAATCAAAGTTTTTTTTAAAAAATACGTGACCAGTTTAAACTGCACCACCACCCAGCGGCCTCCAACCCACCACCCAACCGCTGCTCCCACCCGGTGGCTCCCTCCGCGCTCCACCAATCAGCCCTCGAGGGCTCAACTCCGCCGACAGAGCTTCCAGCCCAGTCCTGTGGGTGACCAAGCCCCCGTGTTTCGCCCCTGCGCCCTTTGTGCTTCTGCTAGTGGTCCTATTACTGACCAAGAGCTATGCGCTAGTCCCCGGTGGATTTTTTCTGTAGCAGCAGTCATATAGATGACCAAGGGCCAGAAAAAAGGTGCCAATTTTTTTCTCCATGTTAGCGTTAAAAGTGCCTTTTACAAGCCTTTTTTTCGTTTCTTCATAACTTTTGCAAATAGAGGCCTTTTTTCGAAAACGAGATATTGTCGGAAAGCTGGTTCGAGGCTCTTCACAGTGGTGGAGGTTTGATTTCCTGATTTTGCATTTTTGATGCCTTTTTCGCCTGTCAAAGCAGAAGTTTCTATTTTCACTCCAAGAGGTGTAACTTTTGTGTCCTGACTCCATTTTGTGAAAAAAAATAGGCGTTGGAAAGCTGGTTTAGTGCTCTACACAGATCTCAGATCTGTTATTTCATATTTTTTACCAAGTATCTAATATTACTGTTTGATCTCATCCTTTACCTTTTCAATTCTTTTCTTGGGAAGCGTGTAATCAGGCTATTTTTTTTAGATCAGCGAGCATTGTTTTTTTTATTTGAGAGTATATATTGTTTTTTTCTATCATGGATACACATAATATTGCACCCCTTACTCCATTCAACTATTTTGGCTGGAAAAAACAAATGGAGATTCATTTGAAACACAAAGGGTTGCACAGGGTAACCATGGGTACAAAAATTGAACCTACAGGTGCTACTGAAAAGAGAAAGTGGTTTAATAGATGTGATGAAGCTTATGGTACATTATTTTTGTCTCTTTCTTTTGACCTTTTTTTCATATTGAGTCTTGCACTACACCCAATGACATCTGGACTACTGTAGAGTCTTTGTTTGGGAAGCAGGATACTATGAGAGGGTTTCAGTTAGAGAATGAGCTTATTGGCTTAAATCCTAGGGATTTTGACAACATCCAGGAGTTTTTCACCAAACTCAAGTCTCTTAGATTGTAGTTGTCACAGTGTGGTGTTCAGAAGGAAGACTCTTAGTTGATATTGTCCATTCTTTCTAAGCTTGGACGAGATTATTTAGTTTTTGTATCTACCTTTTATGCCACTAGGGATGCACTTGGTACGAGATTCACTATGCCATCTCTTGATGAATTCGCTTCATCTCTCACTCAAGAGCAAGCTAAGTTAGCTAGCATGGGAACGGTGAAACCTTCTTCATCACAAGCACTTATTGCATCACAGGAGCTCAGAGATTAGAAGGCTTCTACAGGCAAAGGCAAGAAACTGAAACAAAAGGATTCCAAACCTCATGAGCAGCAAAAGGAGTCCTCAGATTCATCCTCCTCTTCTAAGGGAAATCATCTAGGAAGGAGAAGGGTCCATGTGCATATTGCAAGAGGGAAGGACATGCAAAACATAATTGCTACAAGAAAGACATTGATGACTTGAAACATCTTCTTCAAAAATATCAAATTGATTTGCCTTCTAGGATGTCTGCATCATCTTCTTCCCCTCATTCTTCTTCTTCTTCAGAGTAGCATGACAGGGGCACAACTGGTTTACATACTTCATCAAATATGAAGGGACATGCTCTTTGTGCTTCTTCAGGTGTTGGATCAGGGAGATGGCTTCTAGATTCATGAGCATCTCATCATATGGCATCTTCACAGTCTATGTTCACTTCCTTTGAGCCTTGCACTATGTCTCCTATTTTGATGGGAAACAACACTTACATGAGTGTTACAAGGAAGGGGTCTATTAGTTTTTGGGACCACTCCTTTCAGGATGTCTTGTGTGTCCCTCACTTGACAAACAACCTCCTTTCCATCTATCAGATCACTCATGGAGGCACTGAGAGATTTGTGGAGTTCACACCTAATTCGGTTATCATCAAAGACTTGGAGAGTCGAGCAGTTATTGCTACTGGGATAGTGGATCACTCATCTCAGTTGTGTTCTTTTACCGATTTTGCTACTGATGGTGCTTTTGTTCCTACAGTTGTTCCTCACACTTCTAGTGTGCATCATCATTCAAAGGAGAGATTTGTCTTCTTGAACATTGGTGTTCTCACTTCAGATTCTGTTCTCGAGCCTTCCATTCCATCTCCTCCACCTCCTGTTGCTATTGTTGTGGCTACCGATGTGGCTTCTTTTGTTTTAGTGCAGTAGGATCCTGTTGATCTTCCATCTCTGGGGTCTACTCTTGAGTCTTCACCTACTTTGACTTCTTCATTGGTTGAGGTCACACCTGCTTCTGTGGAGACATCTTGGGCTACACCTACTTCACCTCCAAAGATTGCTTTCATTCAGCCTCTTCCCTCTCACTTCTTTCAGGAGATGTGGTTTCTTCAGTCTTATTGGAGCTACTTCATTCTGGGGGGGCTATGTGGCCTCTTTCTTCCTCTCTTATGGGGGGGTTCTTTTATGTATCTTTGTGATGGATGGTGTACTTGGGGGGTCTTATGGAGTCCTCCATCTTTCATCACTTAGTTGTTAGTTTGCATTCTATTTTGGGGAGGAGTTTTATTCCCATGTGGTTTTCTCCTTTACCCTGTTTGATTTAGTTTTCATTGCATTTGTACATGGGTACCTGATCATGCCTTGTTGCTGGGACTCATCTTTTGCATAATAATTTGCTTCTCCCTAAGTTGCACTTATGGGGGGTGTTGGTGTAATTAATTATTTAATTACACTTTAGCATAAGTTTTCTTAGGCATTTTTTAATTACTAGGATAATTGTAATCCTTATCTAGTTGAGTTGTCTTTTTGCTCAAGATAAGATTAGGGTTGTGCATGTCTTGCTTTTTTGCATGATTTCCTTTTTGAAGGATTTTGTATTATTTGTAAAACAATTACTTTCAATAATCATTATTCTTTTTTTTGCTTGCACATATTGGCTCTAAGGGTTTACAGAACATCTCTTCTTTTTTGTTTTGAATATATGTTGCATGTGATAGGTGATTGTATGTAGGTGATTTTTGGGGACTGTGAAGTTGGTTTTTCAACTTCTACAATATTGTGAATTTAGTGTAAGTATTGAATATCATTTCAATTTAATTTTAGATCTATTCCATTATCATATTGTCTTAAGAAACTGAGATCCAGGTCTGATTGAGTCACCTTTGAGGTTGAAAGTCAATCTCTATTCCTTGTGATCTCTTTCCTTATGAAATACCCTTGGGGAAAGACACCTATTGTGGATCCTTAAAGTCCTATTTAGCATCCCATCCCCCTTTCCCTACATTTCAATATTATATCATGCATATTATTCATATGGATAATTCCACATATAATCAAGCCTACTTAAGTGTCCTAGTTAGTGAGAGTTAGATTGAAACATCATGCAAGTCTTGAGGAATTTAATTCACCACCAGTCTATTGGGTGAATATTTTGTAATTCCTACATCTTTGTTGATTCTGTCATCACCTTCTTTTGATGTAACTTCTCAATCTAATTTGGAACAATATATGACTGAGACTACTCAAGTTACAAGTGTAGAAATTTTTGGTGCAATTTTGACTAATACTCCACCAATTGCAACAACTTTTGTGAGTGCAACTACATCAACACAAGCCATCACTGCTAGTCTAGAAGGAAGTGCTTCTCCACTTCCCCCTTGGTTTTCATCCCATAAAACAAAAAGGAAGAAGCAAGCCATCTCTCCAAACGACTTTGAATTTGCACAGTTGGTACCTGTAAAGGAAAAATCCAAGAAAAAGACAAAGACTCTTTCCAAATTATTGGTGGATAAAGCAAGAAACAGGTATGCAAAGGTAGCACAACCTCCTCTGGATGGTCTATTAAAGAAGGGGATATTTTTGAATATTCCATTACAAGGGTTGAATTAGGAAAGGTGACTCACGAAAGTGCCAAGGTAGATGTACAGTCTATTTTGAATTCACTCATTGAGAAATTTGATGAAGTGAAGAAGAGTAAAGATCAATACAAGGCCAAAGAAAAGCAGTTAACTTTGGCTCTTTAGAAGATTTCTCAATCTTTAGAGTCAATAGATCTTGTGGCCATAAGTATTGAAGAACCAATTATTCAAAAATTTGGAAAGGTGCATTCAAGAGGTAAAGCAATCGACGAGTTTTTGGACAGAATTATAGCATAGGGAACACAACTCCTAAGATAATCTATAGAGAGAATGGGGAACATGGAAAGAATAAGATTAGAGTTAGATAAAACTTCTAATACTTTTCCAAAGAACAACAAGAAATTGAGAACAGTTTGGAAGCTTGGATCAAGATGAAGAAACTCAAGCTTGATGCATTGGTGGAAATTGGGATAATTCCCAATAAAGAGATGTTCATTGAGGTAAAGGAAACTATGATACACGAGGTTAATATCATCAAAGAATTGATCAAAGACTTGCAAGATGCTTGTGAATTTGGTGAGGAAAATGATTTGCATCTTGTCCATAAAATTGAGGAGCTTCCTTGTAAGTTTCTTGATGATAATCAAAAAGTCCTTTCCTCAGATGAGTTTGTGTAGGATTTTACATCCATGATCTAGAGAGAATTTGAAGATCAAGCCTTCTTAGTTGCTTCGATGGACAGATTAATGGATATTCAATTAACCTTGGATAACCTCAAGGTGTATTTAGAAAGGCATGAGAAAGCTTGCAACACTGTGAAGGATTCAATCATAAGGGTCCATGCTATCTCCATGCATACTTTAGGGCCTAATAATGAAGAAGTATGAGGATTTATTGCAGAAAGATGGTGAAGAAAGTTGAACATGCCTTTTTTTTCCCTTAGTTTACTTTTCAATATTTTTCATGCTTTATGTAATTAGTTTTCGATATTTTACATGTCTTTTTTCAAAATATAATTACATGTAAAAACAAAGAAGTCCTAAATCAAATTGGACTCTCCTGTTGAATAAGTCAAATTGGTTATTGCTTTCCTAGAGTAGCTCTCAACTCTCCTCTATAAATATGAGGGAGTTTCTTTTGTAAAAAACCTTTGATCTTTTGAAGCAAAACACTGCCCATTTTGAGAAGCATACTTGAATCTTTTTGTTGAATGTGCATATCAAAATTAATCAATAAAAGAAGTAGATTTTCCTCCAACCTTTGTTTTGGAGCACATTTGTTGTGTGTAAGATTGTTCTTACGTCTTTATTTTCACATTATCTTGAAATTGGTTTATTAAAGTGGCATAATATTTCATTGTTGAAGGGAATTCGGATTTGATATTGATAGACTTTAAGCTACAATATTGTGTTTGGATATTTATGTATTTGTGTATGAATTTGGTTGATTACTCGAAGTATTTGAGTTGTGATTATTGGCTATGTTCTTGTGGATATTTTGATGGTGTTCATTGATAGTCTTTGAGTTGCAACTTGCTACACTTGTTATCGTTCGAATCATCATGGAAAGTAATAGAAGACTTTGGGATTTTGTTGATTTTCTTGTTACCATCACTTGTTGGTATCATTCTAGTTATTAGATTACGTTTAACTAAATCAGATATTGGTTATTATTTCTCCAACTAATGTTTTGTAGTTTGTTACATATGGTAAACGTTATTGTAATCTTGAGAAAGGAAACATTTATTCTGAAAGAAGAGAATATGATGATGGAAACACCCCTATGGATAGTTGTAGTGTACATAAGCATAGTTTAGTTACTAGTTGATTTAGTGAGCAATAAGAAGGGAGCCTCCCCTTTATGAGAGGAGAGATTCATTTCTCATCATAGCTATGGCTGAAACTACTATTTTGTAATTGTTAAAGGAGTTATAAGATATTCACCCAACTCAATCCTAGTTAGTGGGAGTCAATTTCCCAGTCTTCTCCTTTATTATGGGTGGTAGTTTCTTCCAAATCTCCTATATGTACACTCATTTTGATAATTCATTACTGTTGATATCCATTTTCATGTAAAAAATTTCTTGTATATTATATGTTTTTAGTAACTTGCATGGTTGTATGATTTCTAGACTTTCATTGTCAAACTAGTATTAACAATAAATCCAACATATATTAGAAAATATGACATGGTATCAAAGTCAATCTAGAATTTGGTTGCTAGTCTAGTATTGACTATTAATTTTATTTCTTGAAAACACTATTTGTATTCAAATTGTTTTCTATGTATTGTGTTCTCCAAAGCATCAAGTGTAGAGGTGTAGTGTCCAAAGGTTGTGCTTGAGAAAGGTCTTGGATATCCATTAGGTCATGTTAAGGTCAATCTACCATAACATACATAGAATTGAGGGTGTTTTATGCTCAATCCTATGTCGATACCAATTTTTTCCTTGTGTGAAGAGGTAGAAAGGCCAATTCAAGGCATTTGAAGCTAGATCTACTAGTGACAGTTAGGAAGCAACATTGAGGCCGAGGTAATGAGTGGCATGTGTGAAGCAACCTTCATGTGTCAAAGACCAATGACATGGGTGTGAGAATATCTAGCCTTGACATTTGTAATACCTCTAAGAATCAACATTGGCATGTGCAATCCATGAGGATACTAGAGCCAGGAGAGTTACAACAAATAGAACCAATGGAGGTATAGGAGTGATAGCCTAGAAGGTGTCAAATTAAAAAATTATGTTGGAATTACTATTCATAGAAGGTCTTTAAAATAGCGACATCAACATTTAATCAAAAATTAAATTACCAAGGGAAGGGGGAGACCCATTAAAGAGATTATCCTTTGGTCATATGAGGGCTAAAAACTTGGGCTAGCTACTAGTGAGGGCTTGACTTCAACTCCCACTCCAAACTCCATTCTAAAGGTCTTTTTTAAAATTTTGGAGTGTAATTGAATTAGGTAGTGTAGGAAAATTATGCAAAAGTTATGCCCATTACATTAGAAATATCATCACACTAAAATTATAAAGTCATTTTTTATTCCATTGACATGCCTATACACTAAACAAATAAATTGCCAAAATTTTGGAGGGTTCTCACAATATTTAATCAAAGGGGGGTGTTTCAAGTTGTGTCATGTACACTTTCACATTTCCTTTTGTATTTCATTTTTGTAAAAAAATACTTTAAAGCATGGATTCAAATAAAATTATTACACCTTTAACACCTTTTAAAGATTATGATTGAAAACTAAAAGTACAACTTATGCTAAAGAATAAAGGGCTATATAGGGTAACAATGGGCACTAAGAAAGAACCTATTGCTAGGGAAGCTAAAGAAAAAAGAATGTGATCAATCCATCACATTCCTTTGTATTAATGTATCTCCCAAACTTCTCTTTCATGTAGAAGCCTTGAACACACCCATTGAAGTTTTCCTTGCTTTAGAAAAAATATTTGGGAAGATGGAGGAAATGAAATTTCATGAGTTGGAGAATGAGATCATAATATTGAGCCCTAGTTCCTTTGACACCCTATATACTTCTTCACCAAATTCAAACCAATAAGGTTGTAATTGAAAGAATGTGGAACAAAGAAAAAATAGAATCAACTAGTTATATCTTTACTCTCCAAATTAGTTCATAATTATTCTATGTTTGAATCTACCTTCAACTCTACCAAAAGGGCTCTTGGAACCACATGGAAAATTCCTTCTCTTGATAACTTTATTGCTGACTTGACTAGGAAGTAGGATAAGTTAATACAAATGAGCACATTGAAGTCTTCAAAACCTCAAGCCCTCATTGTTGGGAATGGGAAACAATAGGCTTAAAAAAAAAAAAAAAAGAAAAAAACTCTGAAGGAAAAGGAGACCAATAATGAATAAAAAATTTAAATCCTCCAAAAACAACATTGAAACTTCTTCAAGCCAAGGGAAGCCTAAGAAAGAAAAATTTAAATTTTACTATTGCAAGAAACTTGGGCATCATGAGCAGAAATGTATGAATAAGTATATTGACTACCTCTCACATGTTTTTAAGAATCACAACATAGGGGTCCCTGAACCTATCAATTAATCTTCATCAACTCAATAATTTACTAAGGTAAATAAGAAAGGTGAAGAGAAATATAAGGGAAATGATCTAGTTTCCACTACATTATCATCATCAACTCTGTCTTGGATCATTGACTCAATAATCCATGTATGAGGATAGTTCCATGTATGAGGAATATAATTACTTAATAAAAAATTACACTTGGGGCTTAAATTCACTTCCAAAGGGAATGAAGGTGGTTCAATGTAAGTGGATATGTTGGACCAAGTTTGTTGTAGATGGGTTAGTTGAAAAGTACAAGGCTCATTTGGTTTCCAAGGTTTTTTCAGAAGTTGACAGTGACTACACAAAGACCTCCACACTTGTGCCCAAAATGAATTCAATATGATTTTTTATTTCTATTGTCATAGCACATGGTTGGGATGTGCACCAGATAGATGTTAAAAAAATTTCTTCATGAAGACCTTGAGGATGTGATCTACATGGAACAACCGCCAAGGTTTATTCATAATTCATCCTTAGTTTGTAGACTTAGGAAATTCCTTTATGGCTTCAAACAACCCTACAAGGATTGGTATTCGAAGACAAAATCCTTCATCCTAGCTTCAAGTTTCACTCAGTGACATTCAAATTCTAATGTACATCTCTTGTAGTAAGATGATTCACTATTGATACTGACTTACTTTATCTCTTGTAGTAAGATGATTCACTATTGATACTAACTTACTTTATGTTGATGATATTTTGATCACTGAGAGCTCTTCATCCACTATTACAGTAATAAATTCAGCTCTATAGGACAAATTTGACATGGAAAATTTTTCTTTATTGCATTACTTCCTTGGTATTGAGATTTCATTGTCCATCTTGGGGATAACTCTTGCATTGCCAAAGTTTACTCTTGATCTAATTTCTCAATCTCATATGATTGATTGTAAACCATATCTTACTCCCTTTCTATTTGGAGTCAAACATGAGGCTGGTTATACTACACCATTGGTCAATGCCACCTTGTATCAATTTTTTTTTGGAAGTCTCATCCATCTAACTCATACTAGGCTCGTTATTTTATATGTAGTAGGCATGGTTTTGAGATTCATGAAGAAGCCTCATTAGATGCACCAAAAAATTGCTAAGAGGATTATTCACTACCTCCATGGTACTCTTAGATTCAATATTAATTACAAATTTGGTAGAGGTTGACTTGGTTGGATACATATTTATATTGGTTGGGTGATACTCTTAAACGCAAGTCCACTTCAAGTTATAGTTTCTCACTTGGTTCTTGTCCTATTAGTTGATCTAGAAAAAATAAAAATGTTATTGCTTTATCATCCATAGAGATAGAGTACAAAGGAGCTATCAATGCAACTACTAGGGAAAACTTTAGTGGTGAATCTTTGCCAATTGGCGAATTCTAGAAATCGGCCAAGTAGAAATTGGTGAATTATTCATACACAAGAGGGTGTCCAAATCGCCCAATTTTACGAACTATCGGTCCAAATGTCCATTTGCCAATGATTTTTTTTATGAGGCATATTTAAGCAACAAATTTTCCATAACAAACTACGTGTTTCAAATGGACTTACTAATATTTTCACCTAGAATCCCGGAAGTATGTAATAAAACACCTACATATTCACCAATACTATTAAAACAACATTTATCAGGACCCATTTCCCCAATTAAAATTTACAAAAAATTGCTTGTGAAGACCCATTTCGCCAATTAAAATTTATAAATAGTTGCTTATGATGACCTATTTCACCAATAACATTTAAAAATAATTACATTTGAGGACAATTTCACCTTGAAAATTACAACATATTGTTGTATAAGCATGTGGGATTCACCAAATTTTTAATATACCATTTAAAAATCCCGGGGAATTCTACAAATATGGATTGATATAAATACAATCGAAAGTGTCATTTATTCTTACACATTTTGTTTAGTTCTAAGGTTCTACTTCTTGATTCAGAAGTTAGCGAAAGTTGAAAACATAGACTTAAATGTGAGTGATCATTTCTTCATAGTGTTATTAGTTATAATAATAAGTTTTCTTTATCTCTTTTCCATTCTTGCTTCAGTTTTAAAGATGATATTGAGTAGGGAATGAGATTTATATTCTCTATCCTTCTTAAACCAGAAGAAATTTTTTTCTAGTTTTTATTCAAAGTGAGAGATCAATATGTCAAGCAACTCGAGCAACAAGGGTAAGGCTCCCGCCGCTCCTTAGGGTGGTGAAGAGACTGGGAGGCCATCAAAACACCCAAAATTTAGATGTACCATACAATCTTATTTTGGAATTTCCAAAGCTTCTAATCCATCAGGTCAAGATGGAGCTACATCATCAGCTCTTCCACCAAATATTGGTAGCATTCACAATACCTCACCACCATCAGAAGGTCAAGTTGAGATTGTCATTGAGTTAAATCAAAATGTATCAAATGAGGATGGAAATACCACATAATATGTTCCAAGGGATACCCTGGGCCTGGTTAGCCAGAATGAGATAATTGACTTGGATGAGGATGGTGATGTTGGTAGCAAGAAAAGAAGAAGCAAATAAAAAATGGGGCACGAGTGGGAAATGAAAAGGAATTTTCAACTTGGTTGGTTGTCAAAGTACCCATTCATTGTACCAGTGGGGATTGACAATGCAAACGACATTGAAAAGGAAACATTGGCTAAATGTATGATTTGTAGTTGGAAATGTGGAAGAGCCAAGACATTGCAACTAAAGATTGACACTATAAAAAAGCATATCGATAAAGTTTATGAAAAAAATCATAGACAGAAAGGAACAATCAGCCGTATGATGAAATCAAAGGAAGAGTGTCTTCATGTTAGGTATGCCGCAAATTATGAAGGGTGAAGCCACAATAGTGGTTTACAATTTGATGGAGGAAGGAAAATTCATTTTTGTGTGGTTGCACTAGCTCGGGGGGTTCACTCAAACTAGCATGTTCAATC
The DNA here is from genome assembly GCA_007258455.2 of Sequoia sempervirens. NCBI lineage: Eukaryota > Viridiplantae > Streptophyta > Pinopsida > Cupressales > Cupressaceae > Sequoia > Sequoia sempervirens. The sequence goes on along the minus strand of VDFB02058242.1, from coordinate 728,299,113 downwards.
GAACCCTTTTAGACGTTCGATCGAACTACTAGTTCAAGCGAATCCCCATCGATCAACAAAAAAATATTTTAAGAGTTCAAGAAATGGGGGTTAAACAGAACCCTTGAAATAGGGCTTTTAAAAGCTTGTCATTTTTGAATCGACATTCTTTTTCTCTGCCCGCGGTAAATGTGAACAAAGAGTGTGAACTGAATGACGAATGACAAACTCCCAAGGGCGAAGATTCAACATGCACCACCTTGCCATAGTAGATCAACCTCGACCTCCATGGCACCAAGTTGGTAAACTTTGCTCAATTTGTTGATTTCAAATTGCATTTGTTTATGAGAAACATAAAATATCACGATTGACCTGCACATCGATCCGGAGCCACTAACATCAGCTTCATCCTAAATCATCCCTCGGTCTAACCATTTAATCAAATACCTTTATTTGATTAAATTCATAAACGATAATCTCTTAATTAAATAAATCAGTTATCTAATTAAGTCATCTTTTCTTGTTAATTAAATCAATCAATCTGATCTAATTATCCCTATTTAATTAAATAATCAATTTTACTTGATTAAATCTCTAAAAGTTCATCCATTAAATTAAATAAATTAAAACCTTATTTGATTTAATCTAACTTCATCTCCTTGGTTAAATAAAACAAAAAATATTTATTTAATTAATCTTGGAATCATATTCTTCTCATATTTTGATTTAAATCAATCCATAAATCTAAATCAATATGTCACATTATTCTAATCTCTCATTAAAATTAATTAACCTTGATTAATTTAATCTCATCATCATCTCATCCTCTAGCTTTTGCAACTTGCACAAGAAAATAGATTTAATTCATTTATTAAATCTCTATTTTCTCTCAAATGTATAATAAAGGAATATTCTTCAAATTTGAATTCAAAATCCAAGTGGACTTTGTCCTTCCAACAAGGCATTTACTCCACCTAGAAAGTCCTTTTTCCTTGAGCCAAGTGGCATTTAATGCACCTTCTTTCCCTCTTGCATGTCATTTCAACAATTTCAAAATTCAAATATATGCATTTATTGACACATCCTTCAAAATTTGCACATCCTCCATCCATTCACATGTTGCCAAGTGGCACTTTGTCATTGGTTGATTCTTAGTCCCACATTGCTTCATTTTGGACATCTCCTCAACTTGACATTCTATAAATAAGAGGCTAATCTCCTCATTTCATCATCCAAAACTTGAGTAAACTTACTATACTCAAATCTTTAGCAATATTCATCCATATCATTGAGTTTATAGCTAGGTTATACAGATTTTTATCTTGGAGCACTCATCAATCTTCAACAAAGTGGATCACAATCTTCATCAAATCATCAAAGCTAGCATTGGAGTTGGGAAATGGCCAATTTTCACATCAAATTGGCACCAACTCCCTCAAGAGATTAAGAGTTTGCTTTGTTTTAGAATAGGATTTGATATTTTAGTTTTAAGTTCAATGCATTCTTCATTTTATTCATTTTCTATTACATTTCAAATGGATTTTGTTGAGGGATCTATATTCTAACTTGTATTGATCTTACTAATGTGTTCATTTTTTGTGTTCTTGTAGGTATAGGATCTAGGTTCACAGTTTGAAAATTTCTAAACCCTAAATGTGATAAATTAAATCCATTTTGTGTGTATCATTTTATCATAGCATTCCATGAAACCAAATTTATCATGTGTGTTTTCTTTAAAATGAAGGCATTCCATGAGAACAAAGCTCCCAAACAAATTTGATATTTAATTTTCAATATACCCTGTTTCAAAGCTCCCATTTTGGCACACAGAGGGTGAAGGTTGTGGAATTTGGCTTTACAACTGCCAATTGCATTTGCTTGAAAGTTTCTAAAGCCTTTTAAACAAACCCATTTGCTCTGCAAAATTTGGCTTTACAACTGCCAATTACATTTGCTTGAAAGTTTCTAAGGCCTTTTAAACAAACCCATTTGCTCTACAAAATTTGGCTTTACAACTACCAATTGCATTTACTTGAAAGTTTCTAAAACCTTTTCAACAAACCCATTTGATCTACAATTTGGCTTTACAACTACCAATTGCATTTGCTTGAAAGTTTCTAAAGCCTTTTCAACAAACCCATTTGCTCTGAAATTTGGCTTTATAGTTGCCAATTGTATTTGCTTGAAATTTTCTAAAGCCTTTTCAACAAACCCATTTGCTATAGTGGAATAATATAATCCAAATGAGAGACTAGCTTCTTGTTGATGAAATTATGAGTTTTTCCTAAATCTATCAATACCATTAGTCTTTCTTTTTAAAGAAACCCACTACATTAAGGGTTTATGGTATTCCATTTCTACAAAGTGCATGACAATAGATTATCTATCTCTTTGATGACCTCTAATACTTCGTATTTCTTAATAGGCCCTTCAATGTAGAATAAGATATTTTCAACACATTTATGTCCTCTACTATATTTGATATCATAATTAAAATTAACCATTTTCCCCTCTTTTTATTGATTTTTGAGGATTCAATCTAGTAGGCCAATGGAATGCCTATGTTAATATGCTCTCCTCTCTCATGTTATTAAACCCTTGTCTTATGGAAGATATAAATTTTCCTCTACCTTGTATTCCATGATAGAAGAATTGAATATAATAAGAGGATTAAACATGTATAACCTAATCTTGCTCATGATCCTTAAGCCCACAAAAAAGGTCATTCAAGTTATCCTTTGTAATATTTTCTACTTGCAAGGATAGGTTCTAGAATTTCTAAATATAATATTTGATTGGTCCTATTTACCTTAGTTTTTCTAGATAACTAAAGTAATTATGATGTAAGAGCATCCTCTAGGGTGTAATATTAATCTTACATGACCCATAAATATTTGTTTATACTTTGTTATTTTTTTGTAAGTTTTTGTTTACATTCCAATGACTACAAGTTATTATAGATCCACCACTGATGATGATTCATATTATGGAATAAAATAAGTTATAGAATAAGAATTATTTTATAATTTTATTAGTTTATATCCCATGCAAAATATAAAAGTCAAAATTTGGAGTTTAGTTTCTAGTTGTTAGGAGATTAGTGCTAATTGCTAGTTTATTTTTATTTTGCACTTCACATTGAGATTTTGATAATATTCCCCAACTCTTTACTTTTGGCATGTTCATCCCTAAATTATTGTCATACTTCCTCAAAAATGGAGGATATGTCATCAAATACAAATTTGAGGTGCTCACTTGCAAAACCTTCATTCTTATTTATATATTTTTTTGTTAATATTCTTTAAAAAACTATGTTGTTTCATAAATTGAGAAGATTGAAGATAATTGTTATCAAATTGAGAACTAGATCTATAATAGAGGAGAGAATTGGAATATAAAGTACATAAATGATTAGTTATTAGATTGACACCAATCACAATACACTGACAACTTTTGAAGTCAATACAAACTAAATGACACTTGAACAAGGTAAAAATTTAGTAATGGATAGTGGATATCTCCTCCTATCTAGATAAGATATAGCCTTGACAAATCCAAACTATGAGACTTTGGGAATATGGAGTATCACACCTAATCATAGAATGCCACAAATATAGTAGGATCCGCAAGGATTTAAGCAACTTATCATAAAAAACTATATAGTACAAATGTTTAAGGATGTGCTTTTAGAAATTTACCAAGTGAGATCATTCTCCTTTTATCAAACTGCTCTTCCAATTTAAAATTTTTAAGATAATGGCACACCAAATAATCATATAATATGCATAATTAACTTAGATGTTAAGATCATGTTGATTATACACTTATATTATTATGCAATGTATAAAAGAACTCTCAAACTATATCTTAGATTCTAAATCATCACAATGTTCAATAAAATTTATCATTTATATATTACTCAAATATATAATCAACATAATTGAAAGTCAAGTCAATAAAATAACATTTAACAAACAAGAAGTTGACTTAAATCTAATTTAAATTTTGAAAGACTAATTTTATTAGAAGACTCCTTTAGAATTGTTGCCATATAGCTAAGGGTCATCCATGTGGGTTGTCATATTATGATCTAGTGAGATATTGTCTAGTACTAAGATTTAATTTTCAATTTAAAAACAAAGCTAATATTTGAGGCTTCAACCAAGGATAACTAGAATCTCTTGGGATTTGATATAATCTTCTCCATCTTGAACATTCAACTTCCAAGCAATTTCCTACGCCCATTAGATTTCTTTCAAGAAAAACAAAATGAGAAGACTTTTAATATATTTTGGTGCATGTTTTGGTGGGGGTTATTTTTATATTAAAAAGGTCATATACCTATGTCCCAATGTGAAATCGTAGTGTTTGACTTAGAGTTAGGTTACTTAAATTGTTCTTATATTAATAATTAAATTACTTTCTTGATTTACTTAAAACCTATAATTTAATGTTATGCTATCATTGTTTAAGGATTTTGAATGGTTATTGGTTTTGGAGTCTTAGTTTTAAATAAATAAATTAATTAGATTTACTATCATATTTAGAAGTTGTATTTTGTTATTATATATTTTTTAACATATATAAAATGTATGGTTGGATTAGTGAGATGTTTATAACAAGTATACAATATGAAGTCAAACTTTATTAGATTGATTCTTAATAAATTATGAATAACAATTAAATTTATAGTTTTATGCAATCTATAAGTATAAATAGTTTGATGGTAGAGACTTTTTACATATAAAAATATGATAAATGTGTGATTATTTTGCTTTCCAATTTATAAATTTTTGATGTGCTTGGCTATATAATTGAGATGATTTACTCATAATGTAATGATAAAAATTTAGTACATCAAAGAAATATTTTCAAGACATCAAGCTACCATTCTACATAACTCTCATTTCAAATAAGAATATTATTTTATTTTAACTTAATATTGTGTGTACTCTATCATGAATTACTAATTAATTTTGAATTATATACTTATAATTTAAAATAAAAGTATCCTACATAGAATAGATAGGTTAATTAATGAAATAAAATATGTTTTTATATTAAGAAAAATTTACAAATATGGAACTCATATGAGAAATTGACTAAGACAACTCTGTGTGAGAATTAAGATGAGAATAATATATACCTTCTTTGAAGAATTAACATTAAATTATTACTTGGCTCATATTGTATAATCACTCTAGAAACCAACAATGGAAGATTGAGAGTCTCAACTAAGAATTCCACCTTATAAATCACATTCATACTAGAAGCCAACAACTAAAGACCAAATTTCATAAATAGAGTTCATGTGTTATATATCATTCCTTTGAGGGGTCCACAAGTACCATGAGTCTTTTGAAATCCTTCTCCATCTAAATGCACCCATTCCAAGACCATTGGGAGGTGGGTATCCCAAGTTCCTTAATTTCTTGTAGGAATTTAATGAAGAGTAGGACATTGTGACTTTGGCATGTAAGATAAGGTAAACCCATAAAATTCATGAAATGGAATATTTGGAATAGGTTTGTAGACCATTTGTAACTAAATTCAAGCGTCAAATTAATGGAAAAAGATAAATATTAAGAACTAAAAGAAGGATCCAAACCATAAAGGAAAATAAAATATTAACTTAAAACCTCAATGTCAAAACAAGAGTTGAGATAAAATTAGACAAAATGTTAGTAGGAGGAATGATCAAACAATTTGAAGATACCCATGGTAGATGGGACCAAACAAATAAATCACATTTTCTTCATCTATGATACCTAATATTCCATACAAATGATCTTATTCTAGGTGAAATATGGGTTTTCAATATAATGTGACAAGAATATCACCTTAGTAGTTTTTGACATCTTTATTCTTGTCGTAAGTCACAAATTCACAAAATCACAAAATTTCTCAAAAAGTTGATAATTTAGGTAATTGATAGTTGATTTGAGATGTGACCTCATTATATTCACTAAAACTTAAATTATGCGATCAATTTAATCATTCAATTAGGTGAAAGTGAAGGGTATTAATGTTTATTCAATTTTCAATTTTTAAAAGTTTAGTATTTTGATTAATCACTAATTCAATTTATATTGGTGGAAGATTTGAGGTAATAGAAAAAATATGTACAAAGATTAAATCTTCATTTTCTCCTATTCTTTCATTATTTCTTTTTTTGTACTAGGGTTAAATCTTCATCTAGGTTTTTTGTGTACTTATTAAATCTTCATTTAGGTTTGTTGTGTACTTATAAGAAACCTTTATTCCTTAGTATTGTTGGAAATTTGCAGCCATTTAAAGACAATTTACACATAACCTATAAGATAAATCTATGCAACTAAGTATTCATAATCCACATGTAAGAGAATAGACAACATACCCATGAAAATATGACACAAGATATACCCTGGGAAAACCCTCAAGAGGGAAAAAACCCAACCTCCAAAAGCATCCATCTCTCATGTATTATTCAGCAATAAAGATTA
>VDFB02058242.1:728176224-728292552 GCA_007258455.2 Sequoia sempervirens | reverse complement strand
AATGGTTCCATTTTATACACAAGTCTGTAATACAAATAGTCCATTCTCCTAGTGCTTTTTTTAACAATCACACAAGTATTGAGTTTTGAATGCACAATGGTGGGACTCAATGGTTGCATTTGTATCCTAGTTGGCATGTGAGAATAGTCTGCAATTTTTCACCCACATGGCTATGAAAAAAAATCCAATAGTCAAGTAAACCACAACGTATTCGATGTAACATCAAATAATTTGAATGGTACAAATCCTACGAGGTGATGCAAATTTTCAACTCACCAATTCGACCTTCTCCTTCCCACTAGGTCTTGTTGAAGTACTCTAAGAATTAGGTTTGATCATTGAAATCTTGAAAGAAAGAGTTCAATAGCTGAGTGATGCAATCTTCGATGTCACCAATTGCCATCATGATCATTCCAAGATTGCAGAAGATGTCCATTTCCCTTTCCTTGGCTACATACTTATATACATTCTTTAGCCAAGCCCTTTTGACATGCCAAAGGCATAGAAGCACAGGACATTGAAAGACATCCCTTATAGACAATACAAATGATATTGTTTACTACTCAACTGCATGAGAAAGTGGAATTGAAAATAAATAGCAAATGAGAAAGGTACACAAATGAAGAAAGGGATGAACATATTGTATGGCTTGGATTTTTGTAGTCACATCATTGGTCAAAAATGCATTGCTTCTCTAGTCAGGCCTAGCTCTTCTTCCATAGTCATGCAATACGTGTAGCCATGCAGAGATTTCCTCAATCTTATTTCATGAGGAGACTACCCACACAGCCGGCACACCACTCTATTGCTTGTCAAAAATGAGAAAAGTATACAATGGATATTGTAGAAGAACAACTCAGTGTGAGCATTGTCCAGTTTATAGCTAGCAAGATCATTGAAAACACGAAGAACTATTTGTCAATGTTTTTAAGGCCTCACCCCATATTTTTTAGTTGCAAACATGGAATCCATCAAGATGATTGAATTATGTGAGTGGCTAACCATCCTATCCAACATCCATGGAGTCTAAACCTCGATAACAAAAGGTGTATTGTTCCCATCGGGCTATTGAAAGTAGAATTTTTCAAAGTCATGTCCACTCCACAATAAGATACTTGTAAAATCAAATTTGTGTTTTTGTGGGTGAGTAGAATGCATCTTTCAACAGGAATTCATTACATCCTTTCTTGTAAGGAATTTATCTCTCTTGGACATCATGCCACATAAGACAAGATCGTTAATGTGTCTATCTGTTATTGTATTGACACTAACGTCCATGAGCAAAAGGATTTCAATATAGCTTTTGCACTCCGTAGATAGATTAGTGGCAAACATAGAATGCTTCTCTCCACTTGTGTCATGAATGTCATGGAAAAATTGACTATTTCTATCAATGTGGAACATTTCTTTGTAGATAATATAGGAAACATTAGGTTTTCCATTCATAACCTTTACCATGAAGTGGTATTGACAACCTTGCATTTGTATAAACGTCTTATGTGGTTTCTTCTCTGGTGGAGGCTGGTATATGTTGTCTTCAGGACCATATTGACACCAGTAGCTATGAAAAAGGCATCATCTCATCATATTGAACCAAGAGAGAGTAAAGTATCATTTGACAATAGAAATGAATATCAAAAGATACAAACCTCTGATACAATTTTTTTTTCCATAAGTTTTTTCATTGATGGGACACGAGGTGGTAGGTTCTCTTGTTTTCTTTTCCACAAATTTGGTTTTGAAACCTTCAATGGAAATTTCACCACAAATGAAATGATCAAGTCTCATAAGAGGAATTGTTGCAACAAGGTCAGGGACCTTCTCCTTGTTAACGAAAATAGCATCCCATTCCAAATCGGAAGAGGAAAAAGGATAGCCTCCATTTTGTACATCTTTCACCTGCAATTCATCTTGCTTCTTCCATTTCAAACCTCTCCCCATTCTAGGAAATGACAGAATTGGATGAATATTTAAAATTAGTGTGGATTGTGTCAAGAAAAAGAAAGAAAAAATTCATTAAACATAGATAAAATGTGCTTTCATTGTTGTCACCCACGTGAAACCAATAGGAGGTTGTCGACTTCAACCAAGGAAAATTAAAGGTGATAGATTCAATCAAGCTATGCATAAAATATAACACAAACGAAGGCTGGAAATTGAGTAGTCCATCTCAACATACATGTGGACATAAACAACAACAACAACAACAAAATGACAAGAAAAACCTTTGATGACATCCTTGTATGCAAAAAAAAAAGTTAAAAAAAGTGCATCCATTGTTGCAAGCAACACCAAAATGATAATATGTTTGTTGCATTTATTGAAAAAAAATGAATCACTAATGGAGAGTATGAGGAAAGATATAAAGCTGCAAAATTTTCAATCAACCATGATGTAAGAAAATGCAGGTTGGAAAACATAGTGCGTAGATGAGCCTCCACGCTGACATAAAGACCGCAACCCTGCATGTAAATATAAGAAAAAAATTAGAGAATATGGGGTGTACAAACCTCTTTTACTTGAGGAGGCATGTTGTGATATTCAACCTTCCATTTCATGTGACTTAACATGAGGAGCAAAAGAAAATCTAGCAATTAACAAAATAAACAAGTGAAGGTTGAACCACACAATCAGTGGTTCAACCTAGAACTTCGTACATGTGGCGTAGGAGTGTAACATGCATCACAATATGTAATTACTTATACAATAGCAACAACATATGTATTATCATGGGAAGACATGTTGGTCAAGTGTTGCGTGTGTAAGTGTTAAAGGAGAGGAAGGGTTAGAGGAAAAGAAAAACCTTTGATGACAACCTTGTATGTAAAAAGAACAAGTGCATCCATTGTTGGGAGCAACGCCAAAATGATAACATGTTTGTTGCATCTATTGAGAAAAAGATGAATCAATAATGGAGAGAATTAGGAAAGGTATAAAGGTGTAAAATTTTCTATCAACCATAATGTAAGCGAATGCAAGTTGGAAAACACTGCGTGTTGATGAACCTCTACACTGATATAAATACTGCAACCCCACATGTAAATATAATAAATATTTCAGAGAATATGGGGTGTACAAACCTCTTTTACCTAAGGAAGCATGTTGTGATATTCATCCTTCCATTTTGCATGACTCAACATGAGGAGAAAAAGCACATCTAGCAATTAACGAAATAAACAAGTGAAGGTTGAACCACACGATTAGTGGTTCAACCTAGAACTTTGTATGTGGTGTAGGAGTGTAACATGCATCACAGTATGTAATTACTTATAAAATAGAAACAACAGATGTATTAACATGGGAAGATATGTTGGTTGTGTTGTGTGTAAAAGTGTTAAAGGAGAGGAAGGGTTAGAGGGTAAGCAAAACCTTTGATGACAACCTTGTATGTAAAAAGAATAAGTGCATCCATTGTTGCGAGCAACTTCAAAATGATAACATGTTTACTGCATCTATTGAAAAAAAGATGAATCAGTAATGGAGAGTATGAGGAAAAGTATAAAGGTGTAAAATTTTCTATCAACCATGATGTAAGCGAATGCAGGTTGGAAAACATAGCATGTAGATGAACCTCCACGCTAACATAAAGATCATAACCCCGCATGTAAATATAATAAATATTTCAAAGAATATGGGGTGTACAAATCTCTCTTACCTAAGGAGGCATGTTGTGATATTCAACCTTCCATTTAGGGTGACTTAACATGTGCAGCATAGGTGCATCTATAAATTCATAAAAAAAGGAAGTGAAGGTTGAACCACATGGTGAGTGGTTCAACCTACAACTTTGTATATGGTGTATGAGTGTAATGTGCATAACACTATGTAATTAATTCTAGATTTGCAAGAACAGATGTATTAGGGAAGATACCTTGGTTGTGGTTCATGTGTATGTGTAATGGAGAGGAAAGGTTAGAGGGCAACCAAAACCTTTTAGAACCTTCTATGTAAATAAATGTGCATCCATTGCTGCTAGCAATGCTAAAAAGAATTAAAAAAATTGCATCTATTGACAAAATCATGAATCGGTAATGGAGTGAATCAAGAAATTCATACATGTGTAAATTTTCCTATCAACCATGATGTCAACCAATGCATGTTGGAAAACACAATGTCTACTAGAACCTCGAAGCAAACATGAAGACCACATGTAAAATCACAACCTCACATGAAATAAGAATAAGATGTCATAGTATGTGGGGTGTACAAACTTGTTTTACCTGAGCGGGCATGTTGTGATATCGACCCTTCCATTTGGGGTGAGTTAACATGAATAGCAAAAGTGTATATGACAATTCATAAACTAAAAAAGTGTAGGTTGAACAACAGGATGGGAAGTCCAACCTGGAACTTTTTATGTAGCCTATAAGCCTAACATGAATAATAACATGTAATTACTTTTATGGCCACTAGCAATGTGAAAAGAAAAAAAATGATCTTTACATCTGGTGATAAAAAAATTAGTCAATGAAGTCAAACATTTGTGAACATAAAACTAAACATGACCAACAAAAGAACATCAAGCACACAAGCAAAAAATTCAACCCTTCAGCTTACAACAAGCAAACATATAGAAACTACAACCCACAGTGTTTTCCAACATGCCTATAGATTATTAATTAGAGAAATTTCAAACGCAATTTCTAGTCTAGTTGTGACTTGTTTTATATTTTGAAGATGTTCCTTTTATTACATTCATATTGTGTACACAAGAAAAAGATTAATTTGAAAAAAAAGAGAAACATTTGGCTGGAGACATGAAAGTCATATATGAAAAGGTAGACAAGTTTTGTAAATAACTTATCAAAAAAAACCTCTGCATTCTCTAATGAGAAAGACACTCTCAAAGCTAACCACTTTATATTCTGAATTACAAATATTTTGTGCACTTTTTTTTCAATCATGCAAAAATTTAAATACAACAATAGAATGTGTGATTTTGAAGACATTCACATTGTTTTGTAAAAATCCATGTTGCAAAACCATGGGTGTTAAGAAGCAAGCAACCCACCATGACAAACCACTTACATTTAAACAAGGAGATTCAAATAACTGAAACCCAACACTGTGTTTTCTAAATTATAATTATTTTGTGCATTTTTTTTTCAATAATGCAAAATTTAAACACAACAATGGAATGTGTGATTTTGATAATATTCATATCATTTTTTAATATTCCATGTTGCAAAACCATGGGTGTTAAGAAGCAAGCAACGCACCATCACACAACCCTTGAAATTTAAACAAGGAGATTCAAATAACTACAATCCAATACTGTGTTTTTCCAAATCACAAATATTTTGTGCACTTTTCTTTCAATCATGTGAAATTCAAACACAACAATGGAATGTGTGATTTTGAAGATATTCATAGAGTTTTGTAACAATCCATGTTCTAAAACTATAGGAGTTAAGAAGCAAGCAACCCACCATGAGACAACCCTTCACATTTAAATGAGGACAATGAAATAACTAAAATCCAACACTATGTTTTCCAAATCACTTTTTTTTTTTGCACTTAATTTTTCCAATTATGTGAAAGTTAAACACAACAATGAAATGTATGATTTTGAAGACATTCATACAGTTTTGTAACATTTCATGTTGCAAAACCATATGTGGTAAGAAGCAACCAACCCACCATGACACGACCCTTAAAATTTTAACAAGGAGATTCAAATAACTGAAATTCAACACTGTATTTTCCTAATTACAATTATTTTCTGCACTTTTTTTCAATCATGCAAAAATTTAAACACAACTTGATGGAATGTGTAATTTTGAAGACATTCATACTGTCTTGTAACATTCCATGTCACAAAACCATGGGTGTTAAGAAGCAAGGAACCCACCATGAGACAACCATTTACAATTAAATAAGGATATTCAAATAACTAACACCCAACACTTTGTTTTACCATTTAAAATTATTTTGTGCACTTTTCTTTCAATTATGTGAAATTTAAATACAATGGAATGTGTGATTTTGAAGGCATTCATATTGTTTAGTAACATTCCATGTTGAAAAACTGTGGGTGTTAAGAAGTAAGCAGCCCACTATGAGACAACCCTTCACATTTAAATAGGGAGATTCAAATAACTAAAACTCAACACTGTGTTTTTCCAATTGCAATTATTCTACACACTTTTTTTTTAATCATATAAAATTTAAACACAACAATGGACTGTGTGATTTTAAAGACATTCATGTATTGTTTTGTAACATTCCATGTTGCAAAACCATGGGTGTTAAGAAGCAAGCAACCCACCATGAGACAACCCTTTACATTTAAACAAGAAGATTCAAATAATTGAAACCCAACATTGTATTTCCCATTTACAATTATTTTCTGCACTTTTTTTTCAATTGAGTGAAATTTAAACATAATAATGGAATGCATGATTTTAAAGACATTCATTCAATTTTGCAAAACCATAGGTGTTAAGAAGCAAGCAACCCACCATGACATGACCCTTGACATTTAAACAAGAAAATTCAAATAACTAAAATCCAACACTGTGTTTTCTAAATCACAATTATTTTTTGCACTTGATTTTTTTAATCATGCAAAAGTTCAACACACCAATGGAATGTGTGATTTCAAAGACATTCATACTATCTTGTAACATTTCATGTTGCAAAACCGTGGGTGTTAAGAATCAAGCAACCCACTATGAGATAACCCTTTACATTTAAATAGGGAGATTCAAATAACTGAAACCCAACACTCTGTTTTCCCAATTGCAATTATTTCAAGTGCACTTTTTTTTTTCAATGGTGCAAAATTTAAACACAACAATAGAATGTGTGATTTTGAAGACATTCATACTATTTTGTGATATTCTATGTTGCAAAACCATGGGTGTTAAGAAGCAAGCAACCCACCATTAGACAACCCTTTACATTTGAACTAAAATATTCATATAACTGAAACCCAACAATTTGTTTTCCCAATTGCAATTATTTTGTGCACTATTTTTTTAATGATGCAAAATTTAAATACAATGGAATGTGTGATTTTGAAAACATTCATATTGTCGTGTAATATTTCATGTTGCAAAACTATGGTTGTGAAGAAGCAAGAAACCCACCATCAAACAACCCTTTACATTTAAACAAGGAGATTCAAATAACTGAAACCCAACATTGTGTTTCCCTTTTACAATTATTTTGTGCACTTCTTTTTTCAATCGACTGAAATTTAAACACAATAATGGAATGTGTGACTCAGAAGACATTCATACTATTTTACAAGTAACATTCCATATTGCAAAACCATGGGTGTTAAGAAGCAAGCAACCCACCATGAGACAACCTTTTACATATAAACAGGGAGATTCAAATAATTAAAACCCAACACTAGGTTTCCATTTACAATCATTTTTTGCATTTTTTTTTCAATTGAATGAAATTTAAACACAACAATGAAATGTGTTATTTTGAAGGCATTCACATTATTTTGTAATATTTCATGTTGCAAAACCATGGGTGTTAAGAAGCAAGCATCCCACCATGAGACAACCCTTTACATTTGAACAAGAAGATTCAAATAACTGAAACTCAACACTATGTTTTCTCATTCACAATTATTTATTGCACTTTTTTTTTCAATCAACTAAAATTTAAACACAACAATGGAATGTGTGATTTCGAAGACATTCATACTATCTTGTAACATTGCATGTTGCAAAACTATGGGTGTGAAGAAGCAAGCAACCCACCATGAGACAACTCTTTACATTTAAATAGGGAGATTCAAATAACTGAAACCCAACACTATGTTTCCCATTTACAATTAAATTTTGTGCACTTTTTTTTCAATCAACTAAAATTAAAACACAATAATGAAAGGTGTGATTTGGAAGAATTTCATATTGTTTTGTAACATTCCATGTTGCAAAATCGTGGGTGTTAAGAAGTAAGCAACCCACAATGAGACAACCCTTTACATTTAAACAAAGAGTTTCAAGTAATTAAAACTCAATACTGTGTTTCCCATTTACAATTATTTTGTGCACTTTATTTTTCAATCGAGTGAAATTTAAACATAATGGAATGTGTGATTTTGAAGACACTAATACTATTTTGTAACATTCCATGTTGTAAAACCGTGGGTGTTAAGAAGTAAGCAACCTACTATGAGACAACTCTTTACATTTGATCAAGGAGATTCAAATAACTGAAACTCAACACTATGTTTTCCCATTTACAATTATTTTGTGCATTTTTTTTTTAATTGACTAAAATTTAAACACAACAATGGAATGTGTGATTTCGAAAACATTCAATACTATCTTGTAACATTCTATGTTGCAAAACTATGGGTGTTAAGAAGCAAAGAACCCACCATGAGACAACCCTTTACATTTAAACTGGGAGATTCAAATAACTGAAACCTAACATTATGTTTCTCATTTACAATTATTTTGTGCACTTCTTTTTTCAATTGATTGAAATTTAAACACAATAATGAAATGTGTGATTTGGAAGACTTCAAAATGTTTTGTAGCATGTCATGTTGCAAAATTGTGGGTGTTAAGAAGAAAGCAACCCATGATGAGACAACCCTTTACATTTGAACATGGAGATTCAAATAACTGAAACCCAACACTATGTTTCTCATTTACAATTATTTTTTACATTTTTTTTCAATCAAGTGAAATTTAAACATAATATTGGAATGTGTGATTTAGAAGAAATTCATACTGTCTTATAACATTCCATGTCACAAAAACATGGGTGTTAAGAAGCAAGAAACCCACCATGAGACAACCATTTACATTTGAACAAGGAGATTCAAATAACTAAAACTCAACATTGTGTTTTTCAAATTAATATTATTTTATGCACCTTTTTTTCAATCATGCAAAATTTAAACACAATAATGAAATATGTGATTTTGAACACATTTATAGTGTTTTGTAACATGCCATGTTGCAAAATTGTGGATGTTAAGAAACAAGCAACCAACCATGAGACAACCCTTTACATTTGAACTAGGAGATTCATATAACTAAAATCCAACACTATATTTTCTCAATTGCAATTATTTTATGTAATTTTTTTTTCAATGATGCAAAATTTAAACACAACAATTGAATGTGTGATTTTGAAGACATTCATACTGTCTTGTGACATTCAATGTTGCAAAACCATGGGTTTCAAAAAGAAAGCGACCCACCATGAGACAATCCTTTACATTTAAATAGGGAGATTCAAATAACTGAAACCCAACACTATGTTTCCCATTTACAATTATTTTGTGCACTCTTTTTTTCAATCAAGTGAAATTTAAACACAACAATGGAATGTGTGATTTTGAAGGCATTCACACTGTTTTGTAACATTCCATGTTGCAAAACCTGGGTGTTAAGAAGCAAGCATCCCACCATGAGACAACCCTTAACATTTGAATGGGGAGATTCAAATAATTAAAACTCAACACTGTGTTTTCTCATTCATAATGATTTTGTGCACTTTTTTTTAAATCGACTGAAATTTAAACACAACAATGGAATGTGTGATTTTGAAGGCATTCACACTGTTTTGTAACATTCCATGTTGCAAAACTTGGGTGTTAAGAAGCAAGCATCCCACCATGAGACAACCCTTAACATTTGAATGGGGAGATTCAAATAACTAAAACTCAACACTATGTTTTCTCATTCACAATGATTTTGTGCACTTTTTTTTTTAAATCGACTGAAATTTAAACACAACAATGGAATGTGTGATTTCAAAGACATTCATACTATTATCTTGTAACATTCCATATTGCAAAACTATCAGTGTGAAGAAGCAACCGACCCACCATGAGACAACCCTTTACATTTAAACAAGGAGATTCAAATAACTAAAACCCAACACTGTAATTCCCATTTACAATTATTTTGTGCACTTTTTTTTTCAATCAACTCAAATTAAAACACAACAATGAAATGTGTGATTTAAAAGACTTTCATACTGTTTTGTAACATTCCATGTTGCAAAACCGTGGGTGTTAAGAAAGCAACCCACCATGAGGCAACCCTTTACATTTAAATAGGGAGATTCAAACAGCTGAAACCCAACACTATGTTTCCCATTTACAATTATTTTGTGCACTTTTTTTTTGAATTGAGTGAAATTTAAACACAACAATGGAATGTGTGATTTTGAAGACATTAATACTATTTTGTAACATTCCATGTTGCAAAACCATGGGTATTAAGAAGCAAACAACCCACCATGAGACAACCCTTTATATTTGAACAAGGAGATTCAAATATCTGAAACTCAACACTGTGTTTTCTCATTTACAACTATTTTGTGCACTTTTTTTTCAATTGACTAAAATTTAAACACAACAATAGAATGTGTGATTTCGAAGACATTCATACTATCTTGTAACATTCCATGTTACAAAACTGTGGTTGTTAAAAATCAAAAAACCAACCATGAGACAACCCTTTATATTTAAACTAGGAGATTCAAATAACTGAAACCCAACATTGTGTTTCCCATCTACAATTATTTTGTGCACTTTTTTTTTGAATTGACTGAAATTTAAACATAGTAATAGAATGTGTGATTTGGAAGACATTCATACCATTTTGTAACATATCATGTTGCAAAACCATGGGTGTTAAGAAGCAAGCAACCCACGATGAGACAACCCTTTACATTTAAACAAGGAGATTCAAGTAATTGAAACCCAACACTGTGTTTACCATTTACAATTATTTTCTGCACTTTTTTTTCAATCGAGTGAAATTTAAACACAACAATGGAATGTGTGATTTGAAAGAAATTCATACTATCTTGTAACATCCCATGTCACAAAAACATGGGTATTAAAAAGCAAGCAACCCACCATGAGACAACCCTTTATATTTAAACAACGACATTGAAATAATTGAAACCCAACAGTGTTTTCCCAATTAAAATTATTTTCTGCACTTTTTTTCAACAATACAAAATTTAAACACAACAATGAAATGTGTGATTTCAAAGACATTCATACTTTTTTGTTACATTCCGCATTACAAAATCGTGGGTGTCAAGAAGCAAGTGACCCACCATGAGACAATCATTTGAATTTAAACAAGGAGATTCAAAATAACTGAAACCCAACACTGTGTTTTCCATTTACAATTATTTTGCTCACTCTTTTTTTAAATCAAGTGAAATTTAAATACAACAATGGAATGTGTGATTTTTAAGACAATCACACTATTTTGTAACATTTTATGTTGCAATACCATAGGTGTTAAGAAGCAAGCATCCCACCATGAGACAACCCTTTTACATTTGAATAGGGAGATTCAAATAACTGAAATTCAACACTATGTTTTCCCATTTACAGTTATTTTGTGCACTTTCTTTTTAATCGACTAAAATTTAAACACAACAATGGAATGTGTGATTTTGAAGAAATTCATACTATCTTGTTACATTTCATGTTGCAAAACCATTGGTGTGAGGAAACAAGCAACCCACAATGAGACAACTCTTTACATTTAAATAAGGAGATTCAAATAACTAAAACCCAACACTGTGTTTCCCACTTACAATTATTTTGTGCACTTTTTTTTCAATTGACTAAAATTAAAACACAACAATGGAAGGTGTGATTTGGAATATTTTTATACTATTTTGTAATTCATTCCATGTTGCAAAACCGTGGGTGTTAAGAAGCAAACAACCCACCCTGAGACAACCCTTTACATTTGAATAGGGAGATTTAAATAACTGAAATTCAACACTGAGTTCCCATTTCCAATTTTTTTGTGCACTTATTTTTTCAATCAAGTGAAATTTAAGCACAACAATGAAATGTGTGATATTGAATACATTAATACTATTTTGTAACATTCCATGTTGCAAAACCGTGGGTGTTAAGAAGCAAGCAACCAACCATGAGGCAACCCTTTACATTTGAACAAGGAGATTCAAATAACTACAACTCAACATTGTGTTTTCCCATTTATAATTATTTTGTGCGCTTTTTTTTTCAATCGACTAAAATTTAAACACAACAATGGAATATGTGATTTCAAAGACACTCATACTATCTTGTAACATTCCATGTTGAAAAACTGTGGGTGTCAAGAAGCAAGAAATACACCATGAGACAACCCTTTACATTTAAACTGAGAGATTCAAATAAATGAAACACAACATTGTATTTCCCATTTACAATTATTTTGTGCACTTCTTTTTTCAATCAACTGAGATTTAAACACAATAATGGAATATGTGATTTGGAAGACACACATATGGTTTGTAACAAACCATGTTGCAAAACTGTGGGTGTTAAGTAGCAAGCAACCCATGATGAGACAAACCTTTACATTTAAACATGGAGATTCAAATAACTGAAACCCAACATTGTGTTTCCCATTTACAATTATTTTCTGCACTTTTTTTTTCAATCGAGTGAAATTTAAAAACAACAATGGAATATGTGATTTGGAGTCTAAATTCGTATTGTCTTGTAGCATTCCATGTCGCAAAAACATGGGTGTTAAGAAACAAGCAACCCACCA
The DNA here is from genome assembly GCA_007258455.2 of Sequoia sempervirens. NCBI lineage: Eukaryota > Viridiplantae > Streptophyta > Pinopsida > Cupressales > Cupressaceae > Sequoia > Sequoia sempervirens. The sequence continues at coordinate 728,280,025 of VDFB02058242.1, read as the reverse complement.
TGAGACAACATTTTACATTTAAACAAAGAGATTCAAATAATTGAAACCCAACATTGTGTTTTCCCAATTAGAATTAGTTTTTGCATTTTTTTTCAATCATGTAAAATTTAAACACAACAATGAAATGTGTGATTTTGAACACATTTATAGTGTTTTGTAACATGTCATGTTGCAAAACTGTGGATGTTAAGAAGAAAACAACTAACCATGAGACAACCCTTTACATTTGAATTAGGAGATTCATATAACTTAAATCCAACACCGTGTTTTCCCAATTGTAGTTATTTTGTGCAAATTTTTTTTCAATGATGCAAAAATTTAAACACAACAATGGAATGTGTGATTTTGAAGACATTCATATTGTCTTGTGACATTCTATATTGTAAAACCGTGGGTGTGAAGAAGCAAGTGACCCACCATGAGACAATCATTTACATTTAAACAAGGAGATTCAAATAACTAAAATCCAACATTGTGTTTCTCATTTACAATTAGCTTTTGCATTTTTTTTAAATTAAGTGAAATTTAAACACAACAATGGAATGTGTGATTTGGAAGACATTCATACTGTTGCAAAACCGTGGGTGTTAAAAAATAAGTAACCCACCATGAGACAACCATTTACATTAAACTATGGAGATTCAAATAACTGAAAGACAACATTATGTTTTCTCAATTTCAATTATTTTCTACACTTTTTTTCCAATCATGCAACATTGAAACAAAACAATGGAATATGTGATTTTGAAAACATTCATAATGTCTTGTAACATTTCATGTTGCAAAATCGTGGGTGTTAAGAATCAAGCGTCCTAACATGAGACAACCCTTTAAATTTAAACAAGGAGATTCAAATAACTGAAACTTAACATTATGTTTTCCCAAATATAATTATTTTCTGCACTTTTTTTTTAATCATGCAAAAATTTAAACACAACATTGGAATATGTTATTTTGAACACATTTATATTGTTTTGTATCATGCCATGTTGCTAAATCGTGGGTGTTTAGAAGCAAGCAACTAACCATGAGACATTCCTTTACATTTGAACATGGAGATTCATATAACTGAAACCCAACATTGTGTTTTCTCAATTGTAATTATTTTGTGCACTTTTTTTTTCAATGGCGCGAAATTTAAACACAACAATGGAATGTGTAATTTTGAAGACATTCATACTGTCTTGTAACATTCTATGGTTCAAAATCGTAGGTGTTAAGAATCAAACAAAACCCACTATGAAACAACCCTTTACATTTAAATAGGGAAATTCAAATAACTAAAACCCAACACTGTGTTTTTCATTTACAATTATTTTGTGCACTTTTTTCTCATGGTGAAATTTAAACACAATAATCAAATGTATGATTTCGAATACATTCATATTGTTTTATAACTTTTCATGTTGCAAAACCATGGGTGTTAAGAATCAAGCAACTCACCATGAGACAACCCTTTACATTTAAACAAGTAGATTCAAATAACTGAAATCCAACATTGTGTTTTCCTAATTATAATTAAATATTTTTGCATTTTTTTTTCAATCATGCAAAAATTATACACAACAATGAAATATGTGATTTTGAACACATTTATAGTGTTTTGTAACATGCCATGTTGCAAAACCATGGGTTTTAAGAAACAAGCAACCCATCATGAGACAACCTTTACATTTAAACAACGGGATTCAAATAACTGAAACCCAACACTATGTTTCTTATTTACAATTATTTTGTGCAGTTTTTTTTTTCAATCGACTTAAATTTGAAAACAACAATGGAATGTGTGATTTGGAAGACATTCATACTGTTTTGTAACATTCCATGTTGTAAAAATATGGGTGTTAAGAAGCAAGCAACCCACCATTAGACAACCCTTTTTATTTAAACAAGGAGACTCAAATAACTGAAACTCAACACTGTGTTTCCCATTTACAATTATTTTATGCACTTTTTTTTTCAATTGACTGAAATTAAAACACAACAATGGAATGTGTGATTTTGAAGACATTCATATTGTTTTGTAACATTCCATGTTGCAAAACCATGGGTGTTAAGAAGCAAGCAACCCACCAGGAGACAACCCTTTACATTTAAACAAGGAGATTCAAATAACTGAAATCCAGCATTGTGTTTTCCATTCACAATTATTTTGTGCACTTTTTTTTCAATCAACTGAAATTTAAACACAACAATGAAATGTGTGATTTTAAAGACATTCATACATTTAAACAAGGACATTCAAGAAACTGAAATACTCCACATTGTGTTTCCCAAATTACAAATTAAAATATTTTGTAAAACCCTTTACAACTGAATTACCCCTCACCTTGATTTGGTCAATATTCTCCTCCAACTCCTCTATGTGCACTCCAAACTTTAGTTTACAACCTTGATTTGGTTGGTAGTCTCCTCCAAGTCATCCACGTGCACTCAGACCTTCAGCGTTCCCTTTCAATGTGCAAACTAGAAACAAATAGTATTTTCACTTTTCTTTTTCAAAACACAAAAGGCTCTGAAAAGGCCCACGTCATTTCCACTTTTCCCACGCCTGACAAAAGAAACTTGTCGACAAAGCTAACCCGTCTGGCAACAAGCGAGAGAACCCACCTGATGGCATTGTTAACTCCTACCTAACCATCGCCAGACGTCTCATCCCATCTGTCGCTTTACTCGATGATCGCTCGTCTGGCAAGCCCCTTACTACGACGTCTCGTCATGTTATGTATGTTTCCATGTATGTCGTTATGTATGTTTTTCATGCATTTTTGTATGTACATAGGTGCTTTTTGTCTAGTAGTTAGTTGGCTTCACGAACACTCAATGTAAAACGAACGGCATGTTAACCACACGTTTTCTGACAGATCTCATTCGCCTCTACGGCATTAAAGTGTTTGGCTTCCTTTACTTCGCGTTCTATCCATTTGTTAGCCTACCTACTTTATTTTTGTGGCATTAGGTCCTCGGTGTAATCAGTGTAAAACGAACGGCACGTTAACCACACGTTTTCTGACAGATCCCATTCGCCTCCACGGCATTAAAGTGTTTGACTTCCTTTACTTTGCGTTTTATCCTTTTTTGACTTTATTTTTGTGGCATTAGGTCCTCTGTGTAAGCCTGTGATCTCCTTATGGAAGAAGTGTATCCGCTCTATCACGTTTTTATTAATCATAGAGGACCTGATGTCAAGAAAACTCTTGCCAGCCTCATTTATCACGCTCTTGAAAGGCTTGGATTGAGGGTGTTTCTCGATAAACAGGAATTGGAAGCGGGAGATTCCTTAATCCCTGCTATTAAGTCTGCCATTGGTAGTGCCTCTGTTCAGATCGCTATTTTCTCCAAAACATACGCGGAATCCGCTTGGTGTTTGAATGAGCTGTTATGGATGCTTGATTCTCATTCTAGTATAATTATCCCCATCTTTTATGACATTCAACCTTCAGACCTTCGCTATGCTGACAAGGGAGCATATGCCCGCGCCTTTCGGGAACATAGAAACAAGGGCAGGGTTACCTTACACCACGTTGACATCTGGATAAGCGCCCTCAACAAAGTCTCTGGCATTTCTGGCGTGGTGATCAGCACAGAAGAGTAAGTATTTACATTATCTGAAAATGCATTGATGTACAGTTATTTGCATGAGCTTCTGGTTTATAACAAGTTCTAAAATTACTTCAGTGACCTTGGAGAGCGTTTGGAAGAAATTGTGGAGATTGTATTAAAAGAGGTGAGAAGGGAAGAACTGTATGTGAGCGAATACCCTGTGGGACTCCGTCAAGCGGCAGAGGATTTCGAACGGGAGGTTTTGAATCCAAGTGAAATAAGTGGAATCAAGGTTGTGGGTATTGTAGGACTTGGCGGTTCAGGAAAGTCAACTCTGGTTACTCATCTCTACAACTCCAACCGTTCCCAATTTCACAGATGTTGTTTCTTGTCTGAGGTGAGCAAAAGCGATTTACTGTCTCTGCAGCACACTCTGCTTAGGGATCTGCTGTGTGATCAGAAATTACGTTTTCCGGACACGCTTAGAGGGAGGAGCATTCTTCGAGATCGTCTACGAGGGTTGAGACATCTTTTGATTGTTTTTGATGATATAGATAATACAGAGCAAATAGAGAATCTGTTATTTGTAAAGGATATTGTTGGAAATGGCAGTCTGATTTTGGTGACATCTAGAGACGAAATTTTGCTTGTCAGTTCTAATATAGAAATATACAATATCAAATTATTAGATTCCGAAGATGCCCAAGAGTTGTTCTGTTGGCACGCTTTCTGTGACTCTAAACCACCACGCGATTTGCAAGATATGGTTGAAGAATTGGTTGGAATGTGTAGTGGCTTTCCTTTGGCTTTGAAAGTTTTATCTGGGCAGCTCCGCAATGAACGTGATCCAAGGAAATGGAAGCAGCAATTGGCAAGCCTCCGTAAACAACTGCCAAATAACTTATTAAATCAGATAGTAAAGCGTAGCTATAAATCTCTTGACATTATAGAGAGAGAGGCCTTTCTAGACATTGCCCATTTCTTTATTGGAGAAGACGCAGATCTGGTGGAGAGGGTTTTGGATGGATTGAATGGAAGTGGCTTTCAATGCCTTAAGGCGCTCCGTCAGAAATGCCTCGTGGAGTTCGCGGAAAGTGCAGACATAATTCTTTCAAGAACAATACCTGTAAGAATTACCCGCAACCCTCAAATAGACGAAGATCTTTTTCATACTCTTAAAAAGTAATTAGAACTATTTATTGCCATAATGTAGCCAATGAATTTATTGTCAGGGTAAATTCGTAAGTTGGAGGATAGGCGTTTGGAGAAGAGCAAAGGGAAGTTTCAAAATAAGAATGCACGATTTAGTGAGGGACTTGGCGAGACTAATCGGCAGAAAGGAATCACCCCTTCGCCTTTGCTGCAGAAACGATGTAATGATTCTCCCACGGGTATCTGGTGTAAGTTCCCCTTATATTTTAACCGTTAAAACTTGGATTTGTATATAGCTAAACACGTAGAACATTCTCCCACATTATGAAATTTGATTACTTTTCTCTTTAGAGTTGACATCCACGTGTACTTTATAGCCATTGCCACAGGCAATATCACCCATTCTAATTTCTTTCCCTATTTGTGTACAACCGTCACTACTATCTACACCTGTCCAAGGACTTGTAAGCTCAATTTTAAAGGCATGTTTGAAAGCTCAAGAACAGATTTAATTGGATTTTCAATATAATGTCACAGCCGTAGGGAGAGTAGTTTTGGTTTATTGCGAAGAGACTGAACCACCAGCTGTAGGGAAATTGATTTTGGTTTATGTAAAACCTGGAGATAAGTCACTTGCTATGGTTTCAGCGAGTTTATTTTTAACTTGTACTTACCAGAGTTGACAACTCACTGAGCCCGGAGAAACTTATAAGTACAAAAAAACTGGTTGTTGGCAAATCCACCACTGCAAAATGTTGCTTCTAGACTAATTTCAATATATATATATTAACATTCCTTTAATCAATGCTTACTTGACTGTAGGCAGTTGACGCATTGTTTGATACCATTTCAGTGTCTATTGTTTGTCCACCAAATTTTGTTCATCGTGTAAAGTTCAAATGTCTTTCTTCTGTTTGTCTTATTTAGAAGGAATTCCTGTCTATGCAGCAATTTTCTCAGTATTATAAGCAGTAAATGCTGAAGCTAAATTAGCAGTTTAATTCATTATTGGGATTGCTTGTTTCTCACAGTGCATACTGGCAACCTAAAGAGTATGGAGACTTGTTTATCAGGTTTTCTATACAGTTAAGTACTTGTTTCCAATCAGGTATTTTTGTCTAGTGAGCTTATAGAAATTCTTGGATTATGGCCTGTTACATTGATCTACTAACTAAGGTAGTTAAGATCGACTTCGAAAATTTATTTTCCTGTTATTGTTTTGTTCTGTTTCAGTAAAAGTAACTGTTATATAAGCCATAACAATCTGCATTGTCAGTGAGAACGCATTCTTGCTCTGGTCTGAATTCTTCTGCTGCTGCTGTAGGAGGTGAATTTGCTGAATTTTCATTTCCATATGCTGCCACTGCTGAAATTATATTTCCATACTTGTTGGCTGCTGCTGCTGTCTATCTTAGGAGTCTACAGTATTTTAAGCCCTAACGCCCATGCTTTAGTAGGCATGGAGTGCATATGACTAAGTTCTAGTTGTATAGGTTGTAATTAGTTTTATAAGTGGCTAATATGGTTAGTAGGTGTTCTTTGCACATTTAGATTTTAGTATATTTTCTAGATGTGCAAGGCGTAGATTCATTCCAGGGAGCTTAAATGCATTTTGGAGAGTTTTGCCTTCATACTGGCAAACCTTGAAGGCCAATGGAATTGGTAACTAGATAATTGCAGATGAGCAAGGGTCATCCTAATAATCTCCAATCTCAATCTTACTACCTTGGCAGATTGATTCGTAATATCAATAATTGTGTTGAAGATGAATAAATTTGTATGTCTTTAATTCAAGACCGCACAATACTATCATCATTTTAGTTAACACTTCCTGAAAAATATATCCAATTCATGATGTTATTTGCATGGAATTCTGCATATTTTGCCAAAGTGGACTACCATCGTATGCTGAAGAATCAAGATAAAGCTTTTCTGAGTGACCTGTTCCAACTTATGTTGAGAAAAATAATTATTGACAATGATTTACTGATAATTTCTTGTTACAGCATGTGATTTCGCTGATGCTATCAACTCGGGTGTTCTAGTGTATATATGCATTGTAGTACATGGTTCTACATATGGCCTTATGTCTATTTAGATGTCTTAGTTAGAGTTAGTTGATTCTTCATCTCCTGCGAGTTTTGAGGAAGTTAACTCACTATCACTCTTCATTAGTGGGAGTCAAATTATCCAGTCTTCTCCACTAATTGTGTTGGCAGTTGCTTCTCACCTTGTTTATATATGTACACTTAAACCTCTATTTTGGCTTAATTGATCTGTTGATTAATCCATTTTTGTGTGTTCTCTCTTTTGTTTGCATTTCTATTTTTTGCAATTGCTTGACATTAATGGCTTAAGTGATACTAGCATTCTATGTAGAGGTTCTAGCAAATTCTACAAATTGTGCCAAACCTACATAATCTTGGTGTGACCATTGTTTCCTTTGTTAACAATATTAGGATTGGGATTAAATAGGCGCACATGAGATTTTGAAGTTTTAAACATATTATAAGATTATGTGGTGTAGAAAAAAGATAGCTTCCCAACTCTACGAAAAATTAGCATAGTGAATGGCATTTCTTCTAATTGACCAATACAAAATGATCAATCTATAAACAATTTACATTTCTTAATCCTTAATACCTACCCTAACACATTTATTAAATATATAATTTTACTTAATATTAAAGTAATACTTTAAATTATATTTAAATTATTTAAAAATCCATAAGTGAATCCCCTATACATTAACCAATTCAATTGTTGTAACCACAATATTTCTCACAATAATTGACCAAGAAAATAACATTAATTATAACACCTTGTTCTTGATTGGGGCCTTGCCTTGTTTAGACCATCTGCATGTTTCACGGATGGTTCTTCTCGTGGAAATCTTGGTCACGCTGGAATTAGTGGTGTTGGTCAAGATAGCTCTGAAGATGTTCAGTTTATCTTCTCTGTTTATAAGGGCATTCATACTAATAATTTAATGGAGGCTCGGGCCATTTTATTGGCTGTGAAGCGGGGCAGTCAATTGGGATGGCAAAGGATCATATGTGAGTATGACTCCCAGGTTGTGGTGAACTTGTTGAATAGGCGGCATTTAGATGATGTGAGCTCGCAGTTGGCTTTGATTGTGGACCAGATTCTCATTTTTTGTGCTTCTCTAGAGTTTATTACTTTCACTCATATTCCTAGAGAATGGAATGGTGTTGCTGATTGTTTGACTAAATGGGCTTTTGATCATATTCATGATTGAAATTTGGTGGATCGGGATCAGCTAATCCCGCATTTGTTTCAACAATTGAATCACTTAGTGGAGCTTGATAAAACTATTTAATGCCCTTGCTTTGTAACTTTTTCCTGTTTTAATAAAAAATTTACCCTCCTTGATGTTAAATAATTATTTTTGAAGTATATTTTTCCATAAATTAATACATTATGTTTTACCGTATATAAGGTTTTCGGTAGTCAGTGCGATGTACGAGGAATTCGTATAGATGAGGACGATCAGTTGCCATTCTTTTTGTATAATCGAGACATACAAGGATTAAAACTTCTGGCGTTTCAAAACTCTACTTTTCTTCAGCAATTTAATACTGTGTCCGGAGATTTGATATGGTTTCGCTTGCGTCAATCCAAGCACACTTCAAATCCTTCTCCCTTCTCGCAGAGAAGTTTAAGCAATATCATTCCTTCTACTCTCTTTCTGAGAAGTTTAATAGTGTTGGAAATTAATGGTCTTAGCCCTGAAGATTTCAGCAACTTGTTTGATGGTCGTGAGGTATGTGCATCCCTCCTCAGCCAATTAGAGCAGAGCTTTTCTATTTTGATCATTGTAATTGTAAAAATTCACAGCAATTAAAACAGTATTGGTATCGCAGCCTCCTTTACGGCTGCGTGAATTGACAGTCACCTGCACAAGAGACTATCAAATGTACAGTCCATGGACGGTTGGTCCTTCAGCGCCTGGTTTCCCAAAACTAGGGTTACCCTTAAAGACTTCAGATTCATTGCGACCTCCAATTCCTTCAGAAGCCGTTTCCACGAAACTGAAACTGGGTCAAATGAATCTTGGACACTGGCTTTGGGGCTGGATGGAAAGGTTGAATTGCAGGAGTTTGGTTAAGATAGTTTTACAAAATATTCATGGCGTGATAACACTCCCATTTAAGTTTGAGGAAGTAAGAAACCTGAGACATGTAGATCTATCCGGCTGCAGCGATTTGGAGGTTTTGCCAGTTTCTTTTACTGAAGAATTAACGGAACTTCAATATTTAGCATTGAGAGATTGCAGGAAACTTGTTCTCCGAGATTTGGGAAAAATCTCCACGCTTGAGTACCTCGACTGTGAGGGTTGCTCTATGGTGAATGAATTGCCTAGGAGAACGGAGGTTCAAAAGTCCCTAAAGCATTTAAATGTACTGCGTACTGAGCTGACGGAATTGCCTCAGCATCTGCAACAGCTGAAAAGTCTCGAAGAACTACATATAGGGAGCTCAAAATTGACAGAGTTACCATCTTCTCTCTATACTTTGAGCAGATTAACAGACTTGACCCTGCTAGGATGCACAAATCTACTTTTTATTGACAACTCTTTTGAAAAGTTAGTGCATTTGGAAAGGTTCAGAATATATAATTGCGGGGTGAAAGCATTACCAGTAAGAATTGCATGGATGAATATGAAAATTTTGGATGTTCAAGAGTGTCGACTTGGTTTCAATCACTTAGTGATGGGAGAGGATTCAGGAAATACGCCATCGGGTAGTTCTCAGGCGCAGGGAAGCATTGATCACGGTGCTCATCACAATCGCTCAAGTTGTTTGACAAATCTGATTATAAGAGACAGCTACATTTTAGGGATACATATTCCTCGGGCCGAAAGTCTTTTTCCCAAGCTTGAAATTGTTGATCTGTCCAGCAATATCTTTTTGAGAGAGATTGGTAGCTTACCAAGCAGTTTGATAACCCTGAACCTGATGAATTGTTCAGAGCTGAGAACACTGGCGTGCCTCTCTACTTTGGCGGGACTTAAAGTTCTTGATATAAGTGGATGTGTTGAACTAGAATCAGTTAATGTGGAAGGTCTGAGCTCAATAGAAGTAATTAAAGCCGACAAGTGTTGGAAAATGCAGAGCATTCAGGGCCTGGGGCAGTTGCAAAAGTTGTCTTATTTTCAGATCTCGGTCCATATTTTACCCAGATCTAGTTGCACTGACATTATGGTGAGTCACATAAACTATTCACAATCTTAGCCAGAAAGAAATCTCGAACAGGTTTATTTGCCATAAATAACTAAATCAAATTATTTTTGTGGCACTCAACTGATTGTGCAGACTTGTGCTCCCAATATATCAACGGTTGTCCTTTCCGGATCAACTGTAAAAATGGAGGACATTGATGAAATGGTAGGTTCAGACTTTTACTCCTGCATTCGCATCTCTCTTAGACGACATTGGATAATGAAATTTGACTGACAGAATTTATTTTAAATGTACGCAGGACAGAGTTGCAAGCAGATTTGAAGGTGTTAAAGTACAGAGGATTTTACAGAGCGATCAGTTGGAGCTTAATGTGAAGCTGAAAGGTGCCATTTTTCTATACCTTATAATGGAGGATCAAAATTGCAATATCGTAGGGACATTCTTTGGTCATGTTTACACCGCCCACTCTTGTGGTCTTAATTACCCAGCACATATATTGATGTGGACAGAAGATTCAGAAGTGTATAAAGATTTTAAATCCTCTAGCGATAGGGAACAAGATTTTAGTTTGTTGAACGCGCCAGTCAAAAAAGGATGGATAGTAGAAGCCAAAAGTAAAGAGGTTTGTAAGGAGTTCATAAGATATCTCTTCTTTGAGGGCTACATATGAGCAACAATCTAGGGTTAGTCCATTGTATGAAGCATGAGGCAAAGGCAACATTGGAAGAGAAACAAACGTTAAAATATTTGAAGCTTTGTATTAAAAAATAAAATAAAAACTCATAGGCTTCCTTATCTTAATTTTACTGTAAAATTTATATCAATTTATGTTCGTTTCTTTCAATTTCGTGGAGACTTTCAGTAGACATGAATAAAGATGTTACATTCCATTCTAGTCAGTCTGCATGATTCAATAATATGATGTTCTCTCAAATCTTTGAGGGTGAAGCCACGGATGTATCTTGAATAAGCTTTTGGAAAAGAAAAATTTAAAAGGTTTAGAAATCTATATTTAATATGCATGATTAGTAAGATTTGATATTATTTAAAATTCTTTATTTTAATTGATTTCATATTTTTCTTATAATTTTAATTAACTTAGTAAAATTTGCATATGACTATCTGCGGTGTTCGTCAAATTCCGAGTACAGATTTTTTTGGGAGATGGTTGCATAATAGAGCACTTAAAAATTTAGAACAGGTAAGATTTTTAAAAAGTTGCTTTAAATAGAATGAAAGATGGGTACTAAAAAATATATTTTGAAGGAAAAGTGGAAAAAAAGGAAAGAATAATGATGAAGTGACAATCCAATAGTTTGATGAAGCTTTCAGCCACCACTTGCCCTTAGTCATAGAGTTACTATGTTTGTTCGTACAACTATTCTATGTTTGTGTTTATATGGAGTAGCTTTGCTTATTAGCAGTGCATTCAGATTCAGATGTGCATTTGTCTAAATCATGTTATATTTTTAATTTTAATAAATTAGAAAACATGGTCAAATGTACATTTATAATGTTAAATGTTAAATATATAATATGGGAAGCTTACTTCGCTAAAAGAGGTGGATCTTCTTGAAGATAGATTATATGGATATGTTTCTAATGAATTGGGAAATTCAACTGACTTGAAGCTCCATCCAACCTATTTTTTTAGTTATTAAATAATATTTTATAATTTGAAAATTCATTAAATTATATTGTTTGATTAATTATGCTTTTAGTAAATTATAAAAATTAATTATAGAAAAATATAATATATTATTCGAACTTATAATATAAATTATTTTATAGAGAAAATAACTTTTAAAATAATATTTTTAATATTAAATTATATATTAATTTAAAATATTTTCAAAGATAGAATATAAATCATTTTTATTTCTCAAGATTATTTTGAATATTTTTTAATTTCAATTATAATTAATTTTAAAAAATAATTTCAATTGTAATAATAAATGTAAGATATTTGTTTTACTATAAGTTTTAAAGATAAATCACTTTCTTTTTCTTCTATAATGCTATTTTTATTTTTGTGTATATTGTAAAAGTTTAAAAAATGTTGCTTGTTAGAGTAAAATGGTAATTTCCTAGTTAATTATTAGGTATCTTTTCATATTAGCATACTTAATCTTACCGAGGTAATAAGATTATAACAAATGTCATGATCTAACCTAATCTTGGTGTAATCGTGGTTAACAAATTCATTAAATTCTTTTATTTGATTAGTTATGCTTTTAGTAATTATAAAATTTAATTATAGAAAAATATAATATATTATTCAAACTTATAATATAAATTATTTTATAGAGAAAATAACTTTTAAAATAATATTTTTAATATTAAATTATATATTAATTTAAAATATTTTCAAAGATAGAATATAAATAATTTTTATTTCTCAAGATTTATTTTGAATATTTTTTAATTTCAAATATAATTAATTTTAAAAAATACTTTCAATTGTATTAATAAATGTAAGATATATTTTTTACTATAAGTTTTAAAGATAAATCACTTTCTTTTTCTTCTATAATGTTATTTGTATTTTTGTGTATATTGTAAAAGTTTAAAAAATGTTGCTTGTTAGAGTAAAATGGTAATTTCCTAGTTAATTATTAGGTATCTTTTCATATTAGCATACTTAATCTTACTTAGGTCATAAGATTATAACAAATTTCATGATCTAACCTAATCTTGGTGTAATCATGGTTAGGATACCTAATTAGGAAACCCAATCACACAGTCAATATGATAAATAATAGAAAAATAATGTTCACACAACCCAAACAACACAATTTCTTATTATTTGACAACCTTCATTACAAGAGTACATAATGATTTATTATAGATTATAATCTTCTTGCTATGTCAATCTTCTTTCCTAGACTCTCAACATCAAACAAATCAAATTTTCCCTTTATATACTTCTCATGCATGGTAGTTCAACCATTCCAAGAAGACAATTCAGTTGTCATCTTAGTCTATTTGTTTAATTTTCACTCACAGATTTACATGTTGATTCTATTCTTTCTTGTTTGGAGTTTCCACTTCAATGGAAACCAAGAATCGGCCACCCTTTATTGGAGGTTCCTACTTCCTTAGGAACCTTTGTGAGTTAACTTTCTTATCTTTTTTATCAAAGGTCTTAATCCCATTAATAACTCAACACTAAGACTTTGAGCAGAGGTTTCGAGCTCCTTGGAGTCTCTTGAAATGTGGTTCATTGTAACCCTTGTTACAATTTCCAACCCTATTAGGAACCCAACACCCTTAGCATTTACAAGGGTTCTAACCCTATTGAGAGCCTGGTGCCAAGCACCATATCAATGATTCCTATGTTCTTAGAAACTACTGAAACATTGAACTTCTCTCTATTAGGAACTCTTACACTATTACGAACCTAATACCAAGCACCATATTAGGGGTTCCTATCTTCTTAGGAACTCCTAAAACATTGAACTTAACTCTTTGTCAAGAGTTTCAACCATATTGGGAACTTGGAACCCTTAGCTCTTTGTCAAGGTTTCCATGGGAACTTGGCACCAAGCATCATAACAAAGGTTCCTACCCTTTAAGAACTATGGATCACTTGAACAAAAATCAAATCCATTAGAACTTAGAAGAAAATGAAAATATTCAAAACTTATGCAACAATAGGAAACTATTCAGATAAATGCTAGGAACTAAGAATCTTTTAGACCTAGCGAGGGTTCTTAGAACACCATGAACTTTTGATTGGTTCCTAATGTTGAAAAAACCTTTGATCACCCATAACTTCACCATTCATCCCATTTCCTCCATATTTGATCTAGAGTTATGTTGTGGCTCCTCTACAAGGTGAAGTCTTGACTTAGCCAAAATTCAACCTAGAATTTCTTGCTAAAACAAATCACCAAAACCAACAAAAACATAGCAAAACAAAGGAAAACATAAGAAACATGAAATATTTTTGGTTGATACAAGATTGCTAATGAACCTAAATGCTTCTACATAAGACATGTTGAAAGTGAAGTGTTCCCTTTTTTAAACTCATGAATATTTTGGCAAGTTTGGAACTATAATTTTATACTTATCTATTTTGTAGCATTCATCCAAGAGGCTTATTTTGAAATTCTATTCTTCTAATGGACCAGGTATTCTATATAGTATTCCCCCTTGTTCTTTTAGCCACTCAAGAATCAAACACTCTGTCAATTACTTCAATTTTGTTTTCAGGAAATTGATGTATCCATCCTTGTGCATCCTAAAAATATGAGTGTGTTCTCTTGTATTCTTGTATCCCATCCATAATACTTGTATAATTTAGTAAATTTAAAAATGGGTGATATATCTCTACTTGTTGGAAGTTCAGCTTCATAGGAATTGGATGAAAACTTCCTCAATACCCTACATGGGCCTATCTTCTTCCATTTTAACTTATTATATGTTCCATATGGGAACCTCTCTTTTCTCAAATGTGCCAAAACCAAATCACCTACCTAAAACTCGTTTTCTCTTCTATGAATATATGCATGCTCTTTTTAATTCATGACACTCTTCTCCAAATTCTCGTTTACATCCTTATGTAACTCATTAAGTTATTAAAAAAATCTTCTACCACATTGCTTTTCTATTCAAATCCATACTATCTATCAACTCATCAATCCCTCTAGGGCTATACCCATAAAAAATAGGAAAAGGACTTTTTCCCACACTCCTACTGACTAAATTATTATAATAAAACTCTAATTTAGCCACTATCAATCCCATTAGTTTGGTTTATCACATACCAAACATGTTAAAAAATTACCCAAACTTATGTTTACAACTTCAATTTGACCATCAATTTGAGGATGGTTTAATTCAAGTTAAAACTCAATTGTGTTCCCATATTTTTCACAAGGTATGCCAAAAATGGCCAACAAAGTTAGTATCTTGATCTAAAACAATAATTTAAGGCAAACCATTTACCTCAACTATCTACTTGAGAAATAATTTCGCTATGTGGGAAGCATCATTTCTCTTTTGAAATGGAATAAATGAACCATTCTTTAAATTTTATCAACAAAAATCAAATCATTACTTCTTCATGTTCAACCTAATCTCAAAACAAAATCCATATTAATATGCTCCCACAATCTCTCTAGAATCAGTAATGACTAATACAATTCTATATTTTTTCTCGCTCCTTTAGAATGTTGGAAATTTCTACAACCTTACACCAACTTCTTTAATTCTACACTCATTCTAGGCCAAAAATACCCTTCACTTAGCTAAGCCAACATTTTATCAACCCCAAAGTTTCCACTTAAACCTACACTATCATTTTCTTTGATTAAATTTTCCCTTATTCATCCTTGAGGTATGTACAATTTATTTCCTTTGAACAATAAACCTTCAATTAAATTTTCCCTTATTGATCCCTAAGGTATGTACAATTTATTTCCTTTAAACAATAAACCTTCTTGAATAAAATAATCTAGCCATGGAGTTTTATCCTTTTTCATTGGACTCTTACATGTTCCCCATGCTTCCTTAAAGTTTGTATCTTGATATAGTTCATTCATTGCATCAAATCCAACAATACTTACATTGAATTCATTCACCAACAAACAAAGGAATAACTTTTCACAAATTCTACCCATTTCATGTGTTTCTAACTTAGATTGCCTTAGTTGTTTTTGAATTATAGTGCATGATGATGTTTTTTTAATACAAACTCCTTGGATAACAAGTAATGCATGCATCCATTTATTTAATGCTTGAACTATTGAATAAAATTCCTTTTCACTAAAATAAGTAAAGGGCCTTCCCTCTTGACTCAAAACTCCATCAATTCCATGTGACTAGTATGGATGTTTGTAGTTCTGTTGAGAATTATAATCCACTAGATAACCCAACTTGGTCATGTAGATTCCTAATTTCTTAATAGATGGATGAATACTACCATGAATTGCTTACCTATCACACTACCAAGTTATGCCCAACAAAATATGGCATGCATCCATTGACATAACATAACACAATGTCTCGGCTATATAACTACCAATATGAAAATTTACTAAGCATTGTTCACTTACCAATAATTGATGTCCTTTTTTCAGGCAAGAAACTATATAGGGACTAGGATGCTTCATCCTTTTCAACCTCAACTTCTCCACCATCTCTTCCAACACTAGATTGTCAATGTTACCACTATTTATAATGATTCTAGAACATATTTCTCTAGAATTACATCTATTTTTGAATAAATTCCTCCACTATATTGGCTCGTCTTTCTCCTTTTCTAGTTTTAATAATTCTTATTAACATCAAGGATTCTCTATCCTCTAGTTCCTCTCTACACTTGGGTGAAACAACACTTTCTTCCTTGGCTTGGGGCACATGAATTCTAGCCTCTTTTCCTTTTTCTAATCTATTATATCTATCAACATTCAAATGCCCTATGCCCAATTTATCAATATTGAAAACATGTACCACTAAACCATTTTCCTCTTCCAAAATATCCATGAACTCATGTAATATACCGAATGAACTTTGAAGTTAATTTCCTAAGTTTTACTATGTAATTAAAAACAAACCATGTACAAGCCATTGCAATAAAAAATTCCCTATTTTTATTGAAAATATATATGAACAAAGATGTTATAACAATGTACAAAAGGATTTCCATTTCATTACAATAATTAATAAAGTACATTATTCTAGGAAATTACAAACTACATAAATAGCTCCTTCGAGCTTCATAACATAAGATATAGATGGTCCAGGAATCCACCTTTCAAAACCTTGGTTTTTTGTCCCCTGTTAAGGAGAAAAAGCATCACTCAAGCACTTTTCCACCAACCACAAGCTCATATGCGGTCCCCCACACATCTATCAATGATAGATGGTCCTTCCCTTCAACAAAGGTATTGGTTGGATAACCCCATATGACATACCATTCTGAATTAGTGTTGTGTCCTACATGACTGGGGTTTATAACCTACACTAGGTAGCCCTCATGTATTTAATAGACATGGTGAACTGATAGTGGAGTCTCAGAAATCTCACTATCTATAGTGGAGTCTCAAACATTCACACTACTTTGGCCAAAGTGTTCTTACTCAGTACTTCAAGTGATGGTCCACCATTCACTTACACTCTAGTAGCTCATTTTGACTTAAGGCTAGTATATCTATGCTTAGGAAATCCCTCTCCACAGGAAAGCTAATCCCCAGGATAACCTATCTCTTTAACACAACCTAAGGTAACATAAATCATTAAGCAAAGTACTAGTTCCCTCCCTTCATAGGATAACAATCCTAGGAGTAACTTACTAATCCTCTACCATAGGTAAATGTCTAGGTATGAGTGTACCTTAAGCTACTCATGTTTAAACATATCTAGTATTAACATAATACTAATACTTATGTCAACCAATCTCTCCTATCATGGAGTAATTACAAATGATGCACATACAAGTAAATAGTTTCCACTTTTCTTTCAAAGAAAACAATTATTTTCTCTATATGCAAGTAACAATTAAAGACTAGTTTAATAATCAAGAAATAACTCTTCTAAACATAGAATAAACAAAAGTAGAATATCCTCATGCCTGTGATAAGATTTCCAATTGACTGACTACAAACACAACACTTGTAGAACAACAACTATCTTGTTATTGATCCTCGAACAAAGTCTTGTAGTCCTCTCTCAAGTTGACAAATGCTACTTTTCAAAAGATAATAAACTCACTCTAATACTTAAGGATTCTCCTCTTTATACTTGGCAGAATATTACAGGCATATTAAAATTAAAATGTTGAACTTGCTCAAAAATATTACACAAAGAAGTGAGTAGACTTGTATAAAGAAGGCATCCCAAATAGATGAACTCATTCCTCTATTTATACAACAATTGGGTGCTCACATGGCCTATAGATTAGGCATGATTCTTGACAGCAAAATGCATGTATAGTAACATATTTAGCTTAGCCAAAAACATGGAAAATTTGCAAGCACTTACTTAGCTTAAGTAGCTACAACTCAACTCTCATGTTTGATAGCAAACAAAGACCAATTCAAATCTGCATATGCTAGAATTTGATTTGCACCTCCAAATAGACATCTATAATTAAGAGGATTCAAAAGCGGTTCCAATATCATAACTATTCATTTCTGAGATGGCGTGAATTCCTTCATGATAGATACAATCACTACTACATAGAGGGGGATTTTAAAACAAATTTTAAAACAACTCTTCAATAAAAGACAAAAAAAAAAAATATATTGTCTTAAAAATCATCTTTAAGCGAGTGTCTTAATTTATTGTCTTAAAAATTGTCTTAGTAAAGACAATATGAAACAAAAGAATTTGTCTCTTTAAAGACAA
Organism: Sequoia sempervirens; assembly: GCA_007258455.2. NCBI lineage: Eukaryota > Viridiplantae > Streptophyta > Pinopsida > Cupressales > Cupressaceae > Sequoia > Sequoia sempervirens. The sequence continues at coordinate 728,261,774 of VDFB02058242.1, read as the reverse complement.
TATGTCTTTAATCCCAGCTATTGTCTCTTTAAAAAAAATATCAAAAAATGTATTAAAATAAATAAATAATTTATTTTAAATAATTTTTTAGTGTGGTTTTGATTCAATGTTTTGTTGAATGAAAATAGTGTTCACAACTACATCCACTCAAAACAACTCAACATATCATATGACTTGCATTTAACATGAGATTGCTACTTCAAGATTGCATGAATTAGACATAACAAAGGATTCATAAAGAAATCACAATTTCTACATCAAATCATTCCTTGCAAAAATGAAACAAGAGAACTAAGAAGGAACCTTGCTGCCATTTTATTGATTTTGAAAGGAATTTTGTTGGTACAATGATTTTCTCTTAAAAGAGTTACAAGAGAAGTTTTTGGCTGAGCAAAAAGAGCAAGAGCTAAAAAATAGAAGTCCTAAGAGAATCCTTCATAAAGAGAAATCCTCAAATCAAAAAATTTCAATGAAGAAAGGGCTGCTAATTCTGATAAACTACTGCAAACACCTTGAAATTAGCTTTCAAACTGAAGGAAATAACTGAATTGCTAATCTTGACACTTTCCTCTACTATTGCAAACAACTGATGTGTTTCTTTGACTGATCTTATCACTGTTTTGGATGCACAAAAATGTAAGGGCTTGCTCATTTTTGGCTATCATTGAGTTATGATCTCAACAGGAAAGATTGGTATTGTAACTTAAATAGAGAACACATCATTGTCTAATGCCAAGTCTTCAATCTCCATGAAAGCCTAGGGTTTGCTTTTAACTGCCTTGTCGTTTGCTACCACCTCTGTCAAAGGTTGGAACTTCCTTTATCTTCATAGATTGTGATTGCAATTTTGGCATGACTACCTTTTCACCCTTTGACATGGCTTTGTCCACTACTATGTTAATGTCTTCTCCATCCTTTTCACTGTGTTTCATGCATTCAACCACTGAAATGAAGATTACCTTGGTTCATTCTTATGCTCACCCCACCACTCAACTTGCATAGTCACTGCTCATTCAATGTGACTGCATTTTTCTAGTCTGAGTTATGCGAGTAAAGAAACTTAAGGTTTTAATGCTTTTCCTTGACTGTTCAGTGACAAATCAATCTATAATCTCTTCATTAACTACTCCAGTATGAAATGGAGCTTTGCACGTCACAAACTGTCTCTTGGTCACCATTACTACTGTCACTGTCTCTTAATTGAATTGTATTGGACCATAATTTTGGCCTCAAAATAATAGATAATAGAGAAGAATTATTAGATTTACAGCTGCTATAGAAGAATTGGATTCCTCTCCATCCTCTGGATGAGTAACATCTACCTCCAAAATAATGGTTGGTATATCACTCACTAAAGGTATCCTCCAGCTGAGATCATCCAAAAGCATAGTGTTTTTCCCACCCATTTGCAGAAAACATGAAACATCATACAATTACCATAATCCAAAGGTAAAGCACTGAATTATGAATAGTGGCATAACTCCTAGCTCTCTAAAAATATATGAATGCTCCATTTACAATTCCAAAAGAAATCTAAATTAAAGTATTACGAAAAATGAATCAAAATGACCCTGGCCACTAGACTGCTACATGAGGTTTTATCAATATACTTAAAAATTACAAAACTTACCTTTATATTGATCTTCAGAGAGACATTAGCCAGGTACTGTCTGCTTATTTTAAAAACATGCTTTGTCAAACAACACTGAGATATTATGCCAAGATCTATTTCACATATTCTTTTCAAATCTCCTGCATTCATGCCAACATTAAGGTACCCGTGTTAAAATGTTGTCAGTACGATAGTTTGTTTACTCAAACTATCCATTTTTTCACAGAATGACAAACACAATCAGAAGTGAACTACTTAAAGAGCTCTGTGTGCACTGAATAAAGGTTCTGTAGAACTAGATTGGGGCTGTATTTAATAAGCCTAATGCATTGACAGTACTAAATTTAGAATAATACTCACCATACAATGAACCATTGTTGTCAGGAAAAATGACTGAGTAACTCTAATTCCTTGCTTTTAAGCCTATTCATTGCCTCTTTATAAACATTTTTTACAGCCTTATCCACCTGTTCAGGCCATGCAATGTAGATTGAAATTACATGCTCAAGGTTGAACACCTACCACAAAATGACAAAAAATAATTAAATTTCCATTTTCTATGCTTCAGTATAAGATTAGATCAACTAGAAAACAATTCTGCGAGTATGAGAAAAAAAATATAAACAAACAGAAGTAAGCATTAAATGAATATAAAATATTCATATAATTGGGTTTCATGATGGAGAAAGCTACCATGGCTGAGGCCTTTGTTGTGTTGGCCACCCATAACTTCCATTCAGGTAAAAAGATACTATTGTATTAAGTAATATTATTTATTAAGAGATCAACTGCATGCTATATATGTTTTTTTGTAATAGGCAAGGCTGCAGCTACCAAGGCAGAAGAATTGAATATTAGAAAGGGTAATGATAGAGTACAATTTGCACAGTTGAAGGGAATGGAAGACATCCTTTCATTGGGTTTAGTTCAGGCAGGATTCCAAGTTAGTAAATATCTTCCATTTAGGCTGGTGGATCATGTCATACCTTAACTCATCAAAAGAAAACAAAGGACTTTTGTCCACAACTGTTGTAGACCGTCAACACATGCGCACACAGATTTTGTACGCTTGCTTCCTCTCCCCCCTCTCCTAGGCTTCCAATGCGGCAAAATCAAAACAAATTATCGAAACAATCCATAGTTATCAATATGGTGAATTTAAGCAAAATAAATGGCTAACACTTACCTAATGTTGTGTCCTGGTCCACATTTGATGGTTTGAATATTAACATTGTATGTCCTAGACTCCTTGGACGTAATGGAGATGCAATCATCCCCTCTACAGTAGCAGTTAAACATATAAATAAGAAAGGAAGTTTACAAGGAAACAAGTGTTTATTTGTAATGCCTCACCGTGCAAACCCCAAAGGAACAACTAAACACAACAATTTTTATTTTTTAAAAGAACATAATAAACGTACTTAAGTATTTCAACCTAACAATGTTCTGAGTTGCACAACTAAATCCCTTGGGGTACACGAGGTGACATTACTACACTAACCCCAAACAAAGATAATAGATTAAACAATAACTAAACAATTACGTAAAACCATTCATCATGACATCAATTAAAACGTTCATTCACAATATCAAGACAAATGTGAATATACCAAATAAAACCATACATACATACGACAATAAATGAATCATCAAGATATAAAGTATATATATTTCGATAGATACAACTCAACATAATCAGTAATTACAAATGATAGTTCCTAAATGATTACATAACCTGAATATACATTGCATCAATCTAATAGTACAACACAATGAACATATAAACAGTTTACATCAAGGTCTTCCCAACACATGTGGGAGACAATACATCAATAAATAAATTACATCTGAAGTATAAACATACATCTGGTACAAAGATCACTGGATCAATAGCATCTGCCAAAACCCTGCAATGAAAGAAACAACTGCATCCAAAGGGAACCCAACGAGGTGCGAAGCATGTTCCACCCAACCACCCCTGTGCTGGGAGTAAACAAGGAACGATCCCCGACCAAGCATGTCTAGCAGTAACACAAGACTAACTCTAGACAAGATAACATAATGTCACTAAACCACACTGAAAACTTAACAATGATAATTAACCAAAAGACATAACAATAGACCACCTCGAAACATAACAATAAATCACTTTCCAAAAATTGCAACAATAATTCATGAAACACATCATCAATAAATCTCAAGTCATAATATAAAATGTCTACTTCCAGAAGACTCCAATAAACAACACAAATGGAATGTTAGAGGAGAGTGTCATCGCATGGCTTAACATGGATTATCTAAACAACCTATCACAAGGTGCCACCTTCATCTATACATGGATTATCCAAACAACCTAGTTCAAAGTGTCGCCTCCATCTATGGTTCTCCTGACAGCCTATTTCAAGGCGTCGCTCCATAGGGTTACTCATGTGGAATCGTTAACCTTTCGTGAAGACAAGGAAACGATCTTGCTAACCACGGCCTTCTCTGTCCCCTTTAGTCTGTGATAGCACTAATAGATGGACGAGGCATCACAATTATCTTATTAATGTTTAAACCCCACCCATGATTAATTACTTAGGTTATCACTGATTACTCTAACTCCATGTGGGTTACCCTGACAGCCCCTTTGTGCATCAGCCCCCACTTAGAGCCACTCTCTCTAATACACCCAACACAAAATACCCAACAAAAAAGGATTGTACCAACCAGAACACATAACCAACAAATAGAACACCCGCGAGGCATAACCATCTCGCCCACAATCATATGCATAACATTCACAAAACGGTACAATCCAAGTGTACATTAACATCGCAACCAAAGCCAAAACATAAGGACAGCTCTCTTTTTCCACATTGTACCCATTGGGTTAATTTAATGCTCGCCTTGTCTTGCTGAAGCAGGTGGAATCGAGACTTTAATCTTGCAAATCCTGCATACAAATAAACATCAAGTAACACATATATATAATTGAAAACATCATTTCGTGAGAAGGAATTGCAGCATAGCAGGGCACTCGTAAATGAGTGGTGCTACACTGTCCGCTCACCTAAACTATACTAACAAATACAACATTAGATGTAAAGTAATAATTCTAACTAATTGATCACATCATAAACTAATTACTAAACCATTGCATCACAAAGTATTACTGAACTCAAATTAAACATCATAGAATCCCAACATCAACATATATAATATTAAGGAAAAATCCATTGCATAATCAAATAATCTAAACACCTCATAAAGTATCATAAATCATCATAATAATGTCAAATGTAGCAATCAACTAAACTATGCATCCACACACACCAAATCGGTGAACTAATCACCATCACAAACCAGTATCACACTAACACATAAGAGTAACAGATAATAGCAAAGAGTATCAGCAACATGGGGGTATTACTTTATTGCAAATTTTGATGAGAAGGAAAACTCTTGTTATTTTTTTTTTTAGAAATATGAAATATGATTTGAAATATTGATGAAAAATTTAAAATGATAAAAGTCAAAAACATCATGAATTGTAAGAATCAAATATCTTTAATTGCACAAGGAAAATGTCAAATTACATCTAGAAAAATGAAAATAAACCAAACCATCACTATCCCTTGCAACTCTACCTATTCCTATTTTCTTATCAATTTTTAATTTATATTTTTTCACTTCACCTCTCTAAATTAAAAGATCTTAAAAGTATCTTTTTTTCCCGCAAATATAAACCCAAATAAACCTTAAAAATATCTGTAATTTATGATAAAAGAAAAATCTGCAGAGCTTTTAGAAATTGAAGGAGAGATGGATTGCCTGTTGCAATGTCACAGTTATAAACATTAGCATCGGTAACCCCCTGTAGATGAATTCCATCAGTGTTTGGGCTATCTTCTGGAGCTTTTATGGTAAGTACTAAGTGCAGTCAAATGGACTGCAGAGGAGTAGAATCTGGCAAGATGCATATGTTGGCTATTCACAAATTGCAGATTTGTCACCACAACATTCTTGCAATAATGAATATACATTGCCTGAAAGGAAGAACAAAGCAGTGAAAACTTAGCAAAGAATCTCATGAAAAAGCAGTAAAAACTTGGCAAAGAATCTCGTGAAAAAGAAATGAAAACTTGGCAAAGAATCTCATGAAAGAGCAGTGCTTTTGGATTTCAACTAACCAAAGAGTGATTTTTCTCAACTCAGGAAACATACCGTGGCTGCCTTCTTGCAAGGCTCATATCCATACACCATTAAAAAATGTGTTAGATTGAATGCTAGTATTATAATGTATATATATATATATATATATATATATTTGGTGAGAAATCCAATCCGATACAATATCTTCTTTTCATGATGGATTATGAGTGTGATTTGAAATGTCAATATCAAATAAATATGATTAAATCTAAAAACACTTTATACACTAATTTCATTTAATATAGAAAACTCATACCTATTATTATCAATAAATTAGTTAAAATATCAATTGCTTGAAAACCCTTTCTATATCTCCATAAAACTTACATTTTTCTTGTTAACTTTGCAAGATTTTTCCCACCAAGCATGACCTTGCCCATCTATGACACCTCCGCCACCTATATGGAGGCCAGAGATTCCTGAGAACTCAAGCCATTTACTTGTATCTCCCTTTTTCCATGTAGATTGTCGTGGAGCAACTATTACTCCTCAAATCTGTAGAACAAATGCACTCACAACATAAATTATGTTGGAAAGAAGTCACACCCAAATCAAAGATGGACAGGTCTTAAAAAATAAAACATTCCAACAGCAAATAAAATGTCTTAGATTAGAATCCTAACTGATCCACAAAAAGCTCAACAAACAACCAAATAACTGAGATACTAAACAAGTAATAAAAGCTGCATCTTCTTACATGGACTGAAACAGGTGACTTGCAAGGCCCAGAAAATATGGTAGGATTGACCAGAAGTTTCTTTCCATTTGGCACCACCATCTTCCCATTAGATGACGACTTGCATGTTGCCTCCCAAGCTTTCATGAAAGCCTAAAGATGAATCCCAAATCATCATTAGATTTAAAATTGCCTTATGCGCATCAGGTAAGAACAGACAGACCGATAAACATCTTGTAATTATTTTACTAAAAATTTTGTGTTGCTGTAAATCTTATGATGTGTGTGCATGATCCAACAAGGAATTGAACAGAAGACTGCAGGCGGTTATCGCAGGGTGATACAAAGAAATACGCTACTGCCTTTCGTTTCTACAAAAATGTGGCTCGAAATGAAAATGAATTTTCAAATGTTTGTAATGAAAGCCCAGATCAAAGGCCAACCTTTTTCCTTGCATGGCTGAAAGTCTATGTAATTGGTGTTCATACTTGAATACAAAACGACTTCATCTTTTATTTTAAAGATTATTTGAGTGACCTATGCGTGAGATTTGAGTTATGGATATTATTATTTATGGTGTTTTGAAAATCAAATAATGTTCTTAAATATCCAATTAAAAATAATTTGTTTCTTTCTAACCTTACCTACAAGCAGGTCTGAAATTTGATCTTCTATTTGAAATTTTTAAATATATATAGAATATTCATATGACTAATGACATACAATGAATATTCAAATGACTAATGACATACAATAGAGAAATTAAATGAATATAGTGAGTAAAAACCACGAATATGAAGTAAGCAGTGGAATTATGAAATATGATTATCTAATGTTTTAAACTCTAAAGTATAAAGTACCAATATTTACTGAAATGGGTTGTTAGTAATGGTTATAATTAGGGGTTTCAATAAATTTTATAGGATAATTTACACGATTTTGTAGTTAGATTTATTATGAGAAATAATGATTCAAATGTCTTGGTATGTTTACTTGGGGAGCCAAATATATAAGAATCTTGATATTGTGTTTTAGTGATGACAGTTTTAGTCATCTTATATTTGGCCAGCTTGTTTGCCATAACACGGTCTTTCACTGGCAAAAAGATGGCTCAAAGTGTTTTTGTTTTTGTATAATTCTTCAACACAAAAAAGAAGGTTCTGAACAATAGATGTTTTCTAGACACAAATGGTGGTTTGACCATATATAGGATGTTGGAATGTTAACCCTAACTACTGCCGTCACCTCCTGTCATTGCTCGCAATATCGCAATCAATAAAATAACCATCGCGATACCACGGGAGACTTCCGTAATATTTTGTTTTATTTTAATTGACAGCTGTTTACCGCCGTTTACCGCGTCGTCAACTAATCGCTGCCCGCAATATCGCAATATGGATTTTACCCATTGCGATACCGTGGGGAACCTTCTCCAAGCCGCCACCACCAATAGATATTTCGAGATGTGAAAAATTTAATATTTAAGTTTTATATTGTTGTAAAGGACGCTTTATTAAATGCCTGTTGACGGGAAAATGTTAGTTAGGTATTTTTGTAATAAATTTTTGTCGGGCCTTCTCATCCGTGAAAAATATTCACGTGACTTTTACCTATTCATATATTCTTGTATATGTAATATTATTTTTGTGACATTGAATGTGAATGTGAGAAAACAGAAATTTACGAGCAGCAGCTCTGTGTTGAAGAAATTAATATTCTTAAGTTTTATTTTTACTATGTGAATTCTTCTGCCTCTGGCCTTCACGTGGTATCAGAGCAAGTTTGATTATCAGAGTCAATTTATCAAAGCAGATAATCTGGGTAAATTTCAAAAATGGCAGCAAGCACAAGCTTGACAAACCCACAAATTCCACAATTTAATGGGAAGAATTATGAGTACTAGTCAATTACCATGAAAGCACTATTTAGCTCACAAGATATATGGGATTTAGTAGAGAATGGATTTTCAGAGCCAGCAGATGCAGTTGCATACAATACTTTAACACAAGCAGAGAAAGACTTATTAAAAGACACAAGGAAGAAAGATTCAAAGGCTTTATTTTATCTATTTCAAGCTGTACATGAGAGTATTTTTCTAAGGATTTCAATAGCAACAAAGTCCAAACAAGCATGGGACATACTTCAAACAGCCTATCAAGGCATGGCAAAAGTTAAAACAACAAAGCTACAAATGCTGAGAAGAGTTTTTGAAATAATATGTATGAAGGACAATGAATCTATAGATTCATTCTACACCCAAATCATTGGGGTGGTTAATCAAATTAGGTCTCATGGAGAGAATCTGGAAGATACCAAAGTTGTTGAAAATATTTTAAGGAGTTTTCTCACAAAATTTCTACCGGTTGTAGTTGCTATAAAGGAGACAAAGAATCTCTCACAGTGCTCAGTTGATGAGCTGTATGCATCTCTAATTTCTCATGAACATAGGCTGAAAAGGTCAGCAGATACATCACTAGAGCATGCATTCAAAACTCAAGCTTCAGTCAGTTAAGGAAGAGGCAGAGGTAGATCAAGAGGAAGAGGAAGAAACTCTTACAGAGGTGAAAGATACAGTCTATCAAGCTCAAGTGGAAGAGGCAGCAATCAAGGCTCAAGCCAAAACCCAACACAAAATCAGTCACAAAATCAAAGGTATGATAAATCTCAAGTCCAATGTCACTACTGTAAAAAATATGGGCATTATATGGATGAGTGTAGAAAGAAGCAGTATGATAATAATAGACAAAATGCAAATTTTTCAAGAGAAGGTCAAAATCAAATTCAGATAAGAGCACAATGTTTTTAGCTTGTAATGTTGCTCAAGCAAATGAAAAAGATGTATGGTTTTTAGATTCAGGCTGTAGCAATCATATGACAGGGAATCTAGAAATGTTTTCAAGTTTAGATGAGAATGTAAAGTCTGATGCTACATTGGGTAATGACAACAAAGTGTCAGTCAAGGGAAAAGGAGATGTCAATATTCTAACTAAACAAGGGGAGAAAAAGTATATTTCAAATGTGTATTTTGTGCCTGGTCTGAAACATAACTTAATGAGTGTAGGAAAACTGGTTCAAAAAGGGTATAGAGTAACCTTCAAGAATGGTCTGTGCACAATTTTAGACAAATACCCAAGCAACCAGCTTATTGCAAAAGTCAGAATGACAAACGACAGAATGTTTCCCTTAAAGATAAGGCCATATTTGAATATAAATTATGCTCAAGCACAACACTTAATGAGTTCACAAGTGGGTAGAGAAGAAACTACAGCAGTAGTGCAGACAATCTTTCAAGCTGAGATAAAAGATGAAAACTGGTTATGGCACCTGAAATTTGGGCATCTCAACTTTGGAGGTTTAAATTTACTTCATAGGAAAGGCATGGTCAAGGGACTACCTTTAATAGAAAAACCAGAAAGGGTTTGTGAAGGGTGCATTTTAGGAAAACAATATAGAGAATCATTTCCAGCAAGAAAGTCAACTAGAGCAAAAGCCCCTTTGGAAATTATACATTCAGATTTGTGTGGACCAATGCAAACACCTTCAATAGGTGGTAGTTTTTTATTTTCTGACATTTATTGATGATTATTCAAGAGAAACATGGGTTTATTTTCTAAAGCAGAAAAATGAAGTGTTTGATCTGTTTCGTCAGTTCAAGAATTTGGTTGAAAAACAAAGTGGTTATTATATCAAAGTGTTGAGAACAGATAGAGGTGGTGAATATATTTCAAGAGAATTACTTTAATTTTTACCAAAGATCATGGAATTCTAAGCGGTTTCACAACTAGATACACACCTCAACAAAATGGTGTATTTGAGAAAACAGGAAATGGCTAGAAGCATGTTGAAAGCCAAACATTTGTCAAATGAATATTGGGCAAAAGAAATTTCTTGTGCAGCCTATATAATGAATAGGTGTCCAACAAAAAGTGTCATGAATATAGTACCTGAAGAAGCATGGACAGGAAGAAAACACAGTGTTACTCACATGAGAGTATTTGGATGTGTAGCATATGCACATGTGTCTGATGAATTGAGAAGGAAACTAGATAACAAAGGAGAAAATGTCGCCATATTTGACTGGATCTGATGAAGAATCAAAAGCTTATAAACTATAAATCAACAACAAAGAAAGTTATAATTAGCAGAGATGTACAATTTGTAGAAGATGAAGCATGGGATGGAAGCATAGAGAAGACAGTCAATATTTCAGCTAGTATACCTCAAGAGGAGAATGAAGTTTCAGCATCAACAAATATTCTAGCTATTGTGACTCCTACCACTCCCATTCAAGCTCAGCAAAGTAGTCCACAAGTGACACCAGCATCGACTATAAGAACAGCCTCATGCATTCAAGGAAGCAGTCCAACAAGAGGACAACAAACACCATCTACAACATGACCATCGGGTCCACTTTCCACAAGTTCAAGTGATATGTCAAATCCTACATTGGCAAGTCTGAGAAGACAGAAAATTAGAAGCATAAGAGATATATATGAGCAAAATGAAGGTGAGAATAATTCAGATCAAATTTTTCTTTCTGCATTTTATTCTCAAATAGAAGATCCAGTTCATTTTGAAGATGCGGTCAAAGATGATAAATGGGTAAGTGCTATGGATGAAGAGATTGAAGCAATTGAAAAGAATCAGACATGGGATCTAGTCAGTCTTCCAAAAGACAAAGATGTCATTGGAGTGAAATGGATTTATAAAACTAAATTGAATGAAAAAGATGAAGTTCAGAAGCTTAAAGCAAGATTGGTTGTAAAGGGCTATTCACAACAACCTGGAATTGATTACAATAAGACATTTGTACATGTAGCACGATTGGATACTATAAGGATGATTTTAGCTTTAGCAGCTCAGAATAAGTGGTCTGTATCTCAAATGGATGTAAAGTCATCCTTTTTAAACGGTTATTTAAAAGAAGAAGTTTATGTGGATCGGCCACTTGGGTATGAAATTCTGGGTCAAGAAGACAAAGTTTACAAATTGAAAAAGGAACTATATGGATTGAAGCAAGCCCCAAGAGCTTGGTACAGCAGAATATATAGTTATCTTTTGCTAAATGGATTTAATAGATGTAGCAGTGAGTCCACACTGTATACAAAAATGAATGAAGAAGGTGAAATACTGATAGTATGCTTATACGTTGATGATTTAATCTTCACTAGGAATTTGTCAATTGATCTGTTCAAGGCAGACATGAAGAAAGAATTTGAAATGACAGACTTAGGTCTGATGAAGTATTTTTTGGGCATTGAAGTGAATCAAAATGAAAATGGTATTTTTATTTCACAGTCAAAATATGCAAATGACAGTTTGAAAAGGTTTAATATGATGAAGTGCAAACCAGCACCAACACCTACAGTGACAGGTTTGAAACTAAGCAAGGATGATAGAGGGTCTAATGTTGATCCAACTTTGTTTAAGAGGCTTGTTGGAAGTCTCATGTATCTCACAGCCACAAGGCCAGACATTATATATGGAGTAAGTTTGATTTCTAGGTTTATGGAAACACCAAAAGACACCCATTGGAAAGCTGGGAAGAGAATTTTAAGGTATGTAAGTGGAACAAAAAATTTTGGCATTAAGTATTCAAGTTCAGATGAGTTCAAACTCATAGGATACATAGACAGTGACTGTGCTTGCAGCATTGATGACAGAAAAAGCACGTCTGGTTATGTATTTAATTTTGGGACAGGGGTTGTCTCATGGTCTTCAAAGAAGCAGCTAATAGTCTGTCTTTCATCAGCTGAAGCAGAGTATGTGGCAGCCACAAGTGCAGCTTGCCAAGTAGTCTAGATGAGAAGAATTTTGAAAGAATTGCAAAATGAACAATTGGAGGCAACAAAAATTTACTGTGATAATAATTTAGCCATAGCTCTCTCAAAAAATCCAGTCTTTCATAAGAGAAGCAAGCATATTGATACCAGGTATCACTTCATCAGGAAATTAATTAACAATGGTGACATATTTTTAGAGTTTTCCAGATCAGAAGAGCAAAGTGCAGATATTTTTACAAAGGCACTAGGAAGAGATAATTTCATCTTTCAAAGAAATAGATTGGGCATGCTGGATAGTGCAGTTATGTTTAAGGGGGAGTGTTGGAATGTTAACCCTAACTACTGTCGTCACCTCCTATCGTTGCCCACAATATCGCAATCAATAAAATAACCATCGCGATACTGCGGGAGACTTCTGTAATATTTTGTTTTATTTTAACTGTCAGCTGTTTACCGCTGTTTACCGCGCCATCAACTAACTGCTGCCCACGATATTGTAATATGGGTTTTACCCATTGCGATACCGCGAGGAACCTTCTCCAAGCCGCCATCGCTAGTAGATATTTCGGGATGTGAAAAATTTAATATTTAAGTTTTATATTGTTGTAAAGGACGCTTTATTAAATGCCTGTTGACGGGAAAATGTTAGTTAGGTATTTTTGTAATAAATTTTTGTCGGGCCTTCTCATCCGTGAAAAATATTCACGTGACTTTTACCTATTCATATATTCTTGTATATGTAATATTATTTTTGTGACATTGAATGTGAATGTGAGAAAACAGAAATTTACAAGCAGAAGCTCTGTGTTGAAGAAATTAATATTCTTAAGTTTTATTTTTACTGTGTGAATTCTTCTGCCTCTGGCCTTCATAGGAGTCTACCAATTGCAAAATATCTTTTATGCTACTTCTTTTCTCTAGGAGCTGATGACAGTCCCCAAAGGTACGGCGGTTAGTTAATCTCAACTGACTTTTCAATTTAAGTAATATAGTTGTAATTTTTACCCATTAAACTCTACTGGTTTTCTAAATGAGGTAATATATTTTTACAAAAAAGTAAATGGTTTTAAATAATATTAAGTCCATAGTTTATTTTCTTTTGGTTAAAGGATTTCTTCTGCTTTTGCATAACTGGTAGACCGAGTGAAAAACCTATTTTGTTATCATAAAGTTATCCCAAAAATCCAATTTGATGTTGTCCAAGATGTTGCAAAAGTTAAATACATAAAAATTGACTACCATTATTTATATTACTTCATTGGAAATGATCATTACAAAACTCTGATACCATTATTTAAACTGAAACCAACATGATCACACATTCTGAATTGGTAAGATGATCTCTATGTAACATCAAAATCCATGAACTCGTTTAAATTGAGCTCCAACATTAAGGTTTAATTATATTGGAAGACAGAAGAATATTCTAGGCAAAAGGTGAAGTTTTCAATAAGCCCTTCCAAACCACATAGAGAAAGCTCTAATCAGTGATTAATGTCACTATTATTATAGTTTGACATTTATAAGTTATTGCATCCAACATATGAACCCTAGAAAATATGAATACTCCATTATGCGAAAAAAAAATCATCAGAACTAATGAACAGGTTCAAGGACAGGAAGAATACCTTTATGTGATCAGTGTCAGACAATGGCCTTGTTACCACATCCTTATTTAAAAAATTTGCAACAAAATCAATCACAAGGAGTGGCTCAATTAAAGCAGTTGAAGACATATCTGCAAAATGGTAGGAAATGCATATTAATATTAAATTGCCATCCAAAAGCATTAATAAATATTCCAATACTGCTACAAGCGTAATCCAACAGTTTAAATGCAATTGAAAAATAGAGCTATGGCTAATACATGTTAATTGTATGTAGCTTAACCTTGGATGTGGAAAATTAGTAACTATATTAAGGGACAGGCCCATTTGAGCTGGCCTGATACTTTGATAAAACCACGCCAAGTTTCCAAACCCTCTCCTAGGTGTTACCGTCTCCCCAAATAGTAAAATGACCTTCCAACAAGACAATACCTAAAAATTCACATCCACATGGACCTTCAAGCTATCTCATATATTCAGCAATAAAAACACATGGCCTGCATTCCTATGAAAACACAGACATACAAGTAGACCCCCACTACATGTATCTGCATAGCCTATACATATGATGCATAACAAATGTATTTTTAACGTATATTACTGAAATGAATGAATGTTTATATAATAAGAAAAAGTGGCAAATGAATGTGTTTGAAAACCAAAACATATGTCTACCTGTGAGTTGACAATTCTATCAATATGATATCAAGCACCTGTAGAGCTTCCTGAGGAGTATTTGCTTGTCTACCAGCTAGAAACTACCCTAAATGATGCAAATATTCTTGTGTTGCAAACTTTATAACCACCTTGAATTGTCTTTCCTTAAATGTTGTCTTTGTTACTGAACAAAAGGCATTCTAGTCTATATATTCTAAATAAAAGCATCTTATCATGAAGTTTTAACCCCTAGATCATGAATCCATAAAGCAGCAAGATCACGTTCTGATTGCAGAGTCACATCTTTATCGCTCTATTTCAGTTAGTGGGGAAAATATGACTCATAAATGGAGGTGGAATTCCTATCATGCAATGTATAATGGAGCTGATGTTGGTATGGACAGTCAATAAGGTGTTGCAGAGAACATTTCACTTTTTCATCACAGTCACAATCCACTTATTTCCCTATAAGCATATAAATGGGAGAAGATTCATATGATAACCAAATGAATCGAATAAAAGCATGATAAGGTGTATAAATTTGATTCCACATTGAAAGTATGATCCTTGGTACATCTTATTGATCCTTGACAATGGTTTTTCAAGAGCAACAGTCTCACATGTGAGCAGGGTTCAAGCTAAAACCATTCAAGATTCACAGTCTAAAAGGTTTCAAGGAGCATTCCAAATGAGAGTTTGGATGCAAGGGTCATCTTTGTGTAGATAAAATAATTTTCTTTTTAGTTATGGGAAGGCTTGGAATAGCAAAAAGTGGGAAGTATCACACATGGAGGAAGTTATGATACAGGAATATAGTTGCTGATTAATTAGTTAGAAACCTGATTATTTTAAAGTTGATTACACAAACAGTAAAATTAGTGAAATAGCAGGCTTCAATTTTTCTTATGCCACTGGAACACTTCAAATTCCATTTATATTTATAATGTTAAAACTGATTGCATAGAAGTCACAACTAGATTATAGTAATAATGAACGGTGATTCCAATCATACATCATTCACTGGATTATGACTCATCTAGTGTGATAGCATTCATGGTGCTCCCTCCCATGTTTCAAACCTTGGACATTGTGTCCTTGTTGTTGAGAATCAAATAACTGATATATATGTAACAGTGAGAAGAGTAAGATAATACATGTAATAAGAGAAACATAATAAGATGAACACATTATTAAATAAGCAGACTTTTTTGGCAATAAAGAGAAGTCTCTATACTATGTGCAATATACATCTGAACATTTATTCAGCTGAAAGCAACTACCATGGTGACTTTTTTCATTATTGAATATAATTGTATCATGTAAATTTTACCCTTTATCTCATTTAGGAATATTTTAGTATTATCTATATTTCACTCTATTTAGCTTTGGTGGTAAAATGGGGTTGGTTGGGGGCAGTTGTTGCAAAACCAATTTCTTTGTACCTCATTAAGATACAGGAATTAGAAACTACTTTTTGATGAAGATGCCTGGAATCTGAAATAAAAATTTCATCTATATCAACAATCATTGAACTAATGCAGAAAAGTAAATGAGATTATATTAGCCATATAGAATTAAAATCTCAAGGCTGGTTGAATCAGGACGCATTATAGGTTGCTATTTTAAAAATCCATAATATGATATTAAATCTGTACACATCCAGTGTAATGGACATGCCTGCAGGGTGTAACACCCCTTCATTTGGGCTCTTTGATCGACAGTGTTTTCTTTGTAATGGTTGTGTTTGATTATGCTTTGACTTTGGAACTTGGTTGCTTTTGACTGCTATCTGTTAAACGATGTGAATGATATATTTTTATGTGATGATTATTTTACTCTGATGTTACCTTTATGGCATGTTTTGGATTAATCTAACAAATAACTGATTTAATGATGTTTTATGCTTGTGATCATATCATTTATGTTAGAATCATTAGTTATTAATTGTGTAATGGTGAAGGGGATGGGATTGTATCACTCGCTTGCGAGTGCCCTACGATTCTGAGATTTCCTCTTCATGGTGTGTTTGATCATATTATATATATATGCATGTTCGATGTACCCCTTTGTTGCAGGATGCAGGTACAGGACATCGACTCCACCTGGTTCCACAGGTCTGAGTGTGTCCCTTGTCCGATGGAAATCGACTGGGAGATAGTAGCTAGGTTTTTCTATGTCAAGCCACCACCCTAGTTACAGTGTGTCGTCGGGTTGTAGTCGGGTTGGTTGTTATGTTGCCATGTCTCTGTGTTCTTTATTTAAATTCAAGTTATAAATGGCTTGTGTTGTTAAACTGTTGTTTAAGTTTATTTTGTTGTAATGCTAGGAATGTTATTTACTTTATTAATTAATTTAATTTAATTAATAAAATAATCTAATCTTGGATTAGATTTATTTTATTGATTAATTAAATTAATTGTGTGGAATTGATTAAGTTACTATTTTGAATTAAAAGTGTTAAAAGCTTTAATTTCTTTTGTTTGAAAATAAAATTTTAAAAAGTATTGAATTCTATTTAGAAATTGGAATTTTGTTTTGAATTATTTAAAATTCAAAATATCTTAAAAATGCAATAACTTTAGGTGAAAAAGATATTTTAGGGGAGTTGACTATATTTGGGGAACATATTTTTTGGGAGAAAAAAGATGTGAGGGAAAAACAAAACCCTCTTTTTGAAGGAAAATTGATTTGTTTATTGTGGGAGCAATCGGGTATGAAATTGCATGGGATCAATTGTATTTGGATAGGAATGGGGAAAGGAAGTGATGGTTGCGATCTTATGTGCTCTCGTTGCTTATGTGCAAACATCCTCTCATTTGAATTTTTTGCTTGTGAATGGAGGTATTTTATCATTTCTTCATATTTACTTGATCTTAAATGGTTTGAATGATTCTAATTGTATTGGTAGTATGTTGGAATCCTTTCATGTATTTTATTTGAGTCAAGTTGATAGTGTAGAATTTAATTTGAGAATTTTTTGAGAATTTTTCCAAATATTAGGTTACCATGCCCAATTTTTAATTAGAGGCTCAAATTGGTGTTTTTATGTTAAAAGTGTGTTGTTGGGCACTTTTGGATAAAAAAGGTATTCTTACATTTTTAATTTTTTTAATTTTTAATTTTAAGCTTTTTCATACTTCATCAATGGTGGAACCTAGATATTTGTGAAAATTGGTTTAAAATTGGTTGGTGTTTTTTATGTTAAAAGTGTGTTGTTGGGCACTTTTGGAACAAAAGGGTATTCCTACATTTTTTATTTTTTTTATTTTTAATTTTAAGTTTTTTCATACTTCATCAATGGTGGAACCTGGATATTTGTGAAAAGTGGTTAAGAAGTGGTTGGTGTTTTATGTTAAAGAGGAGTGTGTTGTTACAGGGCTTTTAGACAAAGGTATTCTTACATTTTTTATTTTTTTTATTTTAAATTTTAAGCTTTTGCATACTTCATCAATGGTGGAACCTGGATATTTGTGAAAATTGGTTTAAAATTGGTTGGTGTTTTTTATGTTAAAAGTGTGTTGTTGGGCACTTTTGGATCAAAAGGGTATTCTTACATTTTTTATTTTTTATTTTTAAACTTTTCATACTTCATCAATGGTGGAACTTTGGATATTTGTGAAAAGTGGTTTAAAATTGGTTGGTGTTTTTTATGTTAAAAGTGTGTTGTTGGGCACTTTTGGATCAAAAGGGTATTCTTACATTTTTTATTTTTGAATTTTAATTTTAAGTTTTTTTTCATACTTCATCAATGGTGGAACCTGGATAATTATGAAAATTGGACATTGTTTAAAAGTGGATTTTTGAGAATAATATTTCATATTATAATAGGGAATGATAGAAAATGCATATGAATTCTTTGAATGGGATCATTTCAGATCTGTCTGCTTGTTCAAATTTCTGATTTGTTATTATAGTGGGTAGGATGTTATTTTAAAGATCTTATATTCTACTACCTTAAATGGTGAATAGGGAATTATGGTTTTTTTTATATATTGCAAAGAATAGTTAAGGTTCATGAAATTTATATTGTTTAGAACTTATTTGTATCGTTAATAGATTAAGTATATGATGAATATATGTACATTGGTTTTCGTTTTATGAGAAAATATTGTTTGCTGAAATACATCTTTAATTATTTAAAGAACGTGTGTGTATATGATTGTTTATTTAATTGATTTCTTGTTGGTATTGTATGGGCAATATTGTTATGTTTGTGAGTGTGCTTTGATTGTGTTGGGTTTTGTTCCTTGAGGCTAGGGACTCTTTGATTGTGTTATTAATTCGTATTGGGCTTGTTGATCATGTAAATCTTCCAGTTGTGTTTTCTTGAGATGATGTTATGTCTCTTGTGTTTTGTTATTGTCTCTCTTGGGTAGTGCATGAGATATGCTTCAAAAGAAACCTGGTTACTATGAACGGGTTGTGTGACCTTATGGTTTAAGGTTGAATCTTGTTATTAGTTCTTTATGTGGGTTGTCATTATGTTAGTCAACCTTGTGTTAGCCTTGGGTAGTGCACGCTTTGGTTTTAGTTTTGGACATCCATAGTGATGTGTTACCTGTTGAGGTGTATTGATTATTTGTGATAAGTGTTAGTGCATTGTCTACCCTTGGCATGTGGTTGAGTTATGTGTTGTCGATAGGGGAGTGGCTTTCAATGAGCGCTGGGCCCAAAGTGTTTCCAGGACAACTCGTGTGAGAGTCAGTTAATTAAGTGAAAATTAAATAACTTACTAGGGAGAGAGTAGCTTTGAACATTAATAAGATAATTAAGCCTCGCTCATTGGCTCAAGGGCTTGTACGAGACTTGAGATGAGTCGGGAAGGCCTGGAATGGCAAGATCATTATCTTGTCTTCTCGAAAGATAACCGATTCCGCTCTGGTGTGCATATGGCGCCAGGTTCGTGAGAGGTTACCAAGATATCCCTAGAGGGGGGTCGGGACCTAGGAAGAACACCATTTGATAACAAATGCAGCCTTTGTGATGACACTCCTCCTATGACAGCAATCGGTATGGTGTTGTACTATTGGTTTATTTTGTACATTGATTGTACTCAATTTTGTATTGTGGAAGCATTGTAACCACGATGTTAAGTGATGTGGTATTTGTTCTTGTTTCAGTTCAATTGTGCTAGCCTGTGTCTAGAGGTAGATGGTCTTGTCTAGGAAATCCTTGTTACTATCTCCTAGCACGGGGGGTGAGCCTTTTGGTTTCACTTGGTTGGGTGGAACGTGCACCTTCCTCTCTTGGTTTTTTTGCTCTTGCTCGTGGGGCGAGTCTTTCATGTTGGAGAGCTCATTGGATGCAGTTGCTTTTCTAGCTTCGTTCTTTTCAGTTGATCTTATATTCTTTTACCCCTCATTTGTCATCGAGGTGGAAGTTGTAATTTGTAATCTTGCTTTTGGAATTACCTCATTCGGGGAATGAGAGTTGTAGTCATATTGTTTAAATATTGTTAATTGGCATCATTTGATATTTCTTATCCTTGTTGTAATTTATCTTGTATGGAATGTATATGATCTCATTTCTTAAGTGATTAATGTTTTGGTTTCAATTCATGTTAGTTGTTGTTTGGGTTTTAAAGTAATCTCAGTCTCATGGCCTTAGAGGTTGTTGGCAATGTGTATTCATCTTACATATTATTTGTACTTAAACTAAAAAAAATTGGTGCATTTAAGTAGTGAATTGCAACTTCCTCTAGGGTTGCGTGGCAGGGCATTACACATGGTATCAGAGCCTAGGTTTAAACACTGGGAACTCTTGGATTATGTTGGACCCATTATGTTGTAAGTTGTGTAGGTTTATACTCTAGGCACTATGATCCCATTGTATTGAACTAGTTGTTTTTCTCTTTCGTGTTGTTTTCCTTTTGGGTTGATTTCTCTTGTTTGCCCAGAAGTTGTCGTTAAGTGGTATAGGTCCAATGGTGCAGGAAACCAGTGGAAAAGATAGGATCCTTGGTGTAGTGTGCAATGCACCGATATCCTTTCTATTGGAAGAATGCATTATGGATGATTGTGTAGTGTGTGATTTTGATGTGTTGTGTGTGGTGGACAACAATCAGTTTTGTTGGTGTTTCCACCCTTGCATGTCTTTTGTTGAATGCTTTTGTGAGGGTTAGGCTCGCAAGCCTACCAAGAGGTGTGTTTTGTTTGGCTTCCTTCTTGTTGCTTGGCTCTTTCATTGTGTAAAGGGCTGAGACCCTTGAGTGGTTCTTGAGTATGGTTGTAGTGTGTTTGTTGGTGGGTTGCAGGTGACATGTGTCGCCTAAAATTTCCCTTGCTTGGTTTCTTTGTTCGTGTTCTTGGAAATTTTGTGTGACCTTGAAGGTGCCAAGAAGTTCCTTTTGTGTGCATTCTCCTTTGGAGTTCTGTTGTTTCTCTTCACCATGCAAGTTTTTGGTGCATGTATTCTAGTGCTTTACCCCCTTACGTTAATGATTACTTGATTGACCCTATGTGGTTTTGAAGTTTCTTTTCCATGTATATTTTATTGAGATTATAAATATGGTAATGAAAATGATTGATCATGTTGTTAGTTCATAGAGTTTTTGCAGAATCTCTTTTGATCGATGCACTTGTGTGAAAGTGATTATATGATGATGAGACCATGTTTGCAATAGTGCTTATGTTAGAATTGTAAATTCTTCTCTCTCCTTCCCTCTCCTCTCATTGGTTTAAGAAAGATGCCTGTCCTTGAGTGTGTGGTGTATTGAAAACCCATAGTATGTGGTATCTTATGAGAAAATGTTTATGTATTCATGAAGGTTTGTTTCCTAGATCAAACCTTGGGTAAAGGACCTAAGTCCCCAAGTTGCATTCATAATCATGGAAAATGTTTAATCTGAATAGGGAATCATTTTGCAGTAAGTAAAAGTTTAGAGAAAGAAAAGGATTAGTGAAACCATTGCATGTTAATGATAATTACGTAATAGGTGCATCTTGTTGGTGAGGCCTATAGACCCCAACTTTATTGTTAAGTTTTAAGAAAATCATGTTGATGTTAGATTATTGTACTTAGATTCAAAATGCAAAATGTTAAATGAATGTTGAAGTGATAATGTCGCATACCTTGGCTTGAGTAAACTTTGTAATGTTATCACACTATATGTGATTGTATGGAGTTTGTGCTAGAAGGGGGGGTACTTCTAGGCCAGGGAATGCTTGGCCTTAAGCGAGGGAGATGCCAACACTCAACCGTTTTGGCTCTTTGATCGGCAGTGTTTTCTTTGTAATGGTTGTGTTTGATTATGCTTTGACTTTGGAACTTGGTTATTTTGACCGCTATCTGTTAAATGATGTGAATGATATATTTTGATGTGATGATTATTTTACTCAAATGCTACCTTTAAGGCATGTTTTGGATTAATTTAGCAAATAATTGATTTAACGATGTTTTATGCTTGTGATCATATCATTGATGTTAGAATCATTAGTTAGTAATTGTGTAATGGTAGAAGGGATGGGATTGTATCATAAGCAGAACCCCTCTGATCCCAGTTTCCTCTTCATGGTGTGTTTGATCTATTATATATATATACCATGTTCCATGCCTTGTTCTTACCGAGATCACGGTCACAGGACACTCCGGCTCACAGTTCCATAGGTGCGAGTGTGTGTCCTTGTGGAGTAAAATCGATCGGGAGATAGTAGCTAGGTTTTTCTATGTCAAGCCACCACCCTAGTCACAGTGTGTCGTCGGGTTGTAATCAGGTTGGTTGTTATGTTGTCATGTCTCTGTGTTCCTTATTTAAATTCAAGTTATAAATGGCTTGTGTTGTTAAACTGTTGATTAAATTTATTTGGTTGTAATGCTAGGAATGTTATTTACTTTATTAATTAATTTAATTTAATTAATAAAATAATCTAATCTTGGATTAGATTTATTTTATTGATTAATTAAATTAATTGTGTGGAATTGATTAAGTTATTATTTTGAATTAAAAGTGTTAAAAGCTTTAAATTGTTTTGTTTGAAAATAAAATTTTAAAAGGTATTGAATTCTATTTAGAAATTGGTATTTTGTTTTGAGTTATTTAAAATTCAAAATATCTTCAAAATGCAATAACTTTGGGTGGAAAAGATTTTTAGGGAAGTTGACTAAATTTGGGAAACATATTTTTGGGAGAGAAAATGTGATAGAAAAACAAAACCCTCTTTTTGAAGGAAAATTGATTTGTTTATTGTGGGAGCAATCGAGCATGAAATTGCATGGGATCAACTGTATTTGGATAGGAATGGGGAAAGGAAGTGATGGATGGGATCTTACGTGCTCTCGTTGCTTATGTGCAAACATCCTCTCATTTGAATTTCTTGCTTGTGAATGGAGGTATTTTATCATTTCTTCATATTTACTTGATCTTAAATGGTTTGAATGATTCTAATTGTATTGGTAGTATGTTGCAATCCTTTCATGTATTTTATATGAATCAAGTTGATAGTGTAGAATTTATTTTGAGAATTTTTCCAAATACTAGGTTACTGTGCCCAATTTTTAATTAGAGGCTCAAATTGGTGTTTTTATGTTAAAATGTGTTGTTGAGCACTTTTGGATCAAAAGGGTATTCTTACATTTTTTATTTTTGAATTTTAAATTTTAAGCTCTTCATATTTCATCAATGGTGGAACCTGGATATTTGTGAAAATTGGTTTAAAATTAATTCGTGTTTTATGTTAAAAGTGTGTTGTTGGACACTTTTGAATCAAAAGGGTATTCTTACATTATTTTGTTTTTGAATTTTAAATTTTAAGCTTTTTCATACTTCATCAATGGTGGAACCTGGATAATTGTGAAAATTGGACTTTGTTTAAAAGTGGATTTTTGAGATTAATATTTCATATTATAATAGGGATGATAGAAAATGCATATGAATTCTTTGAATGAGATCATTTCAGATCTATTCGCTTGTTCAAATTTCTAATTTGTTATTTTAGTGTAAAAATGTCATTTGATTTACTTTTGAGAATTTGCAAAGAATGGTAATAATTTAAATTGATTACCTGCAATGTGTCCTCACGTGACTTGGATTTAAGAAATCCTAATATTAGCTTATTTAGCAGCTTAGAATGTTTTCTAGTGGTGTTTACATTCATTCTCGGTTTATGGGCAATATTTTATGATTGTATATTTGTGAGTGTACTTTGGTAGTACTAAGTTTGGTTTCCAGAGGTTAGGGAACCCTTGATCGAGTTGTCTATTCTTTTGGAGTTATTTGTTTATGTAAGCCTTCTAGTTGTGTTATCTTGAAGTGATGTTATGTCTCTTGTGTTTTGTTATTGTCTCTCTTGGGTAGTGCATGAGATATGCTTCAAAAGAAACCTGGTTTCTATGAACGGGTTGTGTGACCTTATGGTTTAAGGTTGAGTCTTGTTATTAGTTCTTTATGTGGGTTGTCATTATGTTAGTCAACCTTGTGTTAGCCTTGGGTAGTGCACTCTTTGGTTTCAGTTTTGGACATCCGTAGTGATGTGTTACCTGTTGAGGTAAAATACTATTTGTGATAAGTGTTAGTGCATTGGTTCACCCCTGGGTAATATGTGTTGAGTTATGTGTTGTCGATAGGGGAGTGGCTTTTCAACGAAGGCCGCCCAAAGTGGTTCCAGACAAATCGTATGAGAGCTAGTTAATTAAGTGAAATTAAATAAATTAATAGGAGAGAGTAACTTTGAACATTAATAAGATAATTTAGCCTCGGCCATTGGCTCAAGGGCTTCAGGCCAAGACTTGAGATGAGTCAAGAAGGCCTGAATGTGAAAAGATCAAGTATCTTGTCTTCAAAGATAACCGACTACCGGGTGTACATGGCTGGTTCGCGGAGAGAGGTTACCGTGATATCCCTAGAGGGGTCTGGATTCCATAGGAAGAACACCATTGGATGTAACCAATGCAGCCTTTGCGATGACACTCCTCCTATGACAACAGTCAGTATGGTGTTGTACCGTTGGTTTATTTTGTACAGTGATTGTACTCGATTTTGTACTCTGGAAGCATTGTAACCATGATGTTAAGTGATGTGGAATATGTTCTTGTTTGTAGTTCAGTTTTTGTGTTAGCCTGTGTCTAGTGGTAGATGGTCTTGTCTAGGAAATCCTTGTTACTATCTCCTAGCACGGAGGGAGTGGGGCCTTTGGGTTCCACGTGGTCGGGTGGCGTGCATTCTTTTCTGTTGGCTCTTCTTCTTGTTCGTGTGGTCGTGATTTCCAGTGGGAGAGCTAGTGGGAATCAATTTCTTCTCATGTCTTGTTCTCTCAGGTTCTTATTGTATTTTATTACCCCCTCATTTGTTATTGAGGTGGAGTTTGTAAATTGTAATCATGATTATTGAATTTACCTCATTCGGGGAATGAGTATTGTAATCTTATTGTTTAAATGTTGTTAATTGGAATCTTGAGGTATTTATCATCCTTGTTGTAATTTATCTTGTATGGGATGTATGTAATCTTAATTCTATAAGCGATTAATGTTCTGGTTTCTTTTAATGTTAATTGTTGTTTGGGTTTTAAGTAATCTTTGTCTCGTGGCCTTAGAGGTTGTTGGCTATATGTATTCATTTTACATGTTATTTGTACTAAAAAAAAAAATTGGTACTTTAAGTATTGAATTGCAACTTTCTAGGGTTGCGTATGTCATTACACAATAGTTTTCAGGTCGTCATCACCCTAGTGTGTCATCGGGTCGTTGTCGGGTTAGTTGTGTTGATTTGGTTCATTCACCTTGGCTTTTTATTTAAATTGCAAGTTAAAGGTTATTAAATGGCTTTTGAAGTTAAAAATGATGATTGATTGTATCTATTTGTAATGTTGGAAAAGTAGTTATTTATTAATTAATTTAATTTAATTAATAAAATAATCTAATCTTGAATTAGATATATTTTATTGACTAATTAAATAATGGGGATAAATTAAATCAAATTAGTTGTTTGGCATAACGTGATATTTTGATTTAAAATAGAAAAATAGAAATATGCTTTAAATTTCACTTTTTGGAAATAAATTTGAAAAAGAATTCCTTTATAAAATTTTGAATTCTTTTTGTAAAAAGAAATTTATTTTAAGTGCATGAAATTCCATTTGGAAATTAAATTGATTTTTAATTTTTTTTAAAAATGCAAATATCTCCAAATGTTCAATAAATTTAGTGGGTGGGATATTTTTAGGGGTTTGACCAAAAATTTGGGGAAAACTCTTTGTAAGGAAAATTGAATTTCATTTTAATTTTAATTTGGAAATAGTGGAAAAAAAAGGAGCAAGGATTTGGATTTTGTTCTTGAAATTTTGAAGAAGCAAGGGGATTTCTTGGTTGAGCTGAAATCAGAACAAGGATTAAACTCACCATTGCCAAAATTTTCAAGCTTTGGGAGAAAACACCAGGTTCTTTGCTTGATTTTTTTTTATTTCATTTTGAAAGAAATTTATAAATTTGTTCATGTTTTAAGAAAAGATTCAATCACTTTGAGTTGCAATGAAAACCTATCTTAAATCTTGTTGCAAAATTGGAAACAAACAATTGTTGAAATTCTGGGAAAAACAATAAATTTCTTTGTAGAAAATGAGAAAAGAAATCAATAGAAAGAAAGCTCAGACAATAGAAATTTCAAAAGAGACAAAAGAAATCTTGAAACATTTCTTTTTGTAGTTGAAAACCCTCAGAAAAATTGAGATTTGGAAGTTTTGTTTTGAAGAAATTCTTCTCTTGTTATTCTTTTCTGTAGAAAATTTTTCTTCAATTTGGCTGTGAAAAATAGGGGAAAAATTCATATATATATTTATATATTGTAAATATATATTATATATATATATATTTGTGTGGGGGAAATTATGGGAAATTCCCATTTTTAATTATTCTTTGTGAAAGTTTTTTTTTTTCTGAGAAATAATGTTCATTAGAAAATTCGTGCTCAGTTTAATGTTTCAGTTTTTGGAGTGGATCCCATATATGAGGGAGCTGGGGATCTGCCTGGTAGACACCCCCTCTATGGGAGGCATTGCTTGTGAAGGGAACGACTAGCGTTGCCTCCACAGGCAGCGACCCCCCATGCTGGGGGAGGCTGCGTAGCAGTCCCAGCATGCAGGGGCTGCTGTAACATATGCATGAGGGTTTGTTTTTATAATATAAGTTTTATATTATATATATATTATATTTATTTATTTATATTTATTTTATTATTTAAATATATTTAATATATGTATTATATATATAATATCTAATATTATATATAATATATATACATTATATATTTTAAATAATAAGAATATTTAAAATTGAGAATTTAAATTAATTTTTTTTTAAATGTATATTTAAATATTATTTATATATTTTAATGTATATATGTTAAGTATATATATAATTATATATGTATGTTAATATATATACTTATATTTAAATATGTTTATTTAAGAGTTATTGAAAAAGATTAGATGAGAAAATGGTTTTGGTTTAAAATGATTTATTTATTTAAAAGATTGTATTTAATCAGCTTGTATGATTGAGCAAAGAAAATTAAATGCTTAGCTTTGAATTTTGTAATGTTTATCAAGGTGATTGGATTTCCCTTTCAAGTATGTGAAAAGGAAATGAATTATTTAATTTATACCACGCACTATGTTATTGAGTGAATTGGATTTACAAAATCCTAATATTAGTTGTTTTTTTTTTTTAAAATTGCCTGAAATGCTTCCTTATGATGTGTGGCGTTCATTCTTGGAGTGGGGCAATTGAGTTAGTATATATGTAAGTCTTCCAGATAGGGTTTCGTTTATTGGTATGGGTTGTCGTTGTGATAGTCAACCTTTGGATTCCTTGGGTAGTGCATTTAATCCTATCTAGTTTTTAACCTGGTTATTGTGAACGGGAAGTGTGGGCTTTATGTCATGTATAGGGAGTCATTCTCCTTAGGTCACACTTGTGTACCCTTGGGTGTGGAGTCATCCCACGTGTTGGCTTAGAGGAGGGGCTTGCAATGAGGACCGACACACAAAGTGGTGTCAGGGAAACTCATTGTAAGTTAGTTAATTCAGTGATAACATAATAAACTATTAGAGGCTTAGGTTGCATCAAACACTTAACAAGATTAATTTTTCCTCGTTCATGGACACAAGGGCTAGTATAGACTTGGGATGAGACAAGAAGGCCTGGAATGGCAAGATCGTTGTCTCATCTCTACAAGAGGCAATTGATTCCGCATTGGTTTACATGAGGGGCTAGAAGTCATTAGAGGTTACCAGGATATCCCAAGATGGGGGTTGAGACCTAGGAAGACTTACCAGGATATCCCATGTGACATTGTGATGAAACTTCTCTTAAGTCAATAGTTTGTTGTATTAGTGATGTAAGTGATTATTTAACTCTGGAAGCATTATAACCCTTTGTGTTATGTGATGTTGTTCTTGTATTTAATTTAGTTCAATTTTGTGTAGCCTATGTCTAGAGGTAGATGGTCTTGCCTAGGAATCCTTGTTACTATCTCGTAGCACGGGGGGTGAGCCTTTGGGTATCATATGGTTGGGTGGAACATGCATCTTAATCCGTTGGGTCATCTTCTTGTTCGTATGGACGATATTTCTAGTTGGAGAGCTCGTGGGATGTAGTACCTTCATGCTTTATTCTTTCAGTTATTATTGTAATTTATTACCCCTCTTTATTTCAAGGTGGAAGATGTAATTTATAACTTTGTTTATTGGAATTACCTCATTCGGGGAATGAGTGTTGTAATCTTATTGTAATTCATATTATTGGAATCATGTGGTATTTCTTTTGTCTCTAATGTAATTTTATCATGGATGGAATGCATGAGCATTTAAATTGTTAAGTATAATTAAATGTAATTGTTTTAATTCATGTTTCTTGTTTGGGTTTAAGTAAACTCAGTCTCATAATCTTACGGGTTGTTGGCAACGTGTAGTGAACTTCCATGCTTTTGTATTTAAACAAAAAAATTATTGTATTTGTGTTGTTAATTGCAACTTCCCCTAGGGTTGTGTGGTGGGGCGTTACATAAAAAGAAATATGTAGCTTGAGTCCTTCCTCGAAATTTGGCCTAGGCCTCGAGGAGTCAAGCGAATCCATCCAGGATTCCTTCCGAGTATACAAGGAACATATTTTATCTTATCTTTATGTTTAACATTCTTATCCCCTTTTCGATCAAGTGACTATCTTGAATTATTAAATTATATTTTAATTTATCTTTATATTAGAATTTTCCTAACCCGATCCTTGAACACCTGAGGTACTGGGAGCATCCTTCGTTTCTCAGATTGCCTACATACCCTGCTTCCAAATGGGATCAAGGTGTAAATTATGTGGTTATGTTTTCAAAACTATGTTTAATGTGAACTGTTATGTGGGTATGCAACCCTTTCTAGGGCCTCTTTTTCCCCAGACAGTTCCTCTGCGATCACTACCCACAAAGGGAAGCAATAAGAAAATATTAGTAAATAGCCTCCATGACTATTACTTGTTTACTATCATCTAAATCCTAGTTCCTAAATAATGTCTCCCTTGAACCCGTTCAAGGTTAAATTATCTTTAATTACATAACAATAATAAAAAATTCCATCGAATCCTATAATGGGGTTTACTAGGATTGGACTAGCGGATTTTGTTCATTTGAAGTTATCTTATTAGATTATCAATCCAAGAGAGATTACCAATCTCTTTGATTTTATTAACATGGTGTTCCTTATTTCTCCCTAGTGATTTGAAGGCATGATGCCATGTAATGCCCCATCTTAATAACCTAAGAATGTTGCAATAGTGTATAATGGTGTAATGATTTTTTTTTAAAAAGTTTAATTATTAAGTTAATTAGTTGCGAACATTCGTTAAGTTACTAAACGTTACACTACTTTGAGTTTTCCATAAGTGACTTAAGTATTTCGCATTGCACATTTTAATTAATAACATAAAGATAAACATTGCATAACATTGAAATTTCCATTCAAGATAATATAATAAAGTACAACCATGTTTCCATACATTGCATTTGATAGAATATACAATACTCATCCATCCGATGAGGTAGTTCAATAATGATTACAATTACAATTACATTGTTCACCTCTTATACAATTGAGGGATGTTTTCAAATACAAGTTTACAATATACAATGTTGAAATAAACATAAGTATCTGATCACGAGCTCTCCATCCATGAATCTCTCGATGCCATGATCATACTAGGGACCCAACGGAGTAAGGTGCACGTTCCACCCAACCATGTGGTACTCGTAGGTCCACTCCCTATGCTAGGAGATAGTAATAAGGTTACCTAGACCTAATCTACTAACCGTAGACACTAGTACAAAATAGACTATTGGTTACATTGCTTCCAGATTTAGACAATTGAATGTTTCACAAATACAAGGTTCACTGTTATTCTAGGTGGAGTGTCATCACAATGATGCAAAGGTTACCCTAGTGTTTCTTCTTAGGTTTCGGCCCCCAATCCTTGGGTTACCCTGGTAACCTCTTACGAAACCCGGCCCCTATTGCATACTATTGTGGAATCAAATATCTTTTAAAGGAACAAGACACCGATTTTCCATTCCAGGCCTTCTCATCTTATACTCATGACTGTAGTAGCTCAAGAGTCATAAGCGAGGCATGCACATCTTGTTAAAAGTTTTTTAAATCTAACTACTACGTCATTTAATTATCACTGACTTAGTTAACTATTTGTAAGTTACCCTGACACCACTTGGTGTGTCGACCCTTACAAATAGCCACTCCCCTAAACATAACATGGGTATTCTATGTTTTTTGACTAAGGTTTATGAAGTGTACATACAACCAAAATCCATATAAAAGATCAATCACAATAAAATGAATATCAATCATTGTTTATAACACAGGTATCATAACACCATACAAAGTCATGTACACATCCTTAGTTAACACCAGAATTTAGCTTTACAATAACAATTCCCCAATTAACAATTTGGTCTGGAAGACTTAATCATTAGAGACTTTTCCCATTTTTCCCAATCACAAAAAGAAATAAACCAATTTTAAGCAAATGGAATTACACATCTATCATTTGGATATACTAAATCCATATGTATCAGTTTGAAAACAATATATTTACAAATTGACTCAAGAAAATAACTACTTCATTTAATCTATCTTTCTGATTTTCACAATTTCACTATAAATTATATTCTATAATTTTCTCAACCTTTATTTAATTTTTTTTTTTTTAAAGCAATATAATTTAAAAATATATATATATATATATATATATTCAATTAGAACTCATTTATTTCCACATTATTTACAAATATATATATAATTATAATTACAATTTATATCAACTAAAAAAAATCGCGTTTAACACAATTAATATAAAATTTTTCGTTTTAAATAAAATTTATATAAAATTGATTTGGGGAAACCCCTGGCGCAGCCCGCGACCTCCCTGTGGGGAGGCTGCGGCCCTACCCAGGGCTGTGCCTAGCATCCCTGGTGGCTGCTGTGCGCAGCCATGGGGGCTGCGCCTCCATAAAAGGGGTGAGGGGAGGGTTTCAGCCCTCCCCAAACCCATTGCGATTTTTTTTTAATATATATATTTTTTGTAACAAAAATAAAATCTGCGGAAATAATTCCGCTCTTCGGATTTTCAATCCAAAATTTTTTATACAAATCGCTTGTACGGCGTATGGATTTAAAGAAAAAATTCACATATAAAAGTTTTGCATTATTATTTATATATATATATTTATTTATGTATATGTATTAACATATATATAAATACATATACAAATAGATTTGATGACAATAAGTAATATACTGTGATTAAAATACTGTGATAGTGAAAATATTTCTCATAGGGTAAATAGTTTCTTTTCAACAGAATAAATTGAGAAAATTTTACATTTAAACATATATTCTTCAAAATCTATCACATATCTTCAAAATAATCTACCTTTTAACAAATAATTTAATCATGAAACTTTCAATGGTTTTACTAATTTTCATTTGTAGGTTTTCCTACTGGATAAATTAAATCTCTGTTTGCCCTATTTGTTTCCCTATAATTTTCTTGATTTCAAAATTTCACAAAGATTTTCTTTCATTGTTTTCCCTAATCTTGTTTTCTTGAAATTCATATAGCTAACAGAAAGTTTTACAAAAGAATTCAAAGAAGAACAAGAAAAATAACCAGAGAAATACCTGCTTTCCTGTGTTTGAAGATTTGGCTGTTGGAGAGTAACCTTTGCTTGTAGAATGCAAATCCCAAAAGCTTCTCCAACCAACACAAGAGATTCTCCCTCCAAGGGATCTTCCACAAAGAATTACAATCCAAAACAGAGAGATAACAACTTCTAAGAAATAATGAATTTTACATAGTAAGGGAATTTTTTTTGCCAGTACTTTGATAATTTCCCCGTGAGAAATTTTTTAACAACCCTTCTATTTTTCTCGAGATCCAAAATATCCTCTGTAACAAATTTTCAACAACCGTAAGCAATTATGGCACTCACACACATGTCGACAAGAGGTTACAAAATATCTTCTCCACTTCTCGGCAATTTTGCCAATTCCATATTTGCATGCCTTATTTAATTTATTTAAATTTTAAAAATCAATTTCCAATTGCATGCATTTTATTTTATTTTATTTTTATTTTCTAATTTTCCACAATTTATTTAATTTTCAAATGCAATATAATTTACACACTTAATAATTTAATTTATTTAATTAAAATAGTTTAATCCTTTTAAGATCAACTATTTAACCAAATAAGCTAATTAATGAATTAAATTATCAAGCAAGTAAACTTCTACCACATTTAAACATTAATTAAATAATCAATAATTTAAAACACAATATTCCAACATTAAAAATTAACCAAATTTACCTTTTCAAAACTATTTATCCAAAAAGAAAATACAAGACAAACCTATGACTCAGAACTAAAACAGACAAAGTACTAAGATTAGGGTTAAAGACTAGACTAAGGTAAACCAGACTACTATCTCCTGATCAACGTATCCGTTGAGTCTTGACACGCTCAGACCTGAGTACCCAGGTGGAGTCGGTGTCATGTACCTGCAATTCCTGCAACCAAGCAATAACATGCATACATATATATAATAAAGTATTAAACAGACACATCGTGCAGAGAAAATCATAGATATCGCAGGGCACTCGCAAGCGAGTGATGCGATTCCATTCACACCAATACACTTCACAGCAGACTGACGAAATAAATTAACAGTTAGTCCATCATAACATGTACATAGCAAGGATCAACGTAAAGTAAACATCTACACTAACTCAAATCAAATCAGAAAACAATAATCACCATACAAAGTATCATCATGTCACAGAATAATCCACTATCGCTCAAAACCAACGATCAAAATATCCATACAAGGTATCATAGTCTAACAGTGTGAAAACACAATAGAAAACATAAGCATAAACGGAGGGGTACTACATGCCACAAACACCGTTGTTGCAAATTTGTTAGGCTATACATGCAATAGCTCAAGCACGATGACTTTACCTGTAAACATGAGCAAGAGGCACCGTTGATACCGAATGTTGCTGGTTTTAGTTTCAATTCTTGATTAAAGTTTTCTATCTAAAATAAAATAAGAACATACTAATTGCATCAAAAATAAAATGTTAATCACTTTAAGGATAACTTATCTAATTCTATTTTCCTTGAAAATCAATTACTTTAGAAGTAAGTTAAACTAATAATAATTATCGAAACAAAACATAACTAAATCTTTTGTAATACTAATTGTGAAAAAATAAAAATAAAAATAAATAAATTTATCCAATTTACTAAATGTTGGAAATAAACTATATTAATGAATCGAATATTATTTTCCTAAACTGATACTATGCGTCTTTGCAATAACTTAAACTATTAAACACTTCAAGAATTACTTTGCAAATATAACTTAAGTAAATACGTATTCTTTTCGTAAACTTAAACTATTAAAATTACTTCAAGAAATTCCTTTTGCAATAAACTTAAACTTTAATAATATTTTAAGAGTTACTTTGCAAATACAACTTAAATAAATGTTTTTTTTTCATAAACTTAAATTATTAACAATACTTCAAAAATTTTCTTTTGCAATTAAGTACTTATTTCCTCTAAAGTAAGTTTGAGCTAATAAAATACCACAAGGGTTGTATCTTAAGCAAATTTGCAACTTAAATACTTAGTTCTTTCTAAAATAACTTAAACTATCCTAAAACTTCTAGAATAAATAATGCACAAGAATTTAACTTGGGTGTTTGAAAATTACTCTTGTAACTATAAATTTGGCTAATGTTAATTCTTTGAAAAATAAGATTGAACTATTATAAACATTTGAATATTACTTACATTTTACTTACACTAAATTCTAGAATAAAGACTAACTTTAATATGTAAAATAAGCCCTAATCTATTACTTTGAAAGTAAAAGTAGAAGACATTAATTAAACATCTTTTAAGAATAATAATCAACAATTACATAATCCTACTTATAATCCTAAAGTTAATAAACCGAATCATTACTTTTACTCATAACTAAATTTATTTCTTATGAGAAAAATAAAAGAATCAATTATTATAATGTAATATATGTTTATAGTTTCCATATAAATAATGTGGTGTAGAAGAAGTTACAAATGTGATCTATCTTTTCCTTCTCAAAAATATTCAATTAATGAGTTTGTATTGCCACTCTTCTTTTCCTGAATTATTTTGTATAAAAGTATTAATTATTAATATGCCAACATATATCAAACTACCTATGAATATGAGTTTACTTAGTAATAGATTTGACCATTTTTCAATAATTTTTGAATATAGAACCCATTAATACCAATTAATTTGTCAATTAGTAGATTGGATTGTATACTTTTAATTAAAGATTTTCTTGATATATAAACTTAATAATCATTACCTCTACTACTTTGATATATTTACTTTGACTTAATTTCAATACTTGAGAAAAATTACTATCCAATTTTGCAATTGATGTGATATAACTAACCAATTTGGTTTGTCATTTGATTTAGTAACTCAGATACCAACTCTAATTACTTGGTGACATCTTGTCTATTCCACATTAAATAAATCTTATATATGATCACTTATTCTAGAAGGTAAATTAAATCAATTCCAAGTGATAATTTATTATTTATTATTTTCATTTACTTTTTAGAAGTAATCAATACTAATTAACTTGAAAATAAATTATGAAATATAAACTTAATTGAACCATTCCCTTGAAAATATCTGCATACTACTCATTGTATAATTGAACTGATTGTATCAATATACGTTTAATATGTAATTACCTTTGGAAATAAATGTAAACCAACACTTATAAACTAACACTTTGCTTCTTGAACACTAATTTAATTTCCACAAAATTAGATTATTACTAAGTGTCTGAAATTAATTACAACTTTCCTTTACAAAATAAATTGTCTTTTTGGAGATATATTTAAAACTGTATTAAAATCTTAGTCTGACTCTAGTTGCTAACATATTTTTGTGATTTAAGACAACATTTTTTAAAATAGAAACTATTTACTTTAACAATAAATTTAAAACTAACACTAATTGCTTTGAAATTCAAGTGGGACTTAAGTTAACACTAATAAAATAAGAAACACTAAGTTTGAAAAAACAACAGTAATAGATTTCTTTAAAATTAAATGTTGATTGTACAATTAAATTAAAATGTAAGGGCTACTATTTGATACACCCTATTTGGCGGCATTTTGATATGAACATTTTGCTACTCTATGTGGTTTAAATTATTTAGGATGATTATGGACCTTGGGTGTTATGTTTCTTTTCTGTTTATGATGCCTATGATGATTATATGCATGCTATGCTTTCTTATTTGATATGCTTGTGTGGATCTGATTATCATGGTAAGAATGGGTAAGTGGTTTTGGTATAGAATTGAGAAGATGTTGAAATTGAATTAAGTGATGATGTGATCTATTTATAACATCATGACTAGTCATGAGTTTGTAGAATATTTTATTTGCAAGAGAAAGAATAAATTATGGGTATTCATATTTCTAATTCATCTATTTCAATATTTGATTATGTTAATTATATATATAGAATTGTGGATTTAATTATAGGTGATCATATATTGGATATATTGACAAGTGGAAATTGAGTGTGCAGGTACATGCCCATGGCCAATGGGATTGGAGGTGACCAAGGGTACTCGATTGTGTAAGCCACGTAAAACCCACTATGGTCAATTTGGAGAATGGACCATAGGCTCTTGTGTTGTATTTTATTTTGTGATTAAAAAGATTTAGTGTTGAATCTTCTGACTATGCTTTCAAAGTCAATTAAACTTTTGATGAAGGTTTTGGGGTATTTTGGAAATTATTTTATTATGTTTGAATTTTAATTTCTTTTTGAGGGTTTAAAAAGGTTGAATTAGTCCTTGAATTAGGTTAATTGACCCTTAATTAACCTCTAGGATGGTCACCTATGGCTTAGGGGTCAAACCAAGCCCATAGTTGTTGAAAATTGCAAGTTGTGACCCTTCTTAATTAGCCATTAAAAAGGGTGACGGATTTTGAGGATGGGATTGGAGTGTTGACTCCAAAATCTTATTTATGAGATTTGAAGGTCTTGTTGAGTGTTGAACACTCTTTGGCCTTTCACTTCCCCAAGAGTTCTCACACATGTGTGAGAACTTGTGGGGAGGTGTGTCCATAGGAGTGAATAGGAGATTGACATGTGTCACTCTCTCCTTCAAGGGTTTCCAACCCTTGACTCCTATTTGAATCCTTTGGAAAGACAAAGGAAGGGGTTCTCTTTTTGTCTTTGTGCTTGGAATGCTTTGGAAGGGAAAATTTTGCTTGGGCTTGGAGGAGTGGAAAATAAGATTTCATCTTCAACTTACCTTCATTTTGGCTTTGGGTTTGAGGTAGGCTTTACTTTACTTGTATGCATGTTACTAATTTTTATCCTTTATGTATGGAAGTGTATGAAGATTGTTCATGTGATTATTTGTTCATTTTATGTGCCTTTGCATTTTCATGTGTTGGGTTGGGGTTGTATAGGATAAACTCACCCAATGTGGGAAGAGTATCCTTGTAGGGGATAGGAATGAGTAGGAACCTCTATGGGGAGATTGTTCCTCCTTTTAGAAGGAGAGGAAAAGAAAAAGAGGGTATGAGTACCCAAATTTGTTTATGATGATATGGTGTATTGGAAGATTATTGTATGGAGGTGTATGATATGAAGAGTTTTGATGAATGGGTAGATTGGAGAAGAAGAAAAAAAAAGATTATGTTGGTTATTTCTACTTGCTAATAAGTCTCCCCATATAGAAGTGATGTCCACCTCTTTCCCCACCTTTGGATTCATGAAGAATCCCCAAGTAAATGTGTGAATCCTGGTTGGGAGTATTATGTTTTGAGTGTTGTGGTTGGGATTGGATTTTTTTATTCTATTTTTGTGTGTACCTGGTAGCTTGGTTACCTCCTAGCTCGGGGGGTGGTTGGTTTTCCAACCCAAGGTTGGGAGGTGAGCACTCCTTATTGGCCATGGAAAGAATTTTTGTGTGTTTTCTTGCAAGTTCTTGAGAGCTTATAGTTGAGAGTAGTTGTATTCTCCTTACAAAGGAAAAAAATGAAAGGGATAAATGTGATCGTCTCAAGAGAAATCTATTGTGGTTGAATGTTAAGTTTGAAAGGCTGTCAAAGAAAAGAAAAAGAGTGATGTTGCAGAAATATGTGTAACTTGATATGCTTTCTTTCCCTCATCTCTGTAAGGAAATAACACTATGTTTAAACTAAGTTATTCTTCCATTTTGTATTCGTTACTTAAGTACAAAGCCAAATGAAAATAAGTAGGTTTATGTAAGGATAAAATGTGCCTAAATGATCCTTGTATATTGTTGTAAAGTAAGTAGTCCAATTTAAAATAGTCTTTGGGATGTTGTGTACAAATATGAAAGGAACGTGAGTAAATTTTTGTGTATGGTTTAATTGTATCTAGGAAGGGAATGGTTTTTCAAAAATAAAAAGAAGAGGAGGGGAATCATTCTATGCATCTAAATGTATGTATATGTGTGCATATAGTAGGAATATTGAGATTTTAATTGTCATTTCGTTGCCATCCCACATGGGTATATTTCTATGGTTAACATATCAAACCATCATAAGAGAGCATGTTTCCCTTTGTTCTATGTGCATACTATTACTGAATGTATTCTGCATACATCTAGAAAGGTTGAATCTGTGAATAATGCTTACGAGAGGCTAAGCAAAGAAGAGAGATATTTCTTTAGTTTTGCAAAAAGTATGCTTCTGTTTCTGTTATAAAACCATGATAAAATGTAGAAATCAAATAAGAGATAACAATGAAAATGGAACTAGTGCTTGCAAAGACTAAAATGCTTTGTGTATTCTCCCATGCCCAGAACATTGGGTAAAGAGATTTTAAATAATAATATTTACAAAGAGAAGAAATATAAACGTCTACAGGAAATAGAAACAGCAGAAACAAAATTTCTAAGAAGAGGACTCTTTCCATTTGCGATGAGATCATCCGGAGAATCTGGGATTTCCGTGATCAGTGCTGGATGTTTCCATATGCCCCCACAAGTTGAGCGTGGGTGTTTGTATGGTCAACTTGTCCCGAAGTAAAGCAAATCGAGTAGAGCTCAACCCCTTAGTGAAGACATCTGCAACTTGATCTTTTGTAGAGATAAATCAGACAATAAGACCTTTGTTAGAAACTTTCTCATGAACGAAATGATAATCAATCTTAATGTGCTTAGTCCATGCATGAAAGACTGGATTAGATGTGAGATACGTAGCACCAAGATTGTCACACCATATAATAGGGGAAGCAGTGGGAGAATATCCAACTCCTCTATATTTAGCTTCAGTACTAGACCTTGAGACGGTCTTTTGTTTTCGAGCACTCCATGAAATCAGATTTGGGCCAAGGAAGATGCAGTAACCGCTAGTAGAATGGTGGTCATCGGGGTAGCCAGCCCAATCTGAGTCAGAAAAGGCAGTAAGAGTGAGAGGGGTAGACTTGCTAAGTTGCAGTCCATAAGAGAGAGTTTCCTTTAGGTACCGCAGGATACACTTGACAGTGTTCCAATGATCATCAGTGGGCTGCTGCATAAATTGACATACCTTATTGACGACAAAAGAAATATCAGGTCTCGTAAGGGTGAGATACTGAAGAGCACCGACAACACTCCTGTATAGAGTTGGATCGCTGAAGGCAGAACTAGTGAATTTAGACAACTTTTCTTGGCTACAAATAGGAGTGTGAACCGGTTTTGCGCCGTCCATCTTTGTCTTCTTGAGAAGATCAAGTGTATACTTCCTTTGAGATAGGAGAAGCCCTGTAGGAGTTGAAAGAGTTTCGATGCCCAAAAAATAATGGAGAGAGCCCAAGTCCTTTATGGCAAAAGCGGACTGAAGTTGAGATATCAAACCCTGAACACAATCCACTGTAGATCCAGTAATGATAATATCGTCAACATAAACAAGCATAAAAACTATGGAGTGGGCGGTTTGCTTAATGAATAGCGAAGTGTCAGCTTTGGAACCCACAAACCCAACCTATTGGAGAAAGGTGCTCAGGTGGTGGTACCAGGCCTGTGGAACTTGTTTGAGACCGTGAGAGACTTGTGGAGTTGACACACATGAGTAGGAAACTGGGGATCAATGTAGCCAGGTGGTTGCTTCATGTAAACCTCCTCCTCAAGGACACCATGGAGGAAAGCATTTTGCACATCGAGTTGGTGAAGGGGCCAACCCATAGAGAGTGCAATAGTGAGAACTGTATGAATGGTGTAGGGTTTTACCACAGGACTAAAAGTCTCCCCATAGTCAATTCCTTCCTACTGATTGGACCCCTTGGCAACTAGTCGGGCTTTGTAGCGATCAATGGAGCCATCTACTTTCTTTTTCAATTTAAAAACCCATTTGCACCCAACAATATTTAAGTGGGGCTTGGGTGGGACTAGGCTCCACATTCCATTCTGGAGAAGAGAATTAATTTCATTATCCATAGCCAAGCACCACTGTGGGTCCACTTTGGCTTGGGAAAAACATGTGGGCTCATCAATATCATCAGGAGATAAGGGGTGCTTAGTAGCACTGTATGCCTTGGGCCAAAAAATGCCATGTTTGGACCTTGTGACCATTGGATGCACATTCGTAGGAGGAACCATTGAGCTTGGCAAAGGTAACGGAAAAGGGGAGGAAGAGGGGTCACGACTAGGAGATGGTGGGGTCGAAATCACTAAGGCGGGGGGAGCAGATTCAATTCAGGTAGGGAGGTCATGACGAGAAGAAGGTGAGGCATCTAGGGGGATGGAGAGGCCATGGTGAGGTCCTTGCAAGGGAGGTGAAGACACACTAGATGGAGGTGAGTGATAAAGTGGGAGAGTGGATACAAGGGATGGTGCAGAGATCAAGTCCGGTGATGGTGCGTTCTGGCGAGCAGCAAATAGATAGGTCCCTTCATCAAACACAACATGTCAAGAGATATACATCCTATTGGTGGGAAGATGGTGACATTTATAGCCTTTGTGAACCAAACTGTAACCCAAGAAGACACAAGGGAGAGAACGTGAGTCCAGCTTATTAGAGCTGTAGGGACGAAGGTAGGGAAAACAAAGGCACCCAAAGACATGCATCGCACGATAGTCAGGACCCATGTTAAACAAACACTGAAGGGGGGACCGATTGTTGAGGATGGGGGTGGGCAACCGGTTCACCAAGTAACAGGCTGTGAGGAAAGCATCGGTCCAATAGATGAAGGGAACAAAAGCTGTATGAAGGAGGGTAAGGCCAGTGTCCACAATGTGCTTGTGTCAGTGCTCGGCTAAACCATTTTGTTGTGGGGTGTAGGGACAGGAAAAACATTTTGTGATTCCCTGGGAGGCCAAAAAGGGTTTAAATTTAATAAATTCCCCCCCATTGTCAGATTGGAAGGTTTTGATTTTATGGCCAAGTAGATTCTCAATTTTAGTCTTGAAATTAATGAATGTAGGTAGAGCGTCGGATTTATGAGATAATGGAAAGAGCCATGTATATCTACTGTAGATATCCACAAAAATGAAATAAAAACGAAATTCATCATAAGAGACATAGGGAGAAGGACCCCAAATATCAGAAATAATTAATTCCAAAGGATGCATACAAATAGTAGAACTAAAAGGAAATGACAATTGGTGACTCTTATTGACTTGACAGGGACTAAAAAGACCCAATTTTTTCTGACTAACAGGAAGCGACTCGACTCCGACAATATGCCGAACAGTTCATGGCATAGGTTGACCTAAACGCTGATGCCATCTCTCAAGAGAAGTCCGTTCACCAACAAAGGTTGTAGAAGGGGTCTGAGAGGGTGGAGAAACACTTGAAGAGAGGTGATAGAGACCATCCTTATGCTGCCCGCGAAGAACTACTAGCCCCGTGCGCCGATCCTTTACAAGGAAAAAGTGTGGATGAAATTCAAAAAAGACGTCATTGTTAGAGGCAAATTTTGAAATAGAGAGAAGGTTAGCCGTGACATTAGGGACATGCAAAATATCATTGAGATGAAATAAACGTGAGGAATGATAAATTTGTGATCTACCAATGTGAGAAATAGAGAGTTTAGAGCCATTACCAATGCGAAGCTTGTCAGGACCATCATACTCATGGTGAATCTGTAGGTTACTCAAGTCCGGGGTGACATGATTAGTAGCTCCACTATCAGGATACCAGGGAGGATCGACTGAGATTTGAGACGGCGCATAGGAAGAAGACTGTTGATGAGGGATGCCATAGTGATGATATGGATAAGGTGCTGCCATGTATGTAGAGGGGGGGCAGCCGATTGGGGCATCTCCTGATAGGTTTTATCAAATCTGAACCAACAAGTGTTGGCTGTGTGGTTCTTACGCCTGCAAAGTTGGCACGTTCCTGTTGCCTGAATAGGCATGGGTGGAGGACGTTGACCACGATAGGTGTTCCCACGGCCTCAATTATTGTGGTTCTTTCCTTGATTATTGTGCTGAGAAGAAGGATTGGGAGCACGATTACGGGTGGCAACATTGGCCCCGAGTGCTGCTGAAGGAGGGCCTATTGGGCATCAATGCACATCTCAAAGGCAAGAAAATGGGCTTGAAAATCATCCATATCAATAGTGTCAAGCGTGGCTGTCAGAGAAGTGACGACAACATCATAGGCAGACTCAAGACCGCTCAAGATAATTTGTTGTAGATCTGAATAGCAGATAGTTTGTCCGGAAGCTGCAAGGGTGTCGGCCAATTGTTTGGCACGCTGGAGGTAGTCAGCCATGGAGAGAGCTCCCTTACGGATGGTCTGGAGGTCGTGACGAAGTTGCATGAATCGTGCTTTGGAATGGGAAGCAAAGTGCTTCTCTAGAGCGATCCAAACAACACGCGAGGTATCAAGGCCAACAACAGTCGCCAGAGTATCATGAGCAAGGGTAGAGAGCAACCATCCAATAAGGATCTTGTCCTGCTTGCGCCAGGTAAGATAGGCACGATTCGGCGTCGGATCTATCAGATAGAGAGTACGAGGGGGACAAGTAATGGTCCCATCAACATAGCCTTCCAGGTCATAGCCTTGGAGAAGTGGGAGAAACTGCGTGCGCCAGAGAAGATAGTTTTTGCGATCCAGTTTGACAGAGATCGCGTGGTGAAGGGGAACCGGTTGGAGAGCAGAGGAGTGTGGGGAGCGTGGGGAGGTGGGTGTGTGGGCGGCACTGATGGTAGAGTCAGACATGGCAGAGATTCAAGACTACAGGGTGAGATCCGAGAAGAACAAAGTAATGCAAGGGCAACGCAGAGGGGAGGGGAGATGGGCAAATAGCAACGCAGAGGATCGTTGCTCTGATACCATGCAAAGACTAAAATGTTCTGTGTATTCTCCCATGCCTAGAACATTGGGTAAAGAGATTTTAAATAATAATATTTACAGAGAGAAGAAATAGAAACGTCTATAGGAAATAAAAACAACAGAAACATAATTTCTAAGAAGAGGACTCTTTCCGTCTGTGATGAGATCATCCAGAGAATCTGGGATTTTCGTGATCAGCGCTGGATGTTTCCATAGTACTTGGTAGATCTTTTCAAAGAAAGAAGTTGTGGTGCAAACCCACATGAAATCTAATATGAAGAATAATAAGGATTGAATCGTGCTCTCCCTACTCCCTGTTTTTCCTGTACAAATGTTGTGAAAAGGAAATCTGCAACACAATAAAGATAAAGTCAAAACAAAGAGGATGTGATTATTCGTAGAGTGACATCTTGCATTTCTTGTAAGCTTGCGTTCATAAAAGTCAATCTTCAGAAATTTAGGAATAAAATTTACTTTTAGTTTGAACCCATTGTTCTAGCTTCCTGTGTAGATACAAAGAAAATTTTATAAAGCAAAAAGAAAAAGAAAAAAAAAAGAGATTGTTATACTTGAGTATTTGTTTTAAACCTATGCCGTCTCTAGTGAGATGGGCTAAATTCTGGAAATAGGAAAACTATCAATAATACATATGACCCTACTGTAAACCGTGTTAAATGCGGCAAAAGAACAATAAATTTAACCATCGATTGAACCCTATCTGGAGGTGAAACTCCCGGACCTGCACAAGATAACAACATAGATATAAAATGAGAGGATACAATAGAAAAAAAAATGTAGCTAAAAGAATATGTTTGATATTCTCGATAACAGATAATGGTGGCCATGGCTGTATTCATGTCACCTCATTAAGCATAGCCATAAATCGCCCCTGCCATGTAAAAGAGGGTTGAATCCTCCATAGCGCCACCACCTACCTTCAACATCTGCAAAATAGGTAAAGATAAAATAAAATAAATACTTATTAAGCCAGCTCCCTCGGTGGTAAGAGTTTAGTGAACTCGTAGTTTAGGAGATGCACTGTATTATCACAATAGTCTTCCCGTTAATACTAATCCACCCTTGCACCATTAATAGTTTAGGCACCAAAAGTATTGATTGCTGTCTGACAGCGACGTGTAAGATTGACCTCTGATCGTGAAATCCCCATTCATGATCCTATCAGCATTAAAAAAGTGGACAGCTAATAACTTCGAGCGGTCGCGTGACAAATAAGTTACCCACCCATTTTTTTCAATCGATTTACTCCAACCGTTTCCATCAAGTAAAC
Organism: Sequoia sempervirens; assembly: GCA_007258455.2. Classification (NCBI taxonomy): domain Eukaryota; kingdom Viridiplantae; phylum Streptophyta; class Pinopsida; order Cupressales; family Cupressaceae; genus Sequoia; species Sequoia sempervirens. Next base: position 728,218,082 of record VDFB02058242.1, on the reverse strand, counting down.
CCTTTGTCTTAGCTTGCAAGAAAAAAATCTCTTTTTGTCGCCTCATAATTTTTTTCTCAAATCTTCCATCTGACATTTGATTCTCTCCACCGCCTTTTCATTTACTTTTTTCTTCTTGTTACATGAATGTTGCTGAGTTGACACCAATTTAAGGAAACAAACGTTATTGCCGAAGAAGGCCTTATGTTTCTTTTAATATTTAAGTCTTAGTGACTTTGTAGCCATTGAAATTCATTACAATTGAAACTTCCCGTGGTCTCTCCTTATCGAATGAAAATATTCTTTATGGCTTATCTTTTAAAAGAAGATTAAAAAAAATAGAAACATCACATGGGAGTCCTAAGTTAGTTAAGTTTAAAACTAGACTTTAGGAGAGATTCATGGGAGTAGAAAAGGTCAAAAAAAGTCCCTTAAGTTTATCTTCAAGTAAACTAATTCTTCTCCTTTAAAAGGGGGATATAGTTAAATAAACAAAAGAAGAAAACTTAGATTTCATAATAAATATCAAAAGGGCCCCACCAAATTATTAATAATTCCGTTAATTAAATTAGCAAACTATCAACATGATTAGTGGAGTAATAAGCTGCTAGTATTTATTATTAATTAATTTAGCCATCAATTCCTTAATTTATTTAGTAAGGGATAACTAAAAGGGTAATTATAAGAATGGTGGTTAAATTACTAATGGATTCATTAAGTATTTAGTAAATACTATTCCCTTTAGTTTAGTTATTAATGATGATTCTATTAATCATTTTTGGTAAAAAAAACAAATATAAAAAAATGATAGTGGGTTTTTCCCTCTTGCAAAATTGGGTAAAATGGCTTGTAAGGTCTTAATAGTTTTTTTTTAGTGCAATATTGGTATTAATATCTTGGAATATTAATAATATTGTAGAGAGGAAATGTAAATATTCATGGGGTTTAACCTATGGGTAAGAATATTATTATCAGATAAAAAAAATAATTTAAAGGTGAAAATAAAATAAAAATCAATATTAAAATTACCCATGTTAATATTGGTATTAAGAAATATTGGATTTAAGTAAAACAATAGTATTAATATAAAACAAAAATGGTAGTAGTGAATTAGTAAATTAGTTATATTAAAAGAATAGTGGGATCTGCAATGAATGCCAACATTATTTTAGTAATATTATTTTTATAAATAAATAACATTATTGTTAGTTGATTAAATAACAATAAAATTTGTATTGAAATTGGCAAATAAATATTATTGTTATTATTTGGGTTAAAAATTAAAGATAAGGTATTAATGTTAGATTGAGATTTGAAAATAATAATATTGTGTTGGCTAAATACTAATCCTACTATTAGCTTATCATTTTAATATTAAGAATAACATCCCTAATGTATTTGATTAAATATTAGTATTACCATTATTCAATTATAGTTAAAGGATAATGTCATCACGATCCTTGGAGAGGTGTTATAACACATATTTATTTTGTCAAATTTTAGCAAAAACTAAATAATAAGGCTACCTGAAGGACCTAGAGTACTAGGATTAACCTCCCCCCTTGGTGCGTGTGGGACGAACTCCACACACCTAATCGCTCTCGCTCCCCACACCCCCTCTCGAGCAACACGATGACGATGTTGTGCAAACAACTCGTTTGATGCATATAGTTTATACACCATGTCTATGTATGGTTATCATTCATTAAAGGTTTTTATGTTTGTAGTTTAGAAAAAAAAAATGGTTGTGTTATGTCCAAGGTGTAAAATCTTGGGCATGACACAAAACAAGTTATTTTATTAAGGAATTTAGACTCAATGAATCTATTAATCAAGGCTACAAAATACTCCATATATTATAAACAAAATCTTTAAATAAATGTGAAGATTCTAACTTGAAAGTTATTTAAAAATAATTATTATTTACTAAAACTATTAATCCAAAATAATGGATAGTTTAAATTATTTTAAAGCTTAAAGGAAATTAAAAGACTTCTAATTTAGTATCTTTCCAACTTTTATTATTGAAAAAATAAAATTATAAAAGTAAGTTTCTAATTTAATTTTTTTAACTAATCCAAATTTGTGGAAGAAAATCAAGTCAATTGATTTAAATGCTTCCAAACTTTAACCTTCTAATAATGATTCTTGACACTCTTTAGAAATTTCTAATTTTTTAATATTTGGAAACTAGATTTCTCAATATACTGATTTTCTAATTTTTTTGAAGGTCAAATATTAATAGGAGGTATGATTATGTAAACTATTATATTTTATTAAAATTAATTTTCTTGCAATAGTCCATAGAACACTTCCAGAGAAACATTATAGTTATTATATAGATATATATGAATTTAATAAACATATCTTCTTTATTCAAATGAAATCCTTTAATTATTAATAATTATATTTTAGTTAAAAGAATCTAATACATTTAATATTTCATATTTAAATTTAATAGTAATTATATGAAATAATACATATATGGATTATATTTATTTATATTTTTGTTTAATAATAAGTGTATTTTATAAACAAAAATATCATGAAAATAATTCTTAAAAAATATTTATAGATTTATTATCTTTAATAAATATTATTTGTATATTTAATTATATTTAATATTAAATAAGTATCTTTGTTTTATTTGATACAAAAACTTAGCATATATAAGCAAAATTAATTAATTAAATAAATTTCCTTTTTAGAAGAAACTTCGTAGCCTTTAGCTTCCTTAACCTTATTTCTTTTGAACAATCATAAATTTAATTTAAAAAGTTATATATATATATATATATATTAATTTAGATTTTAAATAAAATAATAAGATGAAATTAAAATAATTTGAATAAGTAGTAATGAGTATATGTATTTTGGAAAATTACACATAAATATGAAATTATCTAAATAAATAAGAAAAATAATTTAATTCTTTTTCATTTCCAACAATTTTAAATAAAATTTTAAAGAGTTAGAGTAAATATTTTAAAAGGGAAAATAAAATTTAATGTTGATTATTGAATACCTCTACCTAAAATCTTAGTGATTATAGAAAATAAAATATTCTAAATGATTATTATTTTATATTTTCCATAAACTTGTATATAGAGAAAATATTTTAAGAGAGGAAAGGAAAAATCAATGAAATCTTAACGAGCCGAAGATCAATATTTTTTTCTTTTACAAGAAAATTCTCCTTTTCGTTCCTAATCTTCATAAATTAGATAAGTAAATTAAGAGACCTACCTGCAACACAATGCATAATCCATTTCCTTCTCTATTGAACCAACCCTCAACCTCTTGTTTAAAATGATCCTAATCTTTAGCCTCTCTTTGCTATGAGTTTCAACAATAAGATATAGAAATTATAGAAATTATATTCATTCCAACAAGTCAAAATATGTATTTCCTCATCAAAAATATACTTCGTTCAATCATCAAATCATCAAATGTATTTTATCTCCAACAATAAATCATAAAATATATGTATTTCAAAAATAAGTCATAAATACATTAACTCCAATGATAATTCACAAAATGAATCCACTTCCAACAATGAATCTCAAAATATGTCCTCAACAATAAGTCTCAAAGTATATCTATTTCAACAATAAATCAAAATCATATTCATCGCAACAATAATTCATAAAATATACTCATTTCAACAAAATAAATCATGAAATGTATTCACTTCAACAGGTGTAAAAGTTATCCACTAACAACAAATCATAACATTATCAATTCCATCAACAAATCGTACCAATACCAATAATAAGGTATAATGTTTAAATTGTATCAAATTGAAAAATAAATCCAAGATCATAAGTAAATATATATATAAATAAGTCAAATAAAACCCTCATAAATATTCAACAATCCATCAAGATCAATAAAACAATTCAAAGTTCACATACACAATAAGCAAGAATAAGATACAATAAGGCAATCAACAAAAGAAAGTTTCACAAAAATTCAATTTGTAGTTCAAAAACATTATTCACTTTTAATTTATGCAAGTTGTAGTAGGCTCAAGGCCTAGTTTTTGAACCTTGCCTTGATACTACATGTAATAACCCAAACTATTACCCCAAAAGTTACCACTATTTTTTTTAACTTGATTATTATCTTATTATGTGTTCATTCACTTGCATACTCAGGTACTTCTATCCATACAGGATAGGCATCCATCCATCCAGGATAGGCATCCAACCATACAGGCTAGGCATTTGTCCATATGGGACAAGAATTCATCTATCCATCCGGGATAGGCATCTACCTAAATTGGGTAGGCATCTATCCATAAAGGATAGTAATGTGCTTTGGCTAGAGACTTAGACTCATTGGGACAATCCAGGTCTTAAGTCACTCACTAAAGATTACACTTCCCTTGGAAGTGCACCGAGGTCAACATCCTTAGGAGTATGTAAAAAGAAATATGTAGCATGAGTCCTACCTCAAAATTTGGCCTATGGCCTCAGGGAGTCAAGCGAATCTATTCGGGATTCCTTCTGAGTATACAAGGAACATATTTTATCTTATCTTTATGTTTAACATTCTTAGCCCCTTTTTGATCAAGTGATTATCTTGAATTATTAAATTATATTTTAATTCATCTTTATCTTATACTTTTCCTAACCCCATCCCTGAACGCTTGAGGTACTGGGAGCATCCTTCGTTTCCCAAGCTGCCTACATACCCTACTTCCAAATGGGATCAAGGCATAAAATATGTAGTTCTATTTTCTAAACCATGTTTGATGTGAACTATTATGTAGGTATGCAACCCTTTCTAGGGCCTCTTTTTCCCCAGATAGTTCCTTTGCGATCGCTACCCACGAAGGGAAGCAATAAGAAAATATAAGTAAATAGCCTCCATGACTATTACTTGTTTACTATCATCTAAATCCTAGTTCCTAAATAACGTCTCCCTTGAACCCGTTGAATGTACAATTATCTTTAATTACATAACAATAATAAAAAAAATTCCATCGAATCATATAATGGGGTTTACTAGGTTTGGACTAGTGGATTTTTTTCATTTGAAGTTATCTTATTAGATTATCAATCCAAGATAGATTACATGTCTCTTGGATTTTATTAACATGGTGTTCCCTATTTCTCCCTAGCGATTTAAAGGGACAATGCCATAGACACCGTTGTTGCAACTTTGTTAGGCTATAGATGCAGTAGCTCAAGCACGATGAATTTTTTGGCAAGAGACACTGCACAAGTCATTTGGTGTTGTCATTGATGGCAACCCTAGTCAATGATTCTATCCACACTTCAGTATTTGCTTGTACCGGAAGTCAAATTGAAGTTTTGTGATTAACTGTCAAAGTTAAAACAGAGCATCCGACATAATTGTGTTCATCGATTCATATGTAATTTTCTGTTATCATTTTGTGTTGTGGATCTCAAGGAAGGTTTTTCAATGTTTGATCTATCCTATCTTTGAATCATTGAGCCTCATATTGATTAGTGTGCAAGTTGGAAGATCCGGTTGTTTGATTTTCTTGTTTAACAGTGTAAAAAGGATGACTTGATGAATGTAGTGTGTTGTGGATGTCTAAGGTGAAATTGTTTAAGGTATTTTCATGTTCAAGGATTTTATTTTGGGTCCTCACTATGTTGTGGCCGACTTTGGTTGGTGTGCATTGATAATTGTTTATGAATTGGGCCGATAGTTGGTGCATATTTTATTATTATTAAATCTAACATGTATTTGATCTAATCTCTAGTCGCGAATATATATAAGCGATTGTTTATATCATTTTGGTGTGTGTTGCGATGTGTTGTGAAATTCACAAGTATTATAGATTGATTGTGCATAGTTTCACTTGTGTAGAAGAAGATTGGTGATTTGAATTAAGGTAGATAGAGTTTCAAGAGAAAAAGAGTAGAATCAGAAAAAGTGAGAAGAATGTTGTAAATGTGCTGAACTGAAACTATAATTAGGCATTAGTAGATGCTATTCTCTCAGTTCAAATCCTTTGGATGTAATCCAAAAGTTTTGTAAGATAGTGATTCTTATTTTTGTATTTGAGTAGTGAGCTCTAGGCAGTGTGCCTGAATGCATGTGCATTCCCCATTTGTAAACACTTATTTTGAGTATACTCAAATATTGTGGATTAAAATCCACTGTGGTTTTTCCCCTAACAGGGTTTCCATGTAAAAATACTTGTGTTATTGTGTAGTGTTTGATTGCTTTGTGTTCTTGCATCTTTCTTTTGGTTCAATGCTATAAGTGGCTTAAAGAACAAGTTAATGAAGTTAAATTTTGCAAAACATTGATTCACCCCCCCTCTCAGTGTTCCTTGATTCCAACAATTGGTATCAGAGCCTAGTTCATCTGAAGAAGTTTAACAGCTTGAGGAAGATTCAGGAAGGTGATTCAATGGATTCTGATAGTCTTTAACAACTTTTGGTGGCCCTAGATGATCTTGATCAGTCCAAATCTGAAGTCCGAGAATTGCAAGCAAGTCTCATGAATGCTGAGAAATTCATTCAATAATTGAAAGATCAAATCAATAAATCCAGAGAAAAGAGAAAGGAACTATGTGATTAGCTCAAGCAGAAAGAGAGTAAAATAATGGAAGATGAACACCTAAATCAAGCCTTGAAGGAAAAGACAGAAGAATGTGAAAAGATCACTAGAGAAAATGCTGTCCTAAAGCATGAGATGGAATTTATTGTGATGAGGATGACCAAGGAGATTGAAGAGAAAAAGAAGAATGAAGAGAATCTTGCTTAGTCCTTGAAAGAAAAATCTGAAGAATGCAGAAAAATTAATGATGGACTCATTTAGCTGGCACTTGAATTGCAACAATCCATAAAAAATGAAGAAGAGCTTGAAAGACATATTGTTACCCTGAGAGATGAACTTGCTACTACAAATGAATACAAGGAGAAGTTCAAGATTATCTCAGCTAAGCTTAATGAATTGATTCAAAGTCAGAGGAGTGGAAGTGACAAGTGAGGTCTTGGATATGAGAAAGTAGAAAGCTCCGGATCTGGTCAAAGGAAATTTAGGCAAGGAAAACATATGAAGAAAGCTAGAAGGCATCTGGTAAGACAACCTAATGCTCAAAAGTTCAATGGATACTATTTTGTTTGCATAAATTTGGTCATATGGCTGCTCAATGTAGAAGTAGAATGAATCAAAGTGGTCCATCATTCTCAGGTCAGTGTTTCAATTGCAATTTAAGTATGGTCATAAGTTAATTGAATGCAGAAATATGTCAAACAACTTTTTCAATAGAAATGTTAGATGTTATGCCTGCAATAGATTTGGCCATATTGCTAACCAGTGCAAATCAAGAGAAAATCAATGGAATAACTGGTTTGTACAAATAAATGTCATGTGCTATAATTGTAAAAAATCTGATCACATTGCTAGATTCTATAGAAGCAGGAAGGGTCTAGCAAAACAAAATAAAAACATGCAGAAGGATGATAAGGGAAAAGGAAAAGTTACTATGGATGAGATCAGGAAGCAAATGAAGAAGACATGGGTGAAGAAGAATGCTTCTGATGTAGGAAATGATTCCACATCAGAATCTAGTGCTGGAAATTCCTTTGGGAATTAGTTTAAGGGGTCTGGCCTAGGGGGAGTTTTCAAGAAAATCTATTAACCCCCTGCTAGTAGTTGGTACCAGAATGTGGTATATTGTAACCGTTGCATTGATGATCTACAAATGTTTTGGGATCTTTTGTGGAGGAAATTTATGCAAAATTGAAGGTCTACAAAAGAATTTTCTTTCACAGCCTATGAAAACAAGGTATCCGAAAGACCTAGGGAAAAAGCATTTATTGAGACAAAAAGTTAGGTGTGCGAATGATAAAAGGTTACATCTATCCCTCATTTGTCACATTGCATTTTGAGAAGAACTTTGGAGAGCTCTATAAGTGAACCTTAGCAAGATTCAAGTCTAAAGGCAATTTGGCGATCAAACCCTAAATCCAACGAAAGGTATTTATCTACAAACTTGTGAGCTTGAAATTTCTAGAAATGGCAACTCTATTGGTTGTTGATATCAAGGATAGACCTAGTCCTAAATTCAAGTGGCACCCATTCAAATCTATTGAGACAAAATCATTAGGTGCATTTCCTTCCACTCTGTATGGTGTTTTGCATATTGAAGATATTAGGGCATATATTCATGCAAATGTTGAGGAATTAGGAAGCTCCAAGTTGTTAAATCTATATACAAATCACATTGTGGGAGAATATCTCTGTGTAAGGCCTGAATTCAGAACTTTGGAGGAGAAGAAATTCACACAGATTGTGAAGTTTCCTATGTTCAACAAAAATGAATGGGTCTAATACATATTGAGTTGAGTGCATGTTGAGTTCATGTGGTTAAGTTAGCCTTTCAAGATCACAAAGGAAGCAATAAGGATTGTTACTAATCTGAATTCATCTGGTCGGTTGCCGACATTAAAATCTATGAAGAATCAAATAGTTACTGAGGCAACCAGTTCAATTTTTGACAAAGAGCCATGACAATTAATGACATCATTGAAGTGGATGTTAGAATTTCCTCTATGGTTATTAGTTATAAAATCTATCACTCTAGCTAGGATAACTCTGTATCCGGTACTGTAATCTATGCAACCTATCAGATGGTCAAGGAAAATGTAGAATATGACCTATGTGAGTTACTTTGAGGCCGGATAATTTAAAATCTTGGCAAAATCAAGGACGAGAAGAATTCATTCAAGTATGGAAATCTACTGCTATGTCTATTCTTCTACTTCATGAATGAAGTTCTGAGAGTTGAAAAAGTGCAATGGCAAGGTGATAAACCTATAGCTTTTCAAATCAGAGGCATCTTATACACAATTGGAGACAACAAAGCAAGGAAAATTGCTATCTAGGGATACTTCAAAAACTTCCAAAGTGAAATGCAAGTTAGGGAAAGGATTCCTACATCTATTGTTGAAAAATACAAGGACATTATTTTCTTCATGGTTGACATTGATCAGTGCTTGATGGAAGCTACAAAACGTAGAATAGTTTGGATAATGCCTATGGGTTATGAGGTTGATGAACACATTTTGGAGCTATATGCTCAACACCTATTGAGTAAACCTTAGGATCCGATAGAAGAGAGGTTTGGTACCTTTGAAGAGAAGGATATAAAAATGCATGGACAATTGAAGAAGCCTATGATAGTTTGAAGAGTGAGAAAGGAAGTTGAAACTTTTGCATAAAGTATCAGGATATCAGTTGAAGTGTTGAGGGAAGCGAGGAGGAAAAGAGAGCAAGTTAAAGAAGGAGAGTCTGCTAGAACTGAATCTACTAGTTCGACAACATCCTCTGCTAGAACTAGATCTATAAGGATCTCTACACTCTCATCCAATCCTACAAAGAAGTCAAGCCCAATGAAAGATCAAGTCAAGACATCTGGTAGAGAAGGAAAGAGGAAGAAGGATAAAAGCACAAGAGTCTATGTTGCAGTTGAAGAAGATGAAGAAACTAAATCTGATGAAGAGGTAAGAGAAATCAAGCATAAGGGAACCAAGGCATCAAAAGTTTCTAAGGACAAGCCCTCTAGTGAAGAGAAAGCAAAGAAAAAGGTGAAAATTGACATAATAGGTATGTCTGTAGAGGAAGTGGAAAAGGCTTTGATTAAGGATGGTAATCTTAGGCCACTTTCTGAATGGTATGACACTTTTGATAGTGCCGGTTAGAGAATTCTTGAAGAAGCTACAATAAAGTACTTGAATAATTTCAATATGACTCTCATAGAAATAATGTCAGATTTTCCTAAAGGGCTATATGAAGTTTTAGAAATGAGGAGAGTGAATGCAAGAACTAAAGAAGAACAAATGAGATAATGGATACTTGTTAATCTATGTCTGCTAATGTCAATAGATGAAATGAAGAAAATACTCAATGATACCAAAAAGGATTTTAAGAGAAAAACATGGGTGAATAAGTTGATGATTGGGCAGATTGAAGAAGTTGCAAAAGATACTGAGAAAATTCTTAAGGAAGTTCTATTAAAGAATAGATATAATGTTGTTTCTGAAGAAACTCATGATGAAGATGTTCCATTTGGTCTAGAAATTGAAGAAGGGAAAGAAGACACAATTGAGGATACTTTGAATCCTCTAGACATGCAAGATACTAAAATTCCTATGGAAACTGAAGCTCCTAAATTTGTGTCAGTTGAAGAAGTTAAGATTCCTAAAGCCAAACAAGAATTTGTGATTGAAGAAAAGAAGGCTGAGGTAAAAGAGGTTGCTGTGGAAGCAAGAGACACTACAAAGGAAGTTAAGGAGTTTTTTGAAGAACAACATGAGGAGTTGACCTTGAATTGGTTGAAGGTCCTATCAACTTGGCCACTCTATCTCCTATTTAGAAGTTGAAGGTAGCATCATTTGCTTAGGCCAAGGCAAGGGAGGAGATATTGGAATCTCATATTGAGGACAGTGAGTTGTTAAGTCTTGCATACGGTATCTTGGAGAAGATCATGCCTACATATGTCAAGGATTCATTTGATTCCCCATCCAGTCAGTTGAAGAGGCTTATCAACTCTGTAAGTACTCACTTTGAGTCTCTTGAAAAGTCAATCGTGGATAAGGTTAAGAAAGAATTTGATTCAAATAGGTTTGATAGATTGAAGGGTATGATTGCTAATGACAAATCTTTGTTAGCTACTTGTGTAAAAAACATTCAAGATGCTTTGTCTGAGGGTGGAAATATTTACAAGTCATGCTTATCTTTGTCTGAATTCATTGAGGACATTGAGATGAAAATAAAGGAATATGAGAAACAATTAGTAGATATTTCTCAATCCTTTGATCCTCTAATCATTTATGTGAATAAGCAAGAAGGTCAAGTCATATCTTTGCTTGACAAGATTAAAAGTTTGAAGCATGAAAATGACAGAATTGTTGAAAGAGTATGTTATCTCTTAGAGGATTGATTGGTCCTAAGATGGAGACAATGCTTAGTGCATTGAATGAAGCACATGATGCTATGGCTGTCAGTGATCTGACAAATCTTGAGTCAAAAGAGATGCAATCCTACCTGTTCTGTGGTCACATGACTATTTTGGAGTCTCAAAAAGGGTTGGGACACTAGTTTAGGCCCGTTGAAGAACAATTTTGTAGATATATTCAAGTTCATGTAAGTTTGAAAAGCAAGTTTCTACATATGTAGTTTGTTCATAGAAGTTTTGTATGATTTTTGGTATGCGGATTCCCGCCTTTGAAATTGATGTCAAAGGGGGAGTGTGGGATAGTGAAAAATTCCTTATTCATCTAAGGGGGAGTTGTGTTTTGAAGTTTTGAAGGTTGACAGTGTATTCATGTTGGTATTGATTTCGACACTTAGTCATTTTTTACTAAGTGTTGCCATCAATACCAAAGGGGGAGATTGTTGGAAAAAGACACAGCACAAGTCATCTAGTGTTGTCAATGATGGAAACCCTAGTCACTGATCCTATCCACACTTTAGTATTTGCTCATATCGAAAGTCAGATTGAAGTTTTGCGATTAACTGTCAAAGTTAAAACAGAGCATCTGACAAAATTGTGATCATCCATTCATATGTAATTTTCTATTATCATTTTGTGTTGTGGATCTTAGGGAAGGTTTTTTGAAGTTTGATCTATCCTATCTTTGAATCATCAAGCCTTGTATTGATTGGTGTGCAAGTTAGAAGATCTGGTTGTTTGATTTTCCTGTTTAACAGTGTAAAAAGGCTGACTTGATGAACATGTAGTGTGTTGTGGATGTTCGAGGCGAAATTATTTGAGGTATTTTCGTGTTCGATGATTTTATTTTGGGTCCTCACTATGTTGTCATCGACTTTGGTTGGTGCACATTGATAATTGTTTATGAATTGGGCCTACAATTGGTGCATATTTTATTATTATTAAATCCAACATGTATTTGATCTAATCTCTAGTCACAGATATATATATAAGCGATTGTTTATACCATTTTGGTGTGTGTTGCGATGTGTTGTGAAAGTCACAAGTATTATAGATCAATTGTGCACAATTTCACTTGTGCAGAAGAAGATTGGTGATTTGAATTAAGGCAGAGAGAATTTCAAGACTAGAAGAGTAGAATTAGACAGAGTGAGAAGAATGTTGTAAATATGCTTAACCAAAACTATAATAAGGCATTAGCAGATGATATTCTCTCAATTCAAATCCTCTAGATGCAATCCAAATGTTTTGTAAGAAAGTGAGTCTTCCTTTTTGTATTTAAGCAGTGAGCTCTAGGAAATGCGCTTGAATGCATGTGTATTCCCCATTTGTAAACACTTATTTTGAGTATACTCAAATATTGTGGATTAAACTCCATTGTGGTTTTTCCCTTAACAGGGTTTCCACATAAAAATCCTTGTGTTATGGTTGATTGCTTTGTGTTCTTGCATATTTCTTTTGGTTCAATGCTATAAGTGGCTTAAAGAACAAGTTAATGAAGTTAAATTTTGTAGAACATTGATTCACCCCCCGTCTCAGTGTTCCTTGATTCCACTAGGCTTTACTCGTAAACGTGAGCTAGAGGCACAGTTGATACCGAATGCTGCTAGTTTTAGTTTCGATTCTTGATTAAAGTTTTCTATCTAAAATAAAATAAGAACATACTAATTGCATCAAAAATAAAACGCTAATCACTTTAAGGATAGCTTACCTAATTCTATTTTCCTTGAAAATCAATTACTTTAGAAGTAAGTTAAACTAATACTAATTATTGAAACAAAACATAACTAAATCTTTTGTAATACTAATTGTGAAAAAAAATAAAAAATAAAAAATTATCCAATATTAAATGTTGGAAATAAACTATATTAATGAATTGAAGATTATTTTCCTAAATTGATACTATGTGTCTTTGCAATAACTTAAACTATTAAACACTTCAAGAATTACTTTGCAAATATAACTTAAGTAAATACGTATTCCTTTCATAAACTTAAACTATTAAAAATACTTAAGGAAATGCCTTTTGCAATAAACTTAAACTTTTATAATATTTTAAGAGTTACTTTGCAAATACAACTTAAATAAATGTTTTCTTTTCACAAACTTAAATTATTAACAATACTTCAAAAATTTTCTTTTGCAATTAAGTACTTATTTCCTTTAAAGTAAGTTTGAGCTAATAAAATACCACAAGGGTTGTAAATTTAGCAAATTTGCAACTTAAATACTTAGTTCTTTATAAAATAACTTAAACTATCCTAAAAATTCTAGAATAAATAATGCACATAAATTTAACTTGGGTATTTGAAAATTGTTCTTGTAACTATAAATTTGGCTAATGTTAATTCTTTGAAAAATAAGATTGAACTATTCTAAACATTTGAATGTTACTTACATTTTACTAACATTAAATTCTAAAATAAAGACTAACTTTAATATGTAAAATAATCCCTAATCTATTACTTTGAAAGTATAAGTAGAAGGCATTAATTAAAAATCTTTTAAAAATAATAATCAACAATTACATAATCCTACTTATAATCCTAAAGTTAATAAACTGAACCATTACTTTTACTCATAACTAAATTTATTTCTTATGAGAAAAATAAAAGAATCAATTATTATGATGTAATATATGTTTATAGTTTCCATATAAATAATGTGGTGTAGAAGAAGTTACAAATGCGATCTATCTTTTCCTTCTCAAAAATATTCAATTAATGAGTTTTTATTGCCACTCTTCTTTTCCTGAATTATTTTATATAAAAGTATTAATTATTAATATGCCAACATATATCAAACTGCCTATGAATATAGAACCCATTAATACCAATTAATTTGTAAATTAATAGATTGGATTGTATAGTTTTTATTAAATATTTTCTTGAAATATAAACTTAATAACTCATTACCTCTACGACTTTGATATATTTACTTAGACTTAATTTCAATACTTAAGAAAAACTACTATCTGACTTTGCAATTGATGTGATAGAACTAACCAATTTGGTCTGTCGTTTGATTTAATAACTCAGATACCAACTCTAATTACTTGGTGTCATCTTGTCTATTCCATGTTAAATAAAAATAAATCTTATTTATGATCACTTATTCTAGAAGGTAAATTAAATCAATTCCAAGTGATAATTTATTATTTATTCTTTTCATTTACTTTTTCGAAGTAATCAATACTAATTAACTTGAAAATAAATTATGAAATATAAACTTAATTGAACCATTCCCTTGCAAATATCTGTATACTACTCATTGTATAATTGAACTAATTGTATCAATATAAGTTTAATATGTAATTACCTTTGGAAATAAATGTAAACCAACACTTATAAACTAACACTTCTCTCCTTGAACACTAGTTTAATTTCCACAAAATTAGAGTATTACTAAGTGTCTAAAATTAATTAAGCTTTCCTTTACAAAATAAATTGTCTTTTTGGAGATATATTTAAAACTGTATTAAAATCTTAGTCCGACTCTAGTTGCTAACATATTTTTATGATTTAAGACAACATTTTGTAAAATCGAAACTATTTACTTTAACAATAAATTTAAAACTAACACTAATTGCTTTGAAATTCAAGTGAGACTTAAGTTAACACTAATAAATTAAGAAACACTAAGTTTGAAAAAACAACACTAATAGATTTCTTTAAAATTAAATGTTGATTGTACAATTAAATCAAAACAAGTTATTTTATTAAGGAATTTAGACTCAATGAATCTATTAATCAAGACTACAAAATACTCCATATATTATAAACAAAATCTTTAAATAAATGTGAAGATTCTAACTTGAAAGTTATTTAAAAATAATTATTATTTACTAAAACTACTAATCCAAAATAATGGATAGTTTAAATTATTTTAAAGCTTAAAGGAAATTAAAAGACTTCTAATTTAGTATCTTTCCAACTTTCATTAGTGAAAAAATAAAATTATAAAAGCAAGTTTCTAATTTAATTGTTATAACTAATCCAAATTTGTGGAAGAAAATCAAGTCAACTGATTTAAATGCTTCCAAACTTTAACCTTCTAATAATGATTCTTGACACTCTTTAGAAATTTCTAATTTTTTAGTATTTGGAAACTAGATTTCTCAATATATTGATTTTCTAATTTTTTTGAAGGTCAAATATTAATAGGAGGTATGATTATGTAAACTATTATATTTTATTAAAATTAATTTTCTTGCAATAGTCCATAGAACACTTCTAGAAAAACATTACAGTTATTATATAGATATATATGAATTTAATAAACATATTTTCTTTATTCAAATGAAATCCTTTAATTAATAATAATTATATTTTAGTTAAAAGAATCTAATATATTTAATATTTCATATTTAAATTTAATAGTAATTATATGAAATAATACATATATGGATTATATTTATTTCTATTTTTGTTTAATAATAAGTGTATTTTATAAAAAAAAATATCATGAAAATATTTCTTAAAAAATATTTATAGATTTATTATCTTTAATAAATATTATTTGTATATTTAATTATATTTAATATTAAATAAGTATCTTTATTTAATTTAATACAAAAGTAGCATATATAAGTAAAATTAATTAATTAAATAAAGTTCATTTTTAAAAGAAACTTTGTAGCCTTTAGCTCCCTTAACCTTACTTCTTTTGAACAATCATAAATTTAATTTAAAAGTTATATATATATATATATATATATATATTTTTAGATTTTAAATAAAATAATAAGATGGAATTATTATAATATGAATAAGTAGTAATAAATATATTTATTTTGGAAAATTACACATAAATATGAAATTATCTAAATAAATAAGAAAAATAATTAAATTGTTTTTCTTTTTATTTTTTAGCAATTTTAAATAAAATTTTAAAGAGCTAGAGTAAATATTTTAAAAGGGAAAATAAATTTTAATGTTGATTATTGAATACCTCTGCCTACAATCATCTATTGATTATAGAAAATAAAATATTCTAAATTATTATTATTTTATATTTCCCATAAACCTATATATAGAGAAAATAATTTAACAGAGGAAAGGAAAAATCAATGAAATCTTAAAGAGTCGTAGATCAATATTTTTTTCTTTTACAAGAAAATTCAAGCGAGAAAATTCTCCTTTTCATTCCTAATCTTCATAAAATTAGATAAGTAAATTAAGAGACCTACCTACAATGCAATACATAATCCATTTCCTTCTCTGTTTAGCCAACCCTCATCCTCCTCTTTAAAATGATATCTATCTTCAGCCTCTCTTTGCCATGAGTTGAACTTCAACCTCTATCATTCAATGGAGTTGTTTTCCCTGCAAAACAATATTCTATTCCCCCCAAAAAAAAACCAAAGGAAAAATCTATACAGATGTATTCTTCTTCTTTCTTGCAATACAATTTCTTCCCCGAAAACTATTGTAGGCATTCCCAAAAAGCTTACCTGCAAAAATGAATATTCTAGAAACAAAAATGATAAGAGCCCCAAAAGCTTGTTGCCTCAGATGCATTATCTCCTTTCCATTTTGTAAGTGTTTAGGGAAATAAAATATCAATATTTTTTCATGTCATGGAATTAATTTTGGAATTGTAACTCCCATGCAAATTTAATTTGTATAACCCCCCATTGTCATAGAATATTCCTTAAATTAGACATGCAATAAAAAATATTCATTCAAAAGTAAAGGTGTAACTCCTTTTGTCATAAAAGTTCCAATTTTAGTTTTATTTTGTCATAAATTAGAAATAGACTTTTATTACCAATTGTCATCTCCTTTCTCAATAAAATATTAAATCAATTTGCATCATTAAATTTAACTTGCTTTAATTTATTTATTTAGGTTTCATGTTGTAATGCCCTGTAAGGGAACTCTGGCGGGTGTTTTTGATAAGGAAACCTATTTTTCCTTATAAAAAATGCCCTGCTAGGGTACCCAGAGAACAACACATAAAATAATAAAATAACCGAACAATTTTTTTTTTAAAAAAACCACTTGATTATATCATAATAACATAAGTACTTAAACACATACACTATCAAGTTTCCATGACAACGTTACTTAAACAATTACAAGAAAAAACATCGCATCACTAAACCATTAACATAAAACACAAAGATAAACTATATTCCAAATGAATGATGCAATTACAAATCATGATGGAATCAAGTTACATTCAAAATACATCAAGAAAGATTATAATAAATCTCATTGCAACATAACATCAGTACAATAAATACACTCATACACATTAGGTATATATACATTAGAGAAGAAGAACATATCACACTTGTCAACCTCATTCATGAGCACACTCAACATCGAACTTCACGAACTAAGTAGAATTCAAGAACCTGTCATAAGAACAATATCATCGAAATACAACAACACCTATAAGGTAACCCAATGGAGGAAAAAGTATGTTCCTCCCAACCACATGGTACCCTAAGGTCCACTCCCTCCATGCTAGGAGATAATGTCACGTACACAAGTCAAACAAATATACAAAAGAATAAAACATAACATTAGATGGCTGACAATCACATAACGACATGACAGTATCTAAATCACATGATCACTAACATGCTCCAGAGACAACAACAAAACCAAATATGACTCTACATAAGAGACCACAAAACATGTATAAGGATAAGAGTGTCATCACATAGTTGTTCTAGGTTACCTTGGAGAATCTTCCTAGATTACTGACCCTCGTCCTGAGTTACCTTGGCAATCTCTACCGATTCCTGGCCCCTAAATGAACTCATGAGGAACCGAAACACTTTTCAAGAGGAAAAAGTGAACGACTATGCCATTCTAGGCCATCTCAACTTACCTTTAATCTATGCAAGCACTAAGGTGTTAGGCAAGGCAAAACAATAATCTGAGTTATTAAGTGAGTACTACCCAACCCCTAGCACTTTAAGGTTTTCATTGGATTAACTACTTTTGATAGGTTACCTTGGTAACCTCTTAGGGTTCTAGTCCATATCAAAAGCCACTCTTCCTATTTACAAAACTTCACTAATTGACAACAATAAGGATAGCCATCATGCACAAAAAATAAACCAAAAATATACCTTTCATAACATGGCGATACCATACAACATTTCAAATATTTCAATAAGATATTACATCATGCATAAACAGACCAAATCATGTTCACATTGCAATCATGACTTAAGATATTTTACTTCCAATTACCACATAGGTAACAAATACAACGTGCATTTTTTACTGTTCATGAGAACTTACATTCGTTAATGGCTTCGAAAACTAAAGGGTTTATTCTTAAACTGGACATTTCCAAAGCCTATGATCGGGTTGATTGGGATTTCTTGTTTAAAATTCTAGACAAGTTTGGTTTTAATAATAGAGTCATTCAACTAGTGAACCAACTTGTTTCAACAGTTTCTTCTGTTGTCAAATTGTGAATGGATCACCATCAAGGTTTTTTCAGAAATCTAGAGGCCTCAGACAGGGAGATCCTATTTCTCCTATTCTGTTTACTATCTTGGCTGAGAGTTTAGGGAGAAATATTAAAATTCTTATTGATCAAAGATCCCTAGAAGGCCTAAAACCTTCCTCTTCTCCTCTCATCTGTTCCCATCAGCAATTTGTTGATGACACCATCCTTATGGGAAGATCTACTGTGACTGAAGCTAAGACATTTAAAAAAATTTTGAATCTTTATGAATCTGCCTCTGGACAAGTTGTCAACAGGGACAAGAGTTCCATTTTTTTCCTCAATACTCTGGAGTATAGACAAATCAAACTTGCTCGTATCCTTGGATGTCGTGTTGAGTATCTTCCATCAACCTATCTTGGCTTACCTCTTTGCTCTAAACCTTCGGAATCATTCTGGATTTCTTTGGTTGAAAAATTCAATAAGAAGCTTTCAGGTTGGAAAGGCGCTCTTTTTAGTCAAGCAGGAAAAGTCCAGCTCCTTAAGGCTTCTCTGCAAAATCTTCCTACTTATGCTCTCAGTATATTTAAAATCCCTACTAAATATGCGGAGGCCATTGAAAAAATTCAGAAAAGGTTTCTATGGTCTGGAGTGGAGGACAAGAAGAGAATGCCACTTGTTGGATGGGATCTGGTCTATAAACCCAAATCAAGGGGGGGACTGGGTTTAAGGAATATTAAAGTGTTGAAAATGTCCCTTCTTGCTAAACAGCTGTGGAGAACTCTTACTTTAAAAGGAGAATGGCGTGATACCTTAAAGGCTAAATATTTTAATAATTATGAGTCTTTAAATGAAATTATAAACTCTTCTTCTTTACCTTGTGGGTCAGTCTGTTGGAATGATATGGGTAAAGGAAGAAAGCTTTTGGAAATGCGAATTGGATGGTTGATTGGAAATAGAAATTTAGTCAGGTTTTGGGAAGACAGGTGGCTTTTTAAAGATCCTTTAATCATAAAAGAGAAATTTAGTAAATGGATGAATGATTGTAAAAAGGAATTTGGAGTCTTAGTTAAAGATTATTGGAGGAACGAAGATTGGGTTGATTTGAAGAGCATTAGTCCGGATCTTGGCCCTGTTCAATCGGCTTTCAGAGCCCTTAGACCAACTCAACACTAGATGGAGGACATTGCTGTCTGGTTAGACAATCCGTCTGGTATTTTTTTAGTTGCCTCTGCCACTTCTATGTTGGTTCGTATGATGGAGCCTCCTCCCTTCTGGGCTAAGGCTTGGATTAATCACTTGACTCCAAAAATCAATATTTTCTACTGGATTATGCTACAGAATAAGATTCTCACCTTGGACAATCTTGGAAAAAGAGGAATTCAATTACCAAACGGTGTTATATGTGCAGGAATGAAGCCGAGACTGTTAATCACCTTTTCCTTCATTGTCCTTTTGTGTCGAATATTTGGGATAAATTTCTGGGGCTTCTTCATCTGGTGTGGGTTTTTCCTGCTTCTGTCGAAGATTTTTTCATTCAATGGAAAGCTCCTTCTAAAAATCCTTTTGTGAGAAAGCTATGGTCTTTTATTCTTCCTTTTGTGTCTTGGAATATTTGGAAGGAAAGGAACAATAGAGTGTTTAGGGATAAAGAAATGTCGGAAGGGGACTTGTTTGCTAAAATTGTTAGGGCTATAAAGGAAATTTTTTCTTTAATTCCTAGAAAAATGTTTGAGAAAGCTTTCTGGTCTCCTTTTGATATTGCTATGGCAGAAAAATGGAATTCTAAATTAGTTGGATCAAATATAATCAAACCTGGAGTGAGTGGGAGAGATAATGCTATTTGGTATATGCCGCCTTTGGGTTGGGTGAAAGCCAATTTTGATGGTGTGGCTAAAGGTAACCCTGGGAAAGCTGGTAGTGGGTGTGTGTTAAGGGACAACACGAGGGCTTTTATTGCGGCTTTTGCTGTGGACATTGGAATTCAAACTAATCATGTCGCGAAAGCAGTTGGGGCTTTTCATGCGGTCAGCCTAGCCCTCAAGATCAACATGAAACATCTTTGGTTGGAAGGCGATTCTTTGAATATAATAAATTGTATTCTTGGGCTTACCCCCCCTCGTGGACCATCAAAAAATGGATCGAAGACACAAGAACTTTATTAAGAAAATTTGATAAAGTGAAAGTTTCCCATGCCTATAGAGAAGCCAATAGGGTGGCAGATTTCTTTGCCAATGAAGGGGTTAGGAAGGGTGGGGAAAACACGTGGAGGAAGAATGACTACATTCATCCTGAAGTGAAAGCACTAATTTATTATGATTCAGTGCATGGAAGAGAAGGTAATCTTAGTCATAATGAAATGGATAAAGATCAGGTACATCGATTTCATTAGATTTGATGGGACCGACGTCATTTTCTTTTTAAGAAGGGTTTGCGGCACACTTTCTGGGTGTTCGACAAAAAATATCTAAACGGGACCTAGAGCAACTGTTCAGTGTTTATTGATAGTGAGCTGATTATGGGTGGAGAAAGAAAATGGGCGAAGCCGAGCAATTTCTAGGAGCACAGAAAGAATGCTAAAGCGTGGGAAAGAATTGAAAAGGGGGGTTTAGTCCCATATATGGAAAAACTTCATGGTACGGATGAGGGGATTCTGAACTATTTTGTTAAAAATTGGAAAAATGGAGAGATCGTGTTGTTTGGCAGGAATGTTAAGCTGAGTGAGGAATTAATAGGGGAGATAACTAGTCTTTCAACTGAGGGTGTCAAATTCTACCAGGACCGACGATTCTCTAATGAAGCGGTCATTAAATTTTCCAAAAAAGATAAGGAGAAAGCGAAGATGGTGAAGGTTGCTAATAGCTACTTTGATGTGGAGTCCATCAAATCTATTTGGAGGAAAGTTTTAAGAGTTGTTATGGAATATATCACAGTTGATGAGCGCTTTACCAGAGTCTATAGTTACCACTTTGCCATTCTGAACCATTTTTGGCATAAGGTTCGTATATCTCTGCCTTTTTACTTATTTTCTTCTCTAAAGAATTTCCTCGATGATGTGGAAAGAAACCCTAGGAGGAATGCTATTATTCACCTTGGTCTTGTTAGGCTCATTTTTGAGCATTTTCAAAATTTACCTGCTTTGCCTAAAACTATTGATATTGAAGAGTTGGATGATGAGGAGACAGAAAGTAGTAGGGAGATCGAACCCCGGGCCCCCCAGCTTGTGTTCTTGTTGGCCCTGACACCATTGCTCCCCAGTCCTTGTCTTGTCAGAAAACCCTTAAAGGCTCTGCCTCGTTGTCTTGTCCTAAATGGCAACCTCTACATGAGTTCCCTAGTCTGGGTTTTATCACCCCACCCTGTCTTAATCCCCAACCGTCTCATGGTTGCCCTACTCCTAGTTTGTCCCCAGGTGTGAAAGGTAACCCTATTATGAAACTCGTTTCGTAATCAGGGAATTCTATGGAAATACTCTCTGACAAGCCCATGGTTAGTAAGGAGTCGGCCCCTAGTGCTCCTACTTCTGGTAATTTTGGGAATGATCATTTTGAGTCCCCTATTCAGGATGAAATTAATTCTGCCCTGAATAAGCTTAAGCTTGAGGATTTGGTTAGTATAGCGGAAAAAAGTACAGATGGCCTTTTTACCATTCTCAAATGGACCCAGAAAGAAGTCTGTAAATTGAAAGGTCATGTTACTGATCTTAGCAACAAGGTCATGGATTTGGAGCAGAAAATTAGTTGGAACAGTGGAGACAATGATGAATAGGAAACTCCTTTACCGAGGAAAAGACAACAATTACAGGAGGATAGATTGGCTAGCATCGAGTGCAGCATGTCCAAAATTGAACAAAACATTAGGGCTACTATTGCTAACAATCATAAAATTGTAAGGCATAACACCATCATCATCAATGCGATGGTGGAAAAGCTTGAAAAAAACCAAAAGGGATCGCTGGTTGTGGATTTGGATGCGGACAGGGGAGGCAGCAGATCAGCTGGTGAAGGGATTTCGACTCATACCAAGGCTAACATCAAGAGGAAGACCTCGACTTCATCTCATATGGTCCAAATTCTCAAGCAGGGGTTACAAGACATGCAGAATGTTGAAAAGGAAGCCGAGGATTTACTTAACACCTTGGAGTAATGTAATGTTTTGTTTGCTGGTTTTTTGGGTGGTCCTTTTTTCGGGCCCTGTTGTCTTTTGTTGCTGTCGCTTCCTTTTTTGGGACAGCTGTCCGGTTGTTTGTACTTTTTCTGTCTATCTCTTGTTGTTTAAACTCTGTGGTTTCAGGTCCCTGTAAAACCTGTTTTTTCCTATTCAAAAACAAATACAACGTGCATGGCTAATTCCATAATAACTTAAATCAAATGAACTTCATGACTCAAATAGATTAAACAAATCATTCAAGAGTTCCCTAGCCTCTTGAAAATCTAAGAACTCCATATCACACATCAAATAAACTCTCACAATTTAAAAGCCATATTTATTTAAGACAAAATCTTGAGTATTATCATTTCATTCAAAGAAAACATGAGTACTCAACACAGGTTACCATTAAATCTTCTTAAATAAAAAGTTATAATAACTAATTCATTGACATAAATAAATATCTTATATCTTTATTCTATTTTAACAAAATAAAACTATAATCATTCTTCATTATGATTAATATAAATTCTTTAATGAACTAAAATTAAACTATACATATTTATACATACACAGATCTATGTACATTCTACAAATTTTCTATATAAATACAGCCATGTATATATACTCATACACATATATTTACATATGGGTTTATTTGTGTACTAATAAATACGCTAAAAGTTTCAAGGAGTGATTATTAACCAAAATAAATCATGCATGAACAGGACAAATGCATAGGCGTATCTCTTTATTCTAATATAAAATTTCTGAGTGCATAAGGAGGAGAAAGAGTTAACTAATACATAAGGGTCGTATGTGGGTACTACGTGTGTTAGCTGGGTGCAGATCTTGAATGGTAAATAATGAGAAATCTGCGAATAGATTGGCTACGCGTAGGTCTTTGCATGGTAGAAGTTTAATCGAGAATAAATAGAGAGCTTCTAATTTCAAAAAGCCACTACTACATAGAAGGGCATTTTAAGACATTTTTTGAGACAATTATTTAGTAAATTGTCTTAATTTAAGACAAAAAAAAAACTGCGTATTGTCTCAATTATTGTCTTTAAGCGGGTGTCTTAAACTATTGTCTTAAAAATTGTCTTTGTAAAGACAATATGAAACATAAGTCTTTTTTGTCTCTTTAGAGACAATAGTTAGGATTAAAGACATATTGTCTCTCTAGAGACAATAATTGGGATTAAAGTGTAGAGACAATATTAAAAAATAAATAATTTATTTTAAATATTTTTTGTGTGATTTTCAACATTCAATTTTTGAAAACCATAGAAAATGCCATCAATTAATTCATACACATAATAGAAACAAAACTTTTGAAGGCCAAAATGGTCATTTTATTGATAGAAGATGCTCTTACAACCATACATAGTTTGAAAATATGTATCTCTTGTTTTGAAAATGTGTTACAAAATGTTTTGTTTCAGTCTAAAACTGAAAAATCTGAGTTACAATGTCAAAGTGACTAGAATGAAACTATGTCAAGTTTACAATTCTGTATCAAAATTAAAAGAACTAATTACAAATATCCACTCTGTCAGCTATTATATCCAATCTTTAACCTTCTGGATGCTTGCAAATTGCTGCTACAGGTGCTTAAACTGTCCCTATATGCTGCATCCTTCTCAACTGCCCATCAATACCTTCTTAGATGCTTGCAAAATGTTGCTACAAGTGTCAAACTGACCTTTTCCCTTCCCAACTGCTCCTTTATGCTTTAAAACTGCCACTTGAAAACTCTGTTTGCTGTCCTATGTCAAAACAAAACAATTAGGCAATTACTTCATCGATCTTCATCTAACACAGATCAAAATTATAGTAACTAGCACTTGCACCAAAAGAGGTGCAAGGGTTACGCCGATAGAAAATTATATAAAGTTAATAATTTAGAAAGTACAATTTGATATGTAAATAGAAGATACATTAATTTAATTTACAATATTCCATGTATTGAATAGTATATTTTGTCTACATAATTTTGAAATACAATCTTAAAATATATATGATATTGTTTATGTCATTCTATTGATCATGAAATATGAAGAGTTTGAGAATCAATTATCTGTTACCCTAGTTGTTGATGGTTTCTACTAATTGTATACAATATTCTCTTCCACTTATCATTCCCCTTGTTAAAATTTTTCATAAACAACCACAATAAATTAATAAGATTTACCTTTTGTAGATCATTCTTGTAGATTAATAATAGACATGCATGTTCTTTTTTCATGAAAATATATATTCTATATTTTCCTTGGTGTTCTCCCTTCTCTGTTTTTTTTGTTTTTGTTGTTAATAATTGCTTCTTGGGAGATAGGGATTTGCATGTCTTTGGCTATCACTTTTTTGTGGTGCAAGCTCGGTGTTGAGGTAGCATGCATGCATTGTCAGTTTTACCACAGCTTATGATGAGTCCTCTATATTTAACAACATAGTCATGTAACTATTTTGTAACTATTTTCCTTGGTGTTCTCCCTTCTCTGTTTTTTTTGTTTTTGTTGTTAATAATTGCTTCTTGGGAGATAGGGATTTGCATGTCTTTGGCTGTCACTTTTTTGTGGTGCAAGCTCGGTGTTGAGGTAGCATGCATGCATTGTCAGTTTTACCACAGCTTATGATGAGTCCTCTATATTTAACAACATAGTCATGTAACTATTTATGACCTGAAATTCATCCTCGAGATTAGCAGCTTCTTCTCCTTCTTTTTGTTTAATACTTTAAGTTACTTTGCTAAACCCTACATTCCACACTTTCCAAGTCATGACCCTCACAAGAAAAGGCATCACTTTACAAATTGTGCCCAGGTCTATTGTACCCACCCCTCATTCGGTCTCTAATTATGTGTTTGGGTCATCTAGGACTTCAACAGCTCAATATGTGATTTGCCTCAAAGATGGCCACTCATTCCTTTATAACAATATCTAAACGAACATACCTCTTTGGAAAGAAAGCAGTAATAATCTTAAGAGATTGGTTCACATTTTGTTAATTGACTTATGCAAAATGTAACACACCATGATTTAAATGAGTTATTCAATTTTTTGAAATGAAGATTTCTTTTCATAGGTGGATGCTATCGATGGAAGCTTTGAACAAGTAGGAGAACAGGTGGCAAGAGAAGCAAGAGAAACAAGAATGATTGCATGCAAAAATAAAAACTGCACGCGTGTATATTCATTGGTCATAACATGTCACTGTAACAATGAATCCTCTGCACTCGATTAAAAAGCATGTGCAGCCGAATCCTCTCTGGACTTGTCAATGTCTGCAACCGTCGTTTCCTTTCTTTTCTTCTCATTTTCTGCTCTCTCTGTCGCTTCATTAAAGAAGGCTTTTTTCTGCTCATTCTGTCGCTTCATTAAAGAGGGTTTTTGTGCTGTCAAAATAACGTTGGTTTTTAATGAAGAAGAAAAATCGGGAGGAAATGGAAGTGGTTGTTTACGTGAGGGGAAGATTTCTGCGGAACAATGACGGTTTGCATTGAAAGATTTTCTCATTTTCCTTTCGTGATTCTGAATTTGAATTCGTGTAACAGGTGGGGTGAGCTTGAAAGTGGATCAACTACAGTTGCCTTCACACCCACAGAACAGTACGAAATGTAGATAACAAAAAAGGGTGAAGAGCACGATAGGTTGTATGATCTTCAAAGGAACAAACTGGAACTAATTTCACCTATCATGACCTTGATGCTACGTTCAAGGTAATCACAGTTAACTTTTATATGGAATTGATTTCTTTTTGTTTATGGAATGGAATAAATTTAGCAGTGTGAATATGGGTGCATCGTGCAGTGGAGAGAGGAGCTGCAATGGTGGCAGAGCCTGAAGAGAGAGCGGGGTCAGAAACAGGGTTATGTCCCAATCTCCAGGAACGCTAGGACCTGAAAGTGTTTGTGGAAATTCGTTTCTGTAATGCAAGATCCGCAATGCCTTCCTTCAAGACTCTTTTCCAATTCTATAACAACCTCTTCATTGATTCTAATAGTTCGCCTTCCGCAGTGCTATTTCCTACATTCCTCAGTGTTTTTTCACAGATTAATTACTTCAATACAATCTTACTTATAAGAAATACTAAGCGGTTGGTCTCCTGTAGTCGGCGAACAGTTGTGCTAAAGATAAGGATAAGGATAAGAATGACCAACTGACTTACCCCAAGGTTTTGCAAAAAATGTATCGTGCTGTCAAGGATGCCGATGAGAAAATCTAGAGTCTGGATGATGGATAAGATTTGATTTTACAAGATTCGCTTTCAATTAATTCAAAGATCTGATTTTCTGATTTACTTTGATTTCAGCATAGTTCAACGGCACAGTTTGACAGTGTGAGATTTCAGCCTCCGTCAAGTTTTGCATTTTACTGAAACCATTCCGGGAAAGTTGAGTAGTTTGCAGGCGTGAGACAGGTTTCGGGTAAAAGTTCGCACTATATATAGCCTATCGGCTAACTACTAACCAGACAGATTTGCACTATTGACCTTGTATTATTTGCTCAAGATTCACTTATAAAGTAAAACAACAAACATATCCAAAGCCCACACAACATCCAACACAAAATCTAGATAATATAGGGATAACCAAGGAGGCACTAAAACAACCAAACTTATGGAAAACAAGCTACCTTTAACCGATTCATAGAAGAGCAAAACCCTGCTAACAAGCCAAAAACTCCACCACTAGAAATGGGGGAGCCCCACTAGAAGCCCAACAGGTCAGAAAGCCTCCAAACACCACATGGGGATGAAAGAAACACAAGGGGAAGGCCCATCACAAACCAAGAAGGTCTAAGCACCCAACCACCAAAGAACATGGGAGAAACTAAACAACACAGTAGCAGCCCTAGAAATATTCACAGCATATGCTTCAAACTCCAAGGGGACTGAAACAACAACAAACCAATCTCTCAGATGGAAGCAAAACAAGGGATCAACCCCATCAAATCTTAGACAAAGCAAGCCCAAAAGGGGCTTGACACCAGCTAGGAAAAAAGAAAAGAATGAGATGAAGGCCATAGAGGCATAAGAGAACTGTACAAACACTAAAACCGAAGCCTTCCTAATGAAGAGATTAAAGCAAAGGCAATTTGAGCCATTGGTAGGAGAATAAGCAGCAAAAACCTCAGCATCTACCAACTTGGTAATAACAAAACAAAGAAAAAGAGGACATAGTTTCTTTCTATGCCTCCATTTGTGCACAACCTGAGCCATGATCTAGCACGACATCCAACTTGAAAAGTAGCCTAGACCAACCATCACACACTTCCATTTTGATCTCAACTCTTCCACAAATGCACTGGAGCAGGTGGGCCTCAACATTCCCTTGATTTTTCTCCCGGCAAAGAGATCCACAAGCACCACGATCATTCTAACATTAATAAAAATTCTCTTGATTGATATATAAAACTATTTTTAAAGGTCTGCAGCATCTGCCATTCCAGACAAGCAACACACTTCTACCCAAATGACCATTTTCTATGGGGGAACAGTGAATGTTTATGATGATATTCCTCCAAATAAGGTACGCCTGTTTTATGGTTTGCATGTTATTTTCTACGTGGGAGTAAATTTTTTGCATGTTGTAAACTAGTTTAATGACGTAAGTTAGGTTTTAGGCACAGGCCATTCTAATGCTCGCAGGTGGTAAGATACACAACAGCTGTAGATCGCACCTTCCACCCACAAAATCAGTCCCCTTAATGATTTACAGCCAGTCCATTCCCAAGGTCTCAGGTAAGCGCGAGCAGAGCAGGGAAACTCATCTTCCACAAGTGCACGAAATGAGGAAGGAGAGGGTAAAGGTGCCACAAGATTGTTGGAATTAGAACAAGGTGCATGCATCCATGGAAGCATAAAATAAGGGAATATTTGTAGATGCGCCTATGATGCTCCAATAAACATGCACGCAAATGAAGGAGCATGAGCGTAGACATGCACGTAGAAACAGAGATGAAATGTTTAATAAAAGCCTCAAAGAAACATGATCCAATGGCTCGCAGTGATTGCAAATAAACTTTCAAACAAATACATTTGGCAGGACTGAGAACAAACCCAACAAGCCACGCTTGCATTCCTCTAATCGCTGTAGTCATCAAAAGGATAATTGAAAGGAAATTTTTAATCAAAAATTATAGTTACAGACATACCTGTAGAATGTGAGGCATAGACAACATGTAAACTGTTCGACGAAATTCCTCGAATTGCAGTCATCTCATGGAATGCACAAAATGGATTTGTTGAAAAGGCTCTAGGAAATTAGCAGATGTAAAGCCGAATTCCACAACCTTTATCATTATCCTCCCTGCCCATGCTAAAACCAAAAAATTACGCTTCATTAAATCAGATGCTTTCTATTCCAGTAGACATTCTAAATAAAATTCATTTTACTACCCAAAACAGAAACACCAGACATCTTTTCAAATCATATACACATTTTTCTAACAGATAACAATGCATACAAATCTCCTGATACGACCCCTCAGTACTAATAATTGTTTTCATAAGTTTACAATAAATAACAATCAAAACAAAGATTCTTCATGAGCACATTCGAAGCCCTTTCATGGTGACACCAACATTACCAGTTAAAAAAAAATCTACCTAGAAAGAGATAAGGTGACTATATTAAAAATGAAAATAAAAATTTCTTCCAGATATAGCACAAAACCAAAAATCCAAACCATGGATTTGCAATGTTCCAAATTCATGCAATTAAATTACGCCTAATAATACAAGTTCTAGTTTCTTAGAAGGGGACGCATGTGAGAGAAGCTAAAAGTTAATAAATATTCTGAAAATTTCTGAGAAGGAAAACTAATGCATAGTTGATGCAATAAGGAAACTAACAAAAACATACTCCTCCAAAACTTCTGAAGCAAGCATGCCAAAACGATCAAAGAATTCATCAAATTCTCGTTTAGTAGGATATCAGCACAACTTATCCTAATTGTCTCCAGAGCACCCTGATTTTCCACCAAAAAATTGAAAAAATTGAAGCTAAAGTCAATATTGATTGCTTAACAGAAGATAAGAATCTCACCAAATGTAATTCATGAAGTATGCGTGATTTTTCTTCCAATGTGCCCAATGCATTTCAGCTCAATCTGGAGGAAAATCAACTTAAAAATACTTACACCACAACGCAGCTGTGAAAAATTGAAGTCAACACAACATATCTTTGGCTGCAAATTTTGTTGAATATCAACCAAACTGTAACTTATTTTTGTAGAATATTTAATAACAAAAAAAGGAAAAAGATATTTTGTCCTACTCTATCATATTTTGTTACAGCAAATCAAAGAATATTTTTAAAGCCCGGCTTCTAAGGGATTCCATGATTTTAAAAGTAATAATCTAAAAACTTGCATCCTATTTAGTTCTAGCCAAGGCAATTGATCTACAAAAACAAATGATTTTGACCACACATGTGAATGAAAACTAGGCAATTTGCTTGCAGTAATCGATGTAAGGAACATAAAAGATCCTGCAAAAAATCATTTTGTTAACTTCTCTTCTTCCATTAAGTCCTGAGAGCTAAACAAAAGCATTCTAATCTATATATTCTATTGTTTTCTTATCAATGATCAATCCCACATGCTTAGACAACAATACACTTAAACATAAGAAGCAAATATGTCTTTTGTTCATTTGTTTCTATCTATCCTCTTCCTTTATGTCCTCTTTCTACGAGGCACTATACTAATACAAGGCACTATTCTAATTGCAGGTGTCGGTTGTTCATCACATTGAACACCCTCCTCATTATTCTTGTCTCCCACTTGCTGAAATTCAGGGATAGTTTCCTGTCGAGGTTCAGGAATGGCAATTGAATCATTGTGTGCAACAAACAATTCATCATGTTCCTCTAGCTCCTCTTCATGCTCACTACCTGATGAGTTTGATTGTTGGGCTTCCTATACACAACACAATTTAACTCATTAAAAATAACATATCAGACCTTGTTTGCTTACTTCAAAGCATAGAATTTAATAAACCATGAAAATATATGCTTTTCTCTATGTAAACTGATAGTTATTAATCTTGTAGCAACTCATATCATAGTTTTAGCTTTGCTTGTTTCATTTTTCAATGCAAAAAAAAAACTGTTGTAATTCGAGGTGTATCTATCTAAATTAATATCTGTATCATTTTCTTTGCAATGGAAATGAAAGCAAAATATGAAATTTTATTATAGCCCATCACGCAAAGAACTTACCTCAGATTCATGACCAGTGATTAATTTCTCCCCTCGATCTAGCATATGTTGTCGAAGGCCTTGAGAACCATGTAGTAAAGCATATTTTAGGTCCTCCTCTGAAGCTTCCTTTTGAAATTGGTGAACCTACATAAACAAATATAACCAAATTTATAAGGTATAATGAATCATAAGATACAATTAACTCATAAGTTTTTCATGACTTTTTTTATGAAATAGAGAATACAGTAGATGAAAATATTCACTTACCAAGCCACCACGAATGCTATTGTACCCACCAGATCCTAATTTATGGGATCCAATACTTGACACCCTAGCTTGGGTTGCTTTTTTTGTATCTCGAAGGCGTCTTTTAGATCCTCCTCGTGCAAAAGGCTTGTAGTTTGGATTACTGTGCACCTTCCTCTTAAATTTGGCATCTTTAATAAGTTCATCCCATGTCATTTGGTCTGTAATCCAAGCTGGACGTGGATATCTCAAGTCTTTTGTCAGCTTTGACCTTAAATTATCTCGTTTAGAGTGAATGTATCTTCGTGCGATATCTAGAATAATTTCCTTATTAAAACCAGGATTTCCAAATGCTATTATGACATCTTTAAAGAGCTCATCTTTCTTAGCATTGCCTTGCTTCCTCCAATCCATTTGAATGGTATTGCCAAATAATTGTTCTGCACGATGAAAAATAAAGTGAAAGAATTTTAACCCCCTTTCATCCTTCAAGACATTTCCTTCTGAGGTGAGCAAAATTGTAACTTCTTGTGTTCCTTTTGTAGTCACTGAGGATATTGTTGTAGTCTTAGGGGTTGAGGTAAATGCCCCTATAGGTACCTTAGTCACTTTGTCATTTATTTCCTGTATTTACAACGAGATCATCAAGCAACAATGTAATCACATTTTAGTATCACAAAGCAAGCATGTAATCATCAATGATGGTTTTACCAATCAATATGCTATTATAATGATAAAAGTAAAATATGAACTAGAAAAGAATAATAAGATAATAATACCAAATAATTTTACCTGTTCATCTGAAGTAAGCCCTGCACTCCCCAACAATTTCCTCTCCCATAACTTAATTTGTTTAAGTATTTCTTTCCTAATTTCAACATTTTCAAGAGTTTCCGGTAGGAGTCTTAGTATTCTTGATTGTGATTCTATAAGACTCCTCAAGGAAACTTCTTCAGGTGTTGGTGAGATATTAGGAGCATCCATTTCAACAGGGATACTAGGAGCATCCATTCTTGAAACATCCTGCAAGACAAATATAAATATTAAAGTGGTATAATAGGGGATATAACAAAATCAAACCCACACAAACATATGGTTAAATCTTACATTTTGCCTAGCATTGGGTGTATCAGATGGCATAATTGGATCTTGCATGCCAACAAGATGCATTCTTGGTGGACTTACTCTAGAAATGCCCTATGAAAAAAACAAAAATATTAACAAAATATAAAAGGAGAAATAAGTTAATTAAATGTACAAGAATCTAGATGTACTGAAGGGCGTGATAGGGGTTGGAACAACTTTAGAGATGGCCTGCATTCCACAAACATAAATTAACATAATATAATATGGAACATAAGATAATTGAACCTATAAAAGATGATTTTCAAACTTACCTCATGCACCATCATAGTAATGTTTTTCCCTTGAACAATAACATACATAATTTTCATTATGTTTCAATATATAAGAAAAATATAAACAATGCTCAACTTCCAAAGTTTTTTTAGCTTTATGGTATTGTGTTTCTCTTGCCTAGGTGTTAATTGTGTAAAGTGCATAGGTGTTGATTGTGTAAAACTTCCAAAGACAAAAGTGTCTTTCAAGTAACTTGTTAAAGAAGTAAAAAAATAAAGTGAAACAACTTATCCAATTGAAAAAAAATTGCAAGCTATATTCATTGGCATTACAAGAATCCACTAACAGAACACTTAAAACAGTCAAATAACTTAATTTCCATTACATTTTGTGTACAATTAAAAACACAATACTTAACATGTAAAGATTTAATATATTGTACTGAATCCTCACAACCATCTTAAAGTGAGCTTGATGATCAAACAATTTCATTCTCACATGAAATGTCCTCATCTGATGACATAAATGCACCATCATTAATGGGCCCTAAATCCACAAATAAATTAATACCATAGTTTTCATGGTTTTCTTCACGTTCAACTATAGGTAAATGAAAATCAATAAATTCGTCATCTTCATGGACTTGATGCCCATGTTGTTGCTCATATCCTTCAAACACTTCAGTAAACTCATCATGATCTTCATCTTGGTCATACACATCATTGAAAATAAAGTTTTCATCATCTCCATCTTGGCCATCTGTGTCTTCAAGGGGGACTTCTTCATCTTCAAGTAAATCATGGTCCTCTACATCTTGAACAGATGTTACTCTTTGTCCTCTTGGATCATAATCAATCACGAATGACCAACCAGGTTGTTCTAAATTTGGAATGAGAAATATCTGATCACATTGATTTGGAAACACATAAGGTTCAGAAGTGACTTCAAACCTAGATGTATTGATCATATGGAATCCATTCTTGTGCAACAATATAGTTTTGTCTTCACCCACTTTGATAAGCTTGTACCATTGAACTTGAAAAATAACTTTCTTGAAAGATATAAAATCAAGCTCTATAATATCCTCCAACACTCCATAATAGCGAAGTGTGCTTGTGATTGGTTGTCTATCATTTGCATGTGAACGACATTCCACCTCAAATGATGCTGAAATTCCACAATCATAAGTTTGTCTTTTGTCATCAACCCTTTTGATGCGAAAATGATGACCAAAATTCCACATTCCTTTGTAATATGTTACCTAATTTCATATAAATATTAACTAATTAGATTCACAGATAGAAAAGTTAAAAAGGAAAATCACTAAATACCTCAAATATGTTAATATATATGTATCACCTCCCCATTTCTAGATCCTTTAACAAAATCCAATTGTTTTTGTGTCACTCTATTCTTCCCCTTTGTTGCCTCGTGTTCAATATTGATCTTTAGCCAATTCCATGAGCATCTATCTGGCCATTTTCTTTTATGGCTTGCAGGAAGCCCTCGAGCAGTGTTTTGACCATGTCTATTATATACATCGGTCCATGCCTTTTCATCCTCTAATTTCTTTTGTTCAGTGTACTTCTCCATCCATTCCAACATAAAGTCAGAATTGTATGCAACATACAAATGTAATGACTCCCACTCCTTAGCATCTACAATGAAAAAAAAAATTCAATGAATTAATAATGATTTAAAGCTGTCTTATAAAATTTAAGATAAAAGCAATTAATTCAAACATTTTTGTATACCTTTTATCCTCTTTGAAGTCCCTTGACCCTCTAATTTTTCTCCTTCAAATGATTTAGGTTGGTTACCATCCCATAATCGAGGAGCTTCAAGATGCAATTCAGGTAAGTATTCACTCAAATGAACCATTGTCTGGAAAACCATGTACCCCTCAACCATGGACCCTTCTGGTCGAGCCTTTTGCCTCACAAATTGTTTTAGAACCTTCATATATCTCTCTACAAGCCACATTGTCCGGATATGGATAGGACCACATTGTTCAATCTCTTCTACTAGGTGTACAAGGTAGTGCTCTTGAGAATTGAAGAAGCTCGAAGGGAAGTACATTTGAATATCACACATCAAAAGTGGAACATTCCTCTTCCAATAATTCAATTCATCCTGATGTATCTCTTTAGATGAAACCCACCTACAAATATTAATGTGTATTATAATAAAGACTTATTATTTGTTCAAAACTAAATGTATAAACATATAAAAAAATTACCAATAATGTAGTTCAAAGGATAAGAGTCATGGAAGATTATGCATGATGGATTAAAATACCTCAAATATTTGGATAATTTGTAAATAGTTAATGTGACATCATGGTCAAAGGTGCTCGGTATTGCTGCGGGCAACACATACTACATGACCATTAACAAAAATAATGTTAAAATATGCATGAACTTCTATTATCACTAAGATATACAAATTCCTAATTATGTTTCCAACAAATCTAATATTCTACATAGTTACCTTTATCCAGTTGTGCCAATCATGTGTTTTTAGCCCTGAGAACTCTGAGCCATCTCTTGTGAATAAGTTTTTTAATGTCGCACCAAAACCAGAAGGAAATCTTATGCTTTTCATTGTATCAATGATGTTTTCTTTCTCCTTTGACGTAAAAATCCATGGAGCATGGACAAATGAGTTGTTTTCATGCAACCACATGTTCGGCATGATATTGGCAACTTGGAGGTCCTTTCGTAACTTTATTTGTGCTTCAAGGTTGGTTCCATTTAGATGTTTCCACAAACACTCTGCCACATTTTTCCCGATGTGCATAGTATCAAATAGGTGGGCTATTGACAAGTTCTCATAATATTGTAATTTGTAGAAAATAGAGAGTCTTTTCATTCCTAGTGGAAAGCCTGTCCCTTCTTTTTTGTCATATAGTGCTTTCCACCTAGCAGGGTTCATCCTTCTTGGCTTCCTCATTTCCACTTCCTTTCCATTGAACTTGTTTTTCTCACGCACTCGATAGCGATGATTTTGTGATAAAAATTGTCTATACTCATCATACACAGTTTTATTGAGATCCTTTGACTGCCTATACAATGTTTTCGGCCCACATGATGGACAACCATGTTTCCCCTTTGTTTGTAGCCCTGAAATAAGAATGGAAACCATATTTAGTAAATGATAAAATGAATGAAATAATCACAAATGTAATTTACAATATATTACCACAACAAATAGAGAGTCCCGGGGCATCATGAATTGTCCAGATAAGAATCACATGAAAGAGGAAGTTCCTATCATTGATAGGTCTTGATACATCATACATATTTACACCATCCCATAATTCACGAAGCTCGTCAATGAGGGGCTCCATATATACATCCATATCCTTTACCTGATACTTCCCTAAGTAAACAAAAAGTTATTTATGAGGGTTTAACTGAGTTGATTTTTTTTAGATATAATATTCAAGAAAGTATTGAATTAATATGTTCTAGTACCTGGTATGATAAGAGTTAACATTGCATGCTCTTTTTTCATTGCCATCCAAGGGGGAAGATTGTTGTTAATAATTAAAACTGGCCAAACAGAATATGTTGTTCTAAGATCTCCAAAAGGATTGACACCATCCATTGCTAGAGAAATTCTTGCATTCCTTGGCTCATTTCTTAAATGTGGCCATTTTTCCTCGATCTCTTTCCAATGTTTGCTATCCGCAGCCATACGCATGACACCATCTTGGCTCCTCGCTTGTGCATGATAATTCATATATTTTGCCAATTCCTTGCATTTGAACATCCTCTCAAACCTTGGCTTTAGTGGAATATGACGAAGTACTTTATAAGGAACCTTCTTGGATACTTGATCTTGACGATACCTATTTGTGTGACACACTGGGCATTGTTGCAAATTTGCATTCTTTCCATAGTACAATATATGGTCATTTGGACATGCATCATATATATTGTACTCCATTCCAATGTCTTTCATCACTGAAGATACTTCTCTATGAGAATGAGGCAACTTATTGTCCTTTGGAAGTATTTTGTTTGCCAAAAGTCTACATGAGACAACAAATTATTTTTATAAGTATACACAATATTCGAAACTTTCAAGACATTTAGATCATGAATTTATAGTAATATCAAATCCTACCTTAATATATCAGTAAAACATGTGTTTGTCAATCCATGTGTAACCTTCAAGTTCAACAACAACATAAGTGTTGCCAATATAGAAGTATCTGCATTTGGGAAAAGAGGCATCCTAGCCAACTGAGCTAGGGGTGAATCAATAACTTCTTCAGAAGATGTGTAGAAGTCTTGGAGAAATTCGTTGACACCAGCCTCATTTATCTGTGAAGTGGTTTCATCCATAAATGTGTCTTGTTCTTCATCTTGAGAGTGGCTATCATCAACGACATCCATTGGTTCTTCAAGAATATTGGGAACTGGAAGTGGCTTTTCATCAAAAAACCAATTGAAATGATCAATAATAATCTGTTAAATAATATGCATATTTATTTATTATAAGAATAACAATTTATTAATTATAGTGTACCTCTTCTATATAAACTCCATACTTCAATCTATGGATACCAACCAGACGTCGCTTCTTTAGTTTCCTATTTTGGCACCTTTTGCAAGTACAATATATCATTTCATTGAAGTATTCATCTGTCCCGGGAGCAGGTCTTTCTTCCCTTTCATCTGAATATTCAGATGATGACGATGTGCTATTTCCCTAAATGTACCATGTAATATCAACAATAAGAGTACAATTTTTAACTCGAGTATTACTTCTTTTTTTAGGAGAATATGACTATTAGGTGCACGATATGTTACAACTTAAGAAATTCAAAACTTTGAAAACATAGTTTTAAGTTGAGATACACAAAAGTGCAAAAGTTTGTCATTTTTATATAGAATCTATGGGGTTTTAAGTTCATTTTCTTGTCCTTGGATCACCCTTTTTTAGACATTTTCAATGTGGATGCATAGCACCAGCATTGGAGGTTGAATTTTTTTTTGTTCTTATAGTAACTATACCATGTGACACCTACACCAAAGATGAAAATGACCCTAAAACTATAAAACATATGTTTTTTAATCACTAAATAGTCCAATATTTTGATCATAAAAATGATATTAAATATTACTAGATATGTTACCTATTAAATCCTAGGTTAATGTTTCATTTCATTAAAATGATATTGCAAGTACCAAAATCAACAACATAAATACCTGGCCTGCCATTTCCAATAGACACTGATTAGGAATTGGTGATGTAGAATAACCTGAAATACATGGAATTAAATTAATTATAGCATGAGAAGCAAACCAAACCTGCACCTAAACCAAAAGAGTGTGTAATAAAGAGTCATAAAAATTGTCAAGGGAAGATTAAAAAACTCATCATGCCCATCACTAAATATTTCATCAATATATCATAAGCCACAAGATAGTTAAGAAGTACTTGCAAACTAATCTAAAGGTGGAACATGTATATCAATTTATCACTAGGATTAGGGGAAAGATGAAGCAAGATAGACACAAGTAGGAAAATCCATAAGTAAACAAGGAAATCTATCATGAGATGTATAAAGGATATGTTCACTAGGAATATCATCATCACAAGGTATAATAATGTCATGAAGGATTAAGGAAGGTGTAGTTTTACCATGTAATGTATTAGATCCATAATTTTATCACTAGAGGGTATTGGGTAAAAAGGGGATCACATCTAAAAGTAAGACTACACAATTTAAAAATAAGACTACAATTTAAAAAATTAAATCTAAAAACCCTAAAAAGAAAAGAAGGTCAAAACTAAAGATTGTGTAGGAATGTCAATTCACCTAAAATGTAAAGGAATAAAAATCATTTTTACATAAAACTAGGGTAATTAAGCAAAGGTGATCATTTAAACATGAACTAACATAGATATAGATTAATCAAAGTTGGGACAAATAATTGTAATAAATATTAAAATTAAGAGTGGGGGATATTAGTGCTTAGCTTTAAAACTAATGATGGAATATTGAATGATGTTGGTGATGTGTTAAATTAATTTGTCACTTCTAGAAAAGAATGACCTTGATTTGATGAATATCTCAAAATCTGAACTAACATTGAAAAATGATGGAGCTTGATCCCAAGTGTCACAAATTTGATCTCAATATGTCATGTTTTCCAACTTCTGACTTTTTGATCATCTAACGTTTGATTTTCTGAACCACTAGTGGGGAATCCACAAGAATTCCTAAAAGATATGGTAAGCTACCTACCCAAGAATGAATTGCCAAATATATCTAATAATGCAAGCACCTTTGACTCTTTCAACAACCTCATTTGAGATTTAAGAAAAAACCTTTCCTGTTACCCACAAGATTGAAGGAATTTAAGAGTAAAGCTCTAATACTATACTGTTATTGAAATTTGTAAAAATCATCACATTCAATAATCAATACATAAAAGCTTAATAAATCTGCTCTAAAAGAGAGCGAACAACAGCATTAAGAAAAACTGGAAAATAATGCTCATAACTGTATATTTATCTCTGTTTAACTGTATCTTAATTCTGGAAATATAGAGCACATTATATAAAAAACAGAACAAGCTATTCGTAGTTCAAGGAAAACTAAATTTAGGGAAAATACATGTAAACTAATTGCATGAAAAAAATAGTCTAAAAATAGAACAAAGCAAACTGACTTAAGCTAAAAAAGACTATTCATACAACAGTTTATTATGCATGGAAACAAACTAATTAAAGAAAACTATGTCTAATTAAAGAAAACTATGTCCTTGGTGGTTGAACTAGAAATGACAGTAGATAACTACATGCGGTTGATCATGCATTCTTCAAAGACACCATTTATTTGCTGATCAAATTCTAGTTCTCAT
Source organism: Sequoia sempervirens (assembly GCA_007258455.2). Taxonomy (NCBI): domain Eukaryota; kingdom Viridiplantae; phylum Streptophyta; class Pinopsida; order Cupressales; family Cupressaceae; genus Sequoia; species Sequoia sempervirens. The sequence continues at coordinate 728,178,904 of VDFB02058242.1, read as the reverse complement.
TTAGCTCCAACAATGATCACACTAGAAACATTCAACGATATGAACGACAATGCTTTCTATAAGAATACATGGCTAGGTTATAATAGAATGCTCAGAACAAATCCGAACATGCATATGCAACTAGAGTAAGAACTGTCCAATTAATAACTAGAACTCCAAACAAGATAAGCTGGCCACAACTTGATATCTTCTAGATTAGATTGTGGTTGAATTTGTTGCCCAAAATCTATAGTCATCTTTTACAAACTAGCAATCGTACCTTAGTGTGCAATGGGTACGCCAAAAAGTTGTGAAAGGTCATTTGCAATATTTAATTTTAAAAAAATGCTTTAATTTATTTTTTCTTCCCTCTTCTACCATTCTTTCCTTTTATTTGAATCTAATGTTAGATCCTGGTTTATTCATATAATTAATATATTAAGTTAGATCTTGTACATGGAGAGAAGGGAATGTATGGATATAATTAATATATTAAGTTCACTATTTATATAGATAAGGTAGGGGGAAGTGATATGTAAATAGCATGAAAAATGGGGCCCAACTTTGCACAAAATTATACTATTTATAGGTATATATAAATATATTAAGGTAAACTAAAGACTAAACTAAATAGAGAATAACACGTATATGTAAATTTCACTATTACAAGAGCAAAGTTCATTTCAATGTACCTACAAAAATATTTAAAAGAAAAAAAATGCTAATTAAAGAATGATATTACAAATTAATGCAAGTTTCATCAATCATGCACATTAACAAATATTCACAAATCAATGTCACATGAGTTTTGTACTTGCTAAGAAAATATTTGAGGAAACAACCTTTAAAACATCTAATTAACAAAAATGAGATTGATAGAAATAATTTTGTAAATGTGTATAGGGGAAAGGACCTAGTAGTTGAGCATGTTTCAATAGTTGTGAAGGTAGTTGTCATATTTTGATCAATTAATAGAACAAGTTATTATTATTGTTCAGATATAAAAACTTCAATAGAAATATAATAAAGTGTCAATCATAGTTTAACATAATGTATTTCATTAATACACAAAAATGAGTATAGCTACCCATCATCTCATAAAGAATACAAACAATAGAAATCAAAATATGGCTTGAGGTGGGACATAAGATAATCCAATTCACAACAATTAAAGATTACATGATAGAACATTAAATTCTATTAAAATAAAATATTATGTTTGAGTTTGCACTTGTAACCATGCAACTCTTTTGTTCAAACACATAAATATGGGTGTCAAATACATATTTGATAATTAAAAGAACACCAAAGTGTAGTACAAAAGAAAAAAGATATAAGGTTCACCATTTGATGCATAAATAAAAAAAACTACACATATTTTGCATATAAAATTTGAATATTAACACCCATATTAAAAATTTGGCTCGCTCTCATTCCACACTTATCATATTGACCAGTGAATTTTCCCGTGGTGAATTGTTGACGGTGAATTTTCCGTTGGTGAATTGCTAACGATGAATTTGCCGTATGCCGATCATTGTATTATCAGAATCCTTTCCTATAACATGCATGCTAGTAGTGGCAGCCTTCACTTTAAAAATGCCCTCTTTAATCTCCCGTTGTGTTCTATGCTTTTGAAGATGTTTGTTAATATCTTTAAAAAAATGAAATCTATAAGCACCGAGAATTTGCATGCACTGAAATGAATGTTCTAAAAATTTGTAAAATACTCTGCTTAATCTAAAATTCCAAGGTTTACTATGGAAGCATTAGGAACAGGATGAACACAAATCTAATAATCAGCCTTCTTAATCTGAAGACATGAAACATAATTCTGAAGAAGAATGGTAATGCTTCTTGGATCAGAGTGAGGGGAGAGACAAAATGTGAAGTCTAATTGTGGGCATACTAGATAGTAGTTTACCCTCACACATGCCAATATTTTCTTTCCCTCCTAAAGCATCTAACAAATATTTAGGAGGAAAACCCAAATTTTAAGAGAACATAAAAAACAATGTCCTAAACACCTGAAGGAATCGATTGAAGTATTCTTTCATTATAGGCCTGCAATCATATTGTCATTGCTAAAAACAATCGAGTGCAAGAAAATAAAACAACACATATTTGATTTCATGTAAATCAATTACAGTTGTATCATCTTCAACACCCTTTCCATAAAATCTCTTTAAATTAATAGTAATTGATTTAACAAAGGAACATTCTCCTCCAAAGCCAATGTTCTGTATAGTTTTGTGCGTAGTTTTCAGTTTTGTCTTCTTTTTTCTTCTTGCTTAAGCGTGGAGGGGGAGAAAAGGCCGACAATGAGAGAGATCTTTCGTGATCTGTTGTGGATAAGACGGGGGGAAGGCTGCACGCGTGGTTGAATCCCATCTGATCAACAACAGATCCTGAATGACCTCCCTTATTTTCGGCCTTTTCTCCCCTCCTCGCTTAACAATCTTTTGCTAGATTCACCATTTTTTCCATCAACTCCATGTTCGTCGCCTCTACTAGGAGCTGAGAATCTAAAATTCCAGAAGGCATTTCAGTGCCTCATGAGTGGAGCGTCGGATATTGAGGACGAGGAGAACTGAAGTTTGATCTGTTATAACCTATGGACATTTGGAGCCTTGTGTAGCGTGAACGGCATGACTTCCCCAAAAAGAATATTGTCTATGTAGGGTGGAAGGCATGACCTCGA
>VDFB02058242.1:728133676-728176124 GCA_007258455.2 Sequoia sempervirens | reverse complement strand
GCATAGAATAACAAACATACAAGATGACATGCCAAAGCTAAAAACACAAAGCTTATGAACAAACAATAAACAAACAAGAATAAGCACAAATAAAATGTAGCACTTGCCTCAAATTTCATGAATTAACTATGCATTCACTACTTGTGTAGCCACCAGCTATCCAACACATTTCACAAAGCTTGCATTTAATGCATTAAACATGCATTCATTGCTACGATACCAACCAGCCTGCCACCAAAACTTGCACAATATGCATCCCCTGATTAAATATTTGCCACAATATATAATGTCCCCCTGTTTTCCTAATTTACTTAAAGGAAAATGAAAAATCGACCTACTCAAACTAATAGAAAAAGACAAACCATAATTTTCAAGCACAAAAAATATGTGCTTAAATCCCAACAATAGGAAAAAGGAAAAAATATTTTAAACAATACAATTTCACTGCTTGTGTACTCGCTAGTTGTCCAGCACATTTCACAAAGCTTGCATTTAATGCATTAAACATGTATTCACTACTACGGTACCCACCAGCCCACTGCCAAAACTTACACAATATGCATCCCACTGATTAAATATTTCCACAATATATAATGTCCCCTATTTTCCTAATTTACTTAAAGGAAAATGAAAAATTGACCTACTCAAACCAATAGAAAAAGAGATAAACCATTATTTTCGAGCACAAAAAATATGTGCAAGTAAATCCTGACTATAGGAAAAAGTCAAAAGTATTTTAAAAAATACAATCTCATTGACCAAGCGACTAATTGAAAATAAAATACAACATATGCAATAGTAAACCTACCTATCAGTAGGAACTAATAATAGTATCCAATAAAGTAACAAGTGAATATATTTTTTAGTGAGAAGTTATCAATCCTAGCCAAGCGCAATGCCCATATAAAAAGAATAGAGCATCTTGTATATGGGGAATAGAAGCATTCTTTAGCACTAATTAAATTAATTCACTTTATTTGTGGGAGAGGACAAGGTGGGCATCACGGAAAAAATGATTCCTGTCAATGAGGTTACAAAGTCACATTTAGTGTGGGTGCCTTAGATTTTTTCTAGGGTATTTTAGAAAAGAGAGCTCAATAATACAAATGCTTCTGATTGCCTATATTTCTGTAGATTGCAAATGACAACAAATAGCAATTGGGCATCTATTTTTCCTAGGGTAAGTTTTATTTTGTCAAGCCAACTTCACTGGCACGACAATCACAGTCGCCTTTATTCTTGTTTTGGTGCCCACTCTTTTTACTTTTTTCTGTGCTTGCTTGGCCTCAACTTTTTCATGTTCACACAATTTGCAAAGTTGTGTACTTTCTTTGTTTTAATATCTCTTTTTGAATGCCCTTTTACGCCGAAGGCGTTCCCTTTATGAACCAAGTCGATTGAGTATAACGATCCATGATTCACATTTTCCGTATAACGTGTAAGAAGATTGAATTGTTGATAGCCATCAATTCATTTTCGTCGTTTTTAAAAAAGATGGAGGTTTCGAGATATTTTTCCCTACAAAACTATCTCCTTTTTATCATCAACGTCGTTGGCATCACGATCCAATACATGTAAAATATTAATGGGTCATACATTTCGTGTCACCCTTCCCATTTGACAATACTATCTCTTTGTATCAATCTCCAGATGGGCGGTATTAATGAGGTGTATAAGTGAAGCTAATTTTTTAGCAATTTAATTTAACTTATTATCAATGATTTCTGGATTTGATTGAGTAAGAATTTTTGCATCAACGTTTCAGATCACACTTCGTGATCCATCATCAAGATGAAAGCAAAGAGCTCAAGGAGAAATGGATAGTTGCATTCCCAAGAATGCAACTATCCATTTCTCCTTGAGCTCTTTGCTTTCATCTTGATGATGGATCACGAAGTGTGATCTGAAACGTTGATGCAAAAATTCTTACTCAATCAAATCTAGAAATCATTGATAATAAACAATATGCATTGTGGAAACTTGATATCATTAATTTAATAACTCACAACTTTGAAATAGGCGCCTTACGTTTTTTATTCCATGAACCACTATTCTGATTAATAAGAACACATTTTTTTTAATACTAATGGAAGTTGAAATCTCACTTCAAGTGAAGCGAATCCGTGTATTTCATAGACATGTGCCATAAATATTTCTTACCATAATAATAAATGTAGGATGAGTTTTTTAGGTATGATATCCCCATATCCCCCAACGGTATTAATAAATTTTTAAAAAAGAGAACTTTTGTTGGACTCTCATATTGCATGGCTGAGAGTGTTACTAGAGTTGAATTTAGCGTTGATGTTAATGAGGCGTATACGTGAAGCTGATAGTGTTACTAGAGTTGAATTTAGCATTGGTAGTAATGAAGTGTATAAGTGAAGCTAAGTGTTGAACAATTTAATAACTGACAACTTTGAAATAGGCACCTTAAATTTCCAATTCCATGAACCACTGTTGTGATTAATAAGAACACATTTTTTTTAATTCTAATGGAAGTTGAAATCTCACTTCAAGTGAAGTGAATCCATGTAGTTCATAGACATGTGCCATAAATATTTCTTACCATAATAATAAATGTGGGATGATTTTTTTAGATATGATATCCCCATATCCCCCAATGGTATTAATAATTTTTAAAAAAAGACAACTCTTGTCGGACTCTCATATTGCATGGATAAAAGTGTTGCTAGAGTTGAATTTAACGTTAGAATTAATATTATAAGTATATAAAACTCTAGTATTAATATTATTGTTATCATTTTGGGTGATAACCATACAATTATTTATAGAGGTAATAGTAAAATTAATCGAGATGTTAACATTCATAATAATGCTAATATTAATGTTAATATGAAATGATACAATGACATTAGTACCAACAATAAAAGGTCATATTAATATTAAGTAATTATAATTATATAAGAGGAGTATCATTGGTTATAATAATAGTTACATAATAATACTGATATTAATTATTTCAAGTAATATTACCATTAGTAATAGTAAACAATATCACTCTCAATAATAGAAAAACTAATCTTAACATTAGTTCTATCAAGGAAATAATCTTAATCTTAGCACTACCTCTCCAAATATAATTTGAACTATATAAAAATATATTAATTATTAATTATAATAATTTAAACTTTGTATTTAAATATTTTTTATTATAGAATATAATATACAATAATAGTAATATAATTTATATAATAATAAGTATAATTGTATTAGATATATTAATAAATTTATATTATATAAATTAAAATTATATATTATATTATTTTTATATTGAATAATTTCTAATATAAAATATAACATGTAATAGTATATACAAAATTATATAATATATATACAATTTATAAATATTATTAAAGTTTTATTATCATATTATTATTATATTATAATATTTTCTTGGGCAGCTGGTCTTTTTGGTTGGACTTTGGTGTCCTCTTTTCTGTTTTGTAAACGTTGTGGTTTCGGTCCCTGTAAAACCCGTTTTACCCTTTCATCAAAAACTATTATATAATAGATATATATAATTTATTTTATAATATAATATAATAAAAATATTATAAATATATTGGTCATTTATATATTATAAAATTATTTAACATAGATGGCTCTGTGATGACTTCGACATTCTCCTGCATTCTACGAAAAACTACGACCTCCCTCCCGCCACTATGTCGAATCGTTATGGTTCAAAATATGCAAGGGATGATTCTCAGACGCAAGCACTGCAAGCGAAGTATTAGAGATAAGGTGGAAACAATGAAGGAAACAAAGACGAGAAATTCAAACCCTCCAACACTAGGCTCCTGCAACGATTTGCATGGGGGTTGTCCTAGATCCGTTCCTCTCCATCATAACCATGACGGGGATGGTTTGCCTAACCCAAATGGGGCAGGGCTAGCCTCCAAACTATCATCACGACCGTGCCCTAGTGCGGCTAGGGCTACTGGTTTGCACCCAGATGTCATTCGCGCCCCCCCGCCAACCTTATTCCTAGCACATCAATGCCTGATATCCGCTCTAGAAGTGGGACTTCTGTCTCGACAGGTGTAAACTCCTTCAGGTATATGGCGAGTATGGCAACTGGTAAACAAATCAATCGAACCCTCCCATGTGCCACCAACCCCCCAACAGTGGACTTGGGTGAGGAGATTTGCAACAAGGTGGTTGAAAATGAGACATATTTTCTTGAGTTGGGTATGATTGGAAGATTCAAAGGGTTTTGGCCAAGCCTTGTTGTGTTGCATCAATGGATCACCAAAACATGCCACCTTGTTTTGGATGGCGATGTTGAGATTTATCCTTGTGCACGAGGATTTTTTGTGGTCAGTTTTTAGAACGTCTGAGACAAGAATACAATATTATGTGACTACTAATGGATCTTTGATCAGCACCTTCTTATGTTGAAACCATGGCGCCCCTCTTTTAACCCTCTCACTAAGTCTTTTGTTGCTACTCCAACATGGGTAACACTGTTCATGAACCTTCCACTACAATTCTAGTTTGATTCCTATTTTGAAGCCATTGGTAATTCATTGGGGAAGTTCTTGGGGGTTGATGAGAGCTCATCAAATTACATGCACACAACCTACACTCGCATTCTATTGGATTTGGACACATCCAGGGCACTCACGGCTGAAGTATCTCTAAAGACTAACGATGGAAGTTGGGTTCAACTAATAGATTATGAGGGTTTACTACTTCTCTACCATAGATATTTTAGTACCGAACATATTGCTACTCAGTGTGCTAAATAGAGAAGTGACGACCAAGCCACATGGTGGAAAGATGTTTCACCTCAGCATTACAACATAGAACAGCAAGAGTCACAAAAGGAAGAGACAGTCATCAATGATACTCCAACAAGCAGGGATGGTGCTCAGATGGCACTACCATGTAACTCACCGCCAAATATGGAGGGCAAGAAAGATTCCTCCCCAACAGGAAGAAATCAACATCTAGAAGCTAAGGAGCCAAAACTTCGCAAAGAGATGGAAGATCAGATAGAAAGTGTAGTGACCTTGGGTTCTGAGGGAGAAAAAAATCCCCTCTACTGGAAGCTAAGGAGCCAAAATCAGACGAAGCGGTGGTAGACCAAGTAGTAGATGCAATGTCTTTGGGTTCTGAGAGAGAAAAATTCCCCTCAACACTCAGGGGAGGATGTGGGTACTAAGGATACAAAGGGAAATTGGACCATGGTTCAAAGGAAAAGGAAGAAAAATGATGTCCTGTTTACCAAGTAGCTTTGCTCCCATTCCATATGTGGGGCAAAGGCGTAGTGTTTGTTTGGACAGGTTGTGGGCCTTTAGTTTTGGGGTGGTGGTTCGGCCTCGAGTAATGGAGCTTTTTTTTGGTGTGGGCAACATGTTTTTCCAATGTAGGAGATGGGTGGGCAAGTCAATAATGAGTTATGGGATACTGGATAACTCTCATTGTAATTTTGTTGATCAATATAAAGGGTGGTACACCTTAGTAGCTATTTAGCTATCAAAAAATATATATATATTTAACATAGGTATAATTATTATATAAATTAAAATTATATATTGTTAATAACCATATAATTAATATATATTATATATTATACTTTTTATACAGAACTATAATATATATAATTATAATTTAATAATAAGTATTGTATATATTATAGTTATATATTATTAATAACTATATCATTTTATATATAATATACTCTCTCTTTTTATGCATAAGAGAGGTAGTTTCTATTGACTATCAAATACTATATATAATATTCTTATTAAAATATTAATACTTATATAAAAAAATATTTATTAATAATATTTTATTTATTTTTTTGGCAAAAGGCAATAAGTCAGTAATTATATTAATATAATAACATAGATAAGTACATATAGAGTTTTGACTAAAATAAGGGCTTACAAAAAATGATAAGTAGCCTAGCTGATCTAAAAATTCACATGACAACTGCATCCCCTATACAAAATTCTATAACCTAGAAGTTTACAAATCAAACCCTACCACCTAGATAACTACTATATCCCTTATGCAAAATTGATCTGACCAGACCTTTACATACTAAACCCTACTGCCTTGACTTAATATTTTCATATATAATGATAATTACATTTTCAACAAAAGAATTTTGCAGAATAACAAACTAAACACCCCTATTTCCCAAGTTGACCGAATTCTCTCCCTGACCCTCAATAGCTATCATCTGAACATGGCTTGCAGCTTGAGCCTAAGAATGGACTGTTATCTAGAATTTGCACATTAACCCTATTAACCTGACGATTTGGAAGAGAAGAAATCTCTTGTAGACCTTGGACGCATTCATGAGACAAAAGAAATGAAAGAGCATGGAACTTTTTTAAAAAATTATCAATTTCCTCCCTATCAAAATCAAAATGAAACTTATTCAGAGCTATATATAGATAGCTCGATGAACCTTTGAGGAGGGAGAGCTTCAATGCTTTGTAGGTGTCTACATATCTCTTCTTATAAAGGAGGTAATGTTTGGGAAATAAGCCACCTACAAACCCTTCGCCCTGTGTGAAATCATATGATTGAACACTCTGCAATAAAGCTCCATCTTGTAAATACTCTGTCTTCATAACTTTGTTAGCCACAGACTGGAGAGAGTTATAATTTTGAATAAAATCCATTGAATTGGAGAGAAAGATGAAAAGAAGATTTGCTAGAAATATTATTCGTTGCGAACCTATATGCAACACCTCTTCTCCTATCATTGTTTTAACACAATTTAAAATTGACGTGTAGTTTACCTTAAACACCTACTGAAGATGTTCTTTCTCTATGCGTCCAAATAAGGGTAATTCTCACAGTTGAACCGCCATGCAAACATTATGTAATTTCGGGGATGAAACTCCATGTTACTCATAGCCACCGAGTGATGCCCACCAGTAGCTAACCTCTAAATAGGAAGTTGAACACCATAATCTTCAAGAGCTAAAGAAATGGTAAATTACCCACAAATGAGATGCTACAACAAACTTCAAAATAGAACAAGCCTTTTTTACAAACTAACTCTAGCAGCGAGACATTTAAAGACTATTTGCTTAACCCAAGCCATTCTTGGAGATGATGGTGAATAGGTGGCATGCTTCAAATCTAGCTTGTAGAATTGAACATAATTTTGTTGTCTTATCAATTTATTAACACCCATTCATCTACTTCCTTTCATCACCCCTAGCCTTAAGTACATGCAGATAAAATTCCTCAAGCATGATTAATACTCTCAACCTACAAACACAAAAAATGGGGTTAAATAAAACATATTTGACGTTAGAATTGAATATCTTGTTTCATATTCCCATGATGTTCAATGCACTAGATGGTACTCGGTGTATGCTCCAGGTTGCCCCAATAATGATACAACCTTGAACAAATACTAATTAGTCTTTGGCAATCTCAATTTATCCCTACTCCAAACCTCATGCCAAGCCACTTTAGTAAGAGCACACTATAGCTAAGTGAATTTGAACAATTAGTTTCACTTAAGCTGACAGCATCCACATTGTCCTTGATCAATTGAACACTATCAAACATGTGAACTTTAAGAACTACACAAAGCATCAAATATTGAGCATCATATTCTTTAGCCACCCCAAAGTTTATTACACTTATTTTCCTTCATATAATCACCTTACTTAAACAATCTAAATCTTACTAAGATTCCTTTGCATCTTGATTTATTAATTCCACCAATTGTAGATAAGCATTGATCTAGCTTGTATCATTGATAACACTTATATCATGAGCATCACTACCCATTCCTGCTAGAAAATCCACAACCTTGTTGCCTTCCCTATATGTGTGAGTTATTATGGAGGCCTAAAAATTGTCTAACAGTGACCATACTTTCTGCAAAATATAGCTTAAATACCAATTGTGAATCCTTCTTTCTTTGCAAGCATTAACAATTATCATTGAATCTCCTTCTATATGTAAATTTGAAACCCCCAAGTGCAATGCCAACTCTAAACCCAAAAATAGAGCTTGAGCTTCTGTAATATTATTTGTGCCTTGTTGTAGATGGATTGAAGATGCTGCTAGAACTTTTCCCAATGAATTCCTAATGCAAATGCCTGCCCCTAAATTGCTTGGATTGCCCTTTAATGCTCCATCAAAATTTAATTTTACGAACTCTGCTTGAGGAGGCTTCCATTTGACTAAACTTCTGTCCACTTTTTGATTGTTGCCTATGTGTAAACTACCATTAAATGGAAACTTGATTCCCTTCCAATTATTCAACAGATAACTATCCCAGTTTGTGAACAATGAATTGACCATTTTTTTCCTTTTGAACACATAAATTAACCCCTTATGAAATTTCCTTTTCAATTTTCAAATTTGTAAGTTCAACTGAATATTTAATCTTTCTAAAGATTCTCAGATTACATTCCCACCATATGTTCCAAACTACAATCACAGGAATCACATACCAAATAAATGCAAAAAATAATTGGTATAATATAGGCCAGCTTTGAAAAAGTTCCCAAATTGTATTTGGAAGAGGAATGAACAAATCTAACTTACTATTAATATAATCCTAGCATTGTTGAGAAAAAATCCATTGCAAAAGTAAGTGATCTACTGTTTCAAGCACTTCTTCACATAACGGACACTTAAAGGGGTCAACTATCTTCAATTTTTCTAACTGGTCACTTGTCAAAATTCTTTTTTATAAAGCAAGCCAATCAAAGCTTCCTGCCTTGGGCAATACTTTATTATTCCAAAAAAAAAAAATGCTCTTTAGGGTTGTGTATTATGTTTGGCTTGACTTAAAACTGCATACCCTTCCTTTACTGAATATGTTCCAACCTTTGACACTGCCCATATGATTTTGTCTTGTTTTGTTGATTGATAGACTACTCTTTCCTTAATCACATTGCAAAACCAATCACACTATTGAGCATTTAATAGGTTGTTTCAAGGTTTCTTCCAAACAACTTTCTGTGTTAAGGAATCTGCAGACTGCACATAATCTATCAACCTTTCACCCTAAGCTTCTGATAAGATTTCTCTTACATCCTACAAATCCAAATTACCTGACAATGGAGGCTTCCCATTCCTTGAATCTAACTAGAAATTTACACTTCTTCCATTATTAACTTCCCAAGAGGAAAACCTAGTAATGAGATTCCTACTACTAAGAATAAAATTCCATATGGTAGATCCCTTGGGAGGATTAGCTACTATTAAGATTATTTTTGGGTTTTCATTATCTAAGTACTTAGCTTGAAATATCCTGCACCATTTAGCATCTAGTTTTGTATACATCTACCATGCTAGCTTAGCACCAAAGGCTTTATTCCTCCACAAGATATTCTATATTCCTGCCCCACCTTGCTTTTTCCCCTTTTCCAAGCATTCTAAAGATATTAAAGGAATTTTCTTCTGCCCATTGATATTTCCTTTCCAAAGGAAAGTTCTTGTAATTTTCTCAATTTCTGATATTACAGAACAAGGAGCTTTGAGGATAGCCAGAAAATAATTAGGAATTAATGTTAGAACTGATTTTATGAGAATAATTCTTCCTAAAAGTGATAACCACTGGATTTCCACATCAGAATTCTTGACTTAAGCTTGTCAATTACCTTATCCCAGTACTATTCCTTATTTGAGCCCTTAAAGAAAGGAATCCCTAGATAAGTACATGGCAATTCTACTTCTTGAAATCCCAAAAGTTACACTATTTTATCCTTCACATCATCAGAAATATTAAAGATATATTTTTTGGATTTTGATGCAATAATCTTTTTCCCTGAAGTCGACGAATATTTCTCCAATACATCTTTAAATTGTTTAGCTTCAGCTAGTGTAGACTTACCAAAAAGAATAGTGTAATCTACAAAGAGAGAATGTGTGACTAAGATGTTAGAATTTGATAACTTAACTCCATGCCATAAACCTTGATTGTGCTTTAGATGGATAAATCTACTTAAAGTCTTTTCCCTAGTGATGAAAAAAAAAGGTGATAATGGATCCCCTTGCCTAACTCCCTGCATTGCACTAAAAAAACCTATAGGACTCCCATTGATAATGACTGAGAACTTTGGTCCAGATAAGCAAGACATTATCCATCTGCGCCATTTTGAAAAAAAAGCTAAACTTTGCAAGCACTTTACTGAGAAAATTCTAGTCTACCTTATCATAGGCTTTTAGCATGTCTAGTTTGACAATGAATGAAGACATCTTTAATGTGGTTATTGTGTGAAGAGATTCATGTGCAACTATTTCCCCCTCAAAAGTCTCCCTTCGTGGAACAAAACCTCCTTGCTCCTGAGAAATAATCTTTGGTATGAGAGGCTGCAATCTTAAATAAATTGCTTTGGTAAAGATCTTATAAACTGTATTACATAATGAAATAGGCCTATATTCTACAAAGGTTTTAGGCTCTTTAACCTTTGGTAAAATTGCAATATTAGTTACATTAAATTTCCTAAAGATTGTCCCTGTTCTCCTAGATTCTTCCAATTCCCAAAGAATCTTATAACACAAGAAATCTCAACATTTTGAAAGAATAAGGTCGTGAATCCATCGGGACTAGGAGCCTTGTCTAGAGGAAATGAAAATACTACATTATTTAACTCCATGGTGAAAGGTCTCAAGGGCCAAGTATTATCATCATCACTGATAAGTTGAGGGATTGCATCCAATAATTCATTTTCATCACTTAACCTTTTATCACTCCTACTTTAGGGGGCTATCAGAACCTTAGAGAAAAACTTAACACCTTCCTTATTAATGTCTTCTTCCCTTGTGACCCAATTTCCTGTAGATAATTCTTGAATTGCTTGAATTTATTTTGCTACCTTCTTTATTTGTACAGAAGCATGGAAAATTTTTATGTTGTGATCCCCTTCATTCAAAACCATAATTCTCAAGACTTTTGTCTCCAATGAACTTCTTGTGCACATAACTCCTCCCATTCTTCTTGTAACCTTTTATGTTTATCATAAAGAGCAACATCCAACCTGTTTTAAATTATGTGCTTATGAGTTGTTGTCAGCTCTTTAAATACTAATTCTTTCTGCTGAAAGATGTTCTAAAAAACTTGTTTGTTCCAACATCGTATTTGTTGTTTCACATACTTTAGCTTTTTGCACAACTGAAACATCATAGTGCCTTGTTCATATGGAGCATTTATCCACCACCACTTCAAAAGATCCATAAACTGTAGATTTCTGAACCACATACTCTTAAACTTAAAAGAAGACTTGGCTTTTGGGATAGTGATATTTGAGATACTAAGACATATTGCATAATGGTCAAACCCAGGATATGGAAAAAATTTAGAAACTAGATTATGAGATGATGTGAACCAATTAGATGTGACCAAGAACCTATCCAATCTTTCAACTATCTGAAGAAAACCCTTCCTCTTGTTTTTCCAAGTATATTTACCCTTAACTAGTACAATATCTTTTAAAGCATTAGTGAGGATTATAACGCCCCGCTACGCAAACCCCAAAGGAACTAATAAAGACACAACAATTTTTTTTTAAAGAACATATTAAATGTACTTAAGCATTCCAACATAACAATGATCCAAGTTACACAACTAAATCCCTTGGGGTACACAAGGTGACATTACTACACTAACCCTAACCCATAGCAAAAATAATAGATTAAACAATAATTAAACAATTACGTAAAACTATTCATTCTCACATCACCATTTAAAACATCCATTAACAATAACCACATTAATAAAAGCAATCCAAATTAAACCATATATAAAAAACACAAATAAATTAATCATAAAGATAATAAATATATATATACTTCTGTAGATACAACATAACCTAATCAGTAATTTACATATAATAGTTCCCAAAAGATTACATGGCTTGAATAAACATTAAATCAATATGATAGTACAACATGATGAACATATACACAAATTACATCAAGGTCATCCCAACACACGTGGGAGACGATACATCAATGAATACATTACATCTAAAGTATAAACATACATCTGGTACATAAGAACACTGGATCAACAGCATCAGCCAAAACCCTGCAATAAAAGATACAACTACAACCAAAGGGAACCCAACGGGGTGTGAAGCACATTCCACCCAACCACCCCCATGTTGGGAGTTAACAAGGAAGGATCCCCAACCAAGCACATCAATAGTAACACAAAACTAACTCCATACCAAATAACATAACATCAAAAGACCACATAGAAACTAAACTACAATAAATCACCAAAAGACATAACAATAGACCACTTTTGAAACATAACATTAATTCACTTTACAGATGATACAATAGTAACTCATATAACACATCATCAATAAGTTCAAGACATAATATCAAAGATGACTTCCAGAGGACTTCAATAAAATAGCACAAATGGAATGTTAGAGGAGAGTGTCATCGCATGGTTTCACATGGATTATCCAGACAACCTATCACAAGGTGCCGCATCCATCTCTACATGGATTATATAGAAAACCTAGTTCGAGGTGTCGCCTCCATCTATAGTTCTCCTGACAGCCTATCTCAAGGCGCCACTCCATAGGGTTACTCATGCGGAATCGTTATCCTTTTGTGAAGACAAGGCAACAATCTTGCCAACCACGGCCTTCTCGGTCCCCTTTAGTCTGTGATAGCACTAACACGCAGATGAGGCATCACAATTATCTTGTTAATGTTTATACCCCACCCATGATTAATTGTTTAGGTTATCACTGATTACTCTAACTCTAGGTGGGTTACCCTGATAGCCCCTTTGTGCGTCGGCCCCCACTAGAGCCACTCTCTCTAGACACTCAAGCACATAAATACCCAACACAACAGGATTGTACCACAAGAAATACTGAACCAATCACATTGATCCTTTGCGAGGCATAACCATCTCGCCCAAAATCATATGTATAACATTCACAAATGGTACGAGCCAAGTGTACACTATCATCACCATCAAAACCAAAATATAAGGACAATCATCAAATTACAAGATCGAATATAATCATAGTATCCCCACCTCTGGAATTTCCTAAACAATAACTTAAGCTCCTACGAAAGATAAAATAAATCTAGGTTTTTCTCATATGACACAAATAAAACAATGAAGAGAATACCATAATAGACTTGACGAATAATCTCAAAAATAACAATTACATTTAATCAACGCTATATTACACATTTCCAACACATAATAACTCTAACAATTAAATAAATCAATTACTCAAGAAAACTCCATTTTATTTAAAATACATAATTTTATTTCAGATTAGCACAAAGACACTATAACATCACAAATTTATATAATTTTCCCCATAACACAACATACAAAAATCCCACTTTTATTTTCATATATATATCAAAACATACATTCAGATCTTGAATAACAAAATAATTTAACTCACTATGAATTCACAGCAACATTTATATATATACACATACAAATATATATATATATATATATTTAAATTTGAAATAAAACAAACTTAAAATGAATTAAATTAAATTAAAACTTACAATGAATAAATAAAAAGTTTAGTAAGAGAAAAACACAGCCCATGGTACTGCGTACTCCCCTGTGGGGAGGCCGTAGTACATAGGTACTGCGTACTCCCCGTGGGGAGGCCGCAGTCCCCACTAGCTGCGTACAACAGTCGTAGGCTGTTGTGCGCAGTCAGTGGTGACTGCACGCAACAGTACCATGGGGCTGTGGGGATGGTACGGCTTCGGCTGACCATTCCCACCCCCAAATAATTTTTTTTTTAATATTTTATTTTAAATAAAATTTTTATAATATAATTCTTTTTCCCTGTATTTCATTCGGACGAAATATGAAAAAGAAAAGTATGAATATCTACATATAAAAAAAATGCATAATTTGTTTTACACAGTAAATTCGTAATCCGACATGTATATAAATATTTTTAAAAAGGGCAAACTATTATATATATATATATATATATATCTGGAGATTTGAAATAATTAATATAATTAAAATGTTTTCCTAACAGACCCAATATAAGCTTGAGCAAGTAAATACAATCTTATACTAAAGGGGTTTTCTTTTCAAGGTAATTATAATATAATAATAAAATTGATTTTCTTTCCAAAGAGTAATTTTCACAAACAAATTTTATTGAATAATTTCAAAGGATTTTACTATAGTTTTCAATAGACAATTTCAAAATTCTATAGCAACCAATTTCCAACTACACAATCCTCTTTCACAAACATGAAGTAACTAATTTTCAAACGAAAGCACAACAACAAGGTTTGTTTACAAAACAATAAACTAAAATAAATAATAATTTAGGAGAACCTAGAGTCCTTCGTCTGATGGAGAATCCAGCATAGTAATCTTCTTTCGAACGTAGAACCCCTTTGTAGCTTCTCAAATTCTTGTCTTTTGCTCTCCTCTGAATCAATCTTTCTTCAAAACAATTCTTTTTTTGTAACCCAAAAGCACAAAACAAAGCTATTTTTCTTTTCCTTTTCTTTTACAGACCAAAAACAATAGAAAAATCCTCTGTGTGTGAAAAAATCTATCATAAAAATAATATATCAAAATCAATAAAGCTCTTTAGCTTTTTCCTCAAAAATCCTTCTTTCTCATTGGTCCTTTTCCCAGCTTTTAAAAGCACACACTTATCTACAATTTTAATTAAAATTGAATTATCTTCTCAAAATATTATCCACACAAGATTTTCTAATTTAATATTAAGAAAAAGATAATATTTACTTATCTTCATCAATATTCATTTAATTTAATTTCTTACACTTTAATTAATTAAATAACTTTTTAATTTACAATATATTTAAATTTAATATTTTACTAACTCACAATTAAATCAAGTAACAAGACAATATTAATTAATTATCTTATAAAATAAGATTAATTAAATAAACACTAATCATAAATAAAATAAATGCTCAACAATCAAACTACACAACGACAATGACAAAACCTCAGTCATGACACAACAACTCACAACAGGACAACGAACTTGGGACGGGGACACTTCCTAATCAACTCCCTTTTTCAACATTGTACCCGTTGGATTAATTTGATGCTCACCCTGTCCTACCGAAGCAGGTGGAATTGAGACTTATTCCTACAATTCCTACATACAAATAAACGTCAAGTAACACATGTATATATAATCAAAAATACCATATCATGAGAAGGAATTACAGCATAGCAAGGCACTCGTAAACAAGTGGTGCTACATTGTCCTCTCACCACATCTATTCTAACAATTACAATATCAATGATGAAATAACATTTCTAAACTAATTGATCATGTGATAACATGATCACTTATCTACTACATCCTAATATAATACTGAATCCAATTAGCATCATCATAGAATCATAACATCAACATATATAATACTAAGGAAAAACCATTGCATAATCAAATAATCTAACACCACACAAAGTATCATAAATTATCATAATAATAATGTCAAATGTAGCAATCAACTAAACTATGCATCCACACACACCAAACAATAAGTAATAACAATCACAATCACAAAGCATCAATCAAAACCACAGAAGTATCAAGTCCACACAACATGAGGGGTATTGCAAGGATGAACATGTTGAAATATGTCATTACCCTGATTGGCGAACTTATACCACCACTCTTTTCTTGTAGAGAATTTATTGCATTAAAATCCTCTACTAGCACAACCTTCCCATTGCCTAATACACCTATTTTCCTTCTAATTTCATCCCACAGATTCTTCTTATCTATAGTAGAAGTAGGACCATAAACGTTTAGTAGCCAAAAATGTAATTCAAATTTTGTTACCTCTACGAGCTGCCAAAAGTTCTCATTTTTCCAAGGCTTCATGTTTACAATCTTTGGGTTTCATAAAGTTACTAGGCCCCTAGATGCCCCGTGTGCTGAAGAATGTATTGAGGCTCATCTTTCCCATTTTTGGGTTGAAGATTCATATACTGCTATTAAAGTCTTTGTTTCTTGCAAGAGGAAAATATCTACTCCACAAGCATCTATTTGATGCTTGATGTGAGCACGCTTGTCAGGGGAATTAATGCCCCTGACATTCCAAGATGAAATCTTCATTGCACTCAAGGAGAGCAACATGCTCTCCTCGACCTCTTATTTGGAATAGAATCCAAAATTGTCTTATGCACTCCTGCCTCAATTTGTCAGATTAGATTTTCTTCCTCTCTTCCCTGGAGATTTCTTAATTGATGGCTAATACGGAGAGACCGATATAATGAAAGGTTTTTAAGATAATCTGAATCCCTAGACGGCTGCCCATTATTTCAATGACTTTCAATCATCCCAATGGCTTCTAAATTGACCGAATAAACTTCCTTTTGAACTTCTTTCCCTGCAATTTCCAACGGGTTCTGTATACTTAATACCTTCTTATCAAGATCCCCTTTCCCTTTCATTCCCTCATCTTTAGATAATGCATCTTCAAAACTAGCAAGATGCATTGAATCTAATTGAAGGTTGCAACCCCAAAATTCATCTTCCACAACAATTTCATCAAAAAAAATTGAGCAGATTGATATCAAAACTTTCTCTACTAAGAGTTCTAACTCATCATCCTTAATGTCCTTTTGTGTGCTTACTGAAATACATTGTTTCCTCCCATCAGAGCCAAAAAAATGCTTGATTTTCAAGTTGCCCAAGCTCTGTAGTATCATTAAAATTTCATGAAGCTATATGACCCATTGTTCCTTGAAACATTAACTTTCTTGCTATCTCTCCAAGTTGTTGTTTTGAGCTTATTGATACCATAGGATAATATAGACGAAGAGAGCAATCAAAATATCTTTGCATTAGCCACACTATGTTCTTAGGATTCCTTAACTCAAAAGTAAATTGCTTATTTTCATTGGAATTGACTAGAAAATCCCGGTTTATGCCATCCTCTCCCATTTTTCTCTTACCCATGGATGTCTGTATCAAAGAAATAGTATTCACTTGATTAGGTGCCTCCTAATTAGTTTTTATTTTTTGTTTGCATGCATTTATTCTCTGAGCAGACATATTATTCTGACTAATTTCATACTCTCTTTTTTTAGTTCTATCAAGATGGCCAATACTTGAAGATGAACACCATGTATTACAATCAGTAACAGAATGGCCTATGATATAGCACTGTGCATAGGTGGTTTATGGGGATTCAAAATTGATTTTTTGGAGCCAATTGCCAAACTTAGAATTTAGCTAAATCTACCCTAAAAATTCCTTGCTTGTATCAATGAGAGCACATGTTCTAAAAGGTTTTAAGGGGTCTTTAAAAAAATTTAAATCATGCAAAAGAAAAATTCCTACATGGTTTGCTATTATTTCAATTAGATTATGTTAGGGTTAGAGATGGCAGATATCTAACAATTAAATGTAGATTTAATTAATAAATAGAGAAACTAACACACACAGAGAATAAATCATAACACAAAGAATTTAACGTGGTTCACCCAATCCGAGCTACATCCACCAAACCGCAACCATCCAATACTTTTATTATCCAGTGTAAAACCTATCACAATCTTGCGAATAATCGTGTTTTTTATCATACTATAATACCCATCCGAACCTCTTTTTAACAAGCTTAGAAGCTTCCAGATTTTAGGGTTCTACAAAATCGGATTTTTCCTTTTTCGTTGATTTTTTCCCTTTTTCGGTGATCACGCGAAAAAGTAGGAGGAAAATTTTTCTCAAGGGCTGCCACCCCCGAACCCCCGCTTTTCAGGGGCTACCACCCCCAAACCCCCACCCGGGGCCTAACTCGGCCCTAGACCCCAGCAAGGATAGGGTTCGAGGTGTACAGTATACCATGGGCTATACGGTATAGCATGATCAGTCGCCACATACCAACAATCTCCCACTTGGAGACTGATCAGGCTCCATACCAACACAATCTCCCACTTGGAGACTGATCCTGGACGACACTACTGCAATTATAGCTCCCACTGGAAATAAGTACCTTGGACCCTGCTGCTCTGTTATACTTGAATTCAACCTTGAAGACCAACCAAAGCTGAAGAGGAGCTCAGCTTCTCCCTTGTCAACACCTTCATAAACATATCCGCTAGATTGACATCTGTATGTATCTTGTCTAGCTTGACCTGTCCATCCTCCAACACTGACCGAATGAAATGATATCTCAACTGTATGTGTTTTATTTTAGAATGCAAAGCAGAATTCTCTACAAGATGTATAGCACTCTAACTATCTGTAAATAAGTAATTTCTAACCTGTTGTTTTCCCAACTCATCCATGAAAAGTTGCAACCATATTATCTCCTTTGCCACTTCTGTTGCAGCAACATACTCTGCCTCTGTGGTGGATAAAGCAACCACCTTCTGCAATCGTGAAATCCAACTCATTATTGTCCCACCAACTATAAATACATAACCTATGGTACTCTTCCTGGTATCTATATCCCCTGCTAAATCTGAGTCAACATAGCCTTTTAAATCAGTATTAGAGCCCCTAAAACATAGACAATTATTGAATGTACTTCTCAAGTACCTGAGAATCCATTTTACTACATTCCAATGCTCAACTTCGGGATGACTCAAATATCTGCTAACAACTCCTATAGCATGTGCAATATCTGGTCTTGTGCATACCATGGCATACATTAAACTGCCTACAACTGAAGCATATGGTACCTTGGAAATTTTTTCTTCCTCCTCTTGTGTCTTTGGACACATATCCTTAGTCAATTTAACATGACTAGGCAAAGGTGTGCTGACAGCTTTTGCATTCTCCATATGAAATCTCTGCAACACCTTTTCAACATAGTTAGCCTGAGATAAAAACAATTTCCTATTTTTCCTATCCCTACAAATTTTCATACCAAGGATTTGTTTTGCTTCCCCCAAATCCTTCATAGAAAAAGAATTTGTTAATTGTTGTTTTAACTCACTTATGTGATCCATGTTAGACCCAGCTACAAGTATGTCATCAACATATAAACATAAAATAATGTAACTGTCATTATCCAACCTCTTAAAATAAACACAATGGTTAGAATTACACTGGCTGTAGCTTTGCTCAGCCATAAAACTATCAAATTTCAAGTATCATTGTCGAGGTGCTTGCTTCAAGCCATATAAACTTTTCTTCAATCTGCACACTAGTTTCTCCTTACCTTTGACCTCAAATCCTTGCACGGCTGGTCCATATATATTTCCTCTTCCAAATCATCATGGAGTAAGGCTATTTTAACATCAAGTTGTTCTAAATGCAAATCTTTAGCAGCCACAATACTTAAAACAATACGAATAGAAGTCATTTTAACAACAGGAGAAAAAATCTCATCAAAATCAATACCCTTTTTCTGTGCAAATCTCTTTACAACTAATCTAGCTTTAAATCTTTTCTTACCTCCATCCTCCTCTTTCAGCCTATAAATCCATTTGTTTGGTAAATCCTTTTTTCCTGCAGGCAACTTGCATAATTCCCAAGTCTAGTTTTTCAGCAAGGAGTCCATTTCTTCTTCCATTCCATGCTCCCACTGAACCTTGGTATCCACCTACATAGCTTCATCATAATATTCTGGTTCACAAGCATCAGTTAACAAAATAGTATACAAAGAGGGAGAAATCTTTTTGGAGGTCTACTTATCCTTGAAGATCGTCTAACAGGATTTTGTGGTATTTGTTGTTGTTTCCCAGCATGAGGAACCACTAAAACATTGTTTAGAATATCATCCAACACTGCATAATCATTTTCTTTCTTCTCATGCTACAGCAACAGATCTTTGTACAATACTTTCTCATTGAATATGACATCCCTGCTTCTCACAATTTTCTGATTTTCAAAATCCTAAAGCCTATAACTAAATTCATCAATGCCATATCCAACAAATACACATTTCTTTGATTTTGCATCAAGCTTGGTTCTATTTTCAGAATCTATATGTGCAAATGCTTCACAACCGAAGGTTTTGAGAAAAGAATAACTCACCTTCTTACATTTCCATGCTTCCTCTGGAATACCACAACCCAGAGGATTAGAAGGACCTCTGTTAATTAGATAAATATGATGTTCTGATCTCGCCTAATTTTAAAGAGTAGCCCGGCATGCAATCTCACCTTAGTCATACACGCTACATTATTGTTCTATTCATGCTTTCGTACACACCATTTTCTTGTGAGTCATGGAGGCCATTTCTTCCTCTGAATACCATTAGGAATTATTAATCTTCAAATTTTTTCTTTGTAATACTCACCACCATTATTAGATCTGATACATTTTAACTTTTTACTTGTCTCGTTCTCAACCAAGCTTCTCCATTTCTTAAAAGTTTCAAATACATCAGATTTCTACTGAAATAAATCCATACCTTCCTAGTTGCATCATCAGTAGCTTGTAATATAGAGAGCCATAGGAGAAGATGAAAATTTGGTCCCATACATCCACGTGTACTGGCTCAACTGATTTCTCATCTTTCTTTTGCTTCCCATCCTTGAAACTTACTCTTTTGTTTTCCATACACAACTTTCATAGAAATCCATATTAACACATTTTAGACTTGGTAAAACATTGTTGGACCAAGTACTTTCATACCTTTTGCACTCATATGCCCAAATCTATTATACCCACAGTCTTTGATTCAGAGTCTTACGACAAGCTGTATGATCTTCCTACTATGAGCTGCAGCAACTATTCTGAACATTGACCTTTTTACCTTAACAATTAAAGTAGAAGGAACAGTATGACTTGTAAAAATATATAAGGTGCCTACTTTCACACTTTTTTCTACCACTAAGGCACCCTTTGTGACCCTCCAGTTTTTATCACTAAAAGTAACAACACAACCTTCATCATCTAGTTGCCCTACTAAAATTAAATTTTTGCTTAACTTTGGAACATGCCTTACCTCACATAGTAGCCAATGATTCCCATTCTGCAACTTAATCTTGATTCCTCCCTTTCCAACAATCTGACAGGGTTCGTTATCTCCTAAATAAACCAGCCCAAAATCCCCTTGGACATAATCAAGAAAATAACTTCCATGGGGGATAGCATGAAATGAATCCCCTGAATCTAACACCCAAGAATCATCAGCATTATCAAGGGAAAGAATCAAAGCATCCTCATCAGATTTATTGCTTACCACATTTGCCTCTTTACTTCCTTCCTTTTTGTCTCCTTTATTTTTTCGAAACCATCAATCTTTCTTCAAATGACCCAGCTTACCACAGTACCAGCAATCCTTCTTGTTTCTAGATTGGGACCTTCTGTCCTTTGATTTTTCTCGTGACTTCCCACGATTTTCGAAATCGTTTCCTCTCTCCTTTTTTTTGCCCCTGCTTTCTGCATTCAAAACACTGCCTGATGTGGATGTTCCACCTGAGCTTTTCCTACGGATTTCCTCGCTCAAAATAACACCAACAACATCGTAAATTTTAATGTATTTCAAACCGAGCGAGTGCTACTTGACCATTACCAAGCTATTCTAGCTTCGGTAAGAACAATTAAGGCTAACTTCTTCATCAAATTTTATATTTATAGAAGTTAATTGACTAGTAACCGTATTAAACTCATTTAAATGATCAACAACCAACCCACCTTCTACCATTTCATATTAAATAAACACAACATAAGAAAAACCTTATTCAAAACAGAAGGTTTTTCATATAACTTTACTAGGGTTTGCATCAAATCTTGATTGTCTTTGTTGTTGTAATATTGGGCATGTGATTGTACCAAGCATGAGCGAATCTTAAGATCACTGCTCCAAGATCTCGGTCCTCATCGACATTGTTGAGGTTTCTTCATTTTCCTTCAATGGCTGCCATAAATCAACCGATGAGAATGGTCCTCCATGCATCTTCCATAGCGATAGTTCGCCCGTCGGCTCAACCTTCTACCCTCGTGCGCCCATTGCTCTCACTCAGCATTGAACCCCACTCAGCGAGACCTTCCTACAAACAATAATCGAAACACAACCCGCTCTAATACCACTTGTTAGGGTTAGAGATGGAAGATATCTAACAATTAAATGCAAATTTAATTAATAAATAGAGAAACTAACACACACACACAGAATAAATCATAACACAGAATTTAACGTGGTTCACCCAATCCGGCTACATCCACCAAACCGTAGCCATCCAATACTTTTATTATCTAGTGTAAAACCTATTACAATCTTGCGAATAATCGCATTTTTCATCATACTGTAATACCCATCTGAACCTCTTTTTAACAAGCTTAGAAGCTTCCAGATTTTAGGGTTCTACAAAATCAGATTTTTCTTTTTCGTTGATTTTTCCCTTTTTTGGTGATCACGTGAAAAAGTAGGAGGAAAAGCAACCATGGGCTATACAGTATAGCATGATCATTCACCACATACCAACAGATTCAACTCCCTATATTCAAAAGGTAAAGCAAGCATTTGAAACCAAAAAGGAACATATCTAAAAGAGAAATCTTCTGCTTTAAAGTTTGGCAACCAAGATTGCATGCACAAGCCAAACCCTTGGAAAACCTATGATTTAACTTTAAACACAACATCTTTATGAGTATTATTGTTAAAAATAAGAAAAAATATACCCTTTTCCTCTTCCAAATAAAAGACTTATTGAACCCCTTCCCATTCATCATAAATCAGATCTTTTAACTCATCTAAAGCTAGGGTAAGGTTCCAAAACTTACATATTAGGGCTTTTTCCCTAAGATCTTTGATTTGAGCTTGTAGCATGTGCTCAGGGAACATGATCTTTAGCAACTCTCGAGTTCCTGAGGAAAAACTCTTGGTTTCTTGTTGAGCATTCTTACTTTGAGGCACCTCTTCTTCCTTTTTTGAATCTTTGGGCTTCCAAACTTGCTTTGTTATGTTGTTTTTCTTTGCCACTTTCTTCTTTTTGTTCTTGTAGCTATTTCCCTTTCTAGCCCTTTTTTCGTTCTGTGATTCAAAAAAAAATTTGAGGGTAGAATCCCTTTGCATTCAATCCCTACCTTTTGTTGATTGAAATCCTAGATTAAAGGGAGCGGCTTGTTGAGATTTAGCATTGCATACATGGGATTCACTTTGTTACCCCCTGTTAGTGGACATGGGGTTAGAAAACCCTAGATATTTTGCGCGCAATCCAGGATCTTTTGCATGCATCATGTACTTTTTTCATAATTCTTTGTTGCATGATCTCTAACCCTTAATCCTTTTGCATGCAACCCTTTAGCTTTTGAATTTCTAGTGGATTTGAGATCGACCTTTGCATCCCAATAAAATCAATTAAAAAAAGTCAAGTTTTCTTCAAAGCATCTATTCTAAAACTCCCTATTTAACAATGTATCACCTTTACAAATGTCTATTATCGATTTCACATCTTTATTCAAAACCCTATGAGCATTACCAGGGGGACCCCGATGTCTAAATCCCTATCTTTTGTGAAAAGGTTTGCCACTAGGGACGAGATTCCTATCATTTTCTGCATAATAGTCATTAGGATGCCATTTCTTCCTAGCCATTTTATATAGTTACTTATTATAAAACCTTCAATAATATTATATATATAACTATAATATTAATAATATATATTATAAAATAACATATATAATAATTATAGTTATTTTATTAAACATATATATTAACTATATATAACTATAATATATACATATATATATTAATTAGGGAAAATTTTGATCTATTTTTTGCATACATTTTTGTATTACCTAGGTCAATTGTTACATCATTTATCAAATCATGATGTTTCATCTCCATCTCCATCTCCATTTCTACCTTTATTGTCATCTCTATCTCTTTCCCTTATCTCAATATCTCACTCTCACTCGGATTCACACCTTGTTTCTCCCTCCCTATCTCTATCACTATCTCTCTATCTCCCCCTTCTCTCTATCTCTCTCTCCCTCTCTGTCAATTGCCTCTATCACCTCCTTTATCTCACTCTTTCCCCATCTATATATCCATGTCTACCTCTATATATCACTTCCTATATCTTTATCATTCTATATGTCCATCTCCCCCTCTCTCATTGTCTCCCCTTCCTATCTCTCTTACCCCCTCTATCCTTCCCAAGTTATATCCATCTCTCTATCTCTCCTTTCTATCACTATCTCTACCTCTCTTTTCCTCTCTACCTACCACTCCCTCCCTCTTTATTTATACATATATATATCCCTCTCTTTCTCTTGATATCTCTCTTTCTCATATACACACACACTTCATATTTATCCTTATCTTCATCTCTCTATCTTTTCCTCCTCTTTATCCCTCTCTATATACCTCTATTACTTGTTTCTATCACCTTCTTTCTCTCTCTATCTTTCCCCCACTATCTCTATCTCCTTATCTATCCCTCCTCTTTATTTATATCTCATTATCTCTACCTCTCTCTTATTCAATAAATCTCTCCTATCCATATCTTTCTCTACCCCTATCTCCCTATCTCTCTATATCACCCTCTATTTGTATCTCTCCCCCTCTCCCTCTCTCTCTATTTATTAAGTTATCTCTCCCTCTCTCCCTCTCCCCCCCCTCTTCTCTCTCTCAACCCTCTACCTATCTCTCTCCTTTCGCTCCCTTTCTCTATCTCTCCCTTTCTATCTCTCTATATCACCCTCTATCTCTTATATCACCCTCTATCTATATCCCTCCCTCTCTCCCTCTCTCCCTCTCCTTCTCCCTCTCCCTCTCTCCCCCCTCTTCTCTCTCTCACTCTCCCACCTCTTCCCTCTCTCCCCCCTCTACCTATCTCTCTCCCTTTATGTCCCTCTCTATCTCTCCCCTCCCTCCATCTCTTCAATTCCTATCTCTCCCTCCTTCACTCCCTCCCCATCACCCTATCTGTCTATCTCTACCTCTATATCTACTTTTCTCCATCTTCCTCTCTCACTCTATCTTCATCTAACCCCTCTATTTGTAGACATGTTTCCCTCTCTCTATCCATCCATCTCTGCTCCTCTCTCTCCCTCTTCATAGACCTCTATATCTATACATCTTTGCATCTATCTTTATTTCTCCATATTTCTTCTTACATATCTCTCTCTATCTCTATCTCATTATCTCTCCATCTCTCTCTACCCCTATATCTCTCCCTTATCTTTTTTTCTCTCCCTCTCTCCCTCCTACATATTTATCTCTTACATCTCTATCCATCCCTCTCTCCTCTATTTTTATCTCTCTCCTTCTCTCCATATCCCTTTCCTTGACCATATCCATCTCTATCTATGTATTCCTCTCTATCTCTACCTCCTTAGCCCTCCTCTCTCTCTTGCTCTTCCCCCTTCTATCTCCCCCTTTTTGTCTCCCTATCCCCCCCTCTATCTCCTTCTCTCTCTATAGCAAAAATAACATGAGCCCATTGATAATGGAACCTAAATATCTTCTTTATTTAGAAGTTTTGTTTCAATCATGTTTTGATCCTTGTAAGTGGATCCATAGTTGATTTGAAGCTATCACATCTCCATTTAGACCTTTTTTGAACAAAAAAGCATCATTTTCTAAATGACCTACCAATTGACCTCTTGTACCGCACAAATGTATGCAAACAATAGATATAAATTTTCCCTTATTGACCTTCCACACCTCTTTGGTGTACCCATTGCACATGAAAGTGTGATTGCTATTTTACTAGTTATTATATTTAAAGGTTCAATTATAAAATTTGGTAGATTTTTTTATCAATTTATTATTTATTCTATTTATTATTTTTTAAGAAATTGATTTGTTTTATTTATAAGATCTAATTATTTAATATTATATATTGAGATGAAGATACATGATTTTTTTTTGTATATCAATATAATATGAATTAATAGATTTTTTATGATTTTGTTTCTTATATTTTTAGGAATGGTGTTCTTCTTTCTATTAAATTATATGCATATTATTTTACATGTGTGTATATCTTTGTTATAAGAATGAAAATGACATTCGTAGATGTGACAATCTCAAACTAAAAATGCTATTGTGAAAGTTAGACCCTAATGGTCTATGTTTTCAGTATTGATTACTATTGTGAAAATAAAGCCCTAATGGTTTATGTTTCCAATGCCCATTATTGCTCTAATGAGCATCAAAACCTATTTTTTATGAATCATCAATGCTCAAACCAT
The DNA here is from genome assembly GCA_007258455.2 of Sequoia sempervirens. Taxonomy (NCBI): domain Eukaryota; kingdom Viridiplantae; phylum Streptophyta; class Pinopsida; order Cupressales; family Cupressaceae; genus Sequoia; species Sequoia sempervirens. Next base: position 728,150,037 of record VDFB02058242.1, on the reverse strand, counting down.
TTTTAATGGGATTTTTTGTTGGTTACTATTTGTAACAAGAACAATTGAATTATTTGTGCTTCTTGTGTGTCCTATGTATGACAAAAAGAAAGATAAATGAGGTGGTTTTCTCTCACTTTTGTAGAAATCTATACTTTTATGGCAATAGATAGAGGTTGATCAAGTGGCATGCTCTCTTTTTTCATAGACAATAGCAACTACTTTACGTTGGAAAAAAAATCATGCACCCAAGACATGAAGTTTGATGAAAATAATATATTGAGCTACATTAAAATCATCTCAAATTCTTATCAACATGACTTTACCAACCATTCAAAGGGCTATTTTTTTTACAATATACCTAAATTTTCATTTTGTGTGGTATAGTCTTCCTTAAATTTTCTTTTATTTTATGAAGGAATTTAATAGATATTGTAAGGTGGAAAATAAGCATAGGAAACAACAATGAATTAAACCAAATAAATTCAAAATAAGATCAAAACCCCAAACCATACTCATGAAATAAAGTTATAAAACCAAGAATTTGAAGGCCAAATGCAATCATAAAGAAAACATAAAATGAATTCAAGCCTTAAAATGTTACCATCCCATGGTGAAGTGTAATTTGTATTGATGATGGATTGCGTTGAAATCAATACGAAGCCTTCATTGCTTGTTGAAAAAGCTTCAAAAGTGTGTTAATGGTGATCAAATATATAAATGTGCTTTAATGGCTATTTTGACATAACCTCTCCACAAATTCTCTAGATTCTCTGATCCTTTTTGAGAAGAAAGAAGGTTGTTTTATAGATTCTCAAGTTTCTAATGAACAGTTGAGATTCAATTGGTGAAATATCATGATCAATGGTTGAGAACCATTGAGAGGAAATAGATTGGTCAGTTATCTCCTATGATTGATCCAATTAAGGATTTTAATTAGATAATTAGTGGGATTAGATTGGAATGATTGGTGGGATTGAGAAATCAGATTGAGTGGTTAGTGGGATTGAGAAATTAGATTGAGTTGTTAGCGGGATTGAGAAATAGATGAATTAGTCAACCAATTAGAGTGATAAATCAATGGTAATGATTAACTCGATCGTAAAGGGATGAGGACAATTAATTAATTAATATTGGAGATGAATGTGCAAGTTTTCCTTTTGACTTCAACAAATCAAGATGTATTTCTTTATTGACCATGTTGAATGATTTCAAATAATTGATTTAATTGTTCAATTTTAGAGAAGGGAAACTGATTTAATTAAATTATTAATGATTATAATTTAATTGATTTAGATGAATAGGGTTTATTAGTGACATAATTAAATATTTTTTGTTTATTTAATTAATCAAGAAGAATAAGGTTAAATTAGGACTTTATTAAATAAACAATATTTGTTTAATTAGTCAGAAATGATGATTGAGGATGAATTAATTAAATAATGTTAAATTACTTAATTAATAGAATAATGCATGAAAAATGATAATAATTAAATAATAATGTATTATTTAATCACTTAGGAGGAGAAGGATGAGAGTTAGTCAAAAAGTGTTGTTTTTAGGTCAGGACAATTTAGGGTATCTACATTTTTCCCCTCTTTGATACAATGCACTTCTATAGCATTGTGTCAAAGAAAAATAAAAAATTATTTCTCAAAGTTTTCCCCAGCATGCCCTAGTTACCACGGGATAGCATGGTGCTCCCTTGAGAAATTTAGTGAAAATTTTGGATAATGAGCCAAAAATTTTGAAAAGCTAATGTGATGCATTTAAGTGTAAGGACTAATAGAAATGTTGAGTAGAATCTAAAACGTTAGTAAGATTTAAAAGATAGACGAAATTGGATGATTGATGATATGTAAAACATGATGAGTTTTATTTTTCTCCATAGAGACTTTGTATTTATTTAGTAATCCTTATTAATGTAGCAAATAGATATGATGCACTAGGGTATTAATGACCAAGGTGGTTTTGTAGCTGTTGAAATAATATTCCACTCAGCTCCCTTCGGGTTCCCTTTTTTTTTTGCATGTTCATGGTGTGCATTCCTCTCTTCGCAACTTTGGCAAGCGGCTTCCCTTTTGGCTCTTGAGATGCTGCGCTGAGCGCCCACGTGTCACGCCTGCGGGGTTTTTCATTTTCTGTTGCTTTATGTTTCCTACGGGTTGCGAAACAGGGCCCACATCTCTATACGTGGCGGTGTAGCGCAATCTTTCCCTAGCAGGAGTAGAGTATGCTGCGGCGGGCTGCGAAGGACTTCTATTGGCCTTCTTTATTTACTGGCGTGGCCCACCCTCGCTCACGTGTCAGCGGTTCGCGGCTTTTAAAACAACTGCAGGGACGAGAGCACCACGGGCTGCAAAACGCGGCCACGCGTCTTTCGCCCCCTTTTCATGCGGCCTTTCCCCGTTTTCAAAGTAGCCTCCGTCCCCTGAACACGTGTCACTTCTCCGCAAGCTCCCGGTCACTGGAGAAGGAGTTTTCATTCGGGCCGCGGTTTGCTGCCACGTGCCTTACATCGATTATCAAAGCAAGCTGTGAGATGGCCAAGCGGGATGGTGTCATTGACTGTTGCTCGCCATGGTTCTCTAAGGCGGTGGACGACACTCGTCGCTTCGAAGCCTGGTTGGGACCACTGCCATCATTCCAAAAGGGCACGCCTGTAACTAACCAACTGGATGTTGTGCCCTGATTGGCTGCTCTCATAACGGCATTGGGAATATTCTTATCCGGGCATCATTACGGGGGATTGCGGAATCATTCTGTTACAACTCTCCAGGCGGTGGGATTTTGCTCTCCGGCTATATATACTCCCTCTATTGAGGGAAAGTGGTCCAAGATTTTACAGGAAGAATACTGGTTTTAGCAAGAGACGCCAGGCCTCTTTTGCATGTTTATTTGCAAGATACTTTCAGACTGTGCCTATTGTTCGACCTTTCTGCTTTTTATGTCTTGATTAAACTGTGAACTGTGCTTTTTATTGTCTTAAGCATTTCATTTGAGGAGACTTCTATATATTGAACACAAACTTGCTGGTCTAAATCATGTCTTAATGACTCTTCTTAGCAGTAAGAATGTATGCGATACTGTTTTATGTCAATTAAATGAACTGTTTATGCTATTGCTTTAAGCTTCCGGTGTTTTGGAACATATCAATGACATTCAGGCCCTTGAGTCTATGATTTATCGTGCCTATCAAAAAGCTTTGGCGCATCGCCTTAGATTAATATTTGTTTCATTATATCTGCTTCCTTTTCCCTTTCCAAAAAACCATTATATAGAAGAAGTCGGCTTCTTTAAAATCCGGAGGTCACTCAGTTTGGCGCAAAAGGGTCCCCCTTGAACTGAGTTTCCCATAAAGGCACTGTTATCTCGTCAATTTTTGGCGTCAACAGTTTGTCCTTTTTTCTGGCACGCCCGGTGGGACCCAAACTAATGAAATCGTCTTCTAAAAGGGTGTATGAGCCATCGGCCTGTAACTAGATCCCAAACTGCAAGTAACCCAGGTTTACTAGTGCCTCCATCCGTGATACCCAGCTCTAAATCGGGCTTAGTAACTCCGTCGATTCCCACTAATTCTTCCTTCGGCACTTATGCCGTTTGGCCGCTAATGTAAATACCATGTAGCATGGGATGCTGGGAGTCCCCTTGTAGCTCCGGTAGCACCTGCTGTTTGGGGTGTCATTCCGGTTTCGGCCCTGAAAGCTCTTCCCAAATTCGCCGGAGATAACACAAAAACGCCAGCAGAGCATTTGCAGGATGTAGCGGATGTATGCCTAGTACATGGTATCACGGCGCAGAATGTAGCCCTGAGGCTCCTTGCTGCGTCCTTCAAAGGCAAGGCCCTGGAGTGGTACCGAACACTGACTCCTAATACCATTCGCACTTGGGATGACCTCGGAGATCCATTCTATGAAAGATTTTCAAATGACGGAGATCGTTCTTCGCTATATTATCAGTTATCCGTCATCAAACGAGCACCCCAGGAGGCTCTGACGGACTTCAATGCCCGATTTCACTCGAGTTGGCGGAGGATTCCCGTGACCATCCGCCCTACCCCAGATTTGGCGTTCATGTTCTATCTGAAGTCCATCAATCCCGACATTTCTATGATGATCAAGTCTCTGGGAGGAGCTACTCTACCAGATGCATATGCCACCGCTATCAAAGCAGAAAATCACTTGATAGACTGCGGAAAATTGCCTCCTCGACCTGTTATGCTGATATTTCCTGAGATATCAAACGTGGCACAAGAGGTGGCGTCGACCAGTGCGCCAGCGACTCCCCAGTCAGCATACTCATATACAGCCGCTCCTGAAAACTTGGCCTCTACATCAAGTTCTCCGAAGAATGAAATGGGCGACCTCAAGGAGATGCTACGGACTATGGCGAATGATATAACAACACTCAAGCGGAATCAAGCAATGCCTCCGCGGCCGGCGTATCAGAACTACCAAGGTGGGCGGCCTACCTATCAGCAGAATCAATATCAGAATGCGCATCGCACTAACTCACCAACGGCGGCTATGAACCAAATAGTTCCGGTGCCTACGCCACTGGCAGGAGCGTCGCCAAGCTCTAGCAGAGAATTAACCGTGGGACAAAATAATCTTATTGATGACATCAATCCATGGTGCTTCCCTTGCAACGATGCGCATATGCCCCGAAATTGTCCGCGTGGCAACTTACAACAAAGGATAGCAGAGCAACGTAGTCAAGGGATTGCGACAGAGAGCGAAGAATACGGATATGCCCCGGCAATGGAGAACGCGGTCCTTACCGCGCAAATACAAGGAATGTCCCTGGAGTAAGAGTCCGACATTGTTCCTGATCATGCGCTCTTCTCATGGATGGAAGACGAGGAAACGGTGTTTGCGAATGACACGTCCACTGCCGAAACGCCGCGGGTAAAGTCTGACTATAATACACGCTCCAAGAGAAGATTCACCGGTGAGGCCGTGGTTTCACTTTCGGACAATCCGCAGTGCAAGGACGTTTCAGATCAAATTCCTGGTGGCCCGACCGAATCCTTGTCTCCTCAACGGCGGAAGGAAATTATTATAACAAAAGCCAAGGAGCAGAAATCTCCGAGCTCCTCATCTCTTAATGTGGTGGAGCAGTTGAAGAAATCACCTGCTAATATGTCTTTATGGGACATTCTAGCTATCCCGGAGCAGAAGACCATACTCCAAAAAGTGCTTCAGCAACAGATGGACCCAACACTAACCGAGCCTTTGGCCAGTACCGAGGCGGTTTATCAAATGCCACCAACTAAGGTTGTCGCAAACAAAGCGATGGAATCCCCTGCGGAAGGCGGAGGTAGGCCAAAACCTCAACCCTTCTTCTTAACTCTCATTATAGGGGAGAAACTATTACACAACGCTATGATTGATTCTGGCGCTAGTACCACGGTTATGCCAAAACTAATAGCCGAAGCCTTGGGACTCAGCTACGAACCTATGAAGAAAGGGGTGATGCAGCTAGATGGAAATAAGGTTGATATTGTGGGTGTCATCAAAGCACTTCCGTTGACTCTATTTTCCTGCCCGAGTATCACGGTCCCGCAAGATACAGTGATCATAGATGTTCCGCCAATGTTTGGTCTTTGCCTTTCTCGAGAGTTTACTTCAAAAGTGGGCGGCTATTTGTCTTTAGATTGGTCACATCTAATACTTAGGACCAAACATGGCGCAAAGATGAAGATAGAATCGGAGGCTCTGCATTCCGAACATGTGGCGAACGAGGCCCTGATTAACTTTGAAGCGGCACATACCTCCATCACCAAGCAAGACATGTACAATGTTGAACTGCTGGAGGAGGAGAAGGTCAATGGAGACCGAAGTGATAGTGAAGACGCTCTGTTGAGTGAACATATAAATAATGATCCCTTCAGAAATTATCATGCTACCGGTTTAGGCACATATGTGATCTATGACGAAGACCAAGTTCTTCTGAAGGTCGTCAAAGAGCCCGACGATGACCAAGCAAGTGAGCTGTGGACATTATATTTTGACGGAGCAAGGAGCAAAGTTGGAGCTGGAGCAGGGATATGTCTAATATCCCCACAGAATGAAAAGTTGCTGAGGGCCTTCCGATTCCAATTTGCTTGTTCAAATAATGAGGCTGAATATGAGGGTCTAGTCCAAGGCCTAAGCCTAGCGGAACGAATGGGTATCAAACAATTGATTGTATTCGGAGATTCAGAACTGGTAGTTAATCAGGTCCGAGGAGTCTCAGCAGCAAAGAATATCTGCATGAGATCCTATCGGCATCGAATCTGGGACCTTATAGAAAGTTTTGAAGCTTTCAACATCCTGACCATTCCCCGAGCTCAGAATGGCGATGCAGACCGCATGGCAGTAATCGGAGCTCAGTTTGATCCTGTCTCCGACTTGCTTTGAAACAAATATTCAGTACGAGTGCTGGTTAGACCAGCAATACCCAATAATGACCAAAGTTGGCAAGTCTTTGAGAGCGATGAACACATCGCCTCGTTTATTCAAAACTCAGGGGAATTTGCCGATCAACTCCAACCAAAGATCGCTGAGGCCTACGAGGGACAAATTATGCAGCTGAAATCAAATAAGCTTCCGAAAGGATTGGTTACTCTCGAAAAAATTTTCGATTGTAGTGACGCCCGAAATGATAAGAGGAAGTTCATGGCGGAAAAAGGTGATTATGAGAATCTTCGGGTCTCCGATGACAGGAACCTTCGGGTCGGAAAAGATGTCTCACAGCAAGATAGAAAAAGGCTTATGAATTTCTGTGAGAAATATGGAGTAGTAGCCTGGTCCTACGATGATCTGGAAGGTTATGATCCTGGTATCATTCAACATACTATTGAGCTAACAGAAGGTGCGAAGCCAATCCGACAGAAACAGCGGCCGGTCAACCCTAAAGTTGAAGCCTTGATGGCACAAGAGCTAACCAAGCTCATTGAGTCGCGTATTGTTTTCCCAATTAAACATAGTACTTGGGTATCAAATCTGGTACCAGTCCGAAAGAAGAATGGTGATATACGCTTATGCGTAGATTTCCGAGACCTAAATAAAGCATCTCTGAAGGACCACTATCCCTTGCCTTCTATGGAGTCGATCCTCCAAACTGTCGCGGGATCGGAAATGTTCTCTCTACTGGATGGCTTCTCTGGCTATAACCATATTCGAGTAAGAGAGGAAGATCAGCACAAGACTACGTTCACCACCAAGTGGGGGACGTTTGCATATGCTAAAATGCCTTTTGGTTTATCTAATGCAGGGGCAACCTTCCAGAGAGCTATGGACGTCGCATTTAGCGAGCTGATCAATAAGATTATCCTAATCTATTTGGATGATCTTACTGTGTTCTCCAAATCTAAAGATGATCATTTCGATCATCTGGAGTTGGTGTTTCAAAAGTGCCAAGAGTTCAGGATTTCCTTAAACCCGAGGAAATGTGTGTTCGGAGTACCTCAGGGTAAGCTGTTAGGACATGTTGTGTCGAAGGAAGGTATTTCAATTGACCCAGAACGAGTAAAGGCTATAAAGGAGCTTCCTCTCCCGGTGAATAAGAAAGGTGTCCAGTCTTTTCTGGGCAAAGTAAATTTCGTCAGTAAATTTATTTCTGATTTTGCGGGAATGATTAGGCCGATCACCCTAATGCTAAAAAAGGATCAAATTTTCAAGTGGACAACGGAGGCGAGGGAGGCATTTGAGAAGGTCAAGGAAGCTATCTCATCAGCCCCAGTGTTGATCAATCCAGATCAACATAAAGATTTTATAATGTATGCTTTCAGTAGCAATTCAAGTATCGCTACTGTTCTGACTCAAAAGGATAGAGAAGGAAAAGGGGAGCATCCAGTTGCTTTCTATTCCCGAACCTTAAAGGAATATGAAGTGAATTATAACTTCGTTGAAAGACAGGCTTTCGCAATAGTGAAGGGGCTTAAAAAGTTCCGCCATCTAATTTCCTGTAGCAAAGTCCTGGTATATGTCGCACATTCTAGTGTGCGGGAATACATCATGGAGGGAGAAATCACAGAAAAAAGGGCTAATTGGATCACTAAGATCCTGGAATATGACATTGAGGTCAGGCCCACCAGGACTATTAAAGGCAGAGGTCTGTGTGAGTATATGACATAGGAAGTGGAGATACCTGCTAAAGAGGAACAGTCAGAACTTGTCCTAATAAACGGATCAGGATCGGAGGATGATTGGCTGAAAGATAGAATTAATTTCATGCGAACCGGAAGGTACCCGCCAGGCCTCTCATCCCAGAAAAGAAGGTATTACCGGCTCCAGAATTGCGGATACACGCTGATAGAAGGAGTCCTTTTCAAGAGAAATTTTAATGGTGTGCTCCTACGGTGTGTTACTTCAGGGGAGGCGCAGAAGATCCTCGACGCATTTCACAATAGCGACGAAGGTGGACATTTCTCCGCTAAAACCACAGCCATCAAGGTCCTGCGGGCTGGATATTACTGGCCCACACTTTTCAATGATTCCTACTCGCTGGTAAAGACTTGCAAAAAATGTCAGTTATTCTCCGACCGAAGGAAGAATTCAGCGATGCCCCTCAAACCTATCGTGGCGGATGAACCATTTGCTCAATGGGGCTTGGACTTTATCGGAATGATCAACCCGGTTTCCAGTTCCGGACATAAATGGATTTTAACAGCTACAGACTACTTCACAAGGTGGGCTGAAGTTGTTCCCCTTAAAGAGGCAACGGAGGTAGAGATTGTGGATTTCCTCGAGGCTCTGGTGACGAGGTTCAGCCCTCCGAAGATGATCATTTCGGACAATGCTAGAGCATTTGTAGGCACAAAGGTATGTCACTTTGCATTGAAAAATGGCATATTCCTGAAAACATCTTCAAACTACTATCCACAGGGAAATGGCCTAGCTGAGTCAACAAATAAAAGTTTAGTCCGACTTCTCAAAAAAGTGGGCTCAGAACACCAAAGGGAATGGCACAAAAATCTCCGAAAAGCACTCTGGGCCAACCGCATAACTCCTAAACAAGTCCTCAAGACTTCGCCCTATGAGCTAGTATATGGGAAAGAAGCGCTGCTACCTATCTCTATGGAAATTCCGGCGATACAGTTGTTGAAATCTCTTGAGATAGAACAAAATGGCTCCATGGAAGTTCGGCTTGCCGAACTTTTAGAAGTACAAGAAAAAAGGGAGAATTCCCTAAAGGCCATGACTGGCCGTCAACAGGTGGTCAAACGGTGGTTTGACAAAAGGGCTTCCGACCAAGGCCTAAAAAGTGGAGATTTGGTGCTAAAATACGACAGCAGGGCTGCGAAGCCAGGTCAGCATGGTAAGTTTGATAGCCTATGGGAAGGACCCTTCAAAATCATTCGGTGCATGCAACACAATGCCTTCGAGCTGGAAAATATGGAACAGGAGCCCCTAGGAATCCTGGTTAATGGGATTCACCTTAAATTGTTCCATTAAGCGTCAGGCCCTACCTTGTACAGTTGTAAATAACGCTTTTTCTATTTCCTTTCCTGTTTTTGGCCTATCGTTTTGCTAAAACCAATTGACTTGTTATGTATTCACTTATCATCGTTAGTGGGTGAAGCACCGGAGTTCTTAAAACACAAAAGTATGCTCATAAACAGAGACAAAACATACAAAATTGGCAAACCTAGAAAAATTGCACGCAGAAGCAAACAGGAGCATAAAATTTCACAACAAAAAGAGGCGTATATTTTTATATAAATGTTTCTGAGTTACAAAATGGCATGAATGCCGATTTTCAAAATATACAAAGTATAAGAGCATATATATATACGTTGGCCTTTTATCAGGCTGATACGGAGCAAGGGGGTTACATCAACAAACACCAGGGCAAGAGGACCATCTATCCGCAGGAGTGGCTAGCAGCAACCGACGCATTCAAGACAGCGTCCGCTTCTTCCTCAGCAACAGGTTCCTCGGCGGCACTGGCAGCATCATGAAGCGCGGCTGTCGTCGGTGGTGGGTACACCAGGTCCCTGAAGTCAGTATACCACTCTACGTCGTAGAATGGTATCACGTTGTAGCTTCTGAACAGGAAGTGAAGAGCCTGGGTAACCCTTTGCTGATGCTGACCACGGGTCTGCAGGCGGAATCCGCTAAGGAATGGTAGCCAAGCCACGACAGCTTCTTCTTCAATATAGCGACGTAAGTCGCTGGCTGATGGCAGGCCGATTCCATACGCAGCGTGTGTGACAACCTCGCCAAGCCCATTCAGGTACTTCTTCGGGAAGATTTCTTTGACTAGCTTCAATACAAGAGGCCGAGGGACACAAATGTCTAGCATAGACGCCACAAAGTGTGAGCACACATCGGTGTTCACCCGATGCTTATCTTCATACTCCACACAGTCTTTGCCGAGAACCCACTTAATGGCTACTAAAACTAGCGAGTGCTTGTTCTTCGTCATTCTCTTAAGCCTCCTGGTGGAGATTTCACCTACAAATGTTGTTTGTGATTTGAAGGAGGTCAGGCGAATGGGAGTATCCATCTCTCCTAGGACTATTCCTAAATCTGCTAAGTATGCCGAAAGCTGCTTATTACCTAACCTATGAAAAGACTCGCTTAGCAGTATTCTACTTGCCTATCACTTCTCAACGCAAAGTGTATATGTTTGCTATCTACTGGCCTATTTATAGAAAGTTGACAAGACATACGCCAGTCCGCCGTAAGCAATGTGATGTATATTGGCTACAATCTCGAGGGCCGAGTCTGCGTTTGTTCACGTTTTGGGCTGGCACACGCATGGTAGCACGGCTCAAGGCATGCTTAATTAAATCAAGTTAATTAATTGAGCTTTAAAGGGGTGGCACTTGCTGATGAAGGGACGTATGGCCGTATGCTATGGTGTCAAATCTCAAGCACATCCCAGAGCCCGAGGCGATATTCGTATCTCTTTCAGGCGGTGATCGTTTGCTTGGCGTAATCATTCCGGCCTGGGATATTAATTACCGGTACATGCTAACACAACGCGAGGAGGCCAGTTGCAAGCTCAATTTCCAAGAAAAATCAGGGCGTATCACACGATATCCTAAAAGCAATGATGAAATCTGGCCACCTCAGAAAAAGCAATCAGCTCATCTTGCACGAGTCGTGGAATTAACAGTACATGCCGAATTAAATGCAAGGGCTCGCGCTCGCCTACCACCTTGAGGGAGGTTGCTATTATTGCATGATAACGCTTATTATTCCTAAGTCTTTTCCCAAAAAGCTAAGGAGTGCGTGAAGTGTTTTCTGTCTGTATTTCCAGTGCAAGCGTATTCAAAGGCCAGCGAACCTTCAAGTTCTGCCGCGAAGAAAGATGGCGGAATCTTCAGCTCAGCCAGCAGAGGAAGGGATTAGCCAGGAACTGTATTCGGCTATTCGTTCTTCTACCGAGGTCTACGTGTACGATGATGTAGCGTATGCCACTCCTGGTATACCCCAGAAGGTGAGGAGACCCAACACAGAGGAGCTAGAGAAGCCCAAAGAGTGGAATAACCCTAAAAAGGTTGGAGAAAAGTGGGCTAATATCTATGATCCAAAGCTTGCTAGGAACCCTAAGTCTCTTAGAGAGGCGGCTTGTGCAAGATTATCAGCACCAGCGGCGGAGAAGGCAACGGCAGGTAGAGTCTGGTATAGCGGTTTGCCACAATACATGGTCCCATTCGTGCACTATTGCCCGGAGGTGGTCGACGCAGCTGTTCAACGCTATAATCCACAAACCCACTGCATTGAGGGTCGCAATTTAAGGGTTCATATCAATCAGGAAGCCATCTGGCATATGTTATGCATTCCTGACCCCAGGACAAGAAAGGAGAAAATCGAATATTTCCGCCCCAGCAAGGGGGAAAAGATATGGAAAAGGATGAAAACCGGCTCCGATTTCCTATTAGAGGAGACTAAAAAGAAGGGTATTGTGTCCGCTAAGGCACCAAGCATCCCATTGTTGCGCGGTTCATTCCGCGACGACCTTCAGGACCCCATATCCATGCTGGCGTTTGTTTGCGGCCGTGATTCTGATGAAAAGATTGAGGCTTTTCAGCTGGGCCCTGCAATACAGTTTCGCAGGCAACATGAATCTTTCTGGTATGATTTTGCCGAGTTCATGGTCGAGGAAATGATACAGCAAATAGAGAATTATCAGGCGGAGACGAAATTCAGATTTCTTTCCTACCTGGTCCACATGTTCCTGCATCAGAATCCGGATTTCTTCGCCCAATTTTTCCCACTATCAATTTTTGATGAGCAGAATAAAAGAAAGCCGGTATCTACATGGACACCCTACCTTTCCGCAACATATGACTACTATGCCTTTGCGGACTATTTCATAGCCCCGGTCCTGAATGATTTGATCGGAGAGGGTGATATCGTCCGGCTTAACACTGAGCAGACTGGATTTCTGCAAAGCTACATCCCCGCTTGCGACTGGTTCCTGGGCAAGGATTTCACGATCCTTTGAATGAGGGGCTTTATTGACAGGCCTTTCCTGCTCCCGGCTTGCGTCACCGATAGAGTGCTCGCGCTGGAGGTTTACCGGCAGGTATGCGTCATTGATTTCATGTTTTGTAGCAGCAAAAGGGTCAAAAAGAAGGGATTCTTCAGTTGCCCGAAGAGCTTCAAGTCAATAACGCTTGTCAAAAAGCGATCTCATCAACTACTAGGGGACAAGCTGGCACACTTAGGGCTAGTATTAGTAAATGATAAGTGGGATTACAACCCTTTCAATGACCTACCTGAGCCGCATATGAGAGTTACGCATGTTTCCCGACCATACTGGGAGAAGCGGCGTAATAACCGGACTGATAAAGATGAAGATCTGGTTGAATTGGCACAAATCCCTACGCCGGATACCAGAGGCCCATGGCACAAGTTCTACTTCCCAGTGGCCGTGGCCAGGGACAACCTTCCGATAGAGCGCAGCATGCTTAACAAGTTGAAGGTGGACGAGGAATGGAACGATGAAAAAATAAAAGCTTTCTGGAGATACCGCCAAGAAACAGGGCAGTTGAAGGCTCCTTATAATAAATTGAAGGACGACCAGGAATTCGAAAGACACTGGGATGAAGGCCATCCCAGCCCGACCTCCAGCGCTAATAAGAGCGAAGCAGAGGGTTCCGATGAGCAGGAGGAAGAGAGGGCGATATCTTCGCAGGAAGGTGATGCTCCCGAGCATCCCGCCTATGTCGGCACTAACGTGCGCTTTAATATATCAAGGAGCTCACTTACGCGCACATGGGCCGCTAAACTAGTCAGGCTAGTGCCCCAGCAGAAAGATCCGACTGCCGAGGTTAGTGAGTGTCCCCCCGCGAAAAGACAACGCACGGAAAGTGTTATCGGGACGGTTTCACATGAACCGGCCGAAGGGGAAACACCCGCTGCTAGTCAAATGCCAGAGGTTGCGGTCGAGTCCCAAACGATCCAAATGCTACCGCCGACCAGTCAGCAGGTACATTTCGCTCCTTCCTCTCTTGCATCTCATTCTTTCACGTCCGCTCCTGCTCAATTGGCAACTCCTGCCATTCGTCTGAGCCCTCCACCCTCTGTTTCTGGCCCATCTTATTCTGGGGGGTTTGCCCAATATTCGCAAGCCCAACCGTTTATAATCACCCCTCTAGGCATGCTAACGCCTACTGCTGCCGCCCAGACTTTCCTCACCTCGCTATCCGATGATATTCCTCCCAACGGCCCCCACTCTTTTTCCGAGATGCTTACAGATCCCTTCCCACCACAGCAAACCGAGCCCTAGGCAATGACTCTTTTTCCTCGGCCAACAGGCTTTACGACTGAATCTCCGGTTCAGCCGTTGCAATTATCCAGCCAGGCTGAAACCCCCCAGGCTAAGCTATGGAACGTGTCGCACTTTTCTCCGCAAACTGTCACCCTCCAGAAGAAGCAAATGCCGGCACCTATGAAAGTTACCTATCCCTACGCCCTACCTTCCGGTGTTCCCTTCGCAGGTGGGCTAGTTTCATCACCAGCTGAGTTCATTACACAGATAGATTGTGGGAAGGAGGCTCGCGCAAATAGAATGAGGTGACGAAGGGCAAAGGATGACAATGCCCCCGCCGAACCAAGAGTACAGGCTTCGTATGACGAGTCCCGCCAAGAATTGAAGTTTGCAACTATGTACCCAAGGATAAACAAGCCTCAGGGAGAAATGCAACCAGAGGACTATGATATTTATGCTGTCGGACTGGACATGAAAGATAAAGTCGAAATCATGGAGGAGACACAACGGGTGGTCACTTCCGATTTCCTAAAGACTGGTCGCTAGTTGAAAAAGAAGGATGAACAGCTCAAGGCAGCCAAGGACAGGGTGAATTTCCTAGAGGCAAAGGAGAAATCCTTAGAGGCGGATATCGCCCGAATGACAGAAAGGGCGCTAACAGTAGAGAATGAAAGGAACAGGCTCCAAGGCGAAATTGCAAAGGCCCGAGTAGCCGACTCAGCCGTATTAAAGGACTTGCAGAATCAAAACCAAGCGGCGCAACAGAGCTTACAATCGATGGAAGAAGAGCTTGAACGCTTCCGCCTTGAGTTCAGACAGAAGCTGGCAGAAAAAGGCGAAGAGATGGAACACCTACAAGATCAGCATCAGCAGAAGATACAGGAAAAAGAGGCCGAATTCAAAGATTTGAAGAATAGACTGGAGGAGGAGCTCCAAGAAACGAAGACCAAGCTAGAAGATGAGCTCCGAGAAGCGAAAGCTTCATTAGAAGAGCAATCGGCTAACCACTCTAGAGCTGAACAGAATTGGCAGAAACAAATGAACAACTATGAAGCGCTGTGGACATCTGAGAAGAAGAAGGTAGAATTTGCCAAGGCTCTCATTTCACGAGACGCAGAGATTTCTTCGCTTAAGGCCTCCCTGCTACCAGCCCCTGCCCAACCGGATATCATCCCACTGGTCAGGCAATTGTACATTTCTCACTGGGAGAAAATCAAAGCCTTCTGCCTAAATCTGCAGCCTACCCTCCAGTTCATCGACAGGGCGTTAAAACTCAATCAGGAGGCCCATGACACAATGGAACAGTTCCCGCATTTCATCCTGGAAAAGGTTCCTGAGGTGAGGGACTTGTTAAATAAGCTATACTCGGTCTCAGACGAGATCCTCGCCGGGTCAGGTATTGAAGATAGGGACAACGCAGCTCAGACGGCAAATAGATTCATTCATTGCCACTCCGCTTTCCAGCGTACTAAGGCAGCAGCGGCTTTTCTAAACAAAGCGTTGGATGGCATTCGAGGGAGTTTCTCTGAGTTAGGCAGGTTGGGATTACCGTCCCCATTTCTTGAGGATGGCACTATTGCCACGGCTGCGCAGATTACCGAAATCATTGAGCAAAAGGAGAACGATCCGGAGGCATTCAAGGAACTCGGCAGCCCCCCAACAGCAGCAGATATCGAGGCAATCATTCATCCACTCTCTCAGCTGCTGTTCCACATAGAAGCAGGCGCTGGCCTGCCAGAGGTGCTGCCTCATAAGGAAGCTATTGATCTCCGCGGAGCACAAGAGAATTTGCGCAGCATGGCAAAGCCATCCGAAATTGAATGGGTGCCTTTGCAGGCTGCACTTTCAAAGCTCTAACTCCATTTGCCCTAGAGAGGAAGGCTCTGGTCTGCAGAACCAGAGAGTTTTTGGGTTCTCCGTTCCTTATCCGAAACGCCCCTGTTAGTCGCCAAAAGCTGTTGAAATACTATTCCACTCAGCTCCCTTCGGGTCCCCCTTTTTTTTTTTTTGCATGTTCATGGTGTGCATTCCTCGCTTCGCAACTTTGGCAAGCGGCTCCCCTTTTGGCTCTTGAGATGCTGCGCTGAGCGCCCACGTGTCACGCCTGCGGGGTTTTTCATTTTCTGTTGCTTTATGTTTCCTACGGGTTGCGAAACGGGGCCCACATCTCTATACATGGCGGTGTTGCGCAATCTTTCCCTAGCAGGAGTAGAGTATGCTGCGGCGGGCTGCGAAGGATTTCTATTGGCCTTCTTTATTTCCTGGCGGGGCCCACCCTCGCTCACGTGTCAGCGGTTCGCGGCTTTTAAAACAACAGCAGGGACGAGAGCACCACGGGCTGCGAAACGCGGCCACGCGTCTTTCGCCCCCTTTTCATGCGGCCTTTCCCCGTTTTCAAAGTAGCCTCCGTCCCCTGAACACGTGTCACTTCTCCGCAAGCTCCCGGTCACTGGAGAAGGAGTTTTCATTCGGGCCGCGGTTTGCTGCCACGTGCCTTACATCGATTATCAAAGCAAGCTGTGAGATGGCCGAGCGGGATGGTGTCATTGATTGCTGCTCGCCATGGTTCTCTAAGGCGGTGGACGACACTCGTCGCTTCGAAGCCTGGTTGGGACCACTGCCATCATTTCAAAGGGGCACGCCTGTAACTAACCAACTGGATGCTGTCC
>VDFB02058242.1:728108429-728133576 GCA_007258455.2 Sequoia sempervirens | reverse complement strand
TTGATTATTAATCTTGCATCATATTTAGTTTGTAGTTCATGTTGCTTATACACAACAATTTATTTATATTTATATGTAGGTCTAGTTTTTTTAGTGAAATGAAATAGGATGAGTGGCTTCTACAAGAAAAATGATAAGGATCACCTTAGGCTGGTACATATGAGAATTCCATGTAGCCATAGAGAGGGAAATATGATATGCATAAAATTTGTACACTTTAGGGTGGCAGAGATGAGAATGGCATGTAACCATAGAGAGGGAGATACATGATATGCATACAATTTGGACACCTTAGGGTGGTAGATTGATGAGAATGACATGTAGACAAAGAATGGGTGATTTATACAAGGACAATGACAAGAATCACTTTAAGGTGGCACATTGATGTATTTGTACATGAGGACATGGAAAATATGATATGCATGTTATTATTTATATTGACATGATGGATGTGATATTTTATGTGTTCACTAACAATGTACATGATATGTAGCTAGATTGATGATGGATATGGAATTTTATGTGTATGCTAACAATGCACATGCTATGTAACTAGATTGATTAGATTGTTATGGTCATAGGTAAACAATTTCCCAATGTATCTATGTGCGTTCATAAATCTCAAGTGTAATATCATGTGTATGCATGTATGTTCATGAATGACAAGTCTAATATCAAGTGAATGTATGTATGTTCATGAATGTCAAGTGTATTCTTGTTCATGTGTAATTATCTCATGTGTATACTCATAAGGCTCTTAAGATACTACATCGGAATAGTGCAGTTTGATTTGATAGGGTGACTTGGAGAAAAAACAAATCCCTTCCCTAGAAATTAGCTTCCCACTTGGACATGTTGGTGCATTCAATTTTGGTCCAAGAAGGACGAAACAAAAAAATATGCTTCTTTCCAAATTTTCATTTCTCTCTACTAACACTTTTTGTAAGTTTGCATTCTAAGTTGGTATGGTCAAATTCTGTTGAGTTCACCAAAACTAAGAGAGGTTAATGTGGTGGGATACCATATAGGATTATATGTGCAGATGAAACATTCTTAGGTTCCATGAGCTTTCAGAACCACTTTGTCATAGTTTGGATTTTTTTTGCACTTAGGGCTCTTAAGAGACTACGTCGGAATAGTCCACTCTAAAATGATTGGGTGACTTGGAGAAAAAAAAGAGCCCTTCCCTAGCATTTACCTTCCCACTTGGATGTGTTGGCACAGTCGGTTTTGGTCTAGGAAGCACAAAACAAAAATTATGATCCTTTCCAAATTTGTATTGCTCTTTACTGACACTTTTTGCAAGTTTGCACTCTAAGTTGGCATGATCAAATGGTGTTGAGTTGACCACAACTAAGAGAGGTTAATGTGGAGGGATGCCATATAGACTTATACATGTAGACAAAACATTCTTAGGTTCCATGAGCTTTGAGAGCCACTCCATCATAGTTTGGAAACTTTTTTCTCTTAGGGCTCTTAAGAGACTACATCAAAACATTGCACTCCAAAATGATCGGGTGACTTGGAGAACAAACAGATCCCTTCCCTACCATTTACTTGCCCACTTGGATATGTTGGAATAGTAATTTTTGGTCCAAGAAGCATAAAACAAAACATATGCTTCTTTCTAAATTTGCACTGCTCTCTACTATCACTTTTTGCAAGTTTGCATTCTAAGTTGCCATTGTCAAAAGGTGTTGAGTTGACTAAAAATGAGAGAGGTTTATGTGGAGGGATGCCATATGGACTTGTGCATATAGATGAAATATTTGTAGGTTCCATGAGCTCTGAGAACCAATGTATCATAGTTTGATAGTTTTTTGCTATTAGGGCTCAGATTAAGAGACTACATTGGAATAGTGCGCTCTAAAATGATCATGTGACTTTTAGAATGAATAGATCCCTTCCCTACCATTTAGATTCCCACTTGAATGTGTTGGCATAGTCATTTTTGGTCCAAGACACATGAAACAGAAAATATGCTTATTTCTAAATTTGAATTGCTCTCTACTAACACTTTTTGCAAGTTTTCATTCTAAGTTGGCATGCTCAAATTTTGTTTATTTGACAAAAAATGATAGAGGTTTATGTGGAGGGTTTCCATAGGGACCTGTACATGTAGAAAAAAAATTCTTAAGTGTCATGAGCTCTGAGAACCACTCCGTCATAGTTTAGAATTTTTCTGCTCTTAGGGATCTTAAGAGACTATGTCAAAATAGTGCACTCTACAATGATCATATGAATTGGAGAAAAAATAGAGCCCTTAAATACCATTTACCTACTCACTTGGATGTGTTGGTGTATTCGGTTTTGGTCCAGGATGGATAAAAAAAATTATAGTTGTTTTTTTCCATTTACCAATGAAGGATCTTCTCCTCTAGTTATTTTATAACTTGTGTATCAATAGCATTCATGTGCTACATGAAATTATTAGCTTTTACCTTTGAATAGTAGAAGTGTATGTATGGGTTACATTACATTTTTCCCATGTAGGAAAAAATTGTTAACAAAAGAAGAGTTGGAAAAATTACAAAGGACGACGCATTGTTGAACTTATAATCAAATACAACTATATGATGGTAAAATTTGTGGCATTCTAAGGATCATTGAGACAAGATTGGAAGCCTTTAAGGTGTAGTGCCCCTCCATTCTCACCATGTATGTGTAGATAGTTTGGCTTTGGAACTTGGGGATGAAGGTAAAATAATAGGGATATTTAAATGTATGTGCTAATGATGTTAAGGAGTTGATGTTGTATATTATGAATTTATGGACTATGTGTGAAGGTTAAGATAGGACTTATTATATATGTTTAAGGATAGTTTTATCATGATCTGTGCTTGTGTTCAGACATGACCATTACTATGATGCATGTTATGGGAATACTGATGTGATGGGAGTGCTTTGGTAACCTTGGGGATTTTTACTTAGTTCTAATATATTAATATTGTGATGACATGTCATTATAATTTTGATTATGATTATCTTTATTATCATGAAGATGTACTGACTTGTGTTCAAGTGTTGTGGTTGCAGATGGGACACAAACTTATGTTAGTGCTTTAGTAAGTATGATGTATATTGTCATGTTATTATTGTTATGCAGAGATTTATTTGGCTAATTGGGTGATGCAATAGTATGTTGTTAGGTTAGGAGGAAAGAGCAGAAAAGTGTCATTGGATGTATGGGGGACATACAAGAATGAGATACGATTGCTAGAGGTCCTTTCCTAGTACTTCAACTATTATGCACTTTTCCCTAACTTGTATGATTGAGTGAACAAGTACTAGGCTACGTCTTCACCTGAAATAGTAGGTCTGAGCATGTCTCTAATCCCAATGATGGTTGAAGAGATAAAATCTAGGCTCAAGTTATACCCTAACCCTAGCCATTGTCCCCAATTAAGGACAATTGATTCAGTGTGTGACCACCTTTCCAGGTTGTCATGGGATAATGTCTGATCTCCTTTACCCTATGGTTGGAGTGTTGCACTTGTGTGAATGTTTTTGTTGGGTTATGTGATTGTGTGACTCCAATGTCTACCTTTGAGTATGGATTCAGTTCAAATGGTGTTAAGTCCTTTGGTAAGTTAGGTTATCACTGTTGTGATCATTCTCGTTATTTATGTTTTGATGTGAATGTCTCATTTCAGTAAGAATTTATTTTGTGGTTTATGCTTGGTCTCTAATTATGACCTATTTAAGTGAAGTTAGCTTCTAGGTTGATTATGTTATTGGTAACTATAGTTGTCATGTGGGTGTTAAAGTGTAATTTAATGTTACTATATATATATATATATATATATATATATATATATATATATATATATATATAGTTATGATTATTCTTTGGTGTGAGTGAATATTGGTTATTTATATTATTATGATTATCTGTGTATTAAATGTTTTATGAAAATAAGGTTATAAATATTAACATATTCTAATGTTATTTATTAAATATTAATATGTACGCATATGTTATATTTGTGTTTTGATTTACTATTTTGGTGGAGTGGCCATTTTTAAGGAGGTTCTTTTATCTTTTATAATGTTTTGAATTTATTTGGTGGGAAACCCTAAACAAATGAGTTAATTATGTGAGTTAATTTGATTATTTATTTTATTTTAATTATTTCATTAGTGGGATGAGGATAGGTGTTTTAATTTAACATTTTAATATTTTATTTTATGAGAGGATTTTATTTCCTTATTTTATTTTGGAAAAAAAGAGTCTTTTGGGTAAAAAGAAAGAAAGTTACTTTCTTTTTTGTTTTTCTTTCTTTTTTGAATTTAATTAGTTTTATTTATGGGAAAAATTGGGAAATTGGACTTTCACTTTTTTTGTGCATGAAATTTAGAGGATTTTGAAGAGATTTGTGGAAGGGTTTGAGAATGGAGAGAAAAAGGAGAGATTTTACATGGTTTTGACATAATTTTCAAAGGTTTTTAGGAAAATTTGGAGTGGTTTTGAATCAAAATTTGGAGGAGAGTGATTTGGAATTCAATTATGATTTGAGGGAAATGGATTTGCTGCTAGATTGTGTGGAATCTAATTTTTGTTTGTGTTTTGGAATAGAGATTCAGGTTTGGAAAGCTTCTTCAATTTTTAGTGTCTTGCATTCAAATTTTTCATGTTTTGAGGTAGGTTTTGTAATTAATTTATAATTTTCATTTTAAATTCATAGAGATCTATATGGCTGCTATAGAACATTTTTTTTTGAATGTTTTGAAGTGTTTCTTTCAAGTTATGAAATACTTTTATACGCTAGGTTTTCTCATTTTGATGTCTGACTATAATCAAGTATGCCGAAAAAAGGGTTTTTAAGGGAATTGTTTGTTGTTTTACATTTTATAAATTTTTGAGTCATTTTTGGTCAATTCTACCCTCAGTCCTGATTAGTCGAGGTTCAAATCTGAAATTGGTCTTTTACGGATTTGTATTTCGAGTTGATTCAACTGTTTTATGGTTATTTTATGGCTGGCAACCTTGATTGTTGTCAAGAGGGAATTAGTTCAGTTCTAAAGGTTGTAAAGGAGGATATAGCTATATCCTTTGATCTGTATTGTGTTGTATCATTTTTACTTGAATGTGTTACTATATGTATGTTGATAATCCCTTCCTATTTGTGAAATCTTATGTTGGGTCTTTTGTTCTGTATAAGGATCAATTGTACCAAGGATACACATTGTTGGTCTTGATTATGAATTGTTGAAAAAGAGAAATTAAAATTTTGTTATCATGTTATAAGATTGTGAAAATGATGTAATTTTCCTCATTGTATGTGTTGTGGCATAATGATCAGTTTTTGGGTTTCCTATCCATTTGTGTTATGTGTTGGGCCTCTAAAAATATTTAAAAGTCCTTGTGATTTTTAGTTGATTCTTGTTTTTAGGTAGTCTCTTTTGGATGTTTAATGTCAACCACTTGTTGTTTATGTTTCTTGCTTGTGTGTGGGGCCTAGTGTTGTCTCCTAGCATGGAGGGAGTGGGCCTCAGGGTTCCACGTGGTAGGGTAGTATTTTCCAACCATCCATTGGGATTTAGGTGGTGTAGTTTGTGTGCAACATGGAGTCTTTCCTTCCACTTCATTCTAAAGTTAGTTTTATGGTGCAAATGATATTTCTAAGAAAATTGTCTCCAATATGTATCTTATATATGTGTACCTCTCAAATGAATGAATCTTGTATATTGTAGCATTCTTGTAAAGAAAAAGTAAATGAATTGATGTAATCTTGAATATATACATTTATTGTCGTTTATTATGTAATGGAAAGGTTAGCATAGGAATGTTTTATTTATGATGCATATGAACTTTATTTATCAGTAGATGTTATATATCTTTATGTATCTATGTCATGGCATTGTCTAGGATTAGGTTCATACTAGCATAGTGTTAGATGAGGTTTAATTATAATTAAGTTATGTTATCATATGTAATTTGTTGTATAAGATTTAATTTATATTCAAAGAATTGATTAGATGTGTTCTTAGTGTATCATATGTCTTTCTATAGGTTTAGTTAGTGTAGATGTGTCGTAGTAATGACGTTAAGGGACTATGGTGGATAGGAGTGTAAGTGGTCTTTGATTAATGTTACTTTTAGGTCATAATGTGATTATGATATGATGTTAATGTAATGTTGTTATCCAGGTTAATTTGTTGAGTTGCATTAGTTGTGTCACTTTAGTTTCTTAAAAAAAAAATATTGGCATGTTATTTGTGGACTTTTGTGTTGATCCACTAAGTCCCTTAGCAGGGAGTTACACCTGGTATCAGAGCCAATGTTGCAACATTGGGATCCCTAGTTAATGTTGTTGTCCATGTCTAGTTATAATAACCTTACTTATGCATGTGTTCTTGGATGTCTGATGTTTGGCTAGAAGGTCACAGGGACCCTTGTGTTGGATGCCATGTTTTATTCTAAACACCCAGTTGAGATGTTAGATAGAGGATTAGACACTATGTATTCTCCTGTTGGGTGTGCTTCCTTGGATGCTTGTAACTTTTGATCTTTCTTGTGTGACCTTGTTTCATTTCCATGACTTCTAGTTCTTTAAAAGTACAAATTTAGTCTTGGAATGCATGTGTGGGTTCAGATTAATTAGCTGACAAGTTGGCATGTGGATTTCTTTTGTTTGACTAAATGTGCATTAGGATAAGATGTTATTTTGGATAGCTAGGCTACTTATGCATTTTTATGCAAGTGGGAATGTATGTTATCTGGTTTAAAAGGAAAGTCCTAGCCTGAGTATGTCATCTCTTCATGTTTTTTTTCATGGTTTGTAGGAGTGTCAACACCCATATGTTATTTAGTGCATTTTCATAATGTTAAGAATATACATGTAAAAGGGTTGTTAGAATAGACTAAGGAAAAATATGTAGGTAGTTTATAAATGAATTATTGTCTATCTTTTGTGATTGCTATAATGTATGTTAAGTGATACATATTGGAATTCTAATCTTGTGTTTAGTTATGCTTAGAAATGGAAAAACTTTCTTGATGGTGATAGTTGAGGTTTGGATAGAAAGTGTGACTTAATTTTTCTTTATATAGTTGCTTTGTTTGGAAAGGTTGTGTTTGCAAGTTGTTTGCATTGAATTAAATTATCTTATTTCCTCTTTCTCTTAACCCACATATAGTTAATAAAGAGAATTAGTCTTAAACTACATTATAATAGAAAATCATTTAGGACTTAAACTTGTATGCTAAAACCTTGACTATGAATCAAAGAAATTATCTATGAAATTACTTGAGTGACAAATCTTATGTTCTCCTAAAACTACACTCCTTACTTTTGGTTTATGCATAAAAGGTGGATTATGAATGCGACTGAGTGTAGTTGTTGGGTATTTAATCTATCCATTTAGAAGTAAATTTTTGTAATTAAGTTTTGCATTACATGATGTGATATGTTTTTATTGGAATGGCTACTTTGGTGGAATAAATAAGATGCTAGTGCATTGAACTAGATTTCTATTTTGAGAAATTATGATGACTATATTGGTATTTGAACATCTTGTTTGCTATGTGTAGCTAAAACCTATGATGTAATATCCTTGTCCTTTCTTACTATTGTATAAATAGAAAAGATTTATGCATTGGATGTCTTGCATGTTGAGTTGTTATGAGGGGGTAATATGTGAAGTAATTAAGCTTAGGTATGGCATAGGGATGTTTGAGTAGGCATAATCATTGTGTAAAGATTTAGTGTTACTTGTACTGGCTTGGGATAAAGTTTGAGAGAATGTGGGATTGTGTTTTGGGAACAATTATGTGAATCATTTTGTTATGTGAAAATTTGAATAACTTGTGATCAAATAGGAGTTTTTTTGTTTAGGAAAGACCTACATGAAGTAGTAAGATTTAAGTAGAGGATCATTATAGTTATTTTGTGAATATGGAACTTATGTATAATTTGTTGAACTCTAGATGCATGAATGTTAATGTGAAAGTATTAATGATTCTTGGATGCAATTAGAAATTCATGGTTCTTATGTAAAATTCTTATTGTGTGGAAGAAAAGTTGTTTGCATATGCATATGTTATGAGGATATAATTTTATACCAAATGAATAAAAGTGTATGTGAATTTCTTAAGAGGAGTTGTTAAGTGATCATGGTGATCATGACATTGAAATTTAGTATCATATGATATATGGAAAAGAGTAGAGTGAAAGAAAATTTGATAAAGGGTTATGGATAATATGTAATGATATGATTTTGGGAAGGGAATCACATTGGTTATGGAAGTAAATGTATTTATGAAATTGTGTATGTAATTGTACCCCCTGTAAATGTGAGAAACTAGTAACTATGCATTGGTTGAGTGTTGTGAATACCTCGTACTTGCTTTGTGTGTCCATGGGATGGTGATACTGTGTACCCATCCATGGGGAATATGTTGTATTTGTTGGTGTGGGATTAACCATACCATTATGTGTGCTGGTATGTGTGTTACCTAATTGAGGGCCAACCCATGTGTGGTTAAAATTTATATATATAAGAGTAGCCAAAAGATAGTTTCACAAATTCCTTTCTTTTGGTTCTCTAGTCTCTCAATCCATGAAGGGGTAGTAGCAGCCACAAAGTTCCTTGGGTGGAGTGTGCAACATGTGCATATTGTGACGCAAAGTGGTCTTAGCTCAATTGATCCCGAGGAAATGTACTCACTACCTCCCCTTATGATGGATCAGGATACTTGATCCATATGTGCTAGCCTAATCCCCATAGTTTTGAGTACAACAACATTGGTATTTCTTGGATGATCATCTACCTTGTCTTCATGAAAGGTATTATATGCCACATGAGTTGTCAGTTGGGGGCCGGGGTCTTGAGTGAGAGGGACCTACATGGACAACCCAACTAGAACTATGTGATGACATGTGTCGCCACTTGGGGGTCAAGGTCTTAGGTGAGAGGGACTTGCATGGACAACCCAAGTGGGACCATGCACCCCATGTATATGTATATTTTGTGGTCCAGCATGTGGATGGAGGTTTGCTACCCATGTTGAGATGGATTTTGTATCTACATATATTCTGACATGATGCAATAGGTATGATGTCACACCCCATTGATGTTCTGACACAGTGTTGGTGATGATGATGTCGTGTTGTTGATGGTAGCGAGTTGGGATCTAGGACACAATGTCATGTGCATAGATACATGAAGGTGCACTATGAGATTGTGTTATGATAACCTACTTGTGTGATGAGTGTAATGGGGCCTCGCACACTTGTAGAGGGATACTCATGTTTTCTTTCGACAATGTTTGGGTCAGTTAGCTTATGGATATGTCCTATCCATGTATACCTCTGGCTACAGTGAGCACCTGCATGTGCCTTCTCCATGAGGTATCACTATGTGGGGTGTGTTCTATGTGTGCCTACTTCTGTAGAGCCATAGACACACTACCATGCAACATATGACCAATACATTCCTTCTCCAGCTGGCATATGACCATGTCACGTGACAACGTGATGCAGGGTGTAGCCGAGGAGTACACTTTGAGTTATGTGGATGGCGTACTCACTCCACACCACATGAGGGCTACTGTTATATCCTGACATTGTTCCCTCCCTATTTTGGTGGCTAGTATCTAGTCATGCAGTGTTGTATAGAGCAATTTCAAAGATTATGGACTTTTTTTTATGGCTATTGATGATTTTTTATTGATTGTGAAGGCCAACACCTTGTTTATATTTGATTGTGATGGTTTAGCCACACCTTATGATCTTATTTTCTCGTAGCCCTCGTGGTTACATTTGATTTAGTGTTGAAATTATGCGCATTTATTGCTTTATTGTTGAAATTAAATTTTTATTTGCTCTTCTTTATGACTTTAGTGGGTAAACTAATTTATCCTTATTGTTTTCAATGTCGTCCATGTGTCATATTATAATTCCTCTCCAAGGACATATGAGGCAGACTTGGTGAGTGTATACGAGGAAGCAAATGTAGGGAACCTTGAGGATGGGGGTATGTGAGGCTGTTATACAGTTAGGACCCACTACCCACCTATGTGTGATGATTATCTCTTGGAGGCTAATGACCTTATACAACAAGAAGTACATCATTTTGGTCTTGTTTGGATGGTCTCAACATGTGTGTGTGGCCTAACACCATCAAGCCACTGAGTGTGACGTATGGATCATGTGAGATGGATATTGGCTCTTGGCTCATGGTTTGTGTATCATGCATTAGTATGATGCTTACCGATGTCTAGATGGACCCTTGTGTAGCCTAGTGATGTGACTCTCAATGATGTGAATTTGTGTGTATGTGAAGAATGTATGTTAAATCATGATCTTTTGTTGAATATGTTATGAGATTTATTGTTGTAAAATGAATAAAGTGCAATGTCTTGTTTGTAAATGATGGCTATTTAATGAAAAATGTGTACTTGTGTGTATAATTATGTTGTGTTTTATGGAAATGTAGCATTCTAATGTATTGATTGCTTAGCAGTGTATTGGAAGAGGAATTATAATTTAAGGGTAAATAAAATGAAATGGTAATGCATTTGAAATTGAATACTTTTATATGTTTCTGTTATGATAAATTCTGCTAGTTAGGATTAAAAGGGTGCAATGTTTTCTTTGTCCTGAAGGAAATTGATGGTGTTAATGCTAATATGTAAGGATTTGAGTGGTTTATGTACTATGGAATCATTTTTGAAATGCAAGTCTTGATTGTGTTATTATTGTGACATTAAAAACTAAAAGGATAGATCATGTTTGAAATGGACTATATAAGTATATATCCTTGTGAGATGAATTATTTCATAGGAAAAACTAGTGTATATTATGTTGAGGTAATGAATCAACTTTGATGTTGGTAATAGAAACTTGCAGTACTAATGTGTTATGTTTCCACCCTAGTTTGTGACTTCCAGGAGTAAGTCAAATTTGAGGGGGGAAGGATGTAGTGCCCCTCCATCTCACCATGGATGTGCAGGTAGTTTGGCTTTGGAACTTAGGGATGAAGGTAAAATAATAGGGATATTTAAAAGTATGTGTTAATGGTGTTAAGCAATTGATGTTGTATATTATGAATTTATGGACTATGTGTGAAGGTTAAGATATGACTTATTATGTATGTTTAACCTACATAGGTTTATCATGATACATGTGTGTATGTTCAGACATGACCATTACTAGGATACATGCTATGGGCATATTGATGTGATGGGAGTGTTTTGGTAACCTTTGGGCTTTTCACTTGGTTCTAATATATTATTATTGTGATGAAATGTCATTATGATTTTGATTATGATTATCTTCATTGTCATGAAGATGTATTGACTTATGTTCAAGTGTTGTGGTTGCAGATGGGACACGAGCTTCTATTAGTGCTTTAGTGAGTATGGTGTGTATTGCCATGTTATTATTGCTATGTAGAGATTTATTTAGATAGTTGGGTGATGCAATAGTATGTTGTTAGGTTAGGAGAAAAGAGTGGCATCCTACCATTGGATGTATGGGGGACATACAAGAATGAGATACGATTGCTAGAGTTCATTTCCTAGTACTTTATCTATTATACTTTGTATTCTAATTTGTATGTTTGAGTGAACAAGTACTAGACTACATTTCCAACTGAATTAGCAGATCTAAGCATGCCTCTAATTCCAATGGTGATTAACGAGATAACATCTAGGCCCAAATTATACCCTAACCCTAGCCATTGTCCCCAATTAGGGACAATTGATTCAGTATGTGACTACCTTTCCACGTTGTCATGGGACAATGCCTAATCTCCTTTACCCTATGGTTGGAGTGTTTGTGAATTTTTTTATTGGGTTATGTGATTGTGTGACTCCAATGTCTACCTTTGAGTATGGATTCAGTTCAAATGGTGCTAAGTCCTTTGGTAAGTCAGGTTAGTCAATGTTGACATCATTCTTGTTATTTATGTTTTGATGTGAATGTTTCCTTTTAGTAAGAAGTTATTTTTTGGTTTATGTTTGGTCTCTAATTATAACCTATTTAAGTGAAGTTAGGTTCTAGGTCAACTATGTTGTTGGTAACTATAGTTGCCTTGTGGGCGTTAAAGTGTGATTTAATGTTATTTTATATTTATGTATATACTGCTATGCTTATTCTTTGGTGTGAGTGAATATTGGTTATTAATATTATTATGATTATATGTGTATTTTGTTTTATGAAAATAAGGTTATAAATATTAACATATTCTAATATTATTTATTAAATATAAATATGTTTATTAGTAAATATTTAAATATTAATATGTAAGCATATGTTATATTTGTGTTTTGATTTACTATTTTGGTGGAGTAACTATTTTAAGGAGGTTCTTTTATCTTTTATAATGTTTTGAATTTATTTGGTGGGAAACCCTAAACAAATGCGTTAATTATGTGAGTTAATTTGATTATTTATTTTATTTTAATCATTTCATTAGTGAAACAAGGATAGACCTATGCTTTAATTTAATATTCTAATATTTTATTTTATGAGAGGATTTTATTTCCTTGTTTTATTTTGGAAAAGAAGAGTATTTTGGGGAAAAAGAAAGAAAGTTACTTTCTTTCTTTTTTGAATTTAATTAGTTTTATTTATGGGAAAATTTGGGAAATTGGACTTCCATTTTTTTGTGTATGAAATTTAGAGGATTTTGAAGAGATTTTTGGGGGGGTTTGAGAATAGAGATAAAATGGAGAGATTTTATATGGTTTTGAAGTAATTTTCAAAGGTTTTGGAAAAATTTGGAGTGGTTTTGAATCAAAATTTGAAGGAGAGTCATTTGGAATTTAATTATGATTGAGGGAAATGGATTTGCTACTATATTGTGTGGAATCTAATTTATGTTTGTGCTTTGGATTAGATATTTGGGTTTTGAAAGCTTTTTCAATTTTCAGCGTCTTGCATTCAAATTTTTCATGTTTTGAGGTAGGTTCTATACTTAATTTATAATTTATGTTTTAAATTCATAGATATCTATATGGATGGTATATAATATGTTATTTGAATGTTTTTAATTGTCTATTTCAAGTTATGAAATGCTTTTATATGTTGGGTTTTCCTATTTTGATGTTTGCCTGTAATCAGGTATGCTAAAAAGAGGCTTTTTAAGGGATCTGTTTGTTGTTTCACATTTTGTAGATTTTTGAGTCATTTTTGGTCAATTCTTCCCATTATTCTAAGTATTCGAGGGTCAAATATGAAATAGGTTTTTTATGGATTTAGATTTTGAGTTAATTTGACTGTTTTATGGTTGTTTTATGGCTAGCAGACTTGACTGTTATCAAGA
The DNA here is from genome assembly GCA_007258455.2 of Sequoia sempervirens. Lineage (NCBI taxonomy): Eukaryota > Viridiplantae > Streptophyta > Pinopsida > Cupressales > Cupressaceae > Sequoia > Sequoia sempervirens. The sequence continues at coordinate 728,120,304 of VDFB02058242.1, read as the reverse complement.
GGGAATTAGTTCAATTCTGAAGGTTGTATAGGAGGATATAGCTCTATCCTTTGATTTTTATTTTTTTGTATCATTTATGCTTGAATTTTTTACTCTATGTATGTATGTTGATAATCCCTTCCTATTTCTGAAATCTTGTGTTGGGTCTTCTGTAGAACTGTGTAACGATCAATTGTACCAAGGATATGCATTGCTCGTTTTGATTATGAACTATTGAGAAAGAGAAATTAAAATTTGGTTATCATGTTATAAGATTATGCAAATGATCTAATGTGCTTCATTGTATGTGTTGTGGCATAATTATTTGTTTTTGAGTTTCATATCCATTTGTGTTATGTGTTGGGCCTTTGGAAGTATCTGAAAGTCCTTGTGATTTTTGGTTGATTATTTTTTTAGGCAATCTCATTTGAATTTTTAATGTCAACCCCTTGTTGTTTCTATTATTTTCTTGTGTGTGGGGCCTAGTGTTGTCTCCTAGCATGGAGAGAGTGGGCCTCAGGGTTCCACGTGGTAGGGTGGTATTTTCCAGCCATCCATTAAGGTTTAGGTGGTGCAGTTCGTGTGCAACATGGAGCGTTTCCTTCCACTTCATTATAGAGGTAGTTTTATGGTGCATATAATATTTCTAAGAAAATTGTGTCCAATATGCATCTTATATATATGTACCTCTCAAATGAATGAATCTTGTACATTGTAGCATTCTTGTAAAGTAAAAATAAATGAATTGATGTAATCTTGAATATATATATATATATATATATATATATATATATATATATATATATATATATACTTATTGTTGTTTATTATGTAATGGAAATGTTAGCATATAAATGTTTTATTTATGATGCATATGATTTTAATTTAGCAGAAGATGTTATATATCTTTATGTACCTATGTCATGGTGTTGTCTAGGATTAAGTCCATACTAGCATAGTGTTAGATGAGGTTTAAACATAATTAATTTATGTTATCATATGTAATTTGTTGTATGAGATTTAATTTACATTCAAAGAATTGATTGGATGTGTTTTTAGTGTATCATATGCCTTTCTATAGGTTTTGTTAGTGTAGATGTGTCGTAGTAGCGACATTAGGGGACCATGGTGGATAGGTGTGTAAATGGACTATGATTAATGTTACTTTTAGGTCATAATGTGATTATGATATAATGTTAATATAATGTTGTTATCCATGTTAGTTTGTTGAGTTGCATTAGTTGTGTCACTTTAGTTTCTTTTAAAAAATATATATTGGCATATTATTTGTGGACTTTTGTGTTGATCCACAAGGTCCCTTAGTGGGGTGTTACATGAGGCTATACAAAACAAAATAATGGTCAATGCTAAAGTTTCTAAAGGTGATGAAAGACCAATTTAGGAAACATGGATGTAATGGTGAATCTTCTATTTTAGGAGTATAATTGAATGAAGATGATATTTTTGAGGGCATTAACAAGAGCAAGAAATAAACAAGTTTTATATTAATTGTTATTCAACTGGTTTAGATATTAAGGATTTGTTAGATTGGAACAATAATCTAGAGAATGATTTTGAGTTTTAAGGCCCTAGAAGAGTCAAGTATGTGACCACTAGCTTCAAGGGGCATAAAACCTTTTTGTGGGACAATGTAAAAAAACATAGGGTAAGAAATAATAGTTCAAAGATCACTAGAGGGGTCAAATAATGGTGTAATTTATAGGGAAATTCTTGGTAGGAAACTATAATCTATATTTTTTCAAGAAGTTTTAGAATTTGTAGCATAAAGGAGAATGTGTCTCAATATCTAAATGGGTTATAAAGATAAACTAAAGAAGATATATTTCTTTTCTAATTTAATTTTTGGATGGTTCTTACCAACTAATGTTAATATTAGAAGAGAATATGTCTAAGAAGTGATAAATAGTGTAGGGTAACTTAGGCAATAGAAAAATAAAAAAGTATAAATTAGCAAGCAAGGAATGCATTGAAGGAGATTGAAACATTTCATAATGGTGGGAAAGATTCAAGAGAGAATTTTTCCAAGAAAGGGGAAGGTAAGAGTAGAGGAGGTAATGGAAGGAATTTAAGCGGCGCCTATTTGGAAAAATAATTCACAAGACGATCCTATATCGATCTAGGAGCACTTGGGTGGGGTGTGCATGGTCAACAATTTTTGGTAGTTGATTTTTCCCCATCTAATTGTCTATTTTGAATTCCAAGGATGTGGTAAACTTTGTTGTTCTTGTAAAATGTATAAACATTTGAATTTGAAGCTAGTAAAGTTATTTTGTAGAGGCATACATCTATTAACAAGTTTTTTGAACTATATTTTTATAATTTATTCACAATATTGTAGGTTTCTCACCAAGTATTATTCTCTAAACTCTTAAATTTGGATCACAAGGAATTTGAATGTCCAAGGGTAGAGAAATAAGGACAAATTATGAAAGACATGTTGTTTACAGTACATACATCTTATGAAAAACCATTAAATTCTTTGAATGATTAGAAATTAGTGTATCTTGCATATTGACCTACAATATGCAATGATTGTGTTTATTTTGAAAATGAAGCAATCTTCTATTTAAATCTAGGTGTGTGCTTTGTTCTGTTTGTATATTAATTTGCATTTGCTTAAGAAATTTGTAGTCTTTTCATGAAACCCAATTATTTTCCCAAATCTTGACTTGAACCAAATGAAAGAAGATTTTTAGTGTCACTTTCGGGAGGGTAATAGTTCCCTGATAAGTTTTCTACAAAAGCGAACCCCATTATATTCAAAAATTTCTTGTTCTGTAGTATCCGATGGGAAAGGGGCTGCTATATCTTGAGTTTTGAAAACAAAGATTCAAAACATAATTTGGTCGATTAAGTAGAAAGTTCTACCACCAAAATCATCAACCCTTGGCCGCAACCCTTGAATAATATGTATATTTAAACCTGATTTCCTGCATCCGGAACAACCTAAAAATGGTAGTACTCATGGTAATAATTCGAGTGGCGCTTCTAGAGGCATTGCTACTTTCTAGAATAGCCACATAATCAAAGGAGATCCGATTTTGGAAGGAACGAATCATACTGCCACTAGATTCACACATATTAGGGACAACTTCAGCTGGATTCAACTAAATATTTATGCCCCCAATGGAAAAGGAATGAGAAAATCCTTTTGGTTGGATATGGCTACCTTTAGGAGGATTTTTGACAGAGAGGCTTGGGTTATTATGGGTGATTTCAATACACCCTTAATGAACGGAGAAAATTTTGGAGGATCCCAGATCAATGTGGAGAGCAAAGAGGATCTTCAGAACTTCATTGACAATCAGGGGCTGATAGATCTGGATTTACATGGTGCTTCCTTTACCTGGTCTAATTGTAGAAAGGGGATGGATCTCATACAAGTCAGATTAGATAGATCTTTAATTTCCAATCATTGGTTTTTTTATTATTATTTCTCTCTTAAAGCTCTCTCAAGGATTGGTTTTGATCATTTCCCTATCAGTTTTATTGCGCATCCTATAAAAAAGAAGAAAAGCATCCCTTTCAGATTTGAAAAATGTGGATCTCCTATCCTACTCCTAAAAAGGATATTAGGAGATGGTGGAATATAAGTATTCCCAATACTGCTATGTTTAGAATAGCTAAAAAACTAAGGGAAGTGAAATGTAATTTTAAAAAATGGAAAAAGGAGTCCTTTGGGAACATCTTTAGGATCAAGTCTGACCTCTAGGAGAAATTGGGTGATATTCAATATAAAATCCAGATGGAGGGTTATTTGAATGATACTAAGGAAAAAGAGAATGAGATCCTCACTAAGATGCATGATATATTCAGAAAGGACGAGGAGTTTTGGAGGAAAAGATCTAGAGCTCTATGGTTATCTGCAAGTGACAAAAATACCAAGTACTTTCATCTATCGACTTCAAATGTTCATAGAGCTATCAACAAAATATCTCAAATTGAAGTGAATGGAATCAGGTATGAAGAGGAGGAGGATATTAGAAAACATGCTTGCTCTTTCTTCAAACATCTTCTTTTGGCGAATGATGAAATTAACCAAATTGATCAGGATCAGTTTGTTGAAGTTATACCGAGAATTATCAACCAAGAAAATAACTCTCTATTTTCTGCTATCCCCACCAATGAGGAATTCAAGCGGGTTGTTTTCTCCTTTGATGGGAGTAAAGCTCTGGGCCCAAATGGTTTCCCTTTATTTTTCTTTTAGTGGCTTTGGGAGATAGTTGGAGATGATGTGGTGAATGCTGTTAAAGAATTTTTTGGATCCAATAGTCTCTTAAAAGAATTAAATGTTAGCTTTTTGGTCCTTATTCCCAAGAAACCTGGAGCTAATAATTTTGAGGCTTTCAGACCCATAAGTATTTGCAATTCTATATATAAAATCATCTCTAAGGTTTTAACCTCAAGATTTTTAACCTTTTTGCCATCTTTGATTTCTCCTCAACAGAATGGCTTTGTCCCTGGCAGACAAATCCTTGACTCTATTGTTACGGTGCATGAGAATATTCATTCCTTAGTGGAATCGAAGATTGAAGGCTTTTTACTTAAGCTTGATATATCAAAAGCCTATGACAGGGTTGATTGGATTTTCTTATTCAAAATTTTAAAAGCTTTTGGATTTTGTAACAGGGTTCTTCAAATGGTGGAACAGCTTGTGTCTACTGCTTCCATATCGGTTATGGTTAATGGATCCCCTACCTCCTTTTTCCAAAGTACCAAAGGTCTAAGATAGGGTGATCCTATTTCTCCTATTCTATTCACTATTATGGTTGAAAGTCTTGGCAGAAATCTAAAAAATTTGGTTGACTATAGATCTCTTCTTGGTCTCAAACCTTCATCTGGTAACTTGGTTTGTTCCCATCAACAATTCGTTGATGATACTATGCTAATGGGTAAAGCTTCAGTCTCAGAAGGAAAAACTTTAAAACAGTTGCTTGATAAGTATGGGAGAGCTTCAGGACAGTTGATCAATAATCAAAAAGGTTTTCTTTTCTTCTTCAACACGTCAGTTCATAGATAGACCAAAATTGCCAGAATACTTGGCTGCAAGGTGGACTCCTTACCTACCACCTATCTTGGTTTACCCTTAAGCCTTAAACCTCCTAATTCTTTTTGGCTTTCGTTGGTTGAGAGATTCAGCAAGAAGCTTGCTGGATGGAAAGGAGCTCTGTTAAGTCAAGCCAAAAAACTTCAACTCCTCAAAGCCTCGCTCCAGAATTTGTCGATCTACGCCCTAAGCCTTTTCAAGATTCCTACTAAATTTGTTGATGCCATAGAAAAGATTCAAAAAAGATTTCTATGGTCAGGTGTTGAAGAAAAAAAAAGACTTCCTTTAATTGGTTGGAATCTGGTTTGTAGACCAAAAAAAGCCGAAGGATTAGGTCTTAGAAGAATCAGAACGGTTAACAAAATCCTTCTCGCAAAACAAATTTGGAGAATTTTCTCATCTTCGGGGGAATGGACAGATATCAAGGCTAGCAAATATTTAGAAAACAACCGTTCCTGTATTATCCTGAAAGATTCCCACCTTCTTCCTAGAGGTTCTACTTGCTGGAATAATCTAATCAATAGTAAAAATATTGTGGACTCAGGAACTGGTTGGCAAGTGAGAAGCGGAAACCATACTAGATTTTGGGAGGATAGATGGCATTTTAAGGAGCCCCTTTTAAAAATCAACTCCTTTAATGCATGGGATGAGAATTGCAAGGCCCGTTATGGCTCTTATGTGAAAGACTACAGAGTGAATGGTAAATGGGTGGATCTGTGTCTTGTCAGTCAGGCTCTTACTCCTATTCAGTCTTCTTTGCTGGCTATTAGACTTTGTTCTGACTAGTTGGATGATCATCTTGTCAGATTTGACGAACCCTCGGGCAATTATTTTGTTTCATCTGCTTTTGCTAGGATTACTTCATCTCAAGAATCTCCTCCTTTCTGGTCGAAGGCTTGGTTCAAACATTTGATCCCAAAAATCAACATTTTTTTTGGATCCTTCTCCAAAACAAGGTGCTCATGATTGACAACCTTAGCAAACGCAGACTTCAAATACCTAACAGATGTTTTCTTTGTAAGATGGAGGTTGAATCAGTGCGTTATTTGTTCCTTCATTGCTCATTTGTTGCTGCTATTTGAGAAAAATTTATCAGTTTGTGGCATCTTTTTTGGGTTTTTCCTTCGTCCATTGAAGACTTCTTCCTTCAATGGAAAGCCCCAACTAAAAATTATTTGCCCGGGATTTTATGGGATTTCTCTTTCCCTCATGTTGCTTGGGGTCTTTGGAAAGAACGCAACAATAGAATTTACAGAGATAAAGAAGCTTCTGTGGATATAGTTTTTGATAAAATTGTCAGATTCTTGAAGGAAAATGCCAATGTCTTTTCACATAAGGTTTCCTCTTCTGAGAAAGCGGTGTATTCGTCCTATGACCTTATAGTTGCTAAGGATTGGAATATTAGTCTAGAATTACCCTGTGCTTCTAAGAAAGCTAAAAAGGACAGAGAGGTTGTTCGTTGGTCTTTTCTGCCCAATGGATGGGTCAAAGCTAACTTTGATGGTGCGGCTAAAGGTAATCTTGAGGCGGTGGGTTGTGGTGGTGTCATAAGGGATTCCTTTGGCAATTTCCTTGGAGCGACAGCCTCTCCTCTCGGTTCCCAAACCAATCACTTGGCGGAGGCTGCTGGCACTTATCACATTATAAATTTAGCCCAAAGTCTTAACTTAAAGAATCTTTGGCTGGAAGGTGACTCCAAAAATATAATTGACTGCCTCTGTGGCAAGTCTCCCCCCTCATGGACTATAAAATCTTGGATTGATGACGCCATCTTAACCTTGGCTAAGTTTGATAAAGTTAAAATATCACATGCTTATAGAGAAGCTAATGTTGTTCCAGATTTTTTTTGCTAATGGAGTTAGGAGTAATGATTCGCGCACCTGGCTTAATGTTAGTGATCTAAGTTCTAATGTCTGCACTTTATTGAATTATGATAAATCACATGGAAAAGAGGCGTGTCATCCCTTTAATGAGGACAGATTGGATCTTTCACATCACAATCATTAGATTGTATGGGACCGAGCTCGGAGGCTTAGTCTGTAAGGAAACGTTGCACGCTTTGTGGGTTCTCAGATTTGGCGGGGCCAGTTTTAGTAAAGATTTCATCTATGTCTGCCCCACTGTGTTGGCCAAGATGGGTGGAGAAAGGAAAAGAATCGAGCTAGACAGCTATGAGATGCACACCAAAAATGTAAAGGTCTGGAATAAAGTAAAAAGCGGTGGGTTACTTCCTTTCCTAGAGAAGCTCCATGGTTCCCATCAGGCGGCTACAGACCTTTTTGAGAAAAACTGGAATAATGGAAACCTTACCCTGTTTGGTAGGAATGTGGAGTTCAATGAAAATCTGATTGCTGAAGTGACGGGCTTGTCTACTGATGGAAAGAAGTTCTTCAGGGACAAGGTTTTTTCTGACGATGTCGTTATCAGATTTCCTAAAAAAGAAAAAGAAAGGTTGAATCTTGTGAAAATTGCTAATAGCTACTTTGAAGTTGACACCATAAAAGCCCTTTGGAGAAAGGTCCTAAAGGTCATCATGGAGTAAATTACGGTGGACGAGCACTTCACTAGGGTCTATGGCTATCACTTTGCTCTACTCAATCACTTCTGCTACAAGGCAAGGGTTTCGCTCCCCTATTATCTTTTCTGTTCTCTTAGTAAAAGCTTGGATGATCATAAGAAAAACCCTAGAAGATTCCCTATCCTGCATACTGGGTTGACTAGGTTGATTGTTGAGCATTTTCAAAATTTGCCTGCCCCCGCTAATCTGGAAACCCTTCCTGATTCTGAGGAAGACGACACTGAGCCCAGTTGTTCGAAGTATTTGCCCAATCTTAGTCCGGCTAGAGCTGTCCTTAGCCCACATGTTGTCCTTTGTGGCAAAAAAAACCCTACCCCTTTTTCTGATAAGGCTCGTGCTAAGTTTGAGCTGGGAAGCCCCTCCTTCAAGACCAATACTATTGATAAGAACCCTCGGGCTAAAAATATTGTTTCCTATTCCGAAGATTCCCCTGATTCTGAGGCGTCTAGTGCCAATAATATTGAGTCAAGTGTTGAGCCATTGTTGGAAAGATCTGCTAGAGATGGGTCCCCTGTTACTCCTGACCCTGAAAAAACATGTTTAAACACTGGAAGGAATCCCACTTTGGATGTTCTGAATTTAGCCAAAACTAATGTTGATTCCCATTTCAAATTTTTGGAATGGACCTTCAATGAAATTAATGAGTTAAAGATAAAAAAATTGGGCTCTTCAAAGCAAATTGGAGGAGTTGGGAGCCAAGATTCCTATGATTGAAAAGAAAGATGTGGATCGTGGAGATCATGATCTCAGCAAAGAAACTAAGCACCACGTTGGCAATAACAAAAATATTGAAATTGAGGTTGAGAATATGAGGAACACCACAAAATTGTTGCAAAGCAAAACAACCGAATGGCCAGACACAATGCCATTATTATTAATGCTATGACTGAGAAGTTAGACAGAGCCCAACAGGGGTCTCTGGAGGTGGACCTAGAGGAGACCAATGATAAAAGCCAGGAAATGGATGTTGGCATATCAAAGAGAACCAGAGCCAATCTGAAGAGAAAGGACCCCCCCACTTCAAAGATGATTCAAATTTTTAAAAAGGGTGTCCATAACATGCAGAATTTGGAGGCGGAGACAGAGTCTGTCCTCAAGACTCTAGGTTAGTTGCGGTTGGTTTTTTGTTGTCTGCTCTGCTGGATTTTTTTGCTTGACCTTTTTGGTATGTTACGGTTGGTTGCGGTTTACTCCGTCCTTTTCCTTTCTGGCAGATGATGTTTTTTGTTAGACTTTCGTTTCCTTTCTTTATTTTTGTAAACTCTGTGGTTTCGGGTCCCTGTAAAACCCGTTTTACCCTTTATCAAAAATAATGGCAGTTCTGGGAGGCTCTGTATTTCTGCAGCAAGTCCCTCAAATATGTTTGTTATTCTTTAGTCATTATAATTATAACATTATTGTTAAATTTGATGTAAGACTAGATATTATAAAAAAAATTAGTATTTCCATATTCTACCAGATTTGTTTCGTTGACTCTCAGTTCAGATGTGTCAAATGCCAAAATATAGAATATAATTTAAACAAGAAGAGATAACCTTTCTTATTCTAGTTCATCTAATTGCATAGCAGCACAATCTTTGACCTCTTTACGCTGTGATATGAATTACCCAAGTCTTTGAATTCAACTCTTAGATTTGCATTCTAATCGAAGATTGATCTCTCTGTAAACTGTGTCTTAACCTCAGCTTGGAGCAATGCATGTAGCAATCATTGGGTCTTTATCTTGATAAAGTACCATATGCATGCTTCCTTAGTTGATTCCAGTGTCTGAGACTAGTTGTTATGTATTCGAATTGGTAGTTATTGGGAAAATTTAAGTGGGAATAAATACTATATAAACTTTGTATTTATGATTTCTTTATCACGATAGAGAAATCTAATCTACTCTCTTTATACGATGTTAACTATGTGTTTTCTTATTGCTTCAGTCAATAAATAATCAATGTGACCACCGATATACTTATATTCGCCCTATTCAATAGCATGAAGCCAATGTAAGAGTAAACGGTGGAATGCGCGGTTATAAGTTAGGCGTCCTCTCCAAGTTTGTCTATTTCTACAGATAATAATCTATATTCACAAAATGGACGATTGCTTAGTGATATAATTTTAATGCTAGATTTACTAGAGTGACATCTTTAAACAATTATAATATGAAGTTTCTCCTAAATCACCAGTGTAGCTTTCTTGGCCTTTTCAGACTCTTTCATTGCTACAGATCGACTGTGGGATTTAATCATGTGTATCGCATGGTTGATGTGCTTGAAATCCTTGGATCTAAAGGGAAATACCTTAACTTAAAAACCACTAGGGAACTTCAATGTTGTCATGTAGTTGGCATTAAAGCCATGGCCTGGAACATAAAAAATTATTCTTATATAATAATTCCCTCCATCTTTTTGGCTTGTAACATTCTTGATAATGGCTACATAAAATGGAACCATGATGCCATATATGGGTACCAGAACATATTTTTTTCTATCAACTTGAATCTTGAGCTCTCTAGAAACTAGGATATTATCCTCATTTTTGTAGAAAACCATCTCAGTAGATGGCTTGGAAGATCCATTTCCATCTCCTGTACCAATGACCCTGCAGCCAATCTTCTTGCAGTCTCCTCTTTCTTTTGCCTTGCAAGTTCTGCTTGGTGTTGCTAATGTTGCTCTTCTTTAGTCATCTCCTGATTATCAGATCGTAGGGTTGCCTTGGAGATGCCTGATTCTCCTCCATTTACCTCATCCTTGGATTTTGTTTCACTTTCTCATCTTCATCATTGTCGTTAAATGAGTTTGCAACATCAGTGTATACTTTGGAGCTAACCCCTATTCAATTTTTGGGCCCTTAATCCCTAATCAACCTTAGTGTCAGCAAGGAGCAATGAATAATTTTGTATTATGTTGGGACTTGAGTTAAGACCAGATTGGAAGATACATACTCCAGATTAAATGTTTGGCATGCGTACCTTGACTTAGTGTGTATTTAATGATGTTCAATTTCATTTATTGGATGTATGTATGTATGTATATCTATATATGTCAGTATATATAAATAGTTAAAGAGATAGCTATAAGATTTAAATTTGCATTTGTTACTTGAATTAGAGCTTTGCTTACAATATACATATATTCTTGTATGGTGAATCTGTAGACATTGTTTTCGATAGTTCTATTTGTTATTGGCTTATTATGAAAAAAAATGAAAATTTGTCAAAGGAGACTTAGTATTAAATAATTGAGGTTTAATAAATTAAACAGATGGAAAGGTTGTCATAGTATATATTATAGGGATGTTTTATCAACAACACAATATTGGTTATTACTTAATTGTTAATTCGTGATCATATACATTATTTTATAAGTTTCCTAACTTGTGTTCATGTATGATACTGGATTATGTTAAGTGTTGTGTCTTGAATGATAGAATTGCGATGTGAAATGAATAAGTTAGAGTAATGTTGTTAAGATTGTGTTAGTAATGATATAGCCATGTGGAAATATTGTCTTGTTATAAGGAGTAAATATCATGGATGTAACCCTTGATTTTATGGATTGAGTTAATTGTGTGAAGTGATGTGTTGATTTTGTGATGAGAATGATGGTGAGCTATTGTTCAGTGTCTAAGTCATTATGTGTGGTGGGCATTTAAAGTGTTCCAGAGGCTTGGGAATCGTGTTACTGACTTAATGAACCTTGAGTTAGTTGATATGATACTTGGAGTGTTTATTTGAGGTGGTTTTAGCCATGCTTTGTTCACTTGCTTCTTGGATGATTTTGTGTGTGGGATGGTATATGCCTCACCTCTGTGTATGTTCTTGTGGTTTCGTGATTTGAGCATGTTGGCTTTACCCTATCAATTGAGTTGAATTTTTCTTGTTGTTAGTAGGGGGAGTGGCTCTCAATGGGGGTTCGGCACACAAAGTGGCAGGTCCAGGGTAACCTATTGAGAGTTTAATCAAATGATAATTTAAAATAAACTAGGGGGTTGGGTAGTTCACATTAATCAAGATAACGCCTCACTCATGGCTCAAGTGCTTGTTTAGGCTTGAGATGAGTGGGAAGGCCTAGAATGGCAAGATCAACTGCTTGGTCTGACTGGAAGGTATGTTGATCCCACATAGCGTGTATGGGGGTCTAGTGGCCAGTAGAGATGGCCAGGGTAACCCAAGATGGGGGTTCAATAGCCTAGGAAGGTTACGACAGGGTAACCCATAGCAACCTATGTAATGACACTCCTCTTACGACAATCTGGTA
>VDFB02058242.1:728050354-728105296 GCA_007258455.2 Sequoia sempervirens | reverse complement strand
CTTGGAAAGAGGTAACATGGTGTCGATTTTCCATCATTTATTACATTTAATGTAATGTTTATCTCTCATGGTTGGGCGCCCAAGTTGGAGGTACAGTATTGGAGCTAAAACTAGTGTCATTTTGCATTCTAAGGAGGTAATCTAAATGTTGGGGACGTTTGGAATGAAGGTTCATCTTTCGGTGCCATGTTTGGTACATTAGATGTCTTCACAAGTCCATAAAATCAACCTCTTGGATGTAGAATTTGAGAGGAACAATTGAATGTAGTGTTGCTCTACATGAACAAGGAAAGGTGGAGGCATAAGGAGGTTGTTCATAGGTACACATGTTTTTCCATGTTGGAGGCAAAGAGGAGAATGGAAGTGGTTGTATTGTAATCGTATTTATTTGATGATAATGCATGCTTGGCCTCTCTTCTTGGTGGAGTTTTTTCCTACAAAGATTTCTCCACGTAAATCATGTGTTATGTGTTGGTCTTCTATTGCTGATTTGTACCTCATTTCCAATATCTTATGGTGATAACATTTTTTATTTATTGATATTATAAGTTCACATAAGGTAGTATTTATAATCATGTTATGTTGGTTGTTTTTGGGCATCATAAATAAGTTGGATCTATTCATGGTATTTTCGTATTAAGGCAACTTAATTTTCAGATTTGCATATAAGTTTCAAATTTTCATGTTGTTGTAGTCCAAGCCTTGTATCTCATCCATTGAAGTCATATTTGGATAGAGATTGATTTTCCAACAATTGATATTGAGCATGTTTATTTCTCATCAAGATTGGTATCTTGGTCTACATAGATGCCTAATGCATGAATACAATTAAGAAACCACAAACCACCTTCTTTTGCAATGCGAGGTAGAAATGGAGTGTTCGACAACAATCATTTGAAAACTTGGATGAGTTGGAGCTCTACCTTCATCAATTTTACCTCTCTTCTTGAGTTGGCCAAAATTACATAACAAATCATTATGGGGAGGATTATGGAAATCAACTACAACAACAATAATTTGGACAATATGGAAGGAAATATGTTCTCACATATTTATGGGAAAAGAAATGAATACAAAGTCTCATCAATAATACTGAGGTAGCTATATGCGAGTTTTAAAATATGAGAGTGCATAAGAAGAAGAAATAGCACTTTTCAAGCTAGGATAACAGCATCCTTTCCACTTCACACCTTTTGAAAGTTCTAAATTAGATTCCCAACAATCAAATTAAAGTGCAAGAATGGAGGAAGGCTAAGTGCCAACTACCACCAATCTAACAATTTAAGCTAAAATTTGATGGAGCTTTGCATGAAAACCCGAGGATGTCTAGTCTTGGCTTCATTATACAAAATGAACTTGGTCATATACACTAGGTAGGAGTGATCAAATCAGAAGATGGTGCCAACAACAATTCAAAATTTGAAGCTCTAAGGGAAGGTCTCAAACTATGTGTAGAAAAAAATCTCAAGCATATGGACATTGAAGGAGACTCCTCAATTGTAGTGAAGGTAGCTATTAATGAAGGAACCCCTAATTGGAGACTAGCAATGAAATTAGATGAAATACTATTGAGTCTCAAAAAGATCAGTGATTTCATGATAAAACATGTTTTCAGAAAGGTCAACCAAGCAACGAATTACCTATCAATCAGGAAATAAATCAAATAATGGAAAGAAAGATATTTGGAAGGATGGAGGATTGGAATGAGCTATGTGAGATCATAAGGACAGATTGTGTGAAGGCTTCAAAGGATGTGGAATAATTAAGAATAGTCATGAACAAATGGAGATATAAGAAATACAAAGAATACAGGGATGATAGGGCAAGTCCAATATAGATCATGAAGAGCGGAAAGTCTAGAAAATATTTTCTAGCACTCAGAACTTGGAAACAAGACAAAAATAAAGCAATTTAGAAAAGTAATTGTTCGCACCAAACTGAAGACGCTTAGGAAATAAAAGTGATAAGAGTTGTAAAAGTTGGAAACGAAAGTCGCAAGGAATGTCACCAAAAAAGATGGGATGTCACAAGTTATAGTAAGAATTACAAATCATAAAAAGTCGCTGACATGATGGAAATTAGTGATGTGAAGAAATAATCCTACATAGAACATAATGTATAGAGTTTTCCATGTGAACTGTAGCACGATTTCATTTTGTAGATAAAAAATTGTAACATTTAAAAAAACTTGAAGGAAAAAGGTTAGGAAAATAAACCAAAACGAATAGACAGTTTTCATGGGAACTAAAAGGAAATCTAGTGAACTTGGACATTCCAGCCAAAAAATATGGCCAAAGGATCCCATAGGGATTATAGATGAATATAAGAGGTAGTAGATCAAAAGGAAAGCATCACGAAGGCTATAAAATGATGTTCAGAGAAAGAACAAAATCATATGCAAGATGGTTGATAAGTTAACAATACCAAACATCTCTTTCAATTGCAAGCAAGAAAATATTGAGTAGTTGAAGGAAGTCTTCAATTTGAGATAGGAAGTGGAGGAAGAGGTCATCACAGTGGTCATTGAGGCAAACCACATGTAGAGAGCGCACATCCACAATGTAAAATTGTTAGAAAATTTTATGTATAATATAGTAAGGACTTCAGGCAGCTTTGAATGGGTAGGAAGAGTGGTGGGAAACTTTGTGCCTACCAAATATCAGGCAGAGGCCATAAATGTTCTATCCACATTGAGCGGAGATCCCAAAACAGACTTAGAGGGGGATACCATTTTTATAGAGATTGCATGAAAGAATTAAGAGATGAAGCAAGAAATCACACTAATGAGATAAGGACTTGCAAGGAATAATATGGAGACATATGCTTTTTATATGTCACATAATGACACTATATTCCTAGCAACAAAATTAGAGAAACTTCAAGAAGTAATTAAGGGGTTGAGAACCCTCTTCTTTAGCCTTGTCTAATCTCAAGTCACAAATTGTAATTTTTTTTTCTCAATTTTAATAGAAAGGGAGTTGTCCCCATGACAACAATTTGACTAAAATATATATATATATATATAAATATAAATATATAAAATACAAATTACTATAAATATCTTAAATATCCATCTTAAATTATATTTAATCTAGGTGTTTTATTGTATTTTAAAACCATTTAAATTTGTTTATTTTTATTTACATTATTGATTTTATTTTTATTTTAAGAGTTTTATTTTAATAAAAATTATATATTAAGAGATTTTTTCCTAATCAATAAATGTGACGCTTCAAGGTCACACCCATCTATTGCTTCAAAACAGTATTACATATGCCTGGCCTCTATTTCTAGGTTTAGATTTTTGCAACTTCCCCCTTTATAGACAAAATGAGCTAGAGTTTACTAAAATTGGATCAAATTTCCCCTTTTATCTTTTATTACAAAGAAATGGCAACCTACTACCCTACACCTCACTTATCATTATATTACTAATTTATATATTCTATTTTTTAAAAAGAACCATTACCTATGCTTCTAGTCAGTGTTTAAATTTGATGGCTATATGACCGTATTTAGAGATTTTTGCCATAAAATACAATCAAAATTTTAAGAAGATTGTATCAAATGAAAGGAGAGATTTTGGATAGACTGTCAAAATTTATATAGAGTTATATGATATATATATTTTATTTTTATATATAATTTTACTTACACTAAGGTATATCATAATGTTTTAAGGGCAGCGTTGAATAGATAACCGTCATCTAAAAATTTGTTGACAGGCAAGGTCGACCGTCAAATTTAAGCTCTGCTTCCAGTTCAACTTCTACATCTTTATTTTCCTCACTATCCACCAAAGCAAAAGTCAAGTCTATGTCTCCTTCTGCAACCCCTTCCACACAGCCTTAAAGGAAATTGATCCCCAACCTTTCTTGATTTCTCCTCGTAACGGTGTCCATCCCAATTGATGCCCTAAATCATGATTGGAATGAGCAAGATGCTTTGCCTTACCCCAATTTATGGTCAGACTCTATCATCTGACACTCACCCCCTTCTCGAGATTGTGCATTGCAAAAAACTTTCTACCTATTGCATCAACAAGACCAAACCAGCCAAAACATCATATTTTTCATTATCCCTTCTTCTTCCCCTACATTGAGAAAAATAACCAAAAACATTGAAGAAATATCCAAGTTGACATGATATAATTTCCCATTCCCTTCCATATAATCATCCCCCAGCATCATTCACAGAGCATGGATGATAATTCCAACCTTGGTTTTAAACACTTCCATCATCATCCTCTAAGAAATATTGTCATAAAAGATCATTTGTTGTTTTTTCACCACCATGCAAATTGTTGTATCGATCTTCATTGCACAAATGTCTCTATCTATTGGTGATTTCTAAAGGCTAGCAGTTATTATGAGATTGTCTTCCTTTATCCTTCCCCTCATGTCACTTTTCCATCATTCATTCAAATCCTTGTGGTTTGATTCAACTTCCTGTGATGTCCTTGTTATTTTCCCTCCTTCCTGCAAAATTTGTACCAATCATTTAATGAATCAACCTCGCCTTCCATCATATTTAATTCGATTGCCACCTTTGCAACACCATCTTCCAAGTCTCATTCCCCTATCTAAAAACATGTGACATAGTGTAATCTTCAAAAATATTTAGTTCCTCTCTTATTTGTTACATCAGCTTATTGAGTTTTCAATTTGAAATTTTACCAATTTGAACTGTGTTTATTGCATTTATTTCTATTTGTCAGTCTCCTTCCAAATGCGCTCTGTAATTTTTAAATTTGGTTGCCTTTTGCATGAGCTAGCAATGTAGTTTGGAATTTGACTTCATTATTTGTTTCTTTTCTTAGACCCTTCCCTATTATTATTAGTTCCTACCGGGAACTATAGCGAAGGTTGGAAACTTAAACAGTGATTAATCTCTTCAAATCCTGCCAATCAAAATTGGTCCAATTTCTTTGGACAGATTTATTTTCGATTAGGTAATGAACAAGTTGCAAGTTTTTTAACAGAAATTTTGCAGGAAAATGTTTTGGCGACCTCTAATTGGCACTGCAGATGGCTCGTAGGTGCATTTGCAAGTTCCAATGCAAGAGACCACACGAGTTTTGAGGGAGGCGCTGCAGGTTTCAACAGTTGGCGATTAGGTCTTTGCATGGAGAGGAGACGTGGCCAGTGTTGTTAGACTGCAGAATTTGACCCTCCACCGAGCTGAAAAGCCTTACGCTTTCCGTCAAAACTTGCTCCCCTCTGCCTGTGCCAAAATAAGCTTTCGAACAGGGTATACACAGACATCAAAGCATAAAGGGAAGCCGAATTTTAACAGATGTTAGAACTAGTGACTGGTTCAAAGTCACAGCCACAGGACTTCAGTTTTCCCCTCTTCAACCTGGGTCATTCTCTGCTTTGCCCATGTCGAGAGGTGACCATCCATTCCGGCCCTCCTCTGAGTCAGTTATAGTTGAGTTCTTGGCACTAGATTTCCCTTCCTTTCTGCTTCAAATTCCACCATCAACAGGACGAGAATCGCGATATGTAGTGCCACAATCAGATAACAAAACCGAAAGTTCAAAGTAAATTCTGCTTACGTTTGTGCCAATTTATTTTATCTGAGTGCTATATTTAAGCGGTTTAAAAACAGTGAAGATTTCACCTTTTCTTGGTATCGCTCTCTGTTAATTTTCGTGTTTTTGGTTGAATTTTAATAGTGGGTCATTTTTTTCTTGTGCATTCATTGTCGTGAATCTCTGGATCTTGTGTTAACAATGTATTTGGTATAATAAATTCTACAGTTTCTTATATACATTTAGAAATTTGATGCCATAATCTATGCTTTTTCCACATTTGTGGATAAATCATGTATTAAATTAAAAAAGGGCTTGAATTTATTTGATTCTTGTACTCTTTTTCCAATTCAGTTCCTTCTCCTATCTTATTATGAAGCCAATAACAAGGAAACCCTCATGAGAGACCATGGATTACAGAATGAGCCACAGTCTACCCTAATTTTGACACCTCGAATGTATCTATACCATGTCATGTGACCATGTTTGTAACATGTCAATTTTTACATTGGAAGCCAAGTGCAAAGGCTTCACACAATGGGGATTAAATTGTGGCATTTGTGTTGTAGCTTGAGGCATCACCATGAGACCACATTTCTTTGAGGCATTTTTCCAAACAGTTCACTGCCCCAACTATGCTATTGCTTGCTATTATGCGTTGATAGATTCTTTCCAAGCATCCATAGCTTGTTCGAAAGCACCTGTTTTAGGATTTTTGTCATAGCAGCAAGGCAGTGAACTGTTTGATAAAATGTTTTGGTAGACATGCATGAAAAATGTGGTAGCATAGACAAGGCAGTGAACAACTCTAATTGACGCTAATAAAAAAACTAATACAACAGATAACGCTATGCTTCCAACAAAAACTTATCTTTACTCCCAACAAAATTGTCTATGAGCACTTGAGCCAAAATAATAACCTGCAAAAACATTTGCGGTCATAATAAATTAAACTCTACGAGGTAATTTATGTTAGCGAATGAAAAACATCTGTTTCAAATGTTTCATGATGCAAATCACCACATTCCTGCAGACACACAGAACTGAAAACACAAAAAGGAAATGTCGAGAGGCAGGAAATACACACAGGAAGGTCAAAACAGAGATAAACCTAGTCCTAAAAGTTTTTAGGCAGTGAAAACATAACAGAGTAGTTCTTTTATTCATCTCAGAAAACCCACAGATTACACACACAAAAAAATGCTCACAACCAAAACTCTTCAGCTCTGCCCCTCCACTAAAATTACCTACCCCCATTACAAATCCTTAGTTCAATATATATTTTCTTTGCTCACAAAGACACCCACTCCTAACAGCATTCTAACTTTATTTTTAGCAACCATGTTGCAGCAGTTTCTGACTGTCAGAACCACAGAAATCTATTTCTAAAAATATCAAAAATAGTTACAAATCCCTAACACATTCAATGACCAACAAGGATGAATCTTTTCCCAACGAGTAAACAAATGCCTCCTACTTGTGAGGAATCCATTAGAGGTCAACCTCCTGATTCTTAGGAGTCAGTTTGCACCATTCTCCCCTTCTTTTAAAATTTTGAACCTCCTGGTTCAAAGTGCTAACTCCATGGCCTACCTTTCCACCAGGTTAGGTACTTCTGCATATTTTTACATAATTTCTTTCTAAGTTTCCAACTACTTGTTGGATTAGAAATTGTCCTTTTCAGCCCTCTGGTTCTCCTCCTCTTTTCCCAACGAGTGGTCTTCCTCCACCAATATCCACTATGGCTCTTTCCATGGTATGTCCAACCTTCTGCCACACCTAGACATAAACTGTTAAAGACAAAAATCAAATTAAGTGAATCAAAAATTCTCATAGGTGCTTCCTCCTTCAGGTCATTACTCTCTCCCTCAATCATCCTCATTTCTCCTTCAAGAAAGAGATGATCTTCTTCTTCTCTCTTCTCATCAATCACGGGATTCTTCAAACATCTCACTAGCTGGTCCTTGTTGGTTGTGTCTTCCAAAACCAATAAAATGTCATCACATATGGGGCGCCCAAAGATCTCCATCTTTGTTGCAGTTTCTTCTCCAACGTGGACAACTTCCACTGCTGCAACATTTTGGGTCACCTCTTTCCATAGGCTTCACTCCTCTAACACCAATAAGGCTTCATCACATATGGGGCTCCCAATGACCTCTCTCTCTATTGTAGCTTTCTCTCTAAGGTGGACTGCTTCCACTACTACAACATTTGGGGCTGCCTCTTGTGATAAATTGCATTCCTCTTCACTATAGTCTTTGAACTCTTCGCCTCTCTCATTATAATCCTCAATGTTTTCCCTTTCCTCAAGGTAACATAACTCAAAATCTTCACTAATTCATCCTCTTCATCTTCTCCCCATTCATTCAGCCTTCCATCCAATAAAAATTTTGCCAACTCATCTAGGGATTTAAGCTTTCCCCATTCCAAGAGTTCTATTCCTTGGCTAATTCTAAACTCGATGGCTTTCCTCTTAGAGAATTCTTCTTCTTCAAAATGTGAATTTTTATTCCCATGCATCTTTTTCACCTTCTCACCATCCTTGAACACTTTTGCTTCAGCTTTCTTCTTCTTTGTCTTCTTCTTATTGCATGCCTCGTATTCCTCCAACATGCACCATAACTCATCTAACTCAAATTCTAACTTTTGCAACTCTTTTTGCTGGTCTTTGATTTGTTTCTGCCTTTGCCTTATTTTGTCTTCCACCCTAATTATCCTCTTTCTAACATTATGACACAACTCCATATTTGCCATCCACCATATCTCATCTAATGCAAACTCTAATTTTTGTAGCTCCTTTCGTTGGTCTTCAGTTTCCTTTTGTCTTTGTCTTTGTCTTATTTTTTCTTCCAACTTTATTATTCTCTTTATTACTTTATAATCTAACTCCATATTTGACTTCACAGCCAAAGCTCAAACAAAACTACTATCCCTCTTAATTGAATAATGCTTCCACAGTCTAGGCCCTCCTAACCATTTGCAACTATACTTGTGTCCATGCTTCCCCCTTCTAACCACAAAAAAACATTACAGAACTTATGAAAGCCAAAATAGAGCTCTTACAACATTGCCTTACACAACCTTCATGCCAAAATCCTCTCTCATGGATCAATTTGCTCTGATACCAAAACTGATGCAAATCACCATGTTCCTACAGACACACAGAACTAAAAACACAAAAAGGAAATGTCGAGAGGCAGGAAATACACGTGCAAGAAGGTCAAAATAGAGATAAACCCAAGAAAATTTTTTAGGCAGTGAAAACATAACAGAGTAGTTCTTTTATTCATTTATCTCAGAAAACCCATAGATTACACACATAGAAAAATGCTCACAACCAAAACTCTTCAGCTCTGCCCCTCCACTAAAATTACCTACCCCCGTTACAAATCCTTAGTTCAATATATATTTTCTTTGCTCACAAAGACACCCACTCCTAACAGCATTCTAACTTTATTTTTAGCAACCACGTTGCAGCAGTTTCTGACTGTCAAAACCACAGAAATCTATTTCTAAAAATATCAAAAACAATTACAAATCCCTGACACATTCAATGACCAACAAGGATGAATCTTTGCCCAATGAGTAAACAAATGCCTCCTACTTGTGAGGAATCCATTAGAGGTCAACCTCCTGATTCTCAGGAGTCAGTTTGCACCATTTCAATATTAACTTTGTTTGTAGTTTAAAATTTTGCTTCTAAAAGTGATCTATTATTAACATCCTTTTCAATTTGTTGGCACAAATCATTGTCAGTGTGTTCAACTATACTGGGTATTAATGCTCCTTCCAAAAATATTTTCAGGATGATTTGTCCAATGATGATTGGAAACTTGTTTATTGTTTCAATATTAACTTTGTTTGTAGTTTAAAATTTTGCTTCTAAAAGTGATCAATTATTAACAACCTTTTCAATTTGTTGGCACAAATCATTGTCAGTGTGTTCAACTATACTGGGTATTAATGCTCTTTCCAAAAATATTTTTAGGATGATTTGTCCAATGATGATTGGAAACTTGCTTATTAAAGTGTACCAAAGTTTGGAAGAAAGTAGGAAGTGGAAGGGAAAACACCTTTCCCATGATCTTGAGCAAATGGAATTGCTTCTTCTCCAGGTAACTGTTGTGGATCTTCTAAAGCCCACCTTGGCTGGATCTGTTACTACCAACCAACTCCACAGGGTCAATAATGGCCACATTTGATGTATAATGATGTACACATTTGAACAACATCCACTTAAAAGTTAATTAAAGTTCTTTAGAGAGCAAAAGATCTCATTCTTGCTTGGCTAATTGAAGCTGTCTCAAATGTGTCTAACTCGCTTTCTATTGGCTCTTGGGTTTCCTTGTGACTTGAAAGTATCAGAGTAGATTGGCCTTGCTAGAGACTTGAAAGTATCAGAGCAGACAGGCCTTGCTATTGGAGTGCTACGTTATGCATTGGGTAATTTTCGGGGCAAGTGGTCTTGTAAGTATTACCTTTCTCAGGCATTTGTAAACTTGTTACCATTCAGTGTCTTGTAACATTCTCAAATTATATGCATATGCATGCATGTGAATCTATTCTTTATTTTCCAGGCGAAGATTCTTGGAGGCAGACTTTTAGGTAGGAGCTTGATGCTCTTAGTAAGATGCTCAGAAAGTGTGAGCATGAAAATGATTTCACATGGCATGATAAATTGCCTTATTTGGATGAATCCGCCCTATTTAGAAGGAAAGAAAAATGCCTCAAGCTACAACACAAATGCCACAATTGGTAGACAAATAATTTATTTTTGTGGTGTCATTTCTCAATATTTTGAAATCATTCTTTGTTATCCTAATTAAAATGCAATAAATTGTCCTGGTGCTACTTTACCAATGTCATAACAACTTGCATATGAATCAATAAAGCATTCCTTTAAAATTGTGGTAGATCACATATAAGATGTTTCATTTGAATAAAATGTAAAAATACTCCTTTGGACCATGAAAATTTATCCAAGGTGGCTAGATGTAAGTGTTGGAAGAAGGCTTTAAGTAGTCTTTTGGGGGCAGAAAACTAGTTAGTTTTGTGACCTGGAGAACTATATATATAAATATGTAATTACAATTCTAATGAGGTGAATTTGAGGAATTGTTCCAATATTAAAGCGAAATGGTGTTTTTCCAATGCAGAAGTCGCCTTTTTTCCTATGGTGTTTTTCATCAATTGCAAATTTAGAACTTTTAACCATTTAGCACAGTATTTTAGAAGTTGTGTTCACCAATTATGAAGCAGTTAGTAAAATTTTATGGAAAATGTTCTACGGAGAATGAATTCAAGAGGGGTTAATTTTTTTCCTACTTTTTATATATATTTAAAGTTTTTGTTAGTGGGAAGACATTTTTTAAGCTGTTTGGAGTCAACGCTACAATGGGGAAATCCATTTTGTTAAGGCACCAGGAGATTAGACCCAACTGCAAGAATTAGGCATATCAAAAAGACAGGCAGTGTACTTAGGGGCCTAGGGCTATGTTTTAGCTTCTTTTGGGGCGTGGATGTTTTATTTAAACATCCTTACTCATAAGGTGAAATCTGAAATTTGTGTTATGACAACATATGATACCATCTCTGTCAAATCTTGCCATCAAGCAATGCGACCAGATTTATGTACTATTTCTTTAAACCATAATCTCAGAAAGCTCAAAATCTCAATTTTTAATAACCATGGCATTTCCAATCAGACTATCCAAGATTGCTCAACGCTATTGTTTTATTTATTTATTTTAAATTGATTTTAGCATTTGAAGACAATTTTAGCATTCAATTGGAAAATCAGTGTTGATAGGATTTTCTTTATGGTTTGTATTGCAACATTAGTCTGCAAATACACCAAATCCTTTTTCTGAGTGCTTGTTATGTTCAAATGAAAGACAACTAATTTAACTGCTATTTGTCATAATCTTTCTCTATTTCTTTGAAGCCACTCTATTGGGGTAGAGATCAATTTTTAATTGAAAGCTCTGATGACAGCCTCAGTAGTATCCCTACTAATAGATCTAGATCAAGACTATGACCTTCGGTAGCACCTTCAAGATCGAGATTCCCTGCCTGTACTACAAGATCCAATTCGTGATTCAGTCACTTATGATCATGAGTCAGATGCTTATGGTTCTCTACGACACACTATACGAAAACCTGTAGGATCCACGATACCGAGCTTATCCACCACCAACTCATCCACTGTCAGCAGGGGTGGGAGGGAGGAGATACTTTTGGCTTCAAATTGATTCTGATTCTCTGTTGTTGATTTCGATGAAGCTACATTCGCTTTCGATACCACCACTCTGCTGCTTATGGTGTTGTATAAGCATCTGAGTAAGAAAACCAACTGATGATTTACTAGGTGAGATCAACAATAAAAGAAAGAGCTGCCTGGGCACAATCAACCTAATAATCTCTTGCTACTCTCGGTTCTGCCTCTACTAGTCGTTAAGCATCCCGATCCACAACTAGACTTGGAATTGTTGCTGGCTAAACTACTGGATCGCCTTTAGCTATCATGGAGCATTAGCATGTTGAGTAGCAAAAAGGAAAGGAGATGGATAGTTGAGAAGGTCTTTCAAAGGCGTCACATTTAAAAGAAAGGGGTGCATTTTAGTTTTAAGGACATGGACCATGTTGTCATGAGATGCTTTAAAATCTTAGATCTTATCAGGACCAATATAAGATTTTGTGCAAGAGAATATTTTTTTTATGGGTACTTGCCTTCTGGTATTCTATCATATTTTTTGGTCAGCTGAAACATATGATAATAGTTGGGTTTCTATAAAATCAGGGAAAGGAAAAAAAGATGATACAAGCACAAAAGCTTTGGTTTTCAACTTTGGAAGCTCAGATAGAAACTGGAAATCCATACATGCTATTTAAGGTATCCATACATTTATCCTAGTATTATTTGTAATTTGGAATTCCAATTGTTATCTTTGACCAATACATAGCTGATTGTCTATTTATGCTGGCATTTATTGGTTGTTTAGGACTCATGCAATAGGAAAAGCAATCAGCAAAATCTAGGGACAATTAAGTCCTCAAACCTTTGTACTCTTTTTGATTTCTTAACGTGTAAGTCTATTATGACATTTGATATTACTATTGTTACCTGTTTAGGAGTACCAACGACTCTTTACCCTCGTTCATATAACATAAAGTGTTTGGGATATATTGATGTTTACATTTGTTATGTATTTTAGAATTCGAAGAGATTGCTTATTCTATACTAATCTAAGCAGATCAGTGGTTAAATATAATTACTATAATTTTTGAGCTCACTGAAAATCTGCTAGAGCTTCTTGGTGATCAGAATGTTCAGGATAGCTTATTACGGCAATAAAGATAGCACCATGCTGACTGGACTTAGTATTAACGAGTATCTTATGCTATAGATGTTATACCGTTGAAAGAACCTTTGGGAATGTATACCTATTGTGGTGCCAGTGCTTCTGAATTTCATAATCCAATGATTTAAACGTGGGCAGACCCAGTATCCAGGTTACTAGCTTCAAGTAAGCCCTACCAATTCTTTTTCCATGTATCATGTAGGTGAAAGCAAAATTAGCAATTTCATTCTCCCTATTTAGATCAAATCTCTTCCGACTATGCACTCAATGTCTAAATATTTGCAATATTTCAGTGGTAGGTTTGACATCTCTTGCCAGCTAGGAATCTAACTGCATTACACTAGTGGATAAAGACAGCCGCAAGAAATCCCGACATAGAGGGCTAACTATGCTTCAGCCTTTGATTCTCTTGCTTCAATCTTTCTTTTCACCCATTGATATCACTTATATGGCTAAAAACACTATATTCTGGCCCTAGAATGGAAGATCAAATAGATTTCCCTTTAGGTTCTCATGTAGCATTTTTTGTTTAATATCAAGACACAGTCTACTGAATCTGCAGTCATAGGTAGGAGGACATTTTTAGCCGATAGGCTATATTATGGATGGGCTTTTAGCCTGAAACATGTCTCACGCGGGCATACAATTAGTGGTTTGCGGTGAAACTACGATTTTCATTTGTGGTCCGACATAGTCAAATCTTCGAATCATATCTGATTCTATCAGATCTTATTTCCTCACCGCACGCGTGAAAACAAATTTTAGGTCTTATCCCCACCGCTTTATTCATTGTTGTATTTTTTTGACCTAAAACCCCGATAGATTGAAGCACCAGCTGTAGGTAGATTGGTTTTGGTCGGTCTGATTTTAAAAAACTCTGCTGTGGTAAGGCTTCATAAACTTTTCCTGCAAATTCTGCCCATTTCTTATTATCGGATTGTTGACAGCACGACACAATTGTGTAGAATCTTGAGGTAAGTCACTTGCCCTGGTCGCTGTGAGTTTTATTTTTGAGAATCCATTAGCAGCCATTATCATTTATTTTTGGGATTCAACTGTTGTCGATTTCCAAAGCACCATTTGAGCAAAAGAAGAAATTTGAAAGTATTTATTTTTCAGTGTTTCATTTAGTTTTTTAAGGATTCCGCGCTATTATCTTCTCCAGAGGTCTTACCGTGAAAAGTTGTCTTTATACATTTTAGGGTAAGCCATTGCATAAATACTTCTTAATATTTATTTGGTAATTCTGGGTCATCATCTCTGGACATGATATCAGCATACTACTACAATTACACACTTCTACTACCTCCCCAAGTTGTTGCAGTGACCAATTCAACATGAGTGAGGATTTGAGCTTTGGTCTCCTTTGTGAGAGTTCGTCCGTTTAATTCTTACACCACAACTACGACATAATTAAAATTTGCTTTATTTTATATTCAGGCTTTTGAATTGCAAGTAACGTTTTAGGATCTCATCCGTTTAATTCTTACACCACAATTACAACATCAAAATTTGCTTTATTTTATATTCAGGCTTTTGAATTGCAAGTAACATTTTAGGATCATCCTTCTGTAATGGACTTCCTATAGTTTTATCTGTAAAATTTTGTTATTATCATGTTTTTCCTGCTATAGATAACTAGGGCTAGACTGACAAAAAAATGAGGGAAAGTCCCAGCCCCAACTGATATTATACCCCTCATATTGTGGTCTCTAGAGTACGGGTAGAGGATTTACTGCCATTGGCTTCCAGACCAGAGGCCAAAATCACCAAACAATCCATTATGTTTGTGAGCAAGTATTGACAAGGCCTTGAGATGCTTTTGTGCCAACTTGTTGCACTTTTTCATGTGAACTCACTGTGTATGTTAATTGTATTCAATTCCATATTTACCATTATAACCAATTCCCATAACAATCTGAACCACTGTCCATAAAAATACATACAATCCATGAGTCTCTGGTCAATCACCATTACCCACTTTTTACATTCTCTAAATACTCCCCACATCTTCACTGTGTATATCCTGTCAGCCAAATTTAAGCAGTAATATGTCTTTTTTACTTCGAATTTAACATGGCACGCGCTACCTATTTAAGCCAGATTTCCAGAGAAAAATCAATCCATATAATTTGAAATAACACCCTCCCTCAGATTTTGACAAGTTATGAATCTGTGAGATTGTATGACTTTTTCAGTAAACTGTATATATATTTTTGAATCAATGTTTGAATCAAATTGTATCAAAAGCAATATATCATAATTTCATCAAAATTATACTCATGCCTGGAGTTGTAGCCATATAAATCTATTATTGTTAAGCCAAAACAAATAAAGTTCAACCTAAACTAACAAAACATATCCATTGTACATGCTCAGGATGGCATTCCACAAAACTACAGCAACTGATTTGTTCCCTTGCATGTAAGTGTGAATGCTCAACAGCATCTCCAACAGCTGTTTGAAAAATACTATAACAAAAAATGAAATAGCAATTGATGTAGAAAATGTTTGATATCCTCTTCAAATAATAAGTTTTCATTTTAAATGGAATGAGTAATTTCTTAAGGTTTTACTTATCGAACCCACTAAAAGAGATTTGGATAAAAAGAAAACAGTATTAAAATGTTGATTGTTATTATTTTAATCTGTGATAGTAATAGCTGGAAGGACGTAAAAAGAAATTATGAACAAACCACATAATGACATCTCAGCTTCAAACCCCTGTCAACTTGGTCCTAATGTTAAAGCCATTATGTTAAAGTGGACAACATCCAGACAAGGGTAGTTCAAGTTCTCAGGGAATTTTCATGGAATATTTTCCAAGCTTGATCCTGCATTCCCCAATGTACTGTTGATGTCAGGGTGAGTGTCAGTGTGTTACAATCTATTATTAAAAAAGGTTTGGGAAATTTACTACGTATAAGGTCTCTTAAATTTTTAAAGTAGATCGCCTAGTCTTGCTGTAGTTGTGTAAGTTGTGGCCTTCCATTGAGTAGAATGTTTTATCAAAAATTGAAATGGGATATGATAACTTAAGTTATTTCAATTGATATATAATTTCGACAATTCACCAGGGCTTTCTTTATCTTGCATAAGTTCAAATTTGAAACTTGTCTCTGAAATAAAGCATTACCATATATAAACTAATAATTTGTTTTCTTTCAAATCTTGACATTTTCACTATTCTATTCATAAGAGCAGACCTGGGGTCTGCACCCATTTATGATTTTATATTTATATGAAGAAAACATTCACAGTCTAATACAACCATTTTTATCAATGGTATCTTCTACCAAAATTCCTCTTCCTTCTATTGAATCATGAGAATTCCCATTACAATCATAATTTGGTCTTTTTAGTCCTCATCGCTTGTGCTGATTTTGGGGGATAGTCACCACGAACAGGGGCCAGATATATCAAGAGTTTGAGGATGTAGGAAAGGTGGGTGTGGATTGGATGGACAAAAGCTTAGGATGCAAATTGTTACTTTTGTTTAGGCAGGGGAAGGTGATGATGAGTTGGTGATTGAAGAGTAGGTGCAATGTTAGGTGTAGGCAAGTGAGGGGAAGAGTAGAGGGAAGAGGAATTGGTAAGGTTTTTGGCCGAGCAAGAGGTGGTTTAATTTTGGGTTGGGTGGGAGTCATTGAATTTTTTTCATAAATGTCAGTTTTCTGTGACCTAGATATCTTACATTTGTTCTCTTCCTAAGATAATATATGGCAATTTGCTCTTGGGCATTCATTTAATGTCCAGTTTCATGATCTTGGGATGCATCTCATATGATTTAGAATCTTGCATTTGCTCCTTAGTTAATATATCATGAAATGTTACATAAAAATTACCTTTGGGTTTTGCTGGGATGCTAATATATGTGCTTGATTGGTTGTGAGCTTGGGATGATCTGTTGATTTGATTGTTTTGAAAAAGACTGCTCCCTTACTCGTGAATTATGATCCTTAAAACTACAATCCTTATATGTGTGGTGCACACGTGTTTGATCTTGTGACATCCTTTTAAAAAGAACTGTTTGCCAAGTTATGAATTTTTCTCTGTTTGTAGTTTCTTCTCCTGCCAATTCTCCAGGGAATTGGCTATGCAGCCTACAAAATGGGCTTGATTTGACTATTTGATGGTATTTATTAATTAATTAAAACTGTATTCTCTATTTTTAATTAATTAATAAATATCATCAAATAGTCAAATCAAGCCTGTTTTGTGGGCTGCATAGACATTTCCATTTTCCAGATCATCCTCACAGAGGTTATCTTTTCATAGCTTTGTTTTATAAAACTAGCCTCTGTTGGAATTCAGAAAGACTTGTATAATTGCAATTGTTTTGTTTTTAGTGATCACAAACAGAGAATAATTTAACAAATATTCAATATCCATGTACAGACCATGAAAACAAACTTTAAACTTCATAGTCAAAGCATCAGACCATATAAATCTAATAATATGTTTACAACTTCAAAATCTACACCAAAAAACAAACTAGATAGACATAAATTAAAAATACAAAATTTCCACTCCCCACCTCTAGCAATGGTGCCATCACAAGATTTGCAAACATCAATGCAGAAGCTTGTACATTTTTTTTTTAATAATAGACGAAGTAAAACATTATCTATATTCAGAAAGCCTACAAAAAAATGTCCTGATCATTATTAAGTTTTATGTATCATGACAGATGAATGTTATGCAATAGTACCAGATTATATACAAACAATACTAGATGGCTCCAAAAACATTAAGGCCAAAAAGAGAAACCAAAAGCTACAATATTGTCAATGATTGAGAACGAAGACAAATACTCTTACCTCCAACAATTTTGGCATTGGATACTTCCTCCTCCTATTGTAAATTCCAATTCCTCAAAACCTCCCTTCCCATAATCTTATGCACAATTTACACATGAATTTTAAGCACAGATCTATAACGATGAGAGCATCACCGTTCACTACACCCACATCTAAATTACTTCACTGACTCTCCAGTTCATCTGTGACTAATTTGCTGCAGAAGTACACTAAATACATTAATTTTAATAATTAAAACCAAAGTAAATGTTCATTTAAAGTAGCCTTTTAAAAAAGGTATTTACCTTCACCAAGTTCAAATAGAGAGATCATTAAAGAAAAAACTCATAGACAATGCCAAACCCTCTAAACCAAACATGATGTGATGCCATAAATTCTCTGGCCTCAAAAGGAAAACAAGACAATTCATTGCACCCATTGCCATAAATTGACCCATCTCTATACCATACTCTTAATCCTTGGCCCTAGTTTCAGATTATTTTTCATGAATTTCAGCTTGTTATATTGTTTTTTTTGGCATTTTGTGTCTTTGACTTTGATTTGATCAAGCATTTGCACATAAAAGATGACTCAAAGAAGATAATTTCCCAAGTTTCTTCTGAATTATACAAAGAATAATTATTTGATAGGCTTACTTTGATGTCAGTTATTAGTGGAAGGGTGTGTACTTCATAAATAATAACAAATGCCCTGGAGAGGTGTTGAGGACTCGTGAACGTTTGAATATGATTATGATATTTGTTTGGTGTGCATGTTTGTTTAAGCACCAGGTTTGTGTAATTTCTTTTTTGTATTAAATATATGGTTTTTTTGTGTAGAGAGCTTTTACACATCTAGACTTCGTAGGACATAAGGGTATCATCAAAGCTAGTGATCTGCAAGTGAATGATTTCTTTGCTCTCTTTTACGCATGGCTTGTTTTAATTGCAAATAGGGAAAAACCATTGGTCATTGGATTTTCTAAGGTTTTGTTGGACAATGTAGTGGATGCTTGCTGGCAGAGGTATAGTTGATTTTTAAATGTCAACAAGCAAAAGAGTTCAACAAGGCCTACAATTATGAGTCAATCTTTCAAAGAAGGACAAAATGTAAGTATTCCTTTATAAATCTTTAGGCCATTTAAATACGAGTTGTCAATTTCCTCAAAGTCAATGAAATCCATATTGTTGTGGGGTTTGATTATTAGGATTGCACCTGCATATCAAGAATTGGAAGGCAAAGACATACCCAAGCTCGAGAAAGAAATACCCTATATACACATGAACTCCAACATTGTTCTTGCATTTTACACTCAAACTTGGAGCTGTTCTTCATCAAGAAGTTCTAGAGGGTTGGAATACATTTTCTTATGTATTAGAAGGCGAGGCAAGTTTTGGGAATGTTGATGCATTGGCTATTGTTGTTCACCATGCTATTTTATTGAGTGTTGGTGATGGTTGAGGGTCTGGAACAAGTCTAACAACCTTTGCATATTTGTTCTATGCACATATAAAGTTGTACTCTCTAACATATTACTTATATAAAAATCAACTTTATAGTGATGACACCTCCATAGCAGAAGATTGATCATGACGACGAGGAGGAAGATGATTAGTGTTATGATGGGAATGCCAAATTTCTTATGAATCGATTTCCCAATTGTCTTTTAGCCCATCACACAATAATAACTGTAATGGGGTGAGAGAGTTGCACATAAAGTTTTCTCGAGACTTTCTTTGGAAGAGGCATTTGATATGTCAATGTGAGATTGAGAATTTTCGGAAGTAGGATGTGGAGTTTAGAGTATGGAGATTAGAAACTAGATTAGGGCATGCCCTCATACAAGCTAATAGTAAATGGGCCAAATTTTTATCACATCATGTACCACTTGATTGTGCTCCAACAACCTTTTCGCTTGCAGAACAACTTTGCAAATATGAGCTCCAATGGACAGATAAGGTGGTGGAAATCATTTTATGTTGGCTATACTGTGGGGATGAAGGTTATTGCCTTATGCAAATTGAGAAGGAGCTCCTAGAAACATGTTTTGTTGTGGAGAAAATGCTCTCAATGGAGAACAATACCTATGCTAACAACAACAATAATGGTTATTATGATGAGGATGTTTTAGTACAAAGAAAGTATATAGTGAAGTTGCAAGATGGCCTTAGACCTCTAGGAGAATATGCAAGAGAGTTGATTGCAGATGGAAAAGAGCACCTTTCTATGGACAGAAGATTTAGAGTAAATCAAATGTGTGAGGGGCTCCTGCAAAAGCTAAATGCAAGGGAATATGGATATGCATTTTTGGGTACAAGTGTGGTGGCTTACAGACATGGGGTTGTTTGGGAGGGTCTTCATGTTTTCAATGAGGGGCATGTTTTTGCTCAGGATATTACCCTCAATAGAAGCCAATTAGAATAGGTATTGTATACTAATTGATAAAAATTAATTGTTTATCCGATTTACAAAAGATTGGTTTCTGTAATCAATTTGTGTTATTTAATCACATTTCGGTGGTCCATCATCAGGAAGAGAGTAGTTTATGTGATCCTCTTCCTAATGATGGATCATTGAGTGTGATCTCAAATGTCAATTAAAACACACAATTGATTTTAGAAGAATATAAGATAGACTGAAAAACTAATGCCAATTGTTTATGTGATTGATAAACCCTTGGCTAATGGACTTCCTTTATATTCTCTTACCAGAAAAAATACTCTCACTACTTCAAATATCAGGAGATTGTAAACAATCCTTCTCAACTAAAGAGAGTAAAACATGGGCTATTTCATTTGGTGTTTGTTGGCAATCCAGAGACTGAAATTAGATCAATCTATGCTTTCCTACTAACAGAGAACACCGGCAAGATAGCTCTTTCTTCCATTCCCCACACATCCAAGTCCAACAATTCGAGCTCAAGATTTTAAACACAAATGAAAACATTAAAAACACATCAAGTGATTTGAATCTACAAGAAATAGAAAACTCTAGTAATTACAATGGAGACTTAGGATTTGCTGAAGTGACGGGATTTGGTCCAAAATAAATTGTAGGCATCTTTGATTGTCAAGAATCCAACACAAGAGATCTTCTTCACCATTTATAGATTAAATAAAGTCATGGGATGTAATTTTGAAAACAATATTTTGGTGGTGAGCTCTTCAATTTATGAGATTCGAAGCTTAATCAAATGCATATTGGACAAAACTGTGAGCTTCCACTAGCGACAAAACCATTCTCCTTGCTCCATTTTTGGAGCTTGTTATGGTGTGATAGAAACGAAGTACTCTCTGTAATTTTGTGATGACCAGTCAATGTATATGCTAATAGAGTAGTAAAAAAGTGCTAGAAAAAATCAACCTGGAAACCACCAACTACTTCACTATTTCACGACAATCAATAGTCGTATATTGTAAAGCATAACTTGTAGAACATCAGCTCCTACCCATTATCCCCACATACCCAACAAACTAAGACTAAGAAATCCAAAACCAACTTGCAATACCGGCCCCAAATGACCCGTTAACAGATCAACAGTTAATAGCGTTGCATGATCAACCTTTTGTATGCGATCAGAGGACCATACCAAATTCTCTCTTCGAATCCTTCTTTGCTTTCTTCCATTGAATGATTTGCCAGCCCTCCTCCAACCTTGCTGCTTTTTCCTACCAATCCAAAGCTTTGTCTCGAGAGTACATCCAATCATCCCTTCCTTTAAAACATACACGTTGCCCTTGCTCTTTCTCCAACCGTAGCCCCTCCTCTTTCTCTTGAGGTCTAACCAGCCCACCTTTCTCCCTACATTTAGGAGTTTCCATTCCATTCTTGGAAATGGTATCCTTATCCCTATCATTCAAAACAGCTCTATTCAAATTACCTTTCTTGCTCCCTTCCACAGACACTGATATATCATCCGTACACCCACCCTAAATCACATCATCTTTACTTTTTTGTTGGTTCTCTTTACCTACTTGAATCTCCTAAGACGACTTTGCTTGAGATTGAACCTCACTGCTACGACCATCCTCATCAACATTTTTTACAAAAACCATTTGATCTTCCCCCTGTTTCTCCACTGTATAATGCTGAGCATTCACCTCTTTCCACCATGAAGCAGATTTTTTCTTCCTCTTGCTTCTAACACATTTTGCCACCACATGTCCAGTTTGGTAGCAAACTCTGCATCTAAAGGGCACACCTTCATAATCCAGAGGTTGGACCTGGCAGCCCTTTGAGGTTTTTAGCCAAATCACTTCAGGGGGCACCTTAGATACATCCATTTCAACCAAGATTCGGGCACATGTTGAATGTAAAATATTTGAAGACTCCTCATCCACCATTAAGAAGCTTCCTAGGGTATTTCCCACAGCGTCCAAGCAGGACTCAAGCCAAAATTGGAGAGGTAAGTTAGGCAACCTCACCCAAATAGGAGCCCTTTCAAAAACTTCACTAGAAAGATTAAAAGCTAGGTGCCATGGCTTGAGCATCAAAGTGTACATATCATCCCATTCCAAGTGATAATCACACAATATTTTATTTTTATCTCGTTCTTTTTCAAAGACAACAATAAAGAAACCTCTTGACATCAAGAGTAAATTTGAACATACCCATCTATATTTGGCTTCCAATACATATAAATCCAATGATGAAGCTCAGCCAGGCTTGGCCAGAAACCCCTAAACTTTCCAATAAGCCCCAGCCCAGAGAAAACTCTTTCATTAAAAACCACCTCTTTTTCTAGCTCCTCATTCAGTTCAACAGTGACTAATTTGTTTAAGGGATGATTCACTAAAATCCTCAAACCCCTTCTGGAAAGGACTTCACAGATTGTTGACCAACAAAATCCTGCACATCTTCACTAGTCACACTCGCCAACATCTTCAAATCCTTCTCAGAAACATTTCTCCCAACAACATCAATACTCGGGTGAATTCCATTCTGAAGGCTCTGAGTGACTTGACCGCCATCGATTTGAAAAGAACCACCACCATTTTAAACAGAGGACAGCTCAACATGAAGGTTCTAAGTAACTCGTCCATCCTTTTTAGCAGAACGGTTCCCCTCAAGACCACAACCCCCTAGCTTGCTCTTTTGAGCTGCGTGCAAAATGGAGTTGAGCCAAATAGAACCCTCACGGTGCCTTCTTCCTAGTTTGGACCGTTGGTGCCCTCCTGCAGTCAACCGTTGGCTGCCATGCTCTCGAGATCTCCCAAATTTTCTTAATATCATGATAATTTTAATATACAAATTTCTCACATGTAATAAAAATCTTAAAATGTAAAAATACATACATATATATAAAATTTAAATTTGTATTTCTAATTATTATATAAATTTGTGGTAGAGATCACAGGCATTGACATAATACGTGTTAAGCAATAAATTATGTCTTGTTCTTTTACTCTTTCATTTTGAATATTTTTTTTTATTGTTGTAATACAATGTCGTAATATTTTATTTGGCTTGCTTTGCACATATGTTGACCTATCTTTGAACCCATGACTTTAAGCATCATAATCTTCACAATAGTCACCCTCCTAGAGTAGATCACAAGTGTGAATGTATACCTTGGACTAGATTTCACTGTGCTCCTATCCCATTGTTTCAAATTTCAAATTCTCTAATGCTCCAAGGTTGACACTTTTATATATTGATCATTGTTTGTTGATTTTTGTGTCAAAACATTTCAAAGTGAGTATTTAAGATGTCATAGTTAAGGATAGTCCTAGATCATTAATTATTAGGAGATAATATTATTGAATCATTTGAGATTCTTATTGCATATCAAACATTTTAGAGCTCTTGTCTAATTAGTGCATAATTGCTTGGCCAGCTTTTACTTATTATACATTGATAAAAGGGGTTGACCTTGTAAGTGCCCAAAAACGTAAGGGCCAACATGGTGAGTCAAATGATGACACAAATTCTCAAAAGATAACATGACATTTAAAAATTAAAAAAGTGACAACTGGTTCGTATTTTCAAGTCAAAAATTTGCTTGCCAAAACTCTCAATACTTGGCTTTAGATGTCTTTAGTATTTCTCCTCTCTCTTTTAAGTGTTTTCCTATAATTTTGTGTCTTAAAACTTGTGTTTTTCCCACTTTGATGAATTTAAAATAGCTTTTCCACCTTTAAGTGAAATTTTTGTTGTTTATTTGTGTGCGTAATTCTTACAAACTTAAGTTTTTTTAATCAATCCCATTTCATTCAATGTATGGGAAGTCTTAATAACACCATTTCTAGGCGAAAGCAGTAATATGGAGGTGTTGGGTATTTCTACCCTTTTTCTCCCTAATTATATATTCTTTTCTTTTTATTAAAGCCACAATGGCTAGAATATTGTTTCTAATGTCTTATGTTCTGCTCTATTGTTTCTAATATCTTTTGTTCTGCTCTCCTATAGGTCAAGATTCATCATCGGAAGTCCCAGATGGCGGTGGCTAAGGAGTGGGAAACATAGTGTTCTTATATTTTTCTATCGGCGTAACCCTTGCATCCCTTCTGGTGCAAGTGCTAGTACTACATTGACAGGGAATCTAGGTTAACAGAAATGCGATGGATATGCTCCATTTCATGTTTTTATCCTTGCAGCACATTGGCTTCAATGAAAAGGCCTTGTCAACGGGAAATCCATTTTTCCCATAAAAGGTTAATGGGAGAATTAATGAAAGCCCCTAATTATAATGACATTTTATGAGTATGCTGCCGACAATTTATTCAACACAGTCGGCAGCAGAGTGAGAGGCATTGGGTGAGTTGGCATTTTCCTAACCAGAATGATATATGCATAGGAACTATATATTGTCTTCATCAAAAATTTTATATCCTAGCCTCCATGGATGGTAATACACAGGTGCTTCTGGTTCTTCACAGCATCCACAATCCATCCACAATCCAGAATGTATCCTAGCCTCCACGGATGATAATACACGGGTGCTTCTGGTTCTTCACAACATCCACAATCCATCCACAATCCAGAATGCATCCCAATCAATTGTGGCACAACAAACAAAACCAAATCCACCAAATCCATTCTTCCACACTCTAGCAGGAACTTCGCTGCTTTGCAACTCTTGTTATAATATTTTACCTTTGTCGTTCCTTTTTACACATCCACATCCGGCCATCCTAGATTCCCTTTTACCGCTCTGTTAAAGTTTATTCTAATCCATCCCTTGTCTGAGGGTGTCCATTTTATATCCTTTTGTACAAAACTTGATAGATGGACCTTAGAGGCCCCCTAAACATGGGATATTAAGAGATATTTTATTTCCTCATGAATAATTTTTACTGATATTTTTTATTTACATATTTTATTTATTTATTTTAGAATTATTTAAAAGTTGTTTTTTTAATTTTACTTTTATTATATTTTTATTTATCTAATAAAAGACTAAAACAAAATTTTGATTATTTTATTTAGTTTTTTTAGAAAATAGCTTTAAAATTATTTAAAACCTATTTTATTTTATTTGTGTTGATTAAATTTTAGTTTTTAATGTATATTATATAACACCTCTTAATATAATTAAATATTAAAATATATGTATATAACATTATAACAAAATATAAATACAATATAATTATATTTATAATATAAAACAAAATAAAATAAAATAAATATATTTATATTTGTAAATAAAATAATTGAAGTAAATAAACTAATAAATAAATGTATTTTACAAGCAATCTATAAAATTTAACAAGACAATTTAATAAAATAAAAAATAATACATTTTGCAATCCAATTGAATAACTTAAAAATTAAATTATATAAATATTTTTTAGATTAATGTAACCAAGTGAAAACCCATCTTGCAGAGTAAGATGGACACTTTCGGAAAATCCCTTCTGCATAGACAAAAGTCAATCCTTACTTTTAATTGATATTTGTACAAATAGTTTATATGCGTTGATGAAATATTGCGGATGGTAGCACCAATGTTCTTAAGTTTTAATATATTTGGGATTGTTATTTTCCAGAGAAGGAAAAAAATAGTACCTGTAAATTGGTATACAAAGAATACAATTTAATTATTTCATTGCATTCATCTTTATTTAATACTTATTCAAATATATATTCAATCTTACAGTGAGGATAGAGATTTTTTTACATCAATATATCTATTCAGTTGTGGAAGTTTGGCAATAGAATTAGGGAGATTTAAACCTGTACACCCTTCCATGTTGAAGTGCTGCAATTGTTGAAGGTTTCCAATGGAATCAGGGAGGTTATTTAAACCTCTACACCAACTTATGTTCAAGTATTGCAATTGTCGAAGGTTTCCAATGGAATCAAGGAGATTATTTAAATCTGTACACCCTTCCATGTTCAAGTGCTGCAATTGTTGAAGGTTCCCAATGGAATGAGAGAGGTTATTTAAACCTTTACACCCTCTCATGTTCAAGTGCTGCAGCTGTTGAAGGTTGCCAATGGAATCAGGGAGGTTATTTAAACCATTACACCCTCCCATGTTCAGGTGTTGTAGCTGTTGAAGGTTGCCAATGGAATCAGGGAGGTTATTTAAACCTTCACACCATTTTATGTTCAAGTGCTGCAGTTGTTGAAGGTTTCCAATGGAATCAGGGAGGTTATTTAAACCATCACACCCTCTCATGTCCAAGTGTTGCAGCTGTTGAAGGTTGCCAATGGAATCAGGGAGGTTATTTAAACATCTACAGCCTCCCATGTTCAAGTGTTGTAGCTGTTGAAGGTTGCCAATAGAATCAGGGAGGTAATTTAAATCTCCACACAATTTTATGTTCAAGTGTTGCAATTGTTGAAGGTTGCCAATGGAATCGGGGAGGTTATTTAAACCATTACACCCTCCCATGTTCAAGTGTTGTAGCTGTTGAAGGTTGCCAATGGAATCAGGGAGGTTATTTAAACCTGTACACCATCTTATGTTCAAGTGCTGCAATTGTTGAAGGTTTCCAATGGAATCAGGGAGGTTATTTAAATTTGTACACCCTTCCATGTTCAAATGCTGCAATTGTTGAAGGTTTCTAAAGGAATCAGGGAGGTTATTTAAACCTGTACACCCTCTCATGTTCAAGTGCTGCAGCTGTTGAAGATTGCCAAAAGAATCAGGAAGGTTATTTAAACCATCACACTCATTCATGTTCAAGTACTGCAGTTGTTGAAGGTTGCCAATGGAATCAGGGAGATTATTTAAACCTTCACACCTTTTTATGTTCAAGTGCTGCAATTGTTGAAGGTTGCCAATGGAATCGGGGAGGCTATTTAAACCTTTACACCCTCTCGTGTTCAAGTACTGCAACTGTTGAAGGTTGCAAATGGAATCAGGGAGGTTTTTTAATCCTTTACACTCTTTCAAGATCAAGTGTTGCAGTTGTATATCAGGAGGTAAAGATACTGAGGAGATGAAAAGGCCGACAATGCGATTGTAGGATTGTAGTTGCATAATCTCAAAGTCGCAATTTTCCAGTCTTAACCATACCAAACTTGTTGGAAGCATGGCTAGTGTGTGTTTTGTCATGCCTTTAATGGTCAGATTCTGTAAATGAAGATAGCGAAGACCAGGCGTGTACAACATTTCAAGCCTTTGTGAATTGCCTCCATTAAGATGAAGGCGAGAGAAATTGACGTTGCTGGATACGGTGCTTAAACGGCTAGCCTCCCATAGTCGGATACACCCTTTTTCTTTTTCAGCAATACTTCGCCCCATATCTCGCAAATGATCATGCATATCAAATCTGCCTTCATCATCAATCTTTATCAATGACTTCATTGAAAGATTAGATACAGAATAGTTTACCATCTTGTACAAAGATTTCCAGAAGATGATGGGAAATGTTTTCTTTTCTCCAATAAAGAAGCAAGCAATGTCCAAGAATATTTCCTTTTCCTCATCATTAAGAGCAGCATAACTGATGTAAAGCCTTTCCCGAATTTCTGGGTAGCGGGTAATGTTGCCAAGAGCTTCCATCCAGCAATCTCTGTCATTTTGTTTATCATACAAGAAGGATCCGATCACTTCCAAAGAAAGAGGATGCCCCTTACAAGCTTTCACTATTCTTTCGGACAGATATTTATAATTTGTATTTGGAGATGCTTTGAGAAAAGCATTCCAACTAAATAACTGCAGACCTTCAGTTATGTCCAATCCACTCATCTCGTGGATGCATTTGGATGAGACCTTTGCAACATTGAGAATGTGTTTGTCTTTTGTAGTAATAATAACTCTGCTGCCATGGGCCAGCCAGTCCCCAACCAAAGCATCCAATTGTCCAACAGCATCCACGTCATCCAAAATTAGCAGAACACGTATACCTCCCAAACGATCCTTCAACAAAGATATGCCCTGATCAACAGTGTTTATGGTTGCATCATTTTTGGTTAAATCCTTAAGAATTTGCTTCTGCAAATTTATAAGGCCTGTGGCATCTGCAGTAGTGGAGCGGACATTGGACACAAAGGAAGCAGCTTCAAAATCAGTATAAACTTGATTATAGATGGCCTTGGCGGCTGTGGTCTTGCCAATACCACCAATCCCCCATATTCCAACTTTCACCACCTCGTCCATTGAATTGAGATTTAATTTGTGAATGAGAGAATCCTTCACAGTGTCCATTCCCACTGGATGCTTGGCAACTTGTAATGGCACTCTGTCTAATGTCTTAATCAAGTCCTTCACCACCGTCTTCACTAGCTGAGCTTCGAAACTGCAATGACCACAAAAGTACTACTTGTTATCCCCGTTCTACTTCACTATAGAGAATTGCAAGAGAACTAGTAAAATAAAAAACTTTAAAATTTGGAAAATAGAACATTCTTCTTTATACATATTAAAGAGCATTCAATAAAACAGCTTAATATTTTATCTTTTAATTAATTTATTAAAACATATATAATATTAAAGTAAAGAGTTAATAATTTAATAGTAGACTGTTTTAAAAATGACGGTTAAAAGAATTATTTTTTTTATTCATTTAATAATTTGAAATAAAATTTGAGAACAAAAATAGTTATATTAAAAATAAAAATATAATTTATTTTTAACAATTTAATAATAAAAAATTAATTATTCATTTATTTTTTGAGTTTGTTTTATTATTTTAATTTTTACTTTGCTAAATGATTAATTTTTTCAGTGGTCATCAAAAGAATTAATCAAACAAAAAATAAGAAGAATAGAAATAAAATTTTAAGACTAAATATTATTATTTTTAACATTTTTTTTTTTTAGATTGTGTGAGTAGTCCCCTTATAAACTGCATTGTGTTGGTAAACTTCGGGTAGTCCCCTTATAAATTGTAGTGTGTCGGTAAACTTTTTTCCCTGTATTCTTAACATGTTAATATGTGAATTTTAAAATTAAATAATAATAATTGAAACATTGTTAAATTAAGAGTTGAGAGGAGTTGTGGATGTTGCTTAACTATTATTGCTTAGCAATCAAATAATTAATGAAAAATATATAAAGAAATGGAAATTAAATTTTAAAATTAGATTTATGATTTTATAGAAAAAAGTTAGTTAAAATTGTATCAATTACATTTTTTTTTTTTTTTTAAAAGAGTTATACAAAGTAAAAAATTATAAAGACAATATAAAAAATTGCATACAAATTAAACAAATTATTTTTTGATATTTTTAAAAAAAAAGAGTTAAACAAAGTAAAAATTTTATAAAGACAATATAAAAAATTACATACAAATGAATTTTTACTATTTTAAGTAAAGTAAGAAATTTTTAAAAAGAGAAATATTGTGTTAGAATTTTTAAATGAGTTGTAGATTTAAATTTTAGAGTTAAGGAATGATTTATGAAATGAAATAGCAATAGATATATAATTATACATTGTGTAAGCTTAAATACTAATCAACTTAGATTTATTTGTTGATTCATGAAATTCCTTATAGACTAGATACCTATGTACCCATACTTGTTCTTTTCCACTTTGCCTCTTGTTTATGCCTTGTTTGTGGTGCATTCACATTTCCTACATTTCTTTCCCAACTTGGGACATATTCCTTCTTATGTAAATGTTTTATCTTATTCTTATTTACTTCTCCCTTATAAATTATTGTGCCCTTGCATGCATTATTTATTCTTATGTTTTTTCATGCCTACCATATCAATTTCTCATTCTCCTATTGTTTCCTACTCTTATGTGTATCCTTATGCTTGTCCTTATCATGATATTTGTCTACTTCTTTTCTCCATGACTATCCACCTATACTTCTATTTTGCATACTTTATAACCATCATCACATGAGATGTCACATGTTTATGCTATCTTACTTACGCGCCTTCTCATTCACTTATTTTATGCCTAGTTGGCCCCTATATTCATCACACACATCTTATGCTGGTATATTATGCTTCCATTACTATATTACACTCACATTAGGGGACACCATGTTTCCCACATGCTTTATCATGCTTCATTTGTCATATCTTGCTCGTACAACTATCCTACTAAATCGGTGGTCAACTTTCCTTCCCCATTCCTTTCTATGATATCATTTCTTACCCCTTTACACCATATGATATCACACTTTTCCCCTTCTTACTTTGAGATTATATGTATATCTAGATATTATTTCTAGGGCCTATTGTCTTATCTCAACCATTGTTTTATCATGTCTTGGATGACACATTGGGGGTATATGTTTAGCCTAATGTTCTATATATTTATATGAGTGATTTTGACCTTTAAGGACCGCATCACAATTTCGATTTTCTCATGTTGGGAGCATCCTTATTATTTAGTGTCTTCTCCAACTCATGTACTTACCATGCTTATCATTAACATGCCTTACCTACTTATTACATCCTATGCATTTATTATAGTCATTACTATGCACATGATTTATGTGCTTACATGTTTAACTTATATTTACATTTTATGTATCATTTTTTCCTATTGTTCAATTCCTTGCATCCTATAGATGCAACTAATTGTGGGAGGCATTTTATGTCACTAACACTTCTATGTTGAGTTTGCAAACAATTATAAGAACCTTCTCACAAACTCAACTACAATGTATATATAAATTATGATCATTCAACACATTGTAAATCCCAATGTGGCATGGCATCCCATTGTTGTCATTCCAACAAAAGCATTGTTACTTTCTATATAGGCAGTTTTTTATAACCCTACTCTCTTCTAATTTCCCTCTCTCATTATTTGAAAATAGATAATTCAATTTACAATTGTACTTATCTTTATGTGTGGACCATTTTCTCTTTTTTGCAAGTTTCCATATAGAACACATGTAAATAATGCATATTGTACAATTAGATCTGGGGGCATTACTTTGTATAGACCCAAAAATCCTTTTTTGTTTAAACATTTAATTTACAAGCATGTTTGTGGGTGTTTGGCATAATTTGATATGCAT
The DNA here is from genome assembly GCA_007258455.2 of Sequoia sempervirens. Classification (NCBI taxonomy): domain Eukaryota; kingdom Viridiplantae; phylum Streptophyta; class Pinopsida; order Cupressales; family Cupressaceae; genus Sequoia; species Sequoia sempervirens. The sequence continues at coordinate 728,074,224 of VDFB02058242.1, read as the reverse complement.
GATCATTCTAGGATTCACATGCCCAAAAAAAGGGGCAAAATATAATGGTGAAATTTTCATACTCTTTCCAATTTTCATTTAGTTTTGGGTTCATTTTGATGGAATGGCTCAATACAAAATTGCATATTGACAAATGGTGCAATCTTGTGCAAAGTTTGGATATTTCTTATCTATCATCCATATCCATTTATACTTACTCTTACGAATTTAACCATATCCCATCCATATCTACACATATTCATGTACAATTGAAAATTATTACTTTCCCCCTATCTAGATGGCCATTCCCTTGATCTTGCCACTCCCTTATTCTAGATTGATATCATTTGAGTGTGATCACTACTATAGCTAAAAAAAATTAACCCTTGAAATTCAATTTTGTAAAACTCCTCATTTTATTACTACTAATATGATGCAAGTTTCACATGATATATTTCTATGTCCTAGTATTTAAAGGCATTCAATGCACATTCATCTAGTATCCAAAAAATCCTTAATTATCCTTCACATTTAAGAGAAGGAGAATTCAAGGAATGCTTCAGTTATAACACTAAAGGAATCTAATTAGGCATCACATCTTTCTAAAATATCTACATGACCAAAAAATATTGTCCTCAATAAATTTTATGACTACAAAGTTAGTTATATTAAAGAGGACAACCTTAGAAAACATGACCATTGTGATCCAGTGATTTCCCCAAGGTATTTTTAAATATGTTGTCTATCCTTGACAATTAGAGGGTAAAAATATTTGAGAAAAATAAAAAACTAACTGTGAAATTTACCAAATCAAATCCACCACCCATAGGATATATTTGTACCATAGAAATGACCCAAAATTACAAATTCAATCTCCAAAAAATCAATAGACAATTTTAATTTCAAGGAAGAGTATAGACAAAGAGGAAACTCATTTAATCCTAAGGTGATTGGAATTCAATGCCATATCAAAGTCATCTTCCATGTTTGTTCTACAGCTAAGTGCCATATCCCTTGCATTTACTTCCCTAGATTAGTGAATTTAATATTTTTAAATGATGTATTCCTACAATTGAATATTAAATTAATCTAGGTTGATTCAAGCTAAGTTCTATTTATTTATTTGATTAACCTAGATAATTAAGCCTAAGGAAAGGTTATTTTCCTTTACAATAAAGTAAATAGAAAAATAATCCTCTTATGGATGTTGGTACAAGGGGGTACACCAATTTGTTAGATCTTATTTAGTAGTGGCATAAGAAACTACCCTAACCTTCAATTAACTTATTACAACAAAATTAACACTAGATGAAGTTGGAAACAAGTGACCTACTCTTCAAAGATTATTTTATTTATGCTTATATAGATGAAGCACATAACTTGAAAGCCCACCTATACATTTGAACATATCCTTATACATAACTTGTAACTTGTAAGCCCACTTCATTGTTTGGGACATTGGAAACAAACCTTAAAATCAGTTTTAATATTCTATGATCTTGGGTTTTTCTTTAACTTTCTCTTGACTCATGCATACTCACCAACACAAATCCAAACCTAGTCTAAAACATCTACAATATTTTTCAAAATTTCCTTGAAGTAGGAAATGTAGTTCCATATGCTTTCACATGCTCATATCACTCTCCAAACTTGCTAATTACCTTGAAGATAGGTCACCAAACCTATTACTCAAATATTTTATCTCTTTCCCACATCCATGTCACCCAAATTAAATATATTCCAATTTTCCTCAATTTTCCCTACTTTTTTTAAATTACAATCTTTGTTGCTGCAATGTGCTAATGATTTAAGACGTTTTTGAAATCACAAAAGTATCTATGTACTCAAAAGGGATTAAAGGGGTTAAATTTTTTTATAGAACCAATACCAAAGACAAGAGCATGTGCAATATGATTAAAGACCCATTTCGACTCTATTTTTTCAAGGTATATGTGTAAGCACTTTTATATTAAACCCTAGCTGGTCATTGGGAAAAACTTGTACAAACTAAAACTTGACTCCACCTTTTTATTTTCTTATTTGTAAATGGAATTGCTTTAACACCTAAATTTGAGAAATATTGTCAAAGGTATTTCGACACATCAACTTAGATTGTTCCACCTTATTGATATTGTATATGTTGAATGTAGCTTATACCTAGTGAAACTTCCTCAATTTTAATCTATTGTCCTTATCCTTGCTATGATAAGACTAGTTAAGAAACAAAGCCTAGTTGTGAGAATAGTTGAGCCAAAGAAATTTATAATAAAAGTTTTAAATCTTGGAACTTAAAGTACAAACAAGAAACATATATGTTTTATATAGGCATGTTTGGTTTAAAGGAAAGAGATAGGGAAGGTTGAAGATGTAGAATTTAGAAGTTATGGAAAGTAGATGAAAAGCTTAAAAAATGTATAACATTATGTTTTTATGTTACAACATGAGTGATTTTTTTAATAATAGTTGATTGATGATAACTTTTTTTTATTATTATTCTAAAAAGATAATTACTATAAGATTTGAAATAATCATTTCAAAGAAAATAGACTATAAAAGATTAGAATATTTGAATTTAAAAAGATTTGAAACACAAAAGAATTTAACAAAATTATTAAAATACAACTTCATCAAAATAAAAAGTACAAAATTATTTCCCACACTTTTCAAATTTAAAATTTATAAATTACATACTAAACACTTTATATTATTTCATTTCCTATACTTCTAAAGTCCAAAATAAAACCAAAAACCCAAGTCCCTTCCCTAGAACCATATGCTTAGATAATCATATTTCAATACTTATTATCATGAAATAATTATTAAAAAAATTACTTGAAAAACAAGCAAAAGTGATATTGATTACTTACCCTTCAGTTAGATCCATGGACCATCCTGAGCGAGAACAGATTTGTCGAAGGGCATCCTCCCACCCATCAATCTCTTCTCTTGAATATCGATCTGGATGGCTATAATGTTTGAGAAATGCTTGCTTATAGGGACTGGGCTCATTCAAAGGATTTCTAACATGAGTTGGTTCCAGATAATAAAAGAGAGGAATTATCAAGCCAGGGGAGCTCAGCATTGCAGCGGCCTCCTTGAGACACCATGCTGAGTCTGCATAGCCTTTGGAGAATATAGGAATGCGTATGGCACTGCTCTCAATTGCTCTTTCCAAGCTCAAGTCAATGATTTCCCCCCTTTCCAATTTGTCACTGTCCATGAAAACATTGAGTCCTGCTGTGGAGAGAGCTTGAAAGAGATGATCGACCAGAGTCTTTCTGACATCTGGTCCCCTGAAACTCAGAAACACATGATACCTCTTATTGCTTTGGAAGGCAATCTTGGTTGAGGGAGGGTTGTATTGTTCCATTTCAGAGGTGAAATCTGAAGAGGAAGGCTTACTAAGAATAAAGAGAAACGGAGGATTCAACCCAAAACTTAGAGATATTGAAGTCATTCACACAAATGCTTCAAATCCTGTCTATTTATAGATTGGAAAAGGTAGACAACAGCGGAGATAGAGAATGAGAGGTGTGGAGAAGTCGTGGAGAATAGCAATAGGACACTACAAAGCAAAGACTAAAATATCTTACCTAAAAAAAATATATATCTTATCTAATTCGCACGGCATTAAGTCTTTGCACGTTCCACGACTCTTAAGCATTCGCGCGTCTGACATCTTATCTTTTTGTATACCTACTTAATATCTTATCTTTTTGTAGATTGGAAAAGACAGCCAGCAGCAGGCGGACGGTGGACCTCTACTTTTCCTAAAGATATTTTAATTCCGTAGAGCCAACTCCAACTTAACTGGCACGGCAGGTGTGCCCACGTTGATTGTTCTTTTTGGGGCCCACTCTTGTTAACTTTTTCGCCATGCTTGGTTGGCTGCAACCTTTTCATGTTCACACTATGCGCAAAGTGACGTAGTCTTTACTTGCTTCAATATATCTCTTTTCAATTAATCTCTATTATTAAAATTTCAATTAGGGGAAATGTACCAGTAGTCAAGGGTGTAAAATAGGTCTGATTTAATTTTATTTTTTTTGGGCTTCTTGGTAAGCAAGTTAGGACTTTAAAAAGAAAAATTTGGCTTTTGGGTATTTAAAACGCGCCTAGTGGAACCCATAAAGCGAAAGGTGCTCAAAAAGGGTGTTTTTAAACCTCTGTCCACTACATCTTGACCACTTCTACCCGTTCATTAGACAACCAATAAAAGTTTACAAAAATTAAAGGTGTTTTCAATAGTTTTTAATGTGTTTTCAATGTGTTTTATTTTTTTGGTCAACTACACATTTAGTAGTGAACATATATTGGTGTAATTTGTAAATTTTTATTGGCATAATTAAAACAATGCAATGACTAAAATGTAAATGGTTATTGTGGGCTCAGGGGATTTTGGAGTAAGCAACAATTGGATCATGGGCGGCGATTGGGGGTTTTCCCCTATAGAATTTGGTAAATTTATTCTATTAATTTATAATTTATTTGATTCATTAATTTATTAATTTTAAAAAATGTTTTGTTTTGCTTATTTTTAAATTGATATTTTTTCATTATATTATGATGAAGATACATGAAAATTTATTTGTATATTATATATTGATAAAAATTAATAGGATTTTTATAGTTTGTTTTTGTAACATAAAGTTTTTACTCTATTATTGTTTTCAAAACATATAAAGGCTAGGGTTTGTGATTTCACCCATGCTCGGTTGGTGCATGACTATCCTAAGAATTTAGGTTCATACCATTGTTTGGATAGGGAGTTTAGGCTTGCAACTAAGGTCCAGACTTGCAAAAAATGCAATATTCCTTCCCAAAAGGTCATGAATCTAACTCTAGAGGGCAAGAATGGATCCATTAAATAGGTGTTTGGTTACTCCTAGACATCCTTTCCTCTTCAATAAACCCATACATCCTTGATTGTGGATTTTGGAGATGAAGTTAATGGGAAAGTGGCAAAAAATCAATCATTTTTTACTAAAAAGGATTTGATTGATAGGTTCAAAGGGTTTTGGCCAAGCCTTTCAAAATCTACAAAAATGGACCACCAACACGTGACTTCCCATTTTGAAAGGTGGTATGAAAATCTACCCTTGTACACATGGTTTCTTTGTTATAGTTTTTGCCAATATTCAAGATCGCAATACCATTATCTATGATTACCTATGGAGTTATGAGCAACATTTTTTCATGTTTAAACCATGGAATTTAACTTTCAACCCTATTTGGGTATGCTTCCCAAATCTTCCACTTCAATTCTAGTTTGAGTGTTGTCTTGAAGCAATCAGTAACATGCTAGGGAAATTATTGGGTGTTGGCAAAGGCTCCTCCAATTACTCGCATACCACATGAAGATAGGGAAAAAATTTGGAAGGAAAAATCAATCAAAATATGAACCAAATGCATTCAATTTAATTTTTATACCTTCAATTCTCCTAAACTCCATGAATTGAGCTCAAGATTGCACCCTTAAACTTGTATATTTGCTTAATTGATAGTATTGTAGATTGCTCTAAGTGAATTTAACAACATAATATTATTAGCTTGAATTTTGATTGTGAAAAAGTGAAGGATAGGCTTCAATTTATAGATTTTTGGATGGAGAAATGGAGGGTCAAGATATTCTTGTGAGAAAGACAGTTGAGATTGAATTAGATGACAAATTCTTCGCCTTGTGACAAGTGTAACAAGGTGGAGGCTCATGAATATGACATGAAGCATGGGGAAGAGAGAAAGGTGTGCTCACACATGTGTGAGAACACATGGAGAAGTACAAGAAAATGATTGTGTTGAAGGAAAGGTGTGCTCACACATCTATGAACACATCTTCAAAAGAACAAGATTATAACAAGTGGAAACAAATAAGGAAAGGTGTACGATGAGTAGGCTTGAGGGATATGACAAGTGGTGGGTGAAAGCATGAAGTTGAGTCCACTTAAGGTGGAAGTTTCAACCTTAGAAAAAATATCGAAATTAGGCTAGACAAATAGGGATCTTGTTTTGCTTTGGGATCCCAATCCTAAAATTAAAACGAGATCCCAATTTTTAAAAATTGGAATCACGGTTTTTTTTAGTGCCTCGAACCTACCTCTAGAAAATGGGATCCCACATTTTACAAAATGGGATCCTGATTGCTACGAAACGAGATCCCAATTTGTAATAAATGGGATCTCATTTCATAGAAATATTTATTTTTAAAAAAATGAAAGTCAGCTCATTTTTACTATGCAGCAATCAAGATCTCAAGTGAGTGAAAGTGACCAATGGCAACCAAGTAAGTCTTTCCTCCATTTCTTTGCATTATTTATTTTTGGTTATTTTATGTTTATTTTTTGTGTGTTTGTGTTTGTATTTGTATTGAGGTTTTTTCATTTAAATCTTCCTTCAAAACAATGAAACCTTACATTGAAATTGAACAAAAAAATCAATCCTAAATTGAAGTCAAACATTAAAATCAACCCTAAATTGAAATCAGCTTTCAAAACCAAAAAAACTTACCTAAAATTGGGTAAAACGACCCTAAACTATTTTCATTTGCAATGTTTAGAGTTTAGGGTTTAATTTTCATTGCTTTATGTTTTAAATTTGTATACAACTATTTCAAAATAGAAGAAATTCATTTGCATTGGTTTATGTTTTAAATTTGTATGCTTGAATATTCCAAAATGGAAATTATATTTCATTTGCATTGTTTTATGTTTTAAATCTATATGCACAAATACCTACTCTCTCGCACATTAACATACATATAGTTTTCTACCGGAGTATTCCTTGAACCTCCTTTATGATTTTGGTTTAAAAACTCAAAAGGTTCACCTAAAATTTGATCAAATCAATCAATTTGGAAACAAACCAATAAATAGTCCGTTTTGGCATGAACTCTCAATAACTTTCCAAAATTAAAAAATTAAAAAATTATAAATGTGCAAAATTTTCCACCCATAAACACTCTTAAGAATTATAATCATTTCATCATCCAAATCACTTCAAACATTAACATGAAATTCTTAACACTAACTCAAGCTATCCTCAAAATTGAAAAAGCCATTTTCAAATTATGGTGAAATGAAATAAATTTATCTACCACAAATTGGTTACTATAAACTAATAAAATTTGCTTTTGCGGTGGCACTCCCTCTGGGAACCTAGAAAAACCACTTTGTGGAAGCATCAACTACCTATCATGATCTAAAAACTTGCTCATTCTAAAGGCTTCGAGAAGGTTTGGCTTGAAGGTGATTCCTTAAATGTTATTTAAATTTCCTTAAAAAAATTAATCCTCCTAGTTAGTCTATTGAATCTATCATTACTTATGCTCTGGGTCTTTTGAATACTTTTGAGCAATGCTTTATCTCTCACATTTATCATGAGGGTAATTGTTTAGCAGAAAAGTTTGCTAACTTTGGGGTTATTGAACCTAGACAGTGGGATTGATTAGACCCCCTCCCTATTGATATCTAATCTATTGTTAATCATGGAATATAAACTATTTCGGGAGGGGCCTTCCCTTATGATTTATTTATCACATTCTAATTCTTATGTGTAATATCACATCGTTGTGTGATTATTTTGAGGCAAGCTCAATTCTTTGTAATGATTTTGAATCTATTTGTGAAAAGATGCATTCAAAGATAATTATGATTTCTAGTTTCGTTGGTACTCTCACATGGATTGTGGGTGCCTTTAGAGCCTTTTCCTTCTTGAGGTTTCTTTTTTGTAGCATTTTTCTCTTGAGACTAGATTGTGGCTCTGGTTTTTGTTCAAAATGGGTGGCGAGAGGAATCACATTGATCCTATCTCTTGTGATGTGTAATATGAAGATTTGGTGTCTCTTGGAGGAGGGTGGTATTAACCCTTACATTGAAAATATTCATGGATTTGACCTCGTGGTCTCATAGGCCTTTGTAAATGGTTGGCAACATAGGGTTTTAAGGGTCTTTGATCTGGAATTCAATATTTCAGAGGAATAGATTGGAAGCATAACGAGCTTGGCTATTAATGGTCATAAGGTCTTTCAGGGGTAAAAATGAGTCTAATGTGTCCATGGAATCTTTCTTTAAGGGAAAAGAAAGGGAACAACTTCAGAAGGTGAAATGTGGAGGATTTGATCATAGCTCCATTAAGCCCACTTGGGGTGATTTGGTTGTCGAGATAATGAGGTACATAACTCTGGATGGTAGATTTTTTGTTCTCTATTTGGTTATCATTTTGTGTTGCTTAACCATTTCTGACATAAGAAGAGGGTTTCTTTTTGTAGTGTAGGAAAATGCATACCCTTACATTTTCACACTTGTTTGGGCCCACCTTGTTTTATTTATCCTTCTTTATGTGTTGATTGGTCCTATTTTGCATCCACAAGCCTAATAAACTACATCTTTTTTTGGGTAATCCCAATAATCATCAAAGGGGAAATTATCATTTAATGATTTTTTCTGTGTCCCTAATTTTTGGGTAGGGACTAAAATGCCACCTAGGGCATCTTAGTCCCCTAAAGATCTTAGGACCCTAATTTTGGGTGTACCTGAAAAGGTCCCTTTTTGGATTCTGTGCCCCGAGATTTGAGCCTCAAGACTAAGACGCCACCTAGGGAATCTTAGTCCTCCTTGGCTTATTTTTGGGATTTAATTTCAAGTTCTGGCGGGATTTAGCCTCCTTTAATTAATGATTTCATATGTCGGCTTTGTGTGGTGTAATTTCAAGATATTAAGCATATATAGGTATAAATACAAGGTTCATTCACTCATTTTCATATAAGTAAGACATTCAAGCATCCAAGCATTCAAGTATTCACTCAAGAGAATTCAAGAGTAGTTCTTCAAGCATTTTGGAGACATCATCAAGATTCAATCATCATATCAAAGGAGATTCTTGCATCATGTGTTTTTTTGAGCTAACATTTGTGTTGTAGGATTTTGATTCAAGCAAGCAATTAAAGCAAGATCTATCAAAGCATTCAAGCAATTCAATACCTATATCTAAGCTAGCCATTTCACACAAGTTTGTAAACTTTACAATAAGGGTTTGGTGAGTTGTAGCATTACATGTTGTTCATTCATCATTTCCCTTCATTATTCTATTTCATTTCAAGGTTTAATTACCAACAAGGGGTTTGACCAATGCAAACCCCCATTTACTAACAATCAACAAGTTTTTCCCTCTTGTGTGCTAGTGATTGTAGATTTAGGTTGAAGACTTGAAGATCATTTGAAGTGTAAAGTTGCATTGTAAAGTTGTCATCTTCATGGAAACTCACCTATGGGTCAAATCCAGAAGTTTCAAAACTTGACATCAGAGAAGAACAAAGTGTAAACATTAAGCCTCGGGATCACATTCAGAGATTTCATAAATTAAAAATGGGACTAAGACGATAGTAAGGGCATCTTAGTCCTCCTAAGGTTGACCATTTTCCAAAAATTCTTTCAGATCTAGTTTAAGCATCTGAAGATTCGGCATCTACCCTAAAAAATAGCAATGAGACTAAGACAACACTAAGGGCGTCTTTATCCTCCCTAGCATATTTTGACAACATTGAATTGACTCACCTCGTGATGTTGATAGTCAATCGAATTAGGGCTCTTAGGACATAATTGAATGACCTAGAGGAGAAGAGATTGAGCAATCACCCCCCTTTTTCCCCTACGGTTCATTTCGGTGAACCCGACCTTGTTGAGAATTCATTTTCTGATTTGGAGCTCATTAAATTCATAGATCTATATTTCATTCATCCTTGCATTTCATCTTGCATTAGTGAAATTGCACCTAGGTTTTCTCATAATTAGTGAAATTGCATTTAGGGTTTCTTGCATTTGCATTAGTGAAAGTGCATATAGGCTGCATTTTTACTTTCTTGCATCATCTTATCTCATTGAAAAACTAAAAATTTCATTGTTTATCATACAAATTGCATTTAGAAAAATTCTTCTTGCATTCAAAATTGAAAAAAATTGCATCCAACTTTACATTCAATTGCTTGTTACTAGTCACTTTTCCTTCCTTGCATTTGCATTGTTTTTTGTTTCCAAACATTAGATCCTTGAATAGGAAACCTGTGAACACTATAAACAACTTAGAATTTCTTTTTTTTTCTAAAAAAAACCTTTGTTAGGACTAAAACACCCTTCTTGGTATCTTATTCCCTCTCAAGGTTTCTAGTTCAAAATCCTTTCTCTGTTGTTTGTTTTCTGTTTTAGTTCCTAGAATCTCAAAATCTCACCAGTAGGAGCAAGATCCCTTACTGGAGTCTTAGCCCCTATTGACTTTGACTTTCCACCTTTCATAGTTTGCATTTTCCTTTTGTACTTCTGTTTGTTGCCTTCAATTTTCTATTATAGTTTCCATAATTGTTGTTATTCCAATTTCTTTCATTTCAAGTGTACTTGCAAACATAGGAGATTGTGGTCATTACACTTCCTTTGGTTTATCCCTTGCATGATTTGTACTACTTGGTGTCCTACTGCTAATACCATGGTTAGACTTAGTGTGAGACTCATGGCATCCCACGATAAAACACTTGTTGTGGATCTTGGGTTATCAAGCTCTCTTACTCCTAGTGTTGGTATTAGTTCACTAGGTATGGACCATACCTTTGATACCTCTTTTTCCATGCCTACTTTACGTACAAGTGCTATGCCAAGTGTTCAAACAATGGTTGACCATATCCCTCAAGAAAACATAATGAAAATGCATGAAGACCTAGCCCATTTACAAGATCGCGTGAGTACTGAAAACATTTACAACATTCTCATACCTGCCATAGATAGTCTTCATCACATGATGGAAAGTGATGAAGGACTAGAAGTTGTGCATAACATATCGCATATCTTTGGAAAACATCTTCCTTCCACCACTAATGGTGCTCAAGCTTCAAACAATGTGCAAGCCCAAGGAGGAAATCAAACTCCTCCCCCTTCAACCATAACATCCATTCCCACCTATACAACTCCTCAAGTGACCACAACGATGCAACCAACTAGAAATATCCTTCCTACCTCACACATTTCCACTAGTGCTCCTTATACCTATGTGGCCTCTAATCTCATATCTCCTCCCACAAGCAATTCATTCACTTTTCCTTCCAACACATACACACCACCACCTTATTCACCTCCATCTCAAACCACAAGCAATGACCCTATCATTAACCACATCTTACAAAGCCTTTCATCCATTCAATGTCAAGTTTCCACCATAATTCAAAATCAGAATGGCCCACCTTTACACTATGTTAAAAGCAACCCATTATCCTTGGAGATATTAAGAACCTTGGTACCACAAGGTATAGAGATCCCTAGATTTGAGAAATATGGAGGAAAGGGAGATCCTCTTAATCATGTTAAATATACCTTTACTACTTTGTGTATTAATTTAATCCTTGAGGACAAACTCTTGGCTAAGCTTTTTCCTCGATCATTGAAAGGCATTTCCTTGGATTGGTTTTTAGCATTACTAAATAACTCAATTCGTTCATTTAATGAACTTGTTGAATCCTTTATTAACCATTTCCAAGTGCATATGGTTCCTAAAATGACACTAGCTAATTTGATGAGATGTAAGAAAAATGAGGGTGAAAAATTTGTTGGCTTTATTTCATGTTACCAATCACTTTATTCCCAAATCAGTGTGAAGATTCTCAATTCTCACCTCCAAAATATGTTCATAGAAAATTTACAAAGCAAGATATGAGACAAGCTTACAATGATGAAATTCCCTTCCTTCATGCACTTGTGCACCACCCTTCGAGATTATCAGAATTTCATAGGTAGTAGTGAACCAAAAAACATCTCTACCCATCCTGAAAAGTCTGAAGTTTCAAACCAAAACACCTACCAACCTTTTTTAAGACAAAATAAAATTTTCCTTCAATTAAATCCTACCTCCCAACCTACCCAACAAGTTGATACCCAAGTATTTTCTATAAAGAAGAGTAATCCTTATATATTTGGGGATCCACAAAGACAATTTACACCCCTACCCGACACCCTTCACAATATCATGACTCATATATTAAACAAAAACATGCTTACCTTACCTCCCATTCTACCTCTTGATCCTACCAAGTTGTTACCTCAAAGCTTCAAACACAATGTCCATTGTGCTTATCACCAACAAAAAGAACATGATACAAAACAATGCAAGCATCTTAAACATCTGGTGCAAGACCTCATTGATTCCAATCATATTCAAATTGGAGACCTGTGAATGAAAAAGGTAATAAATTTGTAGCTCCTCCTAACCAAAACTTGTAAATATTTACCAATCCCATGCCCAACCATAATATTTCATATGTTCAGGCTAGTGAAACTAAGCCCGATGTGATGAATGTAGACACGGATGATGAAAACATGAGCAATAATGAGCAAAATCCTATGGATACTAATGATCAAAGTTCTATTAGTACAATGATAGGAGTGATTGACATCGAGCCTCATAAACAACAAACCATAATTCCCATTGATATTACTTTCTCTTTAGAAGAAACAATTGAACATGCACCCGATGGTCCTCTTTACATAGTCAGAAAAATCAATAATAGGCCTATTCCTGGGATTTTAATTGATCCATTCTGTGGAGAGAATGTGATCACAGAAGAACTCTTATATGTGTATGAACTTAGTCAAGACAAATATGATAAACCTAAAGCATGGATTAAAACACATGATGGTTTTTCTCATACTATGATGGGCTCGATCACACTCCCTTTACAAGTAGGACCTAAGAAAAAAAATGTATCATTCTCTATCATCTCTAATTCAGACCAATTTCATGTGAAGTTAGGCTATAAATGGCTTCACTCCATGAATGTGGTCCCATCCATTGTCCATAAGTGCTTAAAATTTTCAGTTGGCAATGAAATATTCACTATGAACCATAGTGGCTTTATCCCTCTGTCTTCCCATGGAAATTTTTCCTTAGACTATTTCTAGCCTAAGCCCATGGAACCTATAAGACCCTGTGAGGACTTCCTTTTCCTATCCTACCAAAAGTTCAAAGCAAAATGCATAGCCAAGTTATCCCTTGAAAATTTTCCTCCACCTATGATCAAACCTCCACCCCTTCAAGAAAACAACATTGACCTTAAAGGCCTTCCAACAAACCAAGACCCATCCATCAAAAATCTTTTTCCTACTTCCTACAAAAGACCAAGAGAAAACCAAAAAAGTCCTAATCCGCCTCCTAAGAAAATTTATAAATCCAAAGAGAATGTGGTTGAACAACCTCTCATGGTTCCTTCCATTCTTCCCTCACAAGAAGAAAAGAAACCTATGGTTGATAAACCCGCTCCTACCCAAACGCAGCTTGAAAACCGCAATAAAAGAAACAAAAATGCTAGAGAGCGTAGGCATAGACATCATGCTATTACTCAAAGATGAATGAAGAGACCAACATAGAAAATCAAAATCCAAATCTAATAGAAGAAATAAGTGATGACCCTCCTCCATTACAAGAACATATCCTATGTCTCCAACACAACAAGGACCAACACCTTCTATGGATATTATTATTCATCCTCCTATTGTGGCTAACTTGGATGACAATGAAGAAATAGCTAAAATCATTGATCAAGTGCATAATTAATTGAATTTTTTATTTTTCTCTTCTATGAGCTTAGACGATAACAACCGTGATGATCCTCCTAAACTGAGTGACTCACCATGTGTTGAACTTGGTGATTCTCCTAGTACAACACTTGATGATGTCCCTCTCGCTAGTGATCTGCATTCCGCATATATTGAACAAGACTAGGATGAGGATGACCTGTTGGATGGTTGACTTGCATGTTCTTTACTAGTATTTTGCATTTTCTTTTTGTTTGATTGCATGTGTGTATTGTGATCCCCCATGACGTATTTCTGTATGTTTCCTCTATGTGCATTCCTCTATTTGTACTGTCATTCTTCTATACATGTTGTAAGATTTAGCCTTTTCATTCCTCTTTACCTTTCATTTGCATTTTTTTCTTTTTTTTTCCTTTTGGGGATGATACAAAGCGTCAGGACACCCTATGTCTCTTCCATGATGACCCAAAAGGTTTTTCATTTTGTTTTCACTCTCTTTGTGTCATTCTTCCAATTCTATGTGTATTTGGGGAATGATGATGATTCTGAACTCTCTAATATCATTGTAACAAAGACAGATACTAACCCTAAATCCATAGATCCCTTACATGTTTTTGGGGGGAAACCCTCTGTTTTTCATTTTCCTTTCCATGTTTGTCTACTTTAAAGTAATTTCTCACAGCATGGTGTTTAGCAATTTCTTTAAAGTGGGGGAATACATTGGCATTATTTTGGCATGATTTCATTCGCATTTGTTTTCATGTTCCTTTATGTGATTCTCTTATTTCATGTGAAGTGTTTTCCTCTTTGTGGTGACATTGGGAGTAATGTCCTTCAAGAGCATGATCTATCTCAGCATATTACATTCCTCTTAGTGGTGATGTGACACACAACATCCTGTAAGTTGTGAATCTTTTATCCTTTGATTGGTCCTCTCTTGGAAACATTAGGAATGATGTCCCCTGAGATTAAGACCTCACATGAACTAAGCAGAATCCCTTTGAACATCCCTCATTCTTGTTGTGTTGCATCTTTGTACCTTATTAAATTCATGGAGGTATGGCTTTGATATGATTCCTTGGGGCTCACCTAGTGAACAACTAGCTTCACTAACCTTTGTGAGCATGCATCTTTTTGTGCCTTATTAAAGTCATAGAGGTATGGCTTTGATATGTTTTCTTGGGGCTCACCTAGTGGACACCTAGCTTCACTAGCCCTTGTGAGCGTGCATTTTCTTTTTGTCCTTATCAAATTCATGGGGGTATGACTTTGATATGGACCTCTTGGGGATCACCTAGTGAACACCTAGCTTCACTAGCCCTTGTGAGCATGTGTTTTGTTTGCATAGTGTACAACACATTCCACTTGTAAACTTCTTTTGGACAAATAGCCTAGACCTGATCCATAGCGCGTTGGACGGCCAGTTGAAGCTTGATCTGTTGCATTTTTCTTTTCCCTTTTCCCTTTTTCTTTTCTTTGATGGTGTATGTTTGTGATTTGATTATGGCTTCATATATCATCTGTATGTGTGTTCTTGTGTTCCTATGTTGGTCTGCCATAGGATCTTGATCCTGAGGGCTCTGCCACCCTCATGGTTATTTTCATCCTATCTTACTAGCATTTGTATATTTGAACCTCTTTTGATTGTGTGGTTGGCTACCTTAGTGTGAGTTTGAAGCAAGTTCATCCTCTCACTAAAGTGGGGGATAAATGTATTGTAGGAAAATGCATACCTTTTCATTTTCACACTTGTTTGGGCTCACCTTGATTTATTTATCGTTCTTTATGTCTTGATTGGTCATATTTTGCATCCACAAGCCTAATAAACTACATCTTTTTCTAGCTAATCCCAACAATCATCAAAGGGGAAATGATAATTTAATGATTTTATTTGTGTCTCCCTAATTTTGGGCCAAGACTAAAATGCCACCTAGGGCGTCTTAGTCCCCCAAAGGTCTTGGGACCCTAATTTTGAGTGTACCTAAAAAAGGTCCCTTTTTGGAGTCTATGCCCCAAGATTTGAGCCTCGGGACTAAGATGCCACCTAGGGAATCTTAGTCCTCCTTGGCTTATTTTTGGGATTTAATTTCAAAATTTGGCAGGATTTAGCCTTCTTTAATTAATGATTTCCTATGTCGACTTGGTGTGGTGTAATTTCGGGATATTAAGCATAGATAAGTATAAATACAAGGTCCATTCACTCTTTTTCATATAAGCAAGATATTCAAGCATGAAAGCATTCAAGTATTCATTCAAGAGCATTTGAGAGTAGTTCTTCAAGCATTTTAGAGCCATCATCAAGATTCAATCATCATATCAAAGGAGATTCTTTCATCATGTGTGTTTTTGAGCTAACATTTGTGATGTAGGGTTTCGATTCAAGCAAGAAATTAAAGCAAGATATATCAAAGCATTCAAGCAATTCAAGACCTATATCTAAGCTATCCATTTCACACAAGTTTGCAAACTTTATAACAAGGGTTTGGTGAGTTGTAGCATTGCATGTTGTTCATTCATCATTTCCCTTCATTATTCTATTTTATTTCAAGGTTTAATTACCAATAAGGGGTTTGACCAAGGAAAACCCCCATTTACTAACAATCAATAATTTTTTCCCTCTTGTGTGCTTGTGATTGTAGATTTAGGTTAAAGACCTAAAGATCATTTGAAGTGTAAAGTTGCATTGTAAAGTTGTCATCTTCACAAAAACTCACCTATGGGTCAAATCTGAAAGTTTCAAAACCTAAGATTAGAGAAGAAAAAAGTGTAGACATTAAGCCTCAGGATCCCATTCAGAGATTTTATAAATTCAAAATGGGACTAAGATGGTAGTAAGGGCATCTTAGTCCTTTTGAGGTCATTTTCCAAAAATTCTTTCGGATCTAGTTTTGATATCCAACAGCAAGACTAAGAAAATAGTAAGGGCATTTGTGTCCTCCCTAGCATATTTTGACAACATTTTTTCATTTTTGGAATCTTCATCACATCTCCAGAATTCCCAGGTACATACATCCTAACTTATTGTTGCATACTTTCATCATTTGCAGTCATAATTTAGCTTGCATTATTAGTTTTTGTGAGTTGAATGCTTACTTGTCTTTCCAAGCATTTGCTTGGTGGTGAACCCCTAAAAGTTGAAAAAAACCCCTCCTAGGTCCTCCTAATTGAGAATTGACTCACCTTGTGAGGTTGATAGTCAATCCAATTAGGGCTCTTATGACATAATTGAATGACCTAGAGGAGAAGAGAGTGAGCAATCACCCCCCTTTTCCCCTACAGTTCACTTTTCCTTATTACCTATTGGCCTCTCTTGAAAATGGCATCAAGTATTTGAAGAAAAAACCCAAGAATTCCATCCTTCATGAGGGTTTAATCTTCCTCATTATGGATTATGATAAGTCTTTTACAATCCTAGAAGAACCTAGGAAAATCACTAAGAGTCAGCTGAAGAAGGTGAAGTCCGGTTATGATATGGGCTTTGAATCTGAGGATTCTAAAGTTGGGTTGAATGACTCAAATGAGGTGCTCTCTGATCCCCCCTAGGACTTTCACCCTAAGCAAAAAAAGGTGTAAATTTTGCAACCCTCTTGGTCAAAAGGATACCTTACTGGTAGCGAGGAGGAGGAAATTCCTACTATCATTTCTAAGACTTAGAAGGTTAAGAAAATTGAATTTCCATCCCATGGTATTAAGAGGAATAATAAATTGAAGGATAAGGGTGAGGTTATGTCTCTGGTTAAGAATAAAATGACTTTGGTGGTTGAAGATTGGTGCAGGAGCACCTAGCACAATGAAGTTTACAAATGTTGGTCAAAAATTTATATTAAGGTATTTTGGCACTAGTTGGGTTTATTTACACTAAATAAGGTCTATGGAGATAAGTTATTATATATTTGAGTGGTTTTTGGGTCATGGGTGTTTAGGAGTAAAAAGTTGCAAAAATGTAAAAATGTTGTCAAGCAAGAATTGCAAAAAGTGCAACTTTTGGGTAGTTGAAAGGTCTAGGAAGTTTAAAAGTTAGTTATGAACATTGGGAAGGTTAGTGTATTTAAAAGCCTCTCCATGGCTCAAGTTTGGGGGAAGAAGTTTATATTGAAGCGTCCTTAAGAAATACAACGTTCTTTTTTGCAAATTTCTTTGTTTTCTGAAATTTTCTTCTACTATACAACTTCATACAAACTTTAAATGCTTTTAAATTCATTGTACATTATAATAGCATGGTTTGGATTTCATTTGATTCTAGTTTGAAGGTATAACATTTATTTTTTAGTGTGTTCTCTTCAATTTCTTGTTGTTGTCCTATTAACACAAAATTTAGGGTTCATTGTCTCTTAAAATGGTGAATTGACATGTTGAATTCAACTTTCTTTACCTATTGTAACTCATGGAATGGATCATAAACATTGTAATTTAGGTGTTCTCATGGGTTTTTAGGTAGAGGATTCAATATTGTATGAATTGAGTGATGCCCTAGGGTTGGTTAATGTGATTTTCTATTTGAAATGAAGGTGTCAAGGTAGGGTTTTCACAAAACTATGATGGAATTATCCATGTGATGGTTTTTTGAGTTTGTGTAGGATATTTGGAGTGTATTGGATGTATTTGTTGAGTCAAGAAGGTCTGGTTAATAGGAGATTGAATAAACCCTATCCTTTTGCATTAAAATGGAGGGTTTCATGGATCAACATTCTAGGAGTCTAGTATCTGAGAAATGGTGATTGATTATGTTGTTTTTGGAAGCAATTAGTGAATGTTGAGTGAGTTTGGGTGAAAACAAACTGATTAGAGGGTACTTCCTTTGGAAAATAGGGCTAATTAAGTAGCCTAAAATAGGGGCAAGCTATTAATTCTCAAAATTGTAACAAAAAACCTTGTGGGATCTTTTGATATGTTGTTTGGGGTTCTGTGGTAAGTCTCAATTGATGTTTTTCAGGCCTTTGTATGGCATTCTCTAAAAGATATTGTGAAGACTTGGTGTTTGAGGGCTAGAAGCCTTAGTGTGAATTGTTTGAGTCAAGTTGAGTGTTTTGTGTTTCAAGGGTCGATTTCTTTGTTTGGACTTAATTGTTGTGAGATTGGTTGAGTCATCACCACCTTGCTTACATCAAAGATGAATCTTGTGAGGAGGTGGAGTCCCCTATTTTGAAGCGGGAGAGGAAGAAGTGGATACATGGTGATAATATCCTGAAGAAGGTGAAGGTCCTAGAACAAACTAATGGTAGGAATTTTTTATCTCAAGAGGATAATGTTAGTGAAGCACGTGAAGTGAGTCTACAGGAGGAGAAACAACTATCTATTGGATAAGGATATGGGTCATTCTGTTGGTCAATTTTTTCCTATTGTGGTGGAGAATCCTATGAGTAAAACTAAGGTCCCTTATGAGGTCAATACTCCCAACATTGACAATTAGGTTTTGCAGGAAGGGTAGGAGAATCAAGATACTATGGAAGATAATTTGGGTGTTGTTATGGATATTTTTAATTTCAACTATGGGCATCTTTCTAATGTTATAGGTTTGGTGAAGGAGGGCTTAGTGATCTTTAAAATCTTCAAATGGATGTTCCATGAGTTGAACCTTACCAATGTTAAGGTTTGTTCTATGATTAATAATGTTGGGGATAACATCAATTCTCAGGAGTCTTTTTATTTTGGACCAAGTAAACTAGTTGTTTGATATTCTTAAAATAGTTACTAACGAGATGTTGAAAATAAAGAGGGAATTTGAGTATAAGTTCAGTTTTGGAAGATAAAATGAAAAGGGCTTATGAGAACCTAGAAACTTTGATTAAAGTCAGTCAGTTTGCTCTCCATAATAATGCGGAGGGTTTTCAAATTCTGAATGAAAAGGCTAGATTATGGATTTGTGAATCTTCTAGTGCATGGAAAGATGCTACTAGTTGGTTGATCCTCCTAAGGATATTAAGGGGGAGGGAAATGATACGGGCCCCTATACCCATACTCGCAAAAGACTAAAAAGAATACAGTAGTCCCTATTAAGGAAGTTGTTGAAGTTATGGATATGCACAAGAAGATCATAGCTTGTGATTTGGAAGCTGCTAATATCTTTAAAAATATGTATTGTGTGTTAATCTGGTCCCATGTTTTTGTTGGTTTTTTGTTGTTTTTGTGTTGATGGTTGGTTGTTTGTTCTATTCTACATATCCTTTAAAGAAATGGTATTTTTGTTAAGGGTTTCAAGATCCCTTAAAAACACGCTTTTCCTATAATCAAAAACTATAAATGAATAAAAAATAAATAATTAAACAGATCATTTTTCTAAAGTGATGCAAGATTACCACACTACCTATGGATGCTCCTACATAAATGTTGTATAATACAAAGACCATTAGATGCATTAAACTTAGTAGACTAAACTATAGACTAGAGCCTTCCCATTAAAGAAAGTGACCAAAAGTATACTCATCAAACAACCTAGTTTAATGCAAAATAACCACATCTATAAGGGAAGATATGAGGAAGTTAAAAACTACCTGAAAGGAAAAAAAATTGTATGGGGGGCTGTCTTACACTTCTAGGGTTTTGGACCTAAAAGGAAAGAAACAAAAACCTTAACGCTTCACTCAAGAAAAAATCCTTGAGATTCCAATGCAAAGGAGATTGAAATCTAGCAAAGGGGATTGTCCTAGAGGCTGAAAGTAGATAAGAGGGGTTCACCAACAAGTGTAAACTTGGAAAACATGAAATGTTTGAAAACACAATGTGATATGCAAAATACTTCTAAATGAACTAGAAATGTAAACAAAACAAAATGGAAAGCTGTGAAACAGAAAGTGTGCACTTGGAAATGTGTTGAAGACTGGAAATGATTCTGAAATTCTAGAATTGCTACTTTTTAAGCCTGGTGGGACTCATTCGCCATTCTGGCGAATCAATCCCAATTCTAGAAAACTGCACCAGAGTGAGCTTCAAGCAAATGGGTATCTGAATCTATAAAAATATCTAAAACACACCTACTATGGGACTCATTTGCCACTAATGGAAAATGAGTCTAGTTTCCCTTTTTTGGAAATGCAAAGTTTGGATTTGCTCCTCTTAGTCTACTCTTTTTGCTTCTCCAGGTGTTTGGATCTAAAACTTTGATTTTTGGGGTTGTAAGTGACTTTTTGTGAAGATTTTGATCTTTCCAATAGGGAGATGACCTAACAAGTTTGAAACCTATTCTTCAATTATCTCCAAGCCTTCAAAGTAACTAGATCTATAATCATACAAGGAAAGAGAGAGAAAATGTTGATTGTTAGGGGATAGGGGTTTGCCTTGGTCAAACGCCTTTGAGGTAATTAAACCAGAATGATGAAGATAATGAAGCATGAACATGAAGTAATGTAATTAGAACCTTGACATGATGACGGATCTTGAGTTGATACAACAATTGATGAAGAAATCTTCCCTTGAATGCCTTAGAATGATCTTGAAAGCTCTCTTGATGACATTGTGAAGACTTGAAATGCTTAACCCTTGGCTTGATAATAATGATTTGGAAGATTTTTTATATAGGAAATTCACCTAATAACGCATGTATTTGATCCCAAAGGCCAACATTGAAGAAATTTAAACTCAAAACCCATTTTTTCCCAATCAAACCTCAAAAATGGCCCAAATGGGACTCATTTGCCATCTTGGGTGAATGAGTCCCACCTGGATGGGACTCATTCACCCAAGGTGGTGAATGGGTCCGATAGGAGCTATTTTATCAGCTGGGATATCAGGGAATGCATAAATTAAGCTTTTATGTTGATCTTGTCAGGTTTTGATCAAAATATGCCTCAAGATCCATAATATGGGGTCATAGGGGCCTATTAATGATGACATAAAGGTCATTAATTCAATAGGCCCGAAATCCAATGTGAAAGTGTAAATAAATACACTTTACAACACTAAATTATGGAAACATTGATTTTATTTAGCTTAAAAGGGCACAAGATCCAATGTGAATGTGATCAACACATTACAACACTAGTTTAGGCCCATTTGGTTTGCAAGCCTCCTAAATTTAATGTGAAAATATAAATAAATACATTTTACAACATTAGATTAAATTAGAGTTAAGTTAATTTAGCTTTAAAAGGGCCCAATACCTAATGTGGATGTGTAAAACACCTCACAACACTAGACCAAGGTGAAATTAAGTCCAATTTATCATTAATTATTCCCATATCAAGTGTGAAATTTTCAATGGATCTATTTTTCTATGCTACATTAAGCCCCTATTTTAGTGAGAGGATGAACTTGCTTCAAACTCACTAAATTAGACATTCAAGAGGGATCCAAACGTACCAATGTGGATGGTCTAGGATAACAAAGATAAAGGAGGTAACCAAGCCCCTAGGATACAAGATCCCAAGTCAAACCAACATAAGCACAAAAGGGCACACACAAGATGAATGATTTGTAGTAGAACAAGATACGCGATCATGCAATGTCAAGAACTAAAAGAAAGAATGAATAAAAATGAGGTGGAAAAGATGCACTCACTCTAGGGCCATAGAACTTTAGGTCATCTGTGGGGTGAGAAGGCCTAAAAGGTGAGAAACATACACACATGGCTGGTATATACTCACACACACAAGCAAGTGGCTATGGGGAAAGTCATGCCTCGGATTGGGCTTCTTACTCAAAGCATACCAAAGTTATACCTCCTGATAACTTTGATAAGGTGCCACACAAAAAAGATCTTCGAGCTCCATGAGGCAAGCAAGACTTCATATGCTTGGCTCAAAGAAGACTTCATATGCTTGGCTCATAGACATTGTAAATGCAAAGTAGTGTAAAATTTGTTCAAAGGTATTTTTCTTAGTTCATGCAAGGTCTCTTCTTAGCGAACATCCTGATTAATATTTCTAAGAGAGGACAAGTCAAAGAAATATCACGCTCTCTAAGGGAATCAAGTTCAATGACACCACCAAGAAAAGGACACATCACAACAAGAAAGAAAATCGCACAATTAAATGTGAGTGTCAATGTATTCCCCCACTTTAAATCATTGCTAACACCATTACTGTGAGAAATTGCTTTAAAGTAGAAGAGGACGTGAGAGCTTAGTTAGAAATCCCTATGCCAAGTCATATGTTTCCAATAAGCTACATCAAGAAAAAGGTAGTATACCACATGCGATCCAACTTAAGGCATGTCATCCACATCCCAAGCTTGCTCTTTTATGTACATGAAAGGTGGTCAAGTAACCAAAAGAGACAATGACAAGTGGCATATGAGGACAAGGCTACCTAACCCCTTTCCCCCACTTAGTGCAGGACAAGGATGAGTCAAATAGGATGAGAATAAGTTTTAATTAGAGGAACTAGGTGCTTCAACCCAAGGAAGAGCACCACATTCCTTAAGATGTTGAATTTTATTACTCAAAGCCTTACATTCATTAGTAGAATGACCATGAACTCTATGATAGGCACAAAATGAAGTCTTGCAATAAAATTTCTTTCAAGTTCTTGGAGGGAGGGAAATTAAATGATCTTGGAGGAGTCTCAACAAGATACTCTCTTGATCAATGGTAGAAGATGTTCCTTTATTTTGTGACAAAGATATCTCTTGCTTAGTACAAGATGTCATACTTATGCGAGACTCTTTAGATTGTGAGATTTCATTCTCCTTTACAGGTGGGTGTAAAATCTAATGAATTCAATTCATTAGTGTTTTACGTGATAACATTGACATTAGGTGAAGATGTCTTTGTTTGTTTCATTTCTTGCAAAAGATAAAGACAACTAGTGTCTATTAATTTAGGATGCATTACTGATAAAGTTGGTTAGAAGAATCTTTTGTGAGAGTGTTGATATTGAGTGAAGGATTTTTTATTTCTATCAAAGGACAATAACCAAGACCATGAATCATTTCTTGTGTGTTAGGCTCTATAGGGTTGTGGATACCATTTTCTCTAGCACCACATCCTTTTCCACTATAGCCAAGTTATTTCATAAGTTCATAACCTTTTTCAGAAATATTTTCATTTCTTTAGGGTTCAGAGGTTGCACATGATTAAGTTCATCAAATTTTGTTGTTAATTTGTTGTATTTTGTTCTAAAGTGGTTGAGGTGGATACTTTTGAATCAGGGCTGCTATGTCATTTGGTTGCACATTAGAAGGGATAGGAACTTGTTGCAAGGTGGTTTGAAGCATAGTGTGATAATTAGGTGAATTCTAAATTAGGTCCCATAAGGATATCTTTGTAAGAGTATTCTTAAGTTGTTCAACAAGATCATACTCCTTTCCACTATGCAAATGCAAACGAGGAGGATATAGTAAGATAGGATTAGGAAAAGTTAAGGTTGTTGGGTTTGGTTGTTGTGGTTGTGGATT
>VDFB02058242.1:728003821-728050254 GCA_007258455.2 Sequoia sempervirens | reverse complement strand
TTTGAAGAGTTCAAACTTTTAGGCTCTCTTTCCTATAAAACAAGAGAAACGGATAAGAATAGAGAAAAAAGCTTACTCACAAAGAGAAAATAAAGATTTCTATTCCTAAAAATAGAGAAATTTTTTGAGAGCTCAAAACCCTAAGAATCTTGAACACGTACGTTAAGTTTAGCAAGCATATCAACAACTGTAGAAAAAACAACGAGAACTATTGGTAACTTTATTGCATGATGCTATTATGAAGTCGTTGATCACGCATTTCTTTAGAGTGCTGGAAATTTTTCATCATCTCCTTTCTTCTACAAATAGACCTTTACTTGTAATAATTAAAAAACAACCAGGAAGAACAACCGTTACATAGAGCTTATTAAAAACAAGGATTGCAGAAGAAAAAATTGGAATTTGTACATCAATGAAGAAGAAATTAGGTATTTACTTTCAGTAATATGCATAATTGTGATATAAGATTAAAATATGTATAGAGGATTGCTCCTACTAGGGCATAACCAAAAGAACATTTCTGCCAAAGTGATTGTTGAACAATAAGTAGACCACTGATAATGAAAGAACCTGATTTGGAAGTTCCATTAACCTCTGAAGATACTCATCTCATTTTTGTGGATCTGATTCAACTTGAATCATCTACCCTACCTGCAAAAAGTAATGTTGTATAGAGGTTAGTCTAATATGCTTTTATAGAAGAAAAGAAAAGCTGTGATATTTAACTCATTATAAGTCAAATTTAGTTGCCAGCATCCATAGTCATACAGATTCATAAAATGTATGTATTCAAGATCAACAATTGTTGTTTCAATGCCCTTCCATATATTGTTTATGAGGTTCAAATAGGTCCTCTAGAAGAAAAAGCTATGTGTGCAGTTCTTCTCCCTTTGTGGAATTTTATAGAATTTTTTCTTGCAACCATTGTCTCACATATTTTCTCATTCCTCTCTATACATTAGGTTACCCAATCACTAGATAAAAATCAGAAAAAGCTTTGCATTTTTTATCATAATCTATAATTGCTTAGTTCTTGATCTCCCCAGTCTATATCTTCTCTGCAAAAGCCCACAAGAACAAATTCATACCAACAATTAAAGAAAAAAGAGATTTATATTTAAAGTTACTCTGCTGAATGTGTCTTAGAAAACTCTTGACCAATAGAATTAATAAGGCTGTTCCATATATTGTTTATGAGGCTCAAATAGGTCCTCTAGAAGAAAAATCTATGCACAGTTCTTCTCCCTTTGTGGAATTTTACAAAACCTCTGGAGCATTTATCATCCTTCATTGTCCTGATAGCCATTCTTACTTCATCCCTTGTGATGTTTTTTCTAAATCCATGGCTTCTTGGCTAGAGTTTTTTCTTCCAACCACTATCTCACATGTTTTCTCATTCCTCTCTATACATTGGTTTACCCAATCACTAGATAAAAAATTCTTTTAGAAATCAGATAAAGCTTTGCATTTTTTATCATAATCTGTATATGCTTAGTTCTTGATCTGTATTTTCTTAGTTCATATTTTCAGGATTGTCTTGCATTCGTCTTCAGCCGAGAATGATTGTTAATGCGATTTTCTAAATGCCCTTCTCATAGAACGTGCCTCTACTTTCCTGTATATTCTAGGATATCTATACTGCTGCCATTGTTTCTTCACATTTTTGGATTGCACATACTGAGTTGGATGTAGCCATGTCAATTTTTTGGATGGTTTTGAGTCTTTGATGGCTTTTGTGTTCTCTTCATCCTTCAAATGAGAACCCTTCAAATAGAAATGGTATATTTGAATGAAGGCAAAGATGTTCCATTGGACGCGTGGCGATTGATTTGCATTGTTGTAATGAGAATAATGGAAGCAATCCTAAGTCTTGTCTTGTTGTAATGTATACAAGTGTTGGGTAACTGGTTTGTGTTTGATTGATTATATTCCCTTAAATAGCCTAGGCTATCTCTAATGAAAACATACACATATATATGCATACACACATACACATACATATATAATACATGTACATACATACACACATTTTCTAAGAGTTGATCTAGAAGAGAAATCCTCTCCTTGTGATGAAACATGACAGCCATTTACTTGGTATTTGCAAATACTTCTAGTTTCCAAATCTTAAGGAAGAATAAAGTAGACAACTATTCATTAGGTGAGCAGAAGAGAAAAACCTCACCATGCATAGGGATGATTCCAAACATGAAATACTAGAATCCATGACCATAAATTTGTTTTCCCAAACCTGCAAACTCACCCCTTGACAAAGCATAAATCTATTGTAGACTCCAAGGTACTTCATAGATAGAGGCATTAATTTATGAGCTACACAAGTCTTACTCCAAAATATTCTTCATTACCATTCATTCTTTGGCCATAGAGCTAAGTAACCTGATTGTCACATTTATATTTTCTAGAAAACTTGTACATTTATCATATTACTACTACATTTATAAAATTAGTTAAATCAGGTAATTGGTTTGTGCTTGATTGATTATATTCCTTTAAATAGCCTAGGCTATCTCTAATGAAAACCTATTTTCCTTCATGTTTTTATGAACTTGATTGATCCTACTTGACTTGGTTTAATTTTAGGGTTTCTTCTTCCTATTAGGGTTTTTTAAATCTACCCTTTTTTATGTTTAATATTCAAATTTGTAAATCTTTAAATATTATCTTGATTCGTTACTTCGTCCTTTTATATTGGGGTTTTTGAGATTTGTTGTGAAATCTCTTTATACACCTTAACTAACCTTAGCCAGTCCACTAGTGTTTCATTTTCAAATCTCATGTCGTGCTAGTATTTCTAATTTTTCCAATTTGAAAGTATATTTTTAATCTTTATTTTGATGTATTTTGGTTGTACCACAAGTCAATTAGGATCCCAATCTTCCACCCAGGAGTGGTTTTCTAAACCTTAGCATGACTCAGACCAATGAGAATGATTTATATTCTTATGTGTATGTATGTATGTGTGTATGTATGTATGTGTGTATGTATGTATGTATGTATGTATGTATTGTATATACATATGTGTACATGTGTGTATGTATGTATGTATATGCATATATATATGTATGTACATGTATGTATATGTGTACATGCACATATATGTGTATGTGCGTATGCATGTATGTATGTGTGTGTGTATGTATGTATGTATGTATTATATATACATATGTGTACATGTGTGTATGTATGTATGTATGTATGTATATGCATACATATATGTATGTACATGTATGTATATGTACATGCACATATATGTGTATGTGTGTATGCATGTACATGTATTATATATACATATGTGTACATGTGTGTATGTATACATATGTATGTACATGCACATATATGTGTATGTGTGTATGTATGTATGCATGTGTGTACATGTGTGTATGTATACATATGCATATGCATGTATACATATGCATATGCATATATATATATATGTATGTGTGTATGTATGCATGCATGTATGTACATGTATTATATACATACATATGTGTACATGTGTGTATGTATGCATGTATATGCATATATATATGTATGTACATGCACATATATGTGTATGTGTGTATGTATGTATTATATATTTGTGTATGTGTATGTGTGTATGCATGTACATGTATTATATATACATATGTGTACATGTATGTATGTATATGCATATATATGTGTATGTACATGTATGTATGTACATGCATGTATATATATGTGTATGTGTGTATGTATGTATGTATGTACTTGAGTATATACATGTGTACATACACACATACACATATATGTGCATGTACATACATATATATATGTATATACATACATACATACATACACACATACACACACACACACATATATATATATATATATGCATGTACACACACACACACACACACATATATATATATACATGTATATATACATGCAACGTACACACATGCACTCCCACATACATACATGTGTACATACATATATATGCACATGTAGATATGTTTATATTTTATTCCTAAGGAATTTATTTCAAAGAATTTTAACTTTATTACTTTAATATGTTTTAAGTTAGATCAAAAATTAAGGAAATGTTAACCTTTTTATTTAGTGTTTGATTTAAAAAATAATTGATTACAAAGAAAGGCTAGATCATATGTGACCAATTGTAATGAAGAGTATTTTTTTATTTTGATCAAAATTTTAGTATAGAGTGGTTGAAAGGATAAATATATTTTTTCCATATTTACTCTTGGTTGAATATTACATGCATCTATGATTTAATAGGTTCACATAGCTCGATAGATATAAAGTTTGAACTAGATCTCATTAGATACATTTAAATTCAAAAATGTTTTCTAGTTTTGAAACTTGAAAATTTTACCTTTAATTTAAATATATATTTTTTTAGTTTTGAAAAAATTTCAATTTAAATTTGTTTAGTTCATTATGTAATTTTGTTTTAATGATATGTAGATCTCTATCTATTTGTATATATCATGGCTAATGAGGGATCTCATCATTCCCCTCGTTCTGAGCGAGAAGCTCAAACTAGATCAAATATATTTCAGGATAGTATTGCTAGATTGGGCAATGCTCTAAAATGTTTAGAGCAAACAATTCACAACTCCCCCAATCTGGCTAATCGAGATAGATTAGTCACTATTAGACAAGAAATTATTAAGATGATTAAGACTATTCGATCATACAATCCTTATGATGAAATCAGCATTGAACAGTTTTATTTTTCTCTTGCCATGAGTGTTACTGGCATAGTGAAACATAGAGAAGTTGCCAAATTAGTTTCAGGTGAAAATGTGTTATCCATGTTCCCATTTTATAGAAGAAAAAATAAAATTAGAGGATATGTGCTTACGAGGTGTGAAGATCCTCTTGTTGCGCCATTCATATACCCTAGATGGTTGGAAACACATCATAGATGGCCTCACAATAACGAGCTGCCATTGTATTTTGTCAAACAGTTATATGCAGAATTTCATTTACATATAGAGGTGGACTACACATCTTATCCTGAGCATGTTGGCCAAGGTAAAGGTCGTTTTTCTGACAAACCACAGTTTAGACCTTCAAATTTGCCACGGCCTATGGACAAGAGGGCATTAGTTGGCCCAAACCTTTTGGTTTTACCAAAACGTTTGGAATTGGCAACAGCAGTGGAGGCAGCAACAGGGTCCACTCAGAGTCATATTTTTTAAAACATTACCTCTATTACGACGCAAATTGATCATATTTCATTTGATCAAGTTGGTAGATATTTATTACACCCACGGATCAACCTTCCTCCCACTGAGGCTACATTTGCATCGTATGATCCATTTATTAGTGCCGATGTACCTACTCTTGCAGATGTCGAGCATATGACCCACATGACTCTGCATAATATGTGTAGACTCTCAATTTTGGATTTACTAGCAGCATATCAAGTTATCGGTGAGGACCATGGGATTGCTCTTGATAGGGTACCAGAGTTTATTAGACAATGATATCCTCATACACATATGAGCCACAGGGTGGAAAATGCAGCTCAGGATATTCCACATCAGCCTACAA
Organism: Sequoia sempervirens; assembly: GCA_007258455.2. Taxonomy (NCBI): domain Eukaryota; kingdom Viridiplantae; phylum Streptophyta; class Pinopsida; order Cupressales; family Cupressaceae; genus Sequoia; species Sequoia sempervirens. The sequence continues at coordinate 728,044,692 of VDFB02058242.1, read as the reverse complement.
AATCCCATGCACATCATGTTTCTATTGATCCTTTAGCTTGTCCAGGTGGTCGTCAGGATGTTATAGGTCACGTTGAGGCTACTGCGACACCTGATCTTGTCCATGGGACATATAGTCGACTTCTTTTTGCTACTCATACTGTACATACTACAGAGCCCCCTACGATATCTTTACATTCTCATGATCTTAGTGACATTGGTAGAGCCATCAAGCAGGCACAACAGGTACTTTCAAGTTATAATTTAAATACATGTATATATTTTTAAAATTGTGTTCTAAAAAATTATGTAATGCATTTTAAAAACTTCTAGGGGTTTAACTCCTGATTGAAATTGTGTACTTGAAAATTTTAAGCAATATGGTGATTTCCCAGAATTTGGAAATGTGGAGCATGATGGCAATCCCATGCAGTATGCAGATGAGGTACATTTAAATTTAATTTTAAAAAACTAATTACTTGATGTTTAAGTTTGAACACATTGAACTCAAGTACATTGTAAGATTTTTAGATAATTTTACATATATATATGTACTTGAACACATGCAGGGGTTGGGACAAGGCTCAGGACATAGATCGAGAGATATTGGATCGAGACATGGATCCACGCATCTTGGATTAGCAGAGTGATCGGTCCATGGATCGAGGGAGAGGTTGAGGGAGAGATCGAGCCATAGATTTGATGATTCTATTCATACCAGACATCCCTCTCTTTGAGATTTATTTTATAGTATTACATGTTTGAGATCATTTTATTACATGTTGGAGACACTTTTTATGATTTATGTATTGAACATTTGGACGTGTTACATACTTATGTTTTATGGTACACATATATATACTTGTTATAATTTACATGTCACATTCATACAGTTATGTTTTATGGTTTGAATCTAGGTTTGTTATATACGTGCATTATTATGGTTTGATGAACTCACTTACATTACATCTATAAATACATCGTGCATTAAATTATTTTATGGTTTTATTTATTTAGCAAGGAACAAGTACCTTTATTTAAATTTAAATTATGGTAACTTGTTCAAATGCACTTGTTGTACATATAGATAACTTTACATTGTGAAATCAAAATGTTGGACTCCACTATCTAATGGTTGCTATTTGTAAATTTAAAAAGATGGACATGTACATGTAATTAATTTAAATAAATAGTTCAAATGAATTTGTCTTTAATAAATAGGTCAAGAAATAGAAAAAATTGAATGCAAATATGCTTGAGATTAATGCTATATATTTTAAAGTAGAACATAAAAATGCAATTGGAAATAGATGATAGTTAGATTGAATTCTTTAAAGCTCTAAATGTTCATTTTTAAAGTCAGTAAAAGTTAAATACATTTAAATTGTGCATATATCATACTATACATGAACCTAATTTCTAATTCCATATAATCTAATACAGCATGCAAGCTATAAGTGGAGTTGAATGTAATGAAATCAAATTTCTAGTCTTGAAAGTTTAAGAATTCCATGTGGAACATTTATATATATGTAATTAGAAATTGATATATATATTTAAATCTTGAAAAACATGCACATTTAATATTAAATTAAAAATTGATGACAATTCTATGTAAATTAAAAATTGATCAAGTAGATCTAGATCTTCCTGGATGACAATTCTATATATAAATTAAAAATTGATCAATCCATATTTAATTGTACTGGAAAGATGGACCAAATTACATACATGGTCTCAAGCTATACATGGTAAACAAAGCTAAATTGATGCCAAAATGTAGCTATCTCAAGCACCCCAAACACCATCACTATGATTCACTACAATGTTCATATATTCCAATGCACCTTAAGGTGAACAAGAAAGGACAAACCAAGAGAACCTAGATACAATCTAACATTAACAAAATGGATAAATAATTTAGTTCTATACTTAAAAGATAGGAGCTAATATTCTTAAGCAAATTTGGATTTTAAAGATGAAATCAAATTATAAGGTCAAGTGATTTTTTATTAGGAGATTGGATTTGAAATGGATGATAGTCTAGATTAAGGATAAGGTCCCTAGATGTTGAAAACTTTGGGTGATGACGAAAGGACAATATGATGTATGGACTAGATTGAGACCAAGTAACCAAATTTTGATGTTCAAGTGATGCTTTTTTATTATTAAGGATGGAGAATGGATGTATGGTTGAGATGGATCTAGATGGATAATTTTTAAATGATTCTAGGATGAGGGATGCTTACCTGATGAAAATAATAAAATTAGGATGTGATGATTAGGATACATGAAAATCCAAATGATCATTTAAAATTATTGAATGTCGTGCATTAGTAATGTATAAAAAATAAAGAAAACTAGAGACAACATTTATGTCTAGATTCTTCACCACTCAAACACCAAATCAACTAGATAATTTTATATAAGTTTGTGGAGTTGAATGTTCAAATGAAATGAAAGATTTGAATGTGAACTTAAGAATTCCGCGGAACATAAATAAATTTAAATGCAAAATTGGAACATAGACTAGGTTTTGTACATATTGTTGCACATATATATATATTCAATCTAGCTCATGTATATAGGTGGAGTTGAACAAATATTTAAATTCAAAGATTTGAAAGTGAAAGTTTAACAATTCCATGTCAAACATAAAAATTTACAATCAAGGAATCTAGAGAGATGATATAAAGGAATTTCTAGAGATTCTCAAGAGTGAACTTAAAAGAATGAACCATGTCCAACATGTAAAAATGCAATTGGAAATTTAGATGATTTAAAGGAATTTAGGCAAAATGTAAATTAAAACATTTTTAAAGTCACTTGGGTTTTGTATCAAGCATATATATGATCTAACATACATGTCACATTCTAAAAAAAAAACCATTCTAAATCATGTCACATGTCCAATCAATACAAATATATATTATCTAGATTTGGAGTCATAAATGTGTACACATGTATCCAAAAAACAACTTAAAGCTCATGGTACATAAAATCTGGATCCTCTCTATCTTTAATTATCTCTAAAATCTTCTCATGATCTTCAATAGGCAACCTCCACTTTTGTTTGGCACGTCCTCTTTTAGGTAAAGTTTCTAAATTTATTTTTGTTGCCAAAACTAAGTGACTGTAATGTAGAACCTTTTGTCCTGGCCTATAATCAACAAATATAATACCATTTTTATCTATCTTTATTTGTTGATAATATGTGCCTTCAATAATGACTGATCCAATGGGATACTCTTGTCCATCACCATCTGTCATCGATTCGACCAATTTGCTTTTTGGTTGTGTACATCTTAGTAGATAGTAATCTACACCTTCCACATTTTCAGGATCTGCAACTACAACGAAAATATCTCCTGTACACACACCACATATTTACATATTTAAGTAAATTATACATTTAAAAGTTGTAAAAATTTATATTTTATATTTGAAACTTACTTAAACATAGAATATATATATATATAAATTTAAATCTTGATTTTAACTAAATTAATCAATTTGGACATACCTATAACAACTAAATCAGATACACGTTCGTAATCAGCTGAATATAGTGGATCATAGACATCAACATTGTCATCTTCAACAAAAGGAGGCATTGATATTAATTGTTTCATTTCCCATTGTGAAACATACCCATCTCTAATATTCTCACATTGATCAATATTTGCATTGTCCTCAATGCAATCAATACAAAAACATGATTTTTCTCTCACATTCATTGCATAAGGCCTACTACTCCCCGTTGTCATGATTTGATGTAGATTTCTAATACCATGAATTGCTTGACAATTATAAGGATTTGATCGATCAAGATCTGTTTAAATTCAAACTTGAAAATTCAATTTGAAATCACGTATGTACTTGAACTTTGAAATTTAATTTTTTAACAAATTTTGACTAGACATACATACCTGTAACTTCCCAAAAATACCGTGTGTTGTATGTTGAGTCGCGAGCATAAAAATGACTTTTGCACCATTCAACAATTTTGTTTGCATTCCGTATGGCATTACCTACAAGTTACACACAAGTTGGCACAATTTGTCATCTATTACTTTCAAGGAACTTAAAAGAATTTAATTTAGTTAAATTATATATATATATATAATCTTTTAAAAAATATGAAGCTAAATTGGACATACTAGCAAGTTCATGTTGACGAAGTGCACGCTTCACACATGCTCCTCCTCCATCATGCTTTCCTTTTCCATGTCCACTCTCATAAAAATTCCATAAAAATTTGGTGTTGCGTCTAGCATGTTGACTACTTAACCAAACAAAGGCTTTTGCAGACTTAAATTGTCTTGTGAAGTTACAAATAATTAAACAATTGAAAACCAAATTATCTTCAAAAAAAATTTAAGTCTCAAAGTTAAAATTAAATATAAATTAATTAAAAATAATATAAAAACCAATGTACTTACCATCACATCCATCAGACCATATCCAGTGTTGTTCTTGATTTATGCCATGTTGTCTTAGGTCTTCAAAACACATTTTGAAACAATGAGCTACATAGCTTCTATCATGATTTGTATCATCACTGATATAAAAGTGAACCTCTTTGATGATAATTCTATCATCTTTGCTACTTTATATTCCATCGATCGCTAACTCTACATGCCTGTAGCAAACTTCCACGAAGATTGCAACTTGCTCTGAATGATAATATTGAATTTGAATCTCAGTTTGAGGACTATATGTATAGTTCTCATAGAAATCTACAATAGAGAGAATACAACTTGGTGGAAAACAATTCTTTGAATAACGAAATTGCTTAGATTTCCATCTTGCACCATGACAATGTTGGATATGTGGATATATGATATTGTGAAATTTACTCATGAATTCATTGTAAGGCAATCCACTCTCTTTGAGAACAATTTTTTTGGCCTCAACTCCTGACTTCGTTAAGTATGTCTCATATTCAAATCTCTTCCAAGTAACTTGCATTTCATTATTGTCAACATGTAAAATTCTTCAAATCTCCACAATCATTACATACATTTTTTATACACTGAACGTTGAATTCATCCGAATTTTCTGATTTTTCACATAGAAGAGACTTCACAAATTGTGTTGTGCTTCCAGGGATGGCTAAATTTTGATCAATTGTTGCCATAACTTTTCTATATGATTGTAGGTGTAGATCAAATTCAACATGATTTCAACAACAACAAGTTTCATGTACTTTATTTATACGTACAAATGATGGTCGTAGTGTTTCAAACATCCTTTGACAAATCTTCACATTTAAAAATTCTTGTTTAAATGCTTCAAAAAGTTCACTTTGTGTTGTATCTATAAAATGTTTTGGATGAGAAATTTTTGTACCATCATCACCTATTATTTGTATATTATCCCTTCTATTGGAAGAAACACGAGAGTGGGTGGTCCAATATTCAACTACTTGTTTCTTTACATCTTCTGAAATTCTATCTTTTCGAGGAACCCTATAAATATTTATCTATTTTTTCTCAATTTTTCCATCTATTTCATCTCTCTTTTCAATATATCTTTGAACAATTCTCCTAGAAACATTTAGTAATTCAGAAATTGCTTGAACTTGTCTTCTATATGATAATTTCTTACTAGAAATTACAGTCATCAACGCTCTATGTGTAGCACTTAAATCACTAGATCGACTCTTCTTTTCAATACATTCTAATGCTTCTTGCAGGTTTTCAACAATTGTTTGTTTTAAATCTGATGACCTTTTCCTATTATCAACCCCTAACAACTCCAAAACAAGAGTCATTTCTTTTAGTCTAAATAACTTTGCAATTAATTGTGCTCTTCCAATTAGAGATTTCTCTTCAAAAAATTCATCCCATATTTTTTTAAAGTGTAATTTTAATGTGCTTTCAGATAACATATCTTTAGATGAAATATTATTGAAAAGAGAATCTTCATCCATCTCCATCAAATTTTCCATACCATAGTCCAAAACATTTATATTAGTACTAGGTTCAGTTTGTTCTTGTACCTGTACGTCACCTTGATCATCAATATTTTCCATGGGTTGTTGTTCAGTAGATGTTCCTTCATCCGCTTTTCTCTTTCTTTGTCTTACTCGTGTTCGATTCATACTTCCTCAATCTAGCCCTTGGATTTGCCATCACAAATTACACTCAAATTTGAATGATTGCCTACATAGAAATTTGTACACACATAAGCTTTCCATGAAACATGTACATGTAATATAGCATAAATATTTTAAAAAACTTGTAATTAGATGCAAAACATAAACATAAAATATTTAAACAAAAGTTTTTAATAAACATAAACATGCAAAACATAAAATATTTTTAATTGAATAATGAATATATTTCTACACATATTTCTTTGATGTTAATATTTTAATTAAAAAAAAAGTGAAAACAAACTTCAAATGCATTTTCAATAAAAAAACATAATCAATTAAATAAATTGAAGATCAATACACCTTTAAAATATCTCTCCTCTTCTCCAAATGCCTTTTTTTTGTTGAAATAAGTCTTGTAAATTTCAGAAATGATAAACCTTCCAAAATGTTGAAATAAATCTTCTTTAATCGAAAATAGTCGAGAAAATTTTGAAATATTTGTTATTTTTGAATTTTTTTAATTTGATAAATTTGAAAGAAAATAACTTTATTTTATTTCATTAGTTTTCGGTTGAGTACTTATCGGCGAATAGATTTCCAATCGATTACTTTTCAGCCGATTCATTCCCAGTCGAGAGGGTTCCAACCGAAACTTTATCAGCCGAAAACATGTTGGCCGAAAACATCTAGTTGGCATCCTACATGGCAGCTTACTCATCATTTTTCAGAATTTTCTGAAACATTCATTTTTGGCAGAGTATTTCTCTAGTCAGATTAAATTTTTTGCAAAAAATAAAAATACCCTTTTGTAGAGCTTGAAGTGTAAAATCCAACTATATAATTTTTATAATATTTTGATTAGTTTTAATATCTTTTATTTTTAAACTAATGCAAGTAGGTTTTAAAAAAAAAAAAAAGAGGCTGATTTGATATTAAAAAAATGATAGTAAAGCTTATTAAAATGTTTTAAATATTATATGAGGCATAAGAGGAGAGAGTCTACTTCAAAACAGTATATTTTGTTTTTTGAAAATGATTGAAAAAATTGAAACTAGTTGATGGCCCACGAAAACTATCAAACTCTGACATATTTGACTTTAAAACGTTATTACGAGAAAAATATACATCAAAATGTGATTTTTTTTTCCATGCACAAGATATTGAAATTACCTATTTGGAAAAGAAAAAAAAAGGGAGAAATGAAGTTTTTTTTCATTTTGTTTCTTTACAGTCCGTGAAGTCACTCTTTTATGAAATTTTCAGCATTCCAAAATTTTTTCTTAAATTGATAAAAACATAATAAAAACAATTTTTTTAAAAAATTTTAAAAATTATAGGAATAAACTACACCAAAAGTTCTACATTTTATTAGTTTACACCATTTTGAAATTCAAAACATAAAGACCACTTTTATGTGGTCGAAGTTTAGAATTTTTTTTGTTGTTGGCCGATTCCTTTATAAAGTGTGACACAGGTTTGTGCTTTTACCCATATATGTATATATATGTCATCTTGTCTGATCGATAGTCCCACACATGAGTATTATTTCCATGAGCATGCATAGATACATCTAACTATGTATACTCATGGATGTGTTAACTCATGTGTATGGGTTTATCATCAACACATACATATATACATTATATATATCCCATCAATTAAATATAAACACGTAAAGAGGAATTCATATATCTCAAAGAGACTCAATACTTAAAATCCTAAGTGAGTACATTCACAATTAACCACAAGCAAGACTAAAGGTGACTTACTATTCCCCAAGCTATTATCCTGACTTGACCAAACTAGAAGTGTGTGTATGTGTGTGAAAGCTCAATTTAGGTCTTTATCAAAGGTTGCCAAATCAATTTCTTCTCCCTGAGTGATACTTCCCCTCTCTTCGGGAGGCTTGATACTATTCCTGCATCCAACTTTAAACTTTGCAATAGTAGTTAGTTGAACAATACATTCTCTTGCATAATATATTTTCATAAACAAAACATTTCATAACATCAAATTAAATCAACATTTATTCTTCATATTTCCATAACACATAAAGCACAAATACACTCATCTAAAGCATTTTCACCCAACTAGGTAAAAGTAAATAAGTAGTAGCACAATGAGGTGTAACATATCCCCCCCTTGTGAATCATCATCCTCGATGATTTTGAGTAGTTGACATAGACATAAACTATAAACATAAACATATCAGAATTATTTTTCAAGAACTCTCAAAAGCATGTAAAACATGAGGAAACTTATTCTTAATTTGAGCATAGTCTTCCCAAGTGGTAGAATCTTTTGCATACTGGTCCCACTAGACTTTGCATTACATAACCTCTTTGTTATGTAAGTGAAGCTTATGTGTTCTAAGCACTTTGAGAGGCTCGATTATTACCACTCTTGGGTCCTGTAAATATAAAGCATTCCAATCAATAACATGGTTATCACCTGGTATATACTTAAGTTATGAGACGTGAAAGAAATTGTGCATCTTGGAAAGATTTGGTGGAAATGCAATTTGATAGGCAACTAGATTTATTTCCTCAAGAACCTTGAAAGCACCTATGTAGCACGGAGATAGTTTGGATGACTTCCCAAACTTGATGGAACTCTTATGAGGTTTAACCCTTAATAACACCTTTTCTCCTACTACAAATTTTTTTGGGTACTCGATTAGAATCTGCATAGATTTTCTACCTATCATTGGCTTCAGCTAGCCTCTACTTAATAACTCCTACTTGCTCCTCCATTTTCAATAACATTTATGGCCCAAGACTTATCCTATCCTCTAGATTATCCTAGCTTATAGGAATTTGACAATTTTTTCCATACAATGCTTCAAATGGAGCCATCTTTATTACAGAATGATAAGAATTGTTGTATACAAACTCAACCAATGGTAGGTAATCCTCCCACTTGTATTTTTAATCCATGCAATGCATCCTTAGTAGATCTTCAAGCACTTGATTAACTCTTTTAGTTTGTATGCTCATCTCTAGATGATAAGTTGAACTTATATCCAACTTAGTTCCAAGTGAAGAGAACAAGGTTTGCCAAAACCTAGACATCACATGAGCATCCCTATCTAATATGATCTTCTCAAGAATTCCATCCAATTTAAACACTTCTTGTATAAATTCCTAAGCTATGATAGGAGCTCCATCAATTAATTTTCCCAAAATAAAATGTGCTACCTTGGTTAACTAATCCACCACCACTAGAATGACATTATGCTTATTCCTTGACATAGGTAGACCTTGCACGAAGTCTATACTAATAACTTGCCACTTACTTTTGGGTACATCATGTGGATATAAAAGACTTGCAGGGTGATGATGTTTTGCTTTTACTCTTTTTCACTCTAGGCATCTTACATCATCCCCCTTCATACCCTTCCAAAATTATAATGGATTCACATCCACCAACATATTCGTCACACCAGGATGTACAGAGTATGGTGCATTGTGAACTTCTTTCCACACTAGGTTCCTTAACTCTTCATAATTAGGTACATATACTCTCCCTTTAAACCTTAATAATCCATTTGGTTCAAAGTGAAAACCTTCGTACTTTGCATCTTGTGGATTATCTATGAGTGCTTTCTTAACTTGCTCATAGAATTTGTCACCCATGGATTCTTGCAACACTTGTCCCTTAAAGTTGATTTGAATTGTTACTATTTAGGCAGTATGCCTTCGATGACTTAGGGCATCGGCAACTTGATTCTCTTGTCCTTTGATGTAGTTGATGTTGAAGTCATAGTCTAATATCAACTCCAACCACCTCCTTTGTCGTGCATTTAGATTGGGTTGAGTAAATAAGTACTTTAGATCATGATGATCAGTCTTTAGTTCAAAAGGCTTTCCCATCAAATTGTGTCTCCACATCAGTAATGCATGATCAACTACTGCTAACTCCAAATCATGCATATGCATAATTTTGTTCATAAGGCTTCAACTTTCTTGATTCGTAAGCTATGAATTGTCCTTCTTGCATCAAAAGTCCCCCTAGCCCTTCACCTAATGTGTTTATTATGACAATAAATTTTCCTTCGGGATTAGGTACCTTCAATATTGGTGCAGTAGTCAACTTCTCCTTGACTAAGTCAAATTTTGCTTGACACTTTTCCAACCACTCAAACTTCTCACCCTTCCTCTATAATGAAGTAATAGAAAAAGTTATCCTAGAAAATTTTGCTACAAACTTCTTATAGTATCCATTCAAACCAATAAAACTTCTAACCTTTGGTACACTCTTGGGCACATGCCACTCAAGCACCACCTTTAGGGTCTGTGTAGGATCATGGGGGACCAAACAATGGTGATGCAACAATAAAACATGTGACTTGAGGATGTGAAAAACATGGAAATCACGTTAGACTTTTTGGTTGGGTTGGTAAAAGTACATTTTGCTAAGGTAAAACGAAAGAAAAACGGATATCCATTATTAACAGATATCCGCTTTTAAAAAAATGGATATTTGTTAATAACAGATATCTGATACGAAAAAAAAGTCATTTCAACTTGAAATAGATATCTGATATCAATATCGAATATTCGTTACTGGTTATATTTTAGATAATATAATATCAATTTATCATTTATGAAAATATATATTAATCTTAGTATATGATATATATATATATATATGTATTAATATATTTTAATATATTAGTATATATCATATAGTAATATTAATATGTATTTTTTATATATTAATATATATTTATATACAATATATAATATATGTAATATATATAATATATGACATATAATATACAATATACAATATACAATATACATTATACAATATACAATATACAATATATAATATATTATATTATATATATATTAATATATGTCATATTTTAAAAAATTAAAGTGCTCTCCAAAACAGATATCCATTTTGGAGAGCTACGCATAGCTTTAAACAACATATATTTGTTTTGAAGAGTTGTGGGTAGCTTTAAGCAACAGATATCTGTTTTGTAAAATCATATTAATATATAAAAATATGTATTAATTATATTAATATATAATACTTAATATATATAATATATAATATATGTAATATATATAATATATAATACAAATTAATATAATATATGTAATATATATAATATTTAATATTTAATATTTTTTTGATTCGTAATAGTATGCATTTATATTAAAATATCAAAAGATTACAACTCCGCCATGAAAGTTTGTAGGGCACCACCTATGCCAAAGACAAAGACAACACCCACCTGAGCCAAAAGAAAAACCACCCATCCCAGCCATCAAGCTGCTCTGTGACAAGGAAACATAACAAAAATTGGGGGTCAAAAACAAAACGCCGCCCACCAACCCATTGTGCTAAGTTCACGGAAGACCAAACAGTGTAAACAAAGGGACACTAACCTAGATACCCATTCGCAGCAACAAAGGCATGAAATTTTGGAACCACACTGCTGCCAAAGGAATGCTCCACTTTAAACATCTTCAAAAGATAGCTCATGCCAACTGCCACAACTTGTTTGTACTCAACCAAAGCCATCCCCTTCAGGTCCAAGATGTATGGATAACACTTCACCACCTCCCCAAGTTTATAGAATGTTGGGAAGTCACGAAGCCGAGGGACACGCATACCTGAGATGGCAACTGTGAGCACATCCTCCAACCCAACCAGTTAGTTTTCAATGAAAAGCCTTCATATCAAAGTCTCAACATCCTTTTTGCACATCCTAATATCCAACAAGACAGTGAGAAACCGAGAGGTAATATGCATACCAACCCGCTTGAATTTTTTGTTTTGAATAAAGCCCTTCCCTAGCACCATTTTCACCACTACCCTAATGAAAGAATCATATTTCTTCAAAATTTGCTTCAAACGCTACTCCATGACCTCACCACAAAATTCCATCTCCCTGACCAAGCTATCCAACTAGATAGGCGTATCGATGCCCATATTAGTTAAAGACTCTATAGACATTTTAACCACAAATTTTGAGCGCTCACCCATTATGGACAAACACACCTCTGTTGCCACCCAAAACAAGCGATCACCACGATGAGATTCTCTATCTGCAAATGCAAACCACCACACGCAAGAATGGGGAAATGAAACCACCATCGGGTAGATTGGAAAGCCAATGGAGGCGGAGGTCACATCAAGAATAATTAGAGTGATAGGGAGTTAAAGCCGGATGTACCAATTTTTCACATCCATCTCATGAGTATGTCTAGTTTGTGCGATCATGTCCAACTATTAGATCCCAAGGATGATCATAGTTGATAGTCTAGACACAAAAAGTGGGCTTTATAAAACTCCCCCAATTATCATGATTGCACTGACAATGAGGCCTGCAAAAAGGAAAGATTATCCACATCACCCAAACCCTGCCACATTCCAGTTCACCTCAACAACGATGTCTAGTGTGACACAAAACTACATCCCCATCCCACCACACCTAAGTGTGGGGAGTGCACCCACTCAACCTCTCAATAATATATATATATAAATAATATATAATATAATATATATAAATTATATATAAATATATATATTATGTATAATATATATATATAAATAAATAAATGTCATATTTTAAAAAGTCAAAGTGCTCTCCCAAAAAGGAAAGATTATCCACATCACCCAACCCTTGCCACATTCCAGTTCACCTCAACAACGATGTCTAGCGTGACACAAAACTACAAACAATGATCCCCATCCCACCACACCTAAGTGCGGGGAGTGCACCCACCCAACCTCCCAATAATATATATATATATATATATATATATATATATATATATATATATATATATATATATATATATATATATATATATATATATTTAATTATATATAAATATATATTATGTATAATATATATATAAATAAATAAATGTCATATTTTAAAAAGTCAAAGTGCTCTTCAAAATAGATATCTATTTTGGAGAGCTATGTGCATAGCTCTCAAAAATGGATATCCATTTTGAAGAGCTTTGCATAGCTCTAAAAACCAAATGGATATCCATTTTTCGCAATATAAATAAAATATTTTAAAGGGTGCAAACAATCATCTTAAGAGTGATTGTTCACTGCAGAGAAGCAAGGAACAGATGTCAGATAGATCAAATATATGTTCTTGACACCATTTTCACCTCCCCTTCACAATTTTGACCTCTCTTTGTGAATTCCCATCGATTTTTCATCACACAAGTGTGTTAAGACACAATTTTTTAATTATTTTGATTTTTTTATATGATTTTTAACAAAATATTAGGTTTTTTTGTTGAAATTTTTATTTGAAAACAATGTTAAGTTATAAATTTCTAATCTACAACAAGGTTAAAAGGGAACAAGGTTTAGCAAACCCTCCACCAAACCCTCCTTCAATTCAAGACTTAATTGAAATAAATATAATTGAATTGACAAACATAGCTGAGAGATACCATACCCATGAGCATTTGAAAATAGTGACCCCAAGTATAGAAGCCATAATCTCTCATGTCAGGGACATCACCAAGCAACATGCTGCATTTCAAAATTGGAGAGATCAAAAAAGGTTAGAATATGCAAATGGTTTGTTGTATGAGGACATCAAAAGATTAGAAATATCCAAATCTAATTTAGCCCAACATTTTGTGGATCGAAGAAGAGGAAAAAATGTTGGTTTAATACACAAACCTAAATTTTCCATAAAATGGTGCACCCATCCAAGCATAGTTGCAAAATTTTGGAGTCATTGGTGGGTGGTTTTTGATAAACCACCCAACAACAATCTCGATGTCCCTCTATACTTTCTCTGTGAATTATATGTGAATTTTTTTTTAGGAAGACATGTAAATTATTTTGATTTTAGGCATTTTCAGTTAGTGGGCATGGGCATGCCCTAGCATGGACCTAGTTCGATGTGTATTATGCAAGGTCCCTATGTTCCCCCTCCTAGTCTTCCTCCCCCACCTTGAACACCCCATCTAGACCTTTTTGTTGATGTGACCTGACATAGTCTCTTGGCCCTACACTCTTTGACGAGCCATTTGATTACATAGTGGTCACAATGTGCTCAACTTCAAGAGGGTGGTGCTCCTCCTACTTTAGTTGATACTGGTGCAACATCATCATTGAGGCATACTTGTGTTCCTCATCAATGCACTAAATGTGGGCATACATGTTTTTTTCCTATGGGAGATACATATGAGGCTCCCCTAGACACATCTAAGTATGAGGTGCATGATACATCACTTGGATGAGATGATGCACCAATGCATACTATAGGTGTAGGGGAGACATGTGAGGGAGGAATAGGTGCAATGCCCTCCCCTGATTTAGATGAGGAGCAACAATCTCAAACTTTTGTATAGGTAAAACTTAAATATACTCATAGTGTATTTCATTTAAAATTATTATAACAAATAGTACATGTTAGTAATGTATATTCAAGTGGGTTTGAATAGTTGATGACAGAGGAGCAGATTAGAGATGTGCAGCATGGAACTCTTTTGACCATTGACTTTGGCCTAAACACATTGGTATATTTTTTTCTACATGTAAAACTTTTTTATTGTGCGTGCATCCTTTAAATCATGATTAATTAAATACATACTAATTTATATCTTGTTATTATTTTTACTTTTGTAGTGTACTCTAGATGTGACTAATGCCACACCTTTTACCATGATGAGTTCCTCTCAATCAATTATCTTAGTTGCATCACCTATTCGGGTATATGGTTTTTTTCTATCTAGTAGATCTATATAAGTTTGTAGATATATGTTAGTTTATGTTTTTTTTCAAAAATTATATATTAATTTTTTCATTTTCATTTTTCTTCTTCTAGAGTATGCCACCATCCACATCTGTACATACATGGATCTAGGACCAAGACAATATGGTAGGACTCCTGAGCGTCCTAAGGGACCATCATTTGCTAAACATATGGCAGCGAAAGAAAAAATGCTTGAGGTAATGAATAATTGAATTAGACTTTAATTTATAGTTTAGTATAGTGATTAGATGTGATTTTTAAAGTTATAAAAAAATAATAGATAACTTTATTTTAGTAGTTTAAGTTATTTACCATTGAGAGCTAATTAATCTAATTTGTGGTTTAAATTGTTTTTTTGCATACATCTTCTCAGCCATTAGGTAACTTGAAGAGGCTACGTTTTGGTGATCCCCCAGAAAATTAGGATTTTGTTGACATGGCATATCCATTTGACATATACATTATATATAGACTAGATGAGATGACATATGCCACATTTTGTAAATATTGTTTTGAGTTGGCATATATGCCAAATTTATATATGTAGATACATAATTACTTTACACTTCTATATATAAAAAATCGATCTTCGACATATATTGTTCATTGTTTACATGGTTTCCTATTTTGAAACTTAAAATTTGAATGTATAATCACTTTATAATAGTTGAGATATGATGGAAAGCATGTTATATCTAAATATTGATTTCTTGAGATCTTGAACTTTAATAGTTTATGAATTAGATAGATCATTGTTACTCATGATATAGTGCAATTAAATTTGATTGCCTTGGGAAACTGCACCAAAGTTGATCCCTTTATCGTTAGTTTCTATAGTTGCAACCATAGCAACAAAATTGAATGCATTTCCATATCATAGAGATATAGAGAGAAAAAAAGTAAAGAGTTCAAGTAATGAATTATAGAAAATAGAATGTTGTAGTTTATATTCGTATCACTGATTATATTGCATTGCACATCTTTAAAACTCAAAGAATTACTTCACATAGAAAAACTAATAAATAGATGCTAATAGATGACAAAATTTCAATTACAATATAGTTGTTACAAAGTCAACCGATATCTAATAACTAGGAGCAACTGCCAATTGGATTTGTGTGTCATGAAATTCCATGAGACCACATTTCCTTGAGGCATTTTGGCAAACAATTCACTACATTGTCTATGCTACCACATTTTTCATACATGTCTACCAAAGCATTTTCCATAGAGATATAGAGAGCACAAAATAAAGAGTTCAAGTAATGTAGAAAATAGATTGTTTTAGTTTATATTCATATCACTTATTACATTGAATTGCACATCTTTCAAACTCAAAGCATTACTTTGCATTGCATAAATAATAACTAGATGCTAATAGATGACAAAATTTCAATTACGATATAGTTTTTACAAAGTCAATCCATATCTAATAACTAGGAGCAACTTCCAATTGCATTTACTTGTCATGGCATTCCATGAGACCACATTCTTTGAGGCATTTTGGAAAATAGTTCACCACATTTCCTATGTTACTGCCTTCTTGCTATTGCTAAGAGCCTAAAACAGGTGCTTCCAAACAAGCTATGGATGCTTGGAAAAAATCTATCAAAGCATATTATTAAGCAATAGCATAGACAAGGTAGTGAATTTTTTGCAAAAATGCCTCAAAGAAATGTGGTCTCATGGTGATGGAATTCCATGACAATCCATAGCCATGAGACCACATTTCCTTGATGCATTTTTTCAAACATCGCACTGCCTTTTCTATGAGCTACCACATTTTTCATACATGTCTATCAAATCATTTTTATCAAAAAATTCACTACCTTTTTGCTATTGCTAAAATCCTAAAACAGGTGCTTCCAAACAAGCTATGGATGCTTGAAAAAAATATATCAAACCATATTAGTAAGCAATATTACATTGCATTGCCTTAAAAAATTAGTAAGATTTTTTTGTAGTTTACATTTAGATCATTGATTGCATTGCATTGCATTGCACATCCTTTAACCATCATAATCATCAATACAACTAATAATGCCATATAATTTTATCGATGACCTCATGTACAAATACATCGATGAATATTGCTATCAAGCTATCATAGATACACAACTAATATGTGCCCCTAATATCCTTGCTCCATAATGCACATCTCAAATAATTGCTACTCTCACAGACACCTGCATTACAATATTACAAAAATTGTTAAAAATAGAAAAAAAATTGTGTAAAAGTAACAAAAGAATGAAAGTTGCATGAACTCTAATGTTGGATGCATTGCTATCGAACCTCATGTCCTACTCAAATTTTGTGTTGGATAACGTCTGCATATAAATATTAGAAAAGTATGGATTATAAACAACATGAAAAACAAAGTGGTCATTCTTTGAAATCAAATGCAAAATTATAAATCAAGAGATTAAAGTATATGAATAAGAAACCTCTTTATGAATTACATTGAACGTTTCCTCAATATTGAAGAAAATTTTTATAACTTTTGTTTTGAATAGCATCTTGATGCAATAGTATTTTCCACTAAAATGACCTACATTTGTTAAAAATTGTTACGAAACATAATCTTTAATCTACTATTGACTCAACAATGGTTCAAATTAAACATGCATATTGGAAAATGTAATAATTGTAAGATTTTAAATAATTTTGACAAAGCGGCAGGGTGGGCACATCAAGGTAGGTAGGAAAATACTAGGGAAGGTCTCTCTTTTTTTCCCAAGTCACCCTATTATCCTAGGGTCCTCTTTCCGAGGTAGTCTCTTAAGAGCCCTAAAAGCCAAAAATTGTCAAACTTTGATGAAGTCATTCTGAGAGCTCATGGCATGTACGAATATTTTTTCTACACCTACAGGTAGATATTGAATCCCTTCAAACCAACCTCTCTTGGTTTGGATCAACTCAAAACCATTTATGTGTTCCATTGTCAAATGCATTCTTGCAAAAATTGTTAATGGAAAGCAATGCAAAAAATGGAAAGAAGCATTTTTTTTGTTTTGTGCATAATGGAGAAAAACCAATTGCACTAACATTTCAAGGTGTAAATTCCAACACTAGAAAATGCCTCCTTCTGTCACCCAATCCCCCCCCCCCCATGATTTTAGAGTGCACTAATATGGGTTAGTCTTGAAAGTGTTGTAAGAGCAAATAATACAAAATTGTCAATTTTTGGGTTATTTTAATGAATGTGTAGCATGGGCATGTTGAGGTTGGTAGGAAAATACTAGGGAAGGTCTAATTTCATTGCCCAAGTCACCTGATCATTTTGGGGTGCTCT
Source organism: Sequoia sempervirens (assembly GCA_007258455.2). Lineage (NCBI taxonomy): Eukaryota > Viridiplantae > Streptophyta > Pinopsida > Cupressales > Cupressaceae > Sequoia > Sequoia sempervirens. Next base: position 728,026,561 of record VDFB02058242.1, on the reverse strand, counting down.
TTCTGGGGTAGTCTTTTAAGAGCCTTAAGAGCAAAAAAAAATGCAAAATTTGTAAAATTTATAGTTATTTTAATGAATGGGAAGTGTGGAAACATTGGGGTAGGAAAGTAAATACTAGGGAATTTCTTAATTTTTTTCCCAAGTCAACCAATCATTTTGGGGTGCTCTTTTTGTGGTAGTCTCTTGAGAGCCCTAAAAGCCAAAACTTGTCAAACTTTGATGAAGTCATTCTGAGAGCTCGTGGCATGTAGGAATGCTTTGTTTGTGCCTATAGGTTGATATCAAGTCCCTTCAAACCAACCTCTCTTTATTTTTCTCAACTCAACACCATTTTTGTGTTCCACTATCAAATGCATTATTGCAAAAGTTGTCAATGGAAAGTCGTGAAAATAATGGAAATAATCATTTTTTTTGTTTTGTGCATAATGGATCGAAACCAACTATACCAACATGTCAACAAGGGAATTCCAATGCTATGAAAGGACTCCTTTTGTCACCCAAGCCCCCCTGTGATTTTAGAGTCCACTAATCTAGGGTAGTCTTGAAAGTGTCATAAGAGCAAATAATGCAAAATTGTCAAGTTTTGGGTTCTTTTAATAAATTACCAATATGGGTACATCAAGGTAGGTAGGTAAATATAAGGGAAGGTCTGGCTTTGTTTCCCAACTCACCTAATCGTCCTGGGGTGCTATTTTTGTGGTAGTCTCTTAAGAGCCTTAAGAGCAAAAATGTAAAATTTATAGTAATTTTGAAAAATGGGTAATGTGGGCATGTCGAGGTAGGAAAGTAAAAACTAGGGAAGATCTGAATTGGTTTCCCAAGTCACCTGATCGTTCTGGGGTGCTCTTTCTGAGGTAGTCTCTTAAGAGCCTTAAGAGCAACAAATGTAAAATTTGTAATATTTATAGTAATTTTGACAAGTGGGAAGTGTAGGCACATTGAGGTAGGCAGGTAAATACTATGGAAAGTTTGAATTTGTTACCCAAGTCAACCGATCATTCTGGGGCCCTCTTTCTGAGGTAGTCTCTTAAGAGCCCTAAAAGACAAAAATTGTCAAACTTTGAAGAAGTCATTCTGAGAGCTCATGGCACGTAAAAATGTTTTATCTAGACCTATAGGTGGATATTGAATCCCTTCAAGCCAACCTCTCTCACCATTTGTGTGTTCCACTATCAAATGCATTCTTGCAAAAATTGTTAGTGGAAAGCAGTGCAAATAATGGAAAGAAGCATTTTTTTTATTTTATGCATAATGGAGCAAAACCACTTGCACTAACACATCAAGGTGGGAAATACAACACTAGAAAAGGCCTCCTTTTGTCACTGAAGACCCCCCATGATTCCAGAGTGCACTAATCTGAGGTAGTCTTGAAAGTGTCATAAGAGAAAATAATGCAAAATTGTCAAGTTTTGGGTTCTTTCAACTTTCCCTTCGATCTTAGTAAAGTACCTAGATCAAATGATAACCAGAAGTCCCTAATTAAGAGTTGTAACTAAAAATTAAACAATAATACCTTCAAAAATTGAGCAATTGAAAGAATGTGAGAATACTCATTAGAAATGGGGTCAAAGAAGAACATGCATATAAATAGAGACAAATTGTTGAGAATAAGCAACATGAACTACAAAGTTTGAACTAGACATTCTCTCAAATCAAATATGTACCTAAAAAATATATTGATCTTACATTGATGTTTTGATCTAAATTTCTTGAAAATATACCTTTGTTCTTCAAGAAACTTGCATTTTTACATATTAGTTAATTTTTGATAAATGATATTATATATTGATCTATGTGATCAATAGGTTATTAGTTGATTTGGATTGAGATCATGAAGATTGCTTAGGGATGATGGGATAGATTGAAATATTTGATTGTATGGATTAGGATTGATTGCATTGAATAGGATTAGATGGGGATAGTTGGATTGAAAGTATATATGGATTGGATAAGATATTTCATTTAATTTTGATGAAACAAAAAGGGTTTGTTTAGAAAATTGACAACATTCTACCAATATAAGATATGATTTATTTTGAATTCAATAGATAATTATTATTGATTTTCTACATGCATTGTGTAAATTCTTGATTGATAGGATGATTGAAAAACATCTATAACTTTTAAAGGGTTATAGATTTTTTGAATCCAAAAGATGTACCACATACTATGCTTCAAAAACTATTATTTTTTAAAAAATGAATTTCATAATTTTTTGGCCAAGTTAGGGTGGTTGGACAAATGGTTTTTAATATTTTAAAAATTCCTACTAGAAAAGTCATAACAAATTATTTACTTGCAAAAATATTACAAAACAATATGTGTCACATCCAAGCATGTGTCCTCTACCTATATTAAAAGATTCAAAAAAATATATATTTTTGCTCATCATTAGGGTGAACAAAGAAACACCTACTTTTGATTTTTTCCCTGAAAATTTAGTACTATCACATTGAAATTTCAAATTTTAGCCAAATAGATTTTTTTTTTTCTAAAAAAGGACTAGTAGCTTAGAAACTACATTCAATTTTCTACAAATTCTATTCTTACATATTTTACTGTAAGGAAAGCAGAGGTGCGGAAACACTTTCCTAATGTCAAAACCACAGGGAAGAATGTAGATAGGGCTTTTAATATTCAAATTACAATCTAATTAAGACACACATGAAAGATTTACAAAAAAAGAGAAAATACTCAAAGACAAATGAACACTAGATTTACATGGGAAAACCCTATTGGGAAAAAACCCACCACACCAATTTGAATCTCTTTGTATTACAGTAACAACAAATTACATATAAGTCAGAGATACAACCCTCTGGTATTAGTTCACAGTAGCTTCATTCACTATTCATCCAATTACAGAAAAATGCTCTCAAGAATCCGATTACTCTCATCATACAATTTCAACTCAAAATTGATCTGCTTTTATCTTATCACATTCTAATTTTTATCTTTTGTGCATCCTTATCCACCATTGCCCCATCATAGAAAGTTTCCTTTAAGTCGTTGATTTTTCCTTGCGTGCAGTTCAGCTCCAGCATCGCAACTATTGCAAAAAACCAACCACCAACCATTTGAATTTCACTTCCTCTGATTGGTCCACGAGGCTCCACATAGGATGGTCAAACAGTCAAAGGAATTCAAACTTTGTTGGCATATCGGTGAGACACTAATAGTGTCTCCCCGATGCCACAAAGTCTTCATATTGATATCGGCATCAATCCCAATAGTCGGCAGGACAACATAGTGAATGCCACAAGTCATACTGAAACCATCGACATCCATTTCATTCCTATTGGCAAGAGTTCCCTCATCGGCAAGACTCATACCGAATGCCACAAGTCATATCGATTTCAGCTTTTCCATTGGCAAGACTTTACCGTTCACCAAGAGTTCTCATCGAGTCTCCTCAAGTTACACCGAAGCACCTAACAGTTGGAAAGACATTCGTCTTTCGCCGAGACTTCACTCCGAGCATAATCATTTCTTACCGAGTCAGTAAGACTTATGACCTTCGCCAAGACCTTTCACTGAGCGACCATGTCTTATCGAGTCGCCAAGACATTTGACCTTTGCCAAGACCTTTCAACAGCTACAACATGTCATCCTGAAGACTATCAGTGAGACTCTCCATTGGTCACTGAGAACTCATACTAAGTGTTTAAGTCATACCAAAACCATTCCTATCGGCGAGACCAAGCACCCGTCGCCAAGACTTCATACTGAAGTCTTTATGTCACCGTGAAGACCTCAAGTGTATCCCTATTAGCGAGACCTTCATTGATCATTGGGACATCTTACCAAAACCTTGTGTGTTAGCCTGATGACCATATGTTGTTGGTGAGACATCCTTTAGTCACTAAGAGTTCTCCCCGAGCCCTTTTGTGTTACACCGATGACCCAGTTGCTAGGAGTCTCCTTGACATCCGCTAGACACCCAATAGCAACTCGGTGAGACATTTCATATCAGCAAGACTACATACTGACAACCAAGTCTCCCCAAAGCCCGATAAGAACATACTATTGGCTAGAGGTCTCCATTCGACAAAAGGTCACAGCGAATGCTTCTTGTCACAACGATAGTTCATTCAGAAAGACACCAACCTTGTCTCAGTGACTTGGAACATTTCAAAGGGTTCAGAACAGCTAGTTGGCCAGACATGATTAATGTCACAGTGACTTTTCCCTCCAGGAGTTACATGTCAGTACGAATTGAGGAAAATATTCCAACATTTAAAAATTATGTTAATAACCTATTCAATTTTTTATGTCAATTTGCCTAAATCTATTTTTCTGAATCTTTATTGCCACTTAAGGGCCTCGTTTGGCCCCCCATGATCCTACACTAACCATTTATATTAGATGGATCAACTATAATCCCTTTTTCCAAAATTATGTGACCTAGGTACTATACTTCCTTTTGAAAGAATGTACATAGTAGAGAGTTTTCCATATATTTTGTGCTCTCTTAAACATTGGAGAACCATCTCTAAATGTTTACAATGCTCCTCTTCATTCTCAAAATAGATTAATATATCATCAAGGAATACTAATACAAACCTATCCAAGTAGTCTCTAAATACATTACTCATCAGATTCATGAATTTTGCAAGTGCATTCATAAGTCCAAAGGGTAGGACAGTGAACTCGTAATGATCATAACTAGTCCTAAAAATAGTTTTGAAATTTTCTTCGTCTTTGATCCTTAGTTGGTGATAACCAAAACATGGATCAATCTTTGAAAACACTTCTACTCCTCACATTTGATCAAAAATAACATCAATATGTGGCAACGGGTACTTGCTCTTTATCATAGCTTTATTATGCATTTGATAGTCTACACATAAGCACAGGGTTCCATCCTTCTTCACAAAGATCACTAGCACTCCCTAGGGTGAAACACTGGGCCTTATCAATCCTTGGACAACAACTCTTCCAACTATGCCTTAAGCTCCATTAATTTCATTGTAGTAATCTTATAAGGTATTTTGAATATAAGTTCAGATCCTAGTACTAAGTTAATGGAGAAATCAAATACTCTCTTGGGAGGTAGTCTAGGTAGTTCTTTTGGAAATACATTCACAAATTTCTATAAGATGGGATACTTCTCCTCCACTTCCCCATCTTCAACCTCTCAAGAATCTTGCAGATCGCAATACATGACATCATCTTGAGAAGTGACTTCCTTGAATTCTTCTAGTTTATCCATTTTAACTACAAATATTTCACAATCTTTCTTCTTCACCCTATGCATTTGAATAGCCGATATTTGTCATAGTTTTACTTCTCTAGGTGTTCCTTGCAAAGACACTAGATTACCTAGATCGTTTAGGCATTGTATGGTTTTAGCATGGCAATCCACTTTAGATCTATGCTTCCATAGTCAATTCATTCCTAGGATAATATCACAAGATCCTGAGGGTGCTACATACAAGTTTACTTTTGTTGAGATCAAATTTGGAAGTTCAACCCTTGCCTTGAATAAACATTAGTTCACCATTTCTCTTGCCTAGTTTACATATTCTACAACCCAAGATTTTTTCATAAAACCAGCCTTCCTAGAAATATGATTAGCTACTCTAGGTGAAACAAAAAAATTTGTGGCTCTAGTATCAATAAGTATGGAAATAGGTAAACAAAACAAAGTACCTATAATTTCCACTGGGGTGATCTGGTATTCAACTTGTCGATTGTCCACTTTCGCATGGATCCTTTGTTGAAACACAACCCATTGATGAGGAATTGAATTACCCTGTGGTTGCAAACTTGATGGTTTTTTGGGACATTGACTAGCAAAAATGATCCCCTCCACATGTAAAGCATCCTCTTACTGGTCCTCTTCTTTTCTCTCCAGCCTATTACAATTACCACCATTCCCTCCAGCTTTGTTATAGTTACCACTATTGTAGTTATTTCCTTGATGATCCTTCCTCGGCTCATTCCAATTATTGTGGAATCCCTTGTCCCCTTGTCTTTGAAATTCATGCCCCTCATTAAACTTCTTGGAAGCTTGATTAGATTGAGGCCCGTAGAAATTCTTTTGATTCTTCTTTTCTTGGTAGATCAAGATGGCTTTGAAATTTTTCTCTTGCTTGATTGCCTTCTCATATATGAGGTCCATAGTGGTTGGACCATGTACATCCACCTCTCCACCTATTTGGCCATTTAGTCCCATAATGAACTTCCTAATTCAAGATCTCTCATCATTTTGGTATATTGGCACATACCTCAAGAGACAAGTGAACTTCTCCCAATATTCATTTACTGACATTTCTCCTTGCTTAAGATTCTAAAAGTCAATGATCTTTTGATCAAAAAAGAGTTGGGATAACCACCTCTTTTGAAAAATTTCAACAAACTCATTCCAAGTCAACTTTAAGGAACTGATTCTAAGTTCCATCCTTTTGTTCATCCACCAGTTAGAGGCTTCTCTTGCTAATTGAAATGCTTCCCACACAACTTTAGTGACTTCTAAATAGTTCCTTATTTCAAAGTACTTCTTTATTTGAATTAACCAAGCCTTAGCTTCTTATCCACTAGTGCTTCCTTCAAATTTAGGAGGAGTAATATTTCTCATATCTCTAGATAATCTAGTTGTCAAACTCTTCCTATTGGTTGCCTTAGAACATGATTGTGTCCTATCACTTTCTTGATCTCTAGATTTAGTGTGGTTTATGGAATTTTCCCCTTCTTCCTCATTGTTAGGAACTTCTTCATCTTCTTCATTGTGTGGGAGTTCTTCTTCATCTCTTTCTTTTCCCCTCACTTCTTGTTCAAGGTTTCCTATCCTTACATTAGTTTCATCCATGATTTCCAAAAGTTGATCCAACTTGGCTTCGTCATTTTCCAAACCTTGTCCTACTTCTTGACTCCCTCTAGGATTAGTTATTGTCCTAGCCATTGTCTTAAATATAGTTATACCTAGAGGTTCATCTTTAATTATATCCTATCATGGTTTACTAAATACATAGAAAACATTTCAAAAAGAGAAAAATAACCACATGCAAAGTTTCATTGAGTTTTTCATACACATTTTTGAAAAACAAAATCTTTCATTTATTCATAAGGATTTTGATATTCCTTCTTTTTACATAGAATGACTATTTAAATAGTCAAGAGGAGAGTATCCATTAGATTCACTCTTAGATACATAGCTTAGTGGGTATGACCCTCTAATTTTTGCTCATCTCTATCCCAAAAAGGATAGTAACCCTCAAATTTATCTTTTGATACATAGTTTCAGGGAATGTGTCCCTCAAATTCACTACTAGAGGCTATAAAAATTACTTCAGTCATAGGTACTATTGGAGGATTCTTAAATATCAACACTATATTGACACTACATTCCAAGGGAATATCCCTAGAAAGTGATAATAAGTCCGACCTGGCTGGAGAAACAGATGGTAAGTTGTTGAAATTGGCTTCATCTCCCATCCTTATTCTCTCTTGACTAATATGTTATAGATCATGACTAATTGTCTTAGTATCACTTAGCTAGATGGTGTCGTCATAGTTAGTTCCCTCAATGATACAAACAAGGGCTTCTTTTTCCTTCTTGGATGGTAGGTAGCACTCATTTTTTATCACTGACTTTCTTGCAGTTAACCTGAGAAGCACCATATTGGCACAAGAGTTTTCAAAACATTAGACTTGTAATGTTGGAATGGAAAACATAGTGAGAACATAGATTCCAGAGCTAAACTTGGTAGCTCTGATACCACGTGTAAATGCCCATTGTTCCACATAGTAACTTTCCTATGTTTTAACCTCAAGTAAATAGTTCAAGCATCTAACCATTGTGAGCAATAAATTTTTTCTTTTCAAAACAATAAAGATAGTATGCACATGTTTGAAATAAATATCTTTCCAAACTTTCCCATTGCATTATATCAAAGTAAATTACATCTACAAATTTAATGATTAAATAGTACATGATAACATATTAAAATTTCTCTTTTATAATTCTTCCATAAACATGGATACAAAATACACATACTAGGATCCATTGAGCTTACTAGAAATAGATGTACGAATGGTCCAGGTGCCCTCCATCAAATCTTGGTCACCTATTGATGAAGAGAAGTAGATCACTCAAGTGCTTTTCCACCAACCTTGAACTAACTGCGCTCCCCCACACATCCACCATACTGATAGATGGCCCTACCCTTCGATGCAGAGATTGGTTTAGTAACCTCATAATAAAAATTGACCTTTGTTGAGCTTGGTGTTGTGTCCTATATATCCAAATCTATCACACAATGGATACAACCTACACATATGACATTCCCTCACTAGTATATAAACCTAGATCACAGTGATTGACAATATAAACAATGGCAACCTACACTACTTTGTCCAAAGTATTCATCACCCAAGATTTAGAGTGGACGCCTTTTAATTCACCCACCTACTAGCTAGATTTTTATTGACCATTCATAACCTATGCATAGGCTATCCCCTTATGCCATAGAGTAACCTTAACCCTAGGAATAACCTATTACCTCTATGTTATCTAAAACACATCTACTAGGAAAATCATAGTAACTCTAAGACTCATCTAGGATAAACATTAAAGCTATATATGTTATACCCATTATTTACTATTTAAGCCTACTATAACCATCCATTCCTTAATATGGAATATGTACAAACACTTCAAGCAATTTAGATACTTACACTAAGTACATCAAACAATCTTTCAACTTTGCTTAAGAATAGAATAACCTTTCCCTAATAAATAGATGAAATGGTTTATCAATCAAATCAAACAATGTCACACAATATTTTCAAATACATGAAACTATAAAAGAGTAGAAATCAACATGCCTAGTTATGCAATGCTCCAATTGATCAAATTGGACTCCTATCTCTTCCTTCCCTTAATTTAGTATGCAATTCCTCAAATAAACCTTCACCCTCTTCATAGACCTTCACTCTAAAATTCCTCTCACAACTCTCAAAACTCACTTAACTCAGAAAAACAAATAATAACAACTCAAAAAACTCACAACAAGAATGCAGATATGCATCCCTATGAAGGTAGAGAAAACTTCCATTTATACACAAAGATCAACAACTAAAGGCTAGAAAGAGGGTAAAAAGAATGACACTTCTCAGCTCAAAAGGTTCAACTCAACAAGATTAAGAAAAGGTGGCCCAACTTAAATATTTGCAAAATAAACACATATGTAGCCATGGTGAATGGGTCACTTTCACAAATGGACAACAAGAATGATAATTAGAAATGCAAGGTAATTTCCTTCTACAGGTCAAATTTCTTGGCTAGTTGCATACTTTACCATTTCTACATATTTCAAAATGCTTTTGAATCTGGAAATTCATATTGTAAAATAGAATTTTATTCAGTTCATACTATTCTCAATTGGCACCACATTATGTCATTCACGCCCTATTACATGGGTTGTTGTTTTCTATTTGACTTGTTCAATACTTCCTATGCATGAGCTTTTACTGTTGCTTTGTATTTGACAAAGTCTTGGCATCTATATTTATACCATGAATAGCATTGGATACTAAGCACTTTTACATAGCGTTGTCCATATTTCATAATACTCAACACTTTAAATGTTTTAAGCATCACTTATATGTGTGTGTGTGCGCACACGCTATTCAATTTAGCGATATTCCCTTCATTTAATTGTTGTGTGCAATACTTAGCATATGCTATGTTTTTATACTATGCACTTGATAAATATATTAATCAGCACTATGGAAATCATTATCATATATAATGAATATATACATATACATATATATATATATATAATATGTATATATATAATATATAATATATATATATATATAATATGCATATATATATACATATCAATAATATGTTTATATGTATTTATGTATATATATATATATATCTCAATTCACAAGTTTATAAACTATATTATTCAATATACAAATATACATTCACATATTGATGCATGTGTACATGCATATATATATATAGACCATATGGACGTATCTTTTTCATCAACACATACATGTATGTTAATATATATATATATATATATATATATATATATATATATATATATATATATATATATATACTCATATACTATATGTCTATATATATCACGCTTGATATTTAAACACATATATTCATAATCACATTGATTGGCATATATACAAAGATATATATATATATGTCATCTTGTTTGATCAATATTCCCACACATATGAGTATTTTGTCCATGAGCATGCGTAGATACGTCTACCTACATATACTCATGCATGTGTTTACTCATGTGTATTTTGATTCCAGAGCCACTGACTCCTTTATTTCATCAACCATCGTAGACCGTTGTGGTCTTGTGGTGGTAAAGCAAGGTGGTAAGTGGCAAGTTGAATTCGCCTCAGGGGTGAAAGTAGCAATAGAAAACTTAGTACATAACTATGAACTCAAAATTGGTACGTTAACTACCTTAGTAGATCTTTATGTTACACCCTTAGGATCGTATGACATAGTTTTAGGTATGGATTGGTTAGCATCTTATCATGCTGTAATTGACTGTCGACTTAAGACAGTTAGTTGCATTAATGATTTAGGTGCAAAAGTGGAAATCGTAGGTATACAAAGACCTATCTCTTTGCGGATGATATCTGCTATGCAATTAAAGAGATGTCTTCATCAGGGATGTCAACAGTTTGCAACAACAGTTACTGATTTGGAAGAAGAAGGTGAGAGTCGAGAGGTATCTCTTGATGATCATCCTATTCTTAGGGAATTCGCAAATGTGTTTCCCGATGACATTCCTGGAATGCCACTGAAGAGGGATATTGACTTTAGAGTTGACCTAGTTCCTAGAGCTGAGCCTATATCTAGAGCCCCTTATAGAATGACGACTCAGGAGTTGGAGGAACTTCGTATTTAGTTAGAGGAACTTTTAGAAAAGGGTTTCATTCATCCAAGTGTTTCCCCTTGGGAAGCACCTATTATCTTCATAAAGAATAAGGATAGATCTCTTAGGCTGTGCATTGACTATCGTCAATTGAACAAGGTTATGATTAAGAATTGTTATCCTTTGCCTAGAATCGACGATCTATTCGATCAAATTAAGGGAGCTAATGTGTTCTCTAAAATTGATTTGAAATCTAGTTACCATCAATTACGTATAGCTGAAGCAAACATTCATAAAACTGCTTTTCGAACTCGTTATGCACACTACGAATTCACAGTAGTACCATTTGGGTTAACGAACGCACCATCAGTATTTATGAGTTTAATGAATGGTATTTTTCGTACATACCTTGGTTGCTTTGTCCTGGTATTTCTCGATGATATTTTATTTTATTCACGAAACATGAAGGAACATGAAGAACACTTGAGACAGGTATTGCAATGTTTAAGGGAAAATCAATTGTATGCAAACCTGAAGAAGTGTGATTTCTTTCAAACTAAGATTAAATATCTTGGACATGTGATATCTGGAAAAGGTATTACTGTGGATCCTTCAAAGATCCAAGCTATTGTAGATTGGCCCGCGCCTACTAATGTAGGTGAAGTTCATAGTTTTATGGGTCTAGCTGGTTATTATAGGCGGTTTGTAGAGGGATTCTCTAGAATCGTTCATCCTATTACTTCTCTTCAAAGGAAAGGGAAGAAGTTTGTTTGGACAAAGTAGTGTCAGTTGGCTTTTCAAACACTTAAAGAAAAGTTGACTAATGCGCCTATATTAATTGTTCCTGATCCTACTAAGGATTTTTTGGTTTGCACAGATGCATCCATAGAAGGTTTGGGAGCAGTTTTGATGCAAGATGGGCATGTGGTAGCTTATGAGTCTCACAAAATCAAAGATCACGAATTAAACTATCCTACTCATGACCTAGAACTAGTTACAGTAGTGCATGCATTAGTTCGATGGAGGCATTTCCTATTAGGTCATCGTTTCGAACTTCATACTGATCACCGTAGTTTGCAATACATCTTCACTCAACCTAACTTGCATGCAAGGCAAAGACGGTGGATGGAGTTCTTGTGTGAGTACAATTTTGAAGTGAGATATATCAGGAAGTGAGGTCGGAGATTGAATCTGGTAGACTTTTAGAAGGTCGATTTGTAGGGTATGTCCTAGAATCGGATGGTATATTACGGCATTTAGGTCGTATTTATGTACCACATGTTGAGAGTCTTCGTACATTAATCATGACTGAAGCTCATCGAGCTCCATACTCAACTCATCCAGGTGTCAAGAAAATGCATGCTGATCTTCGGCAATTGTATTTCTGGCCTGATATGAAACGTGATATAGCTGACTATGTATCGAGAAAAGCTAAGCATCAACATCCTGCTGGATTATTGCAGCCACATCTCATTCCTGAATGGAAATGGGATATTATATCCATTGATTTTATTGTAGGGTTACCTACCTCATCACATCGACATGATGCCATTATGGTAACTATTGACCGATTCACTAAGGTAGCTCACTTTTCACCAGTACGATCATCATACAATGCTTCGTCCGTAGCTAGGATATTCATGGAGGACATAGTTAGATTACATGGAATTCCTCATAGGATTATATCGGATAGAGATCCTGTATTTACTTCAGCCCTATGGACTTCATTGCAACATGCTCTAGGCACTCAGTTGAACTTTAGTTTAGCATATCATCCTCAAACTGATGGAAAAACTGAAAGAGTTAACCAAATATTAGAAGATATGCTTAGGATGTACGTAATGGACCAACAGTCTTGTTGGGAGGATTGTCTGTACTTAGTAGAATTTGCTTACAATAATGGTTATCAGAGTTCCATAGGTATGCCACCATTTCAGGCATTATACGGTCGTCCTTGTCGAACTCCGCTTAGTTGGGATCGACTAGAGGATAGAGTATTACTTGGACCTGAGATGCTTCGAGACATGGAGCAACAGGTTGATCGTATTAGAGAGCATTTGATAGCAGCTCAAGATAGGCAAAAGAAGTATTCCGATGCACATAGAATAGACCGACAGTTTGCTGTTGGTGATAGAGTGTTTATTCAAGTGCAACCACGAAAGAGTCCAATCCGTTATGGAAAAGGCTCTAAGCTTGCACCTCATTTTGTTGGGCCATTCGAGATCTTAGAGAGAATTGGTCCCGTGGCATATCGACTCGCCTTACCACCCAGTTTGTCTCGTATTCATGATATTTTTCATGTATCAGTTCTTAGACCATATCATCCTGACATATCTCATGTACTTGATTGGAATGCGTTACAGGTAGAGGATGGGCAGCTGGCTTTGGAGCCTATGGCCATTCTACAGCACCGAACACTCGGTCTCAGGGGTCGAGAGGTTGATCAGGTGAGGGTCCAATGGGATCCTAGTCATGAGGCTTCTGCTACTTGGGAGGATGCGACACGCATGAGGGAACTTTATCCCTATCTGTTCACAAGCTTTCAGGAGCAAGCCTGATCCTAGGGGGGAGGATGTAGTACCCCTCCATTTATGCTTATGCTTTCTGCTGTTATGTTTGCACACTGTTAGACTATGATACCTTGTTTGGATCTTTTGATCACTGGTTTTGAGCGATAGTGGATTTATTCTATGACATGATGATACATTGTATGGTGATTATTGATTTCTGATATGCTTTGAGATAGCGTAGATGTTTACTTTCAAGTTGAATATTGCTATGTATATGTTTATGATGGACTAACAGTTAATTATTTCATCAGTCTGATGTGACGTGTATTGGTGTGGAGAATGGAATCGCATCTCTCGCTTGCGAGTGCCCTGTGATATCTGTGATTTTCTCCGCATGGTGTGCTTGTTCAATGCTTTATATATATATATATATATATATATGCATGTTATTGCTTGGTTGCAGGGATTGCAGGTACATGACACCGACTCCACCTGGGTACTCAGGTATGAGTGTGTCAAGACTCAACGGATACGTTGATTGGGAGATAGTAGTTTGGTTCACCCTAGTCTAATCTATAATCCTGGTCTTAGTACATTGTCTGTTTTAGTTCAGAGTCATAGGGTTGTTTTGTATTCTTCTGTTTGGATAAATTGTTTGAAAGGTAAATTTGGTTAATTTTTAATCATAGTTTATAGTGTTTTAAATTATTGTTATTTAAATTAATTTTTAAATGTGGAAGAGATTAGTTGCTTGATTATTTAATTAATTAATTAGCTTATTAGGTAAATGGCTTGATCATAAAAGATTAAACTTATTTAATAAAATTAATTAATTAATTAAATTAAACTATTAAGTGTGTAAATAGTTTATTTGAAAATTAAATATTATTTAAGGAAAAGGCATTTGAATTTTAAATTTAAATAAAATAAAATAAATGCATGTAAATTGAAATATGAGTTTTAAAATTTAAATTAAATAAATTATTAGCATGCAGATTTGAATTAGGCAAGATTGCCGAGAAGTGGTGGAGAAAATATTTTGCAACCACTTCTCGACATGTGTGCGAGTGCAATAATTGTTTATTGTTGAGAAAATTTGTTTACGGAGGTAATTTTGGATCTAGGAAATCACAGAGGTCATTCTTTTCATTCACGGGAAATTATTTTGTGCTTTGTTTAAAAAAATTCTATAGATGCTTTATGGTACTTTTGTTACAAAATTTTGGAAAAACTCTAGTTGCTTTTTGGCTTTGGTTCTCGGGAAGGATTTGGAAGCTGTAGGCAACAGAGACTGCAGAGGCTTTCTTCATCAAATAGCAAAGGAAATCAGGTATTTTTCTATAGATTGTTATTTTGGTGTGTTTTGAAAGGGAATGCTTTTGTAAACAAATTAGTTTAATTTTAAATTCCTGTATTTCCTGTAAAAGAAATTGTTCTTTGTAATTGATTTGTGAAAATTTGTTGGTTCAGAAAACCTCTGTAATATATTGTCTGTAGAAATTATTTTATTATCTGTGTGGGAAATTACTTGTTGAAAAGGAAATTGAACCTACAGGAATGATTTGGGTTTTAAAAATAAATTATTGTGCATGTTCTTTAAAAATCCCAGAAGAAATTTATTACTACCCTAATTTCCCCTACTAAAACTTTGTGGAAAATTATTTATTCTTCCAGTATAAAGCTCTGTGGATTTGTATAGATTTATACATATATATATATATATATATATATATAGTTATAAATTGAATTGTGAAAGGCTCTTTTTATTGGAAATCAAAATTGTGTTCTAACGCCGTATGGGTGAAATTTTATATTGAAATTTCTTTTAAAGAAATTAAATTTCGTTACATTATGCCGTCGCCGTACGACGATTTTATTTTAAAAAAATTTAAGTTAAAAGGGGGTTTTTGGCCATTCGCCCCACAAGGCACGCAACCTGTGAGCAGCGCTCATAGACTGTGGCTGTGTGAGGGTGGCTACAACCTCCCCCACAAGGCACGCAGCCTATGAGTGCCGCTCACAGACTGCGGGCTCTGTGAGGGAGGCTGCGTAGCAGCCCGACCCCTCACAAGGGCTTCCGCATTGTTACTGCAGAAGAACTTTTAATCGTAGTTTTATTTTGTATTTAAATTTTTATAAATGTTACTTTATATTATATAATATATTTATAATACATATTTTATATATAATATATTTATAATATATATTATATATAATATATAATATTATAATATATTATATATATATTTATATATTTTAATTTGATGAAAATTTTATTAAAAGAAAATTTGATATAGTTAGATATAATAACATAAATAATGAAATAAAATAATTATTTAAATAATTATCTTTATTTGGGAAAAATAATGTGATTATGGTATAAAATTTTATTTTATTTAAATGAAATATTTTCATTTGACAAATTGAAGATTAGTTCCATTAAGTGAAATTGAGAAAATGAAGATAGATTACAATTGAGTAGTTTTAAATTTCTTGATTGATTTTAGTGATTGACTGGATTTAATATATCCCAATGGTAGATGTGTATTTACTTTATGTTACTTCTATTTTTATTGGGCAAATTGGGATAATTTTAAATAAACAAGTCTTCCAGACCAATTTAATACCGTGGGGATACTGTTTGTTGAGTTGAGTTTATGTGTTGGCTAAGATGTGTATATGATGTTAATTTGGTACTTAGATACCTGATTTTGTGAACATAGACATTCTTGTTTGTCATGAATGGTGTTGAAATTGTCTGTTGTATATTGTACACTTTGTAAACCTTAGTCAAGAAAACTTATAAATCCATGTTATGTTTAGGGGAGTGGCTTTTTGTAAGGGCCGACACACAAAGTGGTGTCAGGGTAACTTACAAAGAGTTAGTAAGTTAGTGATAATTAAAGAACACAATAGTTAGATTAAAACTCTTAATAAGATGTTATGCCTCGCTTATGACTCTTAAGCTACTTTAGTCTTGAGTATAAGATGAGAAGGCCTGGAATGGAAAATCGGTGTCTTGTTTCTTCAAAAGATATTTGATTCCACAATAGTATGCAATAGGGGCCGGGTTTCGTAAGAGGTTACCAGGGTAACCCAAGGTTGGGAGCCGGAACCTAGGAAGAAGCACCAGGGTAATATGCTCATATGTTATCATGGATTAGCATAGTTGTTATTTGAGTTATCATGGATATATGCTCATATGTTGATTTATTGATGTTTTAATATTGTCAGTCTTGTTGTGATTGTATTGGTGAAGGGGACGGGATTACATCACTCACTTGCAAGCACCCTATGATTCCGCGATTTCTCTTCACAGTGTGACTGTTATGAATTTTATACATGTTCAACATTTGTCTTGATTGCAGGATTGCAGGTACAGGACATCGTCTCCACCTGGCTTCATAGGTCTGAGCGTGTCCATTTTCCCAACAGTATAGTTGATTGGAAGATAGTAATGAGGTTCCCTTGTCAAACCGCAATCCTAGTCACAGTGTGTCATCAGTCCATGTCAGTATGTCATGTTGTCTTGTTGTCCATGTTTGTTTTGGTGATTAATTATCTTGTAAGGTTGTTGTGAAAATTAATGATTAAATGTTTTAAATGTTATTTATTTATTTTTAGGTAATTTAATCCTTGTGATTAAATTTATCTTATTGAGTAAATTAATTAATTAATTAAATTAAGTTTTTTGGGTAGATGAATTAATTAATTAAATTTATTACTTGTGAAAAGATTATTTTTTTTGTTAAGTGCATAGCTTAAGTTATTTAAATTTATTTAGCAATTAAATTGTGTTTTAAATTATTTAAATGCAAAAGTAATTTGTGAATGCATAATAGAAAATATTTGTGTTTGAGAAGATATTTTTGTTTGTCAAGTGTTAGTTAATTTATTAAGGGATTTGATTGAGGATTATTTCACACAGAGAATTTTTGGATTAATTGGAAAAGGAAAGAGTTACTTCACGGGAATTGATATAGGGATATTTTGGAGAAGTTTTTTGTTGAAAATTTTAGAAGGCTCCCAGGAAAGTTTTGGTTGGGGATTATTGTGCATCTTCTGGAAGTGGAGAATTTGGGGAAAAAGCTTGGGAATTGTATTCTAAAGGGGAGGTTTTGCATCATTCTTCATCTATTCAAGCTTCAGAGGATTCAGGGTCTTTATTTGATTTGTTTATTTAATTTGTGTTTTGAAAAGATTGTTTGTGCAATATAATTTTGTAGAAGTTTTGTTTAAGTTTTGTGAAATTGAAAGATTAGAGGATTTGTTTATTTTGTAGAGGATTTCTTTATAAAATTTTGAAATACTGTGTTAATTTTCTATGAAATTTTGAAAATATTTGTAGAAGGATTGTGAAAATCTTAGATCTTTTGTAGGGAAATGAATTTAAAACAATAGGAAATTTAAAAAAAAAAAGATAATTTAGAAAACTTCTCTAGGATTGAAAATGAAATCCTCTAGTAAATTAGGGAAAATGAAATCCTCTGATAAAATAGTAAATCTTTTCTTGTAGAAAAATTTATATTAAAACCAAAAAAACTACAAAGAGAGAGGGTCACTAAATTTATCATAACTCAAAATTTACGAACTGGGTATGGCTGATTTTTTTATATGTTTTAAAAAACTTGGTGGGGCACCTTTAGTAAATATTTCAAAAAAACTGAGATCCGAAAACAAAAGATATTAAAGCTGCAACATACTAGTTTTATGATTAGTATTGTTTGAGTATTGTAAATTATTTTTAATTAATTAAATAATATATATTTATATATATGTATAATTATATGTATTATACATATTTAATTATATATATATATATGTATTTATTTAATTATCTATTTTAATATAATGGATGTTTTAAATATACAAATAGATAATTGAAAAGAGGTGCATGCAAATGCACAATTAGATATATTAATATGAAATGAATTTTAAGGAAAGTTATTTTTTTTATTTAAATATAATTAAATGATATGATGTTGTTGATTAGTGCATGCAAAGAAAAGCAGTTATTTTCTAAGATGAAACGAATTTAATAGGGAAAATGATCTTTTTAATATTATGTGTAGTTGAGGAAACTGGAGTTAAATAGTTAGTGTTAGTTTCTTTTTTTTATTGAAAATGGAATTATAATTAAATTGTTTAATTACATGCAATATGTCATTGCTATATTTGGATTTGAAAAATCCTAAAGTTAGAATATTAATTTACCTGAATTGTTTTTTAGTTATGACTTCTCTTATTTGTGTTTTGTATTATAATTGCTTTTTAAATATTTAATATATTTATAGATATATTTAAATATATTTATAAATACATTTAAATATATTTATTTTACTAAGAATTTTGTTGTAAAAGATGCATGAAAATGTATAATTAAATATTAATATGTAAAATGATTTATTTAGATGTATTAGGGAAACTGAGGTAAACATTTAGATTTAAATTTATTATTGCTTGTAAAAGAATTATGTTAAGTTGGTTAATTTCAAGAGATGTGTCATGTTGTTTTATTTGGATTTAGGATATCCGAATGTAGATTATTTATTTACCTGTATAGCTTTAAAAATTGTGTTTCTTATGTTATGTCAGTCAGGAAAAATGGGTTAATTAAGTTAGTAAGTCTTCCAGAGGAGTTTATTCTATGTGGGGTTGTTATATGTGTTGGTTCAACTTTTGATTTGTGTTGGGTAGTGCACGTGGATGTAGTCAGTTTGAACACCCGGTTACTATGAACCAGATATGTGATATAGTATGGATACCCAATTACTATGAATTGGATGTGTGACCTTATGCTTTAAGGTTGATAGTTGTTATTAGTTTTTGTGCACCTTGTCTACCCATGGTATTGTGGATTTGAACCTAGTGTTGTCAGTAGGAGAGTGGCTCTTTGTGGGGGTCTGGCACAAAGGCGCATCAAGGTAACTCACTTAGGGTTTAATCAAATGATAACTTAAAAAGAAGTAATGAAAAAATTTCACACTAATAAAGATAATGAATGCCTCTATCATGGCTCATGCGCTTGTTTAGGCTTGAGGTGAGATGAGAAGCATAGTTTGTATGGGGGTATGACGGCTAGTAGAGGCAACTAGGGTAACCCAGGATGGGGGTCTGGTAGCCTAGGAAGGTTGAGCCAGGGTAAACCATAGAAAATTATGTGTGACACTCTTCCTATGACAACAGTCAATAGTTAGTCAGTTAGTTTGTGGTGTATAGATGATGTACTTGATTTTTTTAATCTGGAAGCAATGTAACCAGTATGTTAAGTATTGTACTTGTGTAGTTAAGTAATGTATTTTCCTATGTCTAGTGGTTGTAGGTTTTTCCTAGGAAGCTCTTTTACTATCTCCTAGTATGGGGGGTGGGCCTACGGGTACCACTTGGTTGGGTGGAACGTACACCTTACACCGTTGGGTCCCCACTTCTTGTTTGTGATGGCGAGTACTTTTGGATGGAGAGCTCGTGTATACTAGTGGATTTGTACTTCTATCACATTCTCATTTGTATCATGTGAATACCTTGTATATGTATTTATCCTCAATTATATTCAAGGATTATCTTTGTAGTTTGTAATTGTAACACTGTTGTATAAACTATCTCATTTGGAATGAGTACTGTAATTATAATGTTAAATGAATGCCATGTATGAGTGAACCATTATTTTACTTTGTGTCTTATGTGATGTAATTTAATGTTGTTGGATGAATGTTCTTTAATTCATGTGTATTAATTATATATTATGTTTTGTTGCTTTTGTTAGTTATGGGTTTTGTAATAAGCGTTGTCACGTGCCTTAGAGAATGAGTGTGTTAGTGTAGTTTACTTTATATGTTTAATTATACTTTAAAGAAAAAAAATTGTTTGTATCTGTTTAGTGTGTGATATTCTCTATGGTTTCGTGGCATGCGTTACACATATAGTATATGTATATATATATATATATATCCCATCAATTAAATATAAACATGCAAAGAGGAACTCATTTATCTCAAAGAGACTCAATACTTAAACTCTTAAGAAAGAACATTCACAAACAACCACGAGCAAGACTAAAGGTAATTTACTATTCCCCAAGCTATTATCCTGACTTGACCAAACTAGAAGTGTGTGTGTGTGAATGCCTAGTTTAGGTCTTTTTCAAAGGTTACCAAACCAAGTTCTTCTCTCTAAGTGATACATCCCCTCTCTTTGGGAGGTTGATACTATTCTTGTATCCAACTTTACACTTTGCAACAATAGTTAGCTGAAACAATGCATTCTCTTGCATAATATAGTTTCAAAAACAAAACATTTCATAACATCAAATTAAATCAACATTTATTCTTCAAATTTCTAAAAAAAAGAAATACACTCATCTAAAGCATTTTCACCCAGCTAGGTAAAAAAGTAAATAGTAGTAACACATTGGAGTGTGGGTAAGTGCACAAATTTGAGTCACGAAGCGTGGAAGTTTTTGCCTTAACAAAATTTAATCGGCATTGAGGAAAGCGGGATCCGTTGCAGCAAGCGGAATCCGGTGCACAAAGTGGAATCGTTATGGTTGAGATCGAGCTTGAGAGCGGAGCGGTCTAACTTTTAAGTGGGATCCCATTTCCAGTGGATTGAACGATGGAAAAAGAGCGGGATCTCGATTCTCGAAGCAGGATCTAGATTGCTAAAAGCGGGATCGATTTCTCATCGAGGATCCCATTTTGTAGAATTGGAATCCCGGTTTTCAACTGCTATTTATTTTTTAAAAATAGATTTCAGCACGTGAGACTGAGACCAGGAGAATCTTGTGACGATTATTCCTGATTAGCTACAAATTACCCCTACATGCCATTTTTTTGCATTTTTTATTTTGAATTAAAATTTTGAAGAAAATAAATGAATTTAGCTATTTTTTTTTAATTTATTTCACATTTTAAGCATTTTTTTAAATTGTTATAGTAGAAATGAATAATTGTAAAAATAGACAAAAAAATGAAATGAAACTTGAAGGTTTTTAATAAAAATGAAAAAATGAACCTTGAATTGTGTTTTAGAAACAAAATTTAACTTTTGAAACCTAAATTGTTTGATTACACCAAAAATTGAATTTGAAACCCTAGTGAAACAAAACAAAAAAATTCATTTCAAAACCTAGAAATTGAAATGAAATAAAACATTGCATTTACAAATCCAAATCAAGCTTTTTGAAACCCTAAATCCAAATCAGATGAAAAAAAATAAATTTGAAAACACTAGTTTGAATTGAAACGAAAAAATTGCATTAAAAACCCTAATTGTTTAAAATTGAAACCCTAAATTGAATTGGAACAAAGAAATTGTTAAAACCCTAAATTGGAATTGAACAAATCATTTTTATTTTGAAAACTACGTAATTTCGAGCTCAAAAAAAATCATTTGCATTGCTTAAATGTTTTAAATTTTATTTTATTTGTATGGAAAAAATGATATATATTAAACTTTAGTTTCAATGTTAAATTATAATTAGATTAGAAATCAATATGTTAAAGAATAGTTAAAATTTATAAAGTTTATCTTGATGTTTGTTTGCAAATTTAGTTAGCAAATTCATAAATCTAAGTGCGTACAATCGATTCCAATTGACACTAAATTGCAAGTCTAAATTATGCCAAGGGCCACCCAAACTTCACCCTAAGTTTGCTAAACCCTAGACCCTAAACTATAAAATCTAAACCCTCAACACTAAAGCATTTGAAATTTATGAACCCTAGACCCTAATCTTTCATTGGACATACCTAAAATAATGTAGGTTCAATGTCAAGAATGGATCTATTTGGTAGATTTATGAAAACTATTATGAATATCTAGAATGCCATAAAAGTATAATTGTAGCAATTCCAATTGGAAACACTTGGGTACATATATATCATATGAAATTTAAATCTAGGAAGGTGTCTATTATATAGGAGAGTTGATAATACATGGAAAGAGGTTTGTATGGGAATATATGTATTAAGAAAAGCATACCACATGACCTCTATAGGATTTTTAAGATGTGATCCTAGATAATAATCCACCCATCCTCAATCATAATGGATTCTTTAGCAATTAAGAGAGATTCAATAACCATAAAATTACCTATATTTTGATACTATATAGATTTATGTGGAAGGATATAAATGCATCAATAAGGAGACCAAGATGGAACCATTTAACACATACAAGGTACACCTATTACATGGGAAAGGGAGGAGGTACTTGATGATAGTTTGGAGGAACTACATGCTATTATTACAATTTAGAGATAGGAGGATGATTCATATAAAAGAAATATAATTAAATATTTATATTATTTAATATATTATATTTAATATAATATATTAAATAATATAAATATTTAA
>VDFB02058242.1:727855947-727994731 GCA_007258455.2 Sequoia sempervirens | reverse complement strand
AAAAAAAAAAAAAAAAGCAACTCAAGTTGTGTGTTGGTTAGTACTTATTTATAGAAAAACATATACACATGAATACAATGGAGAAAACATAAAGGTAGTCAAAACTTTTAGGAATTTTTGCTCATTGAGGATAGAAGGAATGGTGATGGTAAAAATGATGACTATAACATGTGACTAAGTGGTTCAACCTTAAATAGTGAAATGCAAGATTGGTGAAAAAAAAGATATTAATAAGTTGTGAGAATTACTATTCCATGATTGCCATATGTTTCATGCATTATGACATGTTCAATGAAAATGGTTAGCTATCTTCCTTATTAAGTAGGAAATATTTTGTAGCATGTGGTGGAAAACATATTGGAATTACCTATATTAATATATTGGGAGCATAACAAACATAGTTGAGTAAAAGAGGAAGAATGGTATGAGTAAATACAGAAAACCAATCTTGATATTAAATGTGATGTTAAACACTAACTTAGTAAGATGAGAAGTGTGGTGAACTATGTATTGTTAAGCTATAGTTGCACATCTTCTAGTGTTTTCTTTACTTATGCAAAGTTAGTAGATGTTTCCAAAGTTGAGATGAGAAGTGAATACTATCTAAAGAAAATAAAATATGTTTAAGTGTATTTCTCTTGTTCTATAATGCAGTGAATTTTGTAAAGTGTATTGTGTTATGACATGTGAAGTGAAAAACCAATAAATGTGTTGTGCCCCAAGTATGAGATATAGGGTATCTGACTTAGGATAAGGATGAGGGATGTCAAGTACAACCCCTTATGTGTACCCTTTGTGATAACCCATTGTGTAAGTTAATTGTGAAATAATGTAAACATGATATGTGTAGATGCGTGCCTACTAAGTGAAATGTGAAGTAATTCTTTGTGTAAGTCTTGTCCGTATGTTAAATGTGTACCCCTAGCATATGGCCCCCCTACAAGATTGAGATGCCTACTAGTGTAAATAGGGGTTGAGGGGTGAGATAACCCCAAGGGGTAACTCCATGGTTTCCCTTGGTTGTGTTCCTAACCTATTGGGCCCACATATGAGAACCACACTTGTTGGTTCATAGTGCAAGCCTAACCTTGAGATTTGATACCCTACTGAGTTGAGGATGATCTGCAATGTACCTTGGTTTAGAATGAATTATACTCACAGTTGGTCAGCATTGGTACTTCAAGGGTATGATAGTTAAGCCAACCTTTAAACTCTTGGATATTGATAGTATTGGGATTCAGT
The DNA here is from genome assembly GCA_007258455.2 of Sequoia sempervirens. Classification (NCBI taxonomy): domain Eukaryota; kingdom Viridiplantae; phylum Streptophyta; class Pinopsida; order Cupressales; family Cupressaceae; genus Sequoia; species Sequoia sempervirens. Next base: position 727,993,489 of record VDFB02058242.1, on the reverse strand, counting down.
CAACAAACATATGGGTAAACTTGTATCAGCTACAAATCATCAGGGAAAATTACGAAAACAAGGTTCATCAAGTTAAATTTTGGAATAAAGAGCTTGAGATTATAGGTACATACTTGGATTAACAATCAATTGCACAAAAACTTGTAGTAAGAGGAACAGGTTAGTAATATTATGGACAACAATAATGGAACATGGCAGTAACAGTGACAGTTTGGCAACAACTAGTAGCAATTAGTATGATATATGATGTACAAATTTTGACTGAGATAATTACAAGTGACTTGCATATGGGATATTTCATGGCAGAGGATTTATGGATTGGTTATTTAGCAAGTATTGGGTTGTATGGGACTATGCTTGTTATTCATGATATGGTCACTATGTTGTTATTATGTGGTTTGAGACCACCATTATTATGCATGCTTCTATATATATTATGTGGTTTGAGACCGCTATCCCCCTCCTCCCCTTGGGCGGATTTAGCAAAGTCACATAGTGCATGTGATGTGCAATTTTGTGAAAATGTGATTTATTGCTATTTTATTTATTTACAATTTGTTTTCGTTATTTTAAGCCAACAGTATTGAATTTTAACATTAGGATACTTATCCATTTTGGTTTCATTTGGTCATCTTTGCCTCAAGGACTTTTTTAATCACTTCTTGGTTGGAATTTTGCACCATTGCTCATTGATATGTTGAATTTTGTATTTCTTATATAAATATTTTATCATGAATTTGGTTTATGATTTTATATTATTTGTTTGGCATTGTTGTTTCAGGCCTTCTTATGATTTCCAACTGTTGGATCATGTGTTGTGATGTGATCTATGTAAACTACCATATCCAAGAGGGATCCTTGGTAAGTCGTATAGGGGAGCAGATGACCTAGGGAATCTTATTATGAGGATGGGAGTTGTAAATGGGACCAGTATGGGACGGTCATAATCCATTTCTCCCTATTTTTCTATGTGAGTGATTACTTACATACCTTCCTTTTGGAGGCTAACCCCCTTACACAAACAAGAGGAAGGTACTACGAAATGCATGGAGGGGTCCTTAGAGAAGGGCCTCGAGACCATATTTCCTATGATGATCATAGCATTATAGCATACAGTTTCATCATATACAGGGTTGCATAATGATATGGTACACAATGATTGCACATTTTCTTTACTTGTATTCAGTATTTTTGGCTACAAATTCTATAGTATTATGGTAATGTGGACTATTCATGGCACTCAGCATAGTTCATCCTCATAAAACCCATAGTGTGAGCCTTGTGATGTGAATCCTATGTGGATTATTGTGATATATGTGTTAAAAACAAGTGTATGTGATGTTGATTAATTGTGTACTAAGTGATAGAGTTATGCAAAATGAGATGATGTTAAGTGCTCCTTGAAGAATGTTGAGAAGTACAATACAAATTCAAAAATGTCTTAGCTGAAATTAGTGTTATATGCTAACCATTGATGATGAGATTATTGACTTATATGATATTGAAGTGGACCTTAATGCATATGTGTGACCTTACTTTAGACGATTGTGGTATCGATTTGAAATATTATGTGAATGGTGTAACCTTCTTGTGTTGAGTTGTATATGAACTATAGTTTGCGGGATGGCTTTTTCTTTTTAATACATGGATGCTAACATTGTGAAAGAAATTATTTTGAAATTATATTCTATTCTTATATTTTGATGATTTTCAAGATTATAACCAGTAAGGTTTGGCATTTTTAATAATATAGATGTGCATGATCATATTAGAATTATATCTCTCAAATCTTAGACTTCCAAGAGGAAGTCTACTCTAAGGGGGGGATGTAAGACCAATCCCTATGTGACTAATAGTGTTCCAATATTCCTTGGTATGTCCTTCATTTCAGGCTAAATAAAATAGGTACATAGTACAATTTCATAGATGTGTTAGTGTTGGTCATTGGAATGGAATCATATAGAATAATTATTTTCATTGAACTTACATAGAAAATATGGTTATTTTGTCAAGGAAAATTCTCATAACCCTCTTACATGTTGATTATCTAGGAAATTATCAATGCTTGTACCTTATAACGTGTTAGAATGTTGACAATGCAAATTAATGCTTGAAGTAATACTAGAGAATATGGATTATTTAAACTTGAGAAGATGATTGATGCAAGCTATTTAATTATTAGTATAGAATATGAAACTGTGATTGTTTAACTAAGATTATGATGTTGGGTGATTCTTTTATAAATGAGTTATTTTCAAGAAACATGATATAATGAAATTAGTTGAGAAAATATGGTTACTAATGTGCTATTATATTTTAGCCACACAAACTTACTAATGAGTCAAATGGTTGATGAAAGCTAGGTTGCAAAGGTCCCAAGGATTTCATAACAATGGAAGAAGGTTGTCATCAAACATGTGGGGAAGCAATTCAAGGTAACGATATCAGAATAAATGATCAACTTCAAGTAAGTATAAGAGGTAAGTATATGAGCTTAATGTGGATTATTGTACATAAAATTTATGGCCAATGGGGAGAAGGGAGAGACACCAAAACCCTGTTAAAGCACTTCATGTGTTGAATTGTTGTTTTTTTGATGTTAATGTGATAGTTTATACTATAAATTATCTTTTAATATTCGGGTTATTGATAATTTTGTCATTTGATATTTTCTTGGGGAAAAGTGTGTTATTTGATATCTTCGTGGGAAAAAGTGTGTTTGATGTCAATGTGATAGTTATATTGTGAGTTGTCCTTTGAGCTATTGTTAATTTTGTTACTTGATATTTTATGTTTATTCAAAAGGGCATATTTTCCATTGAGTTAAAAAAGTGTTTCTAAGTATTAAATCTTGCTTATAATTGTGTTTTTGAAAGTCCTAAGTGTGTACCTAAGGGTTAGACATCTTTTTGAGCCCATAAATTACATAAAACATGAGTTTTGAACCTTTTTAAATTCACTTTTTTGTTAGTGACAAAAATTGGAGTATGAGAACCCATGTGAACACCATGTCTCTTAAATGAAAAAGAGGACACAGCGGTTGGAGGTTGGTGGGAGAAGAAATTGAAGAAAGTGTTGCCAAGTATTGTTTGTTTTTAATGTTGGTTTTTTTTAGAGAGCTTTGGGGGAAAAGAAAAGAAAGAGAGGAGAAGAGTTGGAAAGAAAAGGGTGTGAGAGGAGGAAGAAAATGGAGGAAAACAGCACATGGAATAAGCAAAAAGAGCTAAGTTTTTTTTTACCCTACTATGCCATGGATGATTTGTTTTTTATTAAGGAACAAACAAGTTTTGAAGGGACCCTGAAACCCTTAACAGTAAACAAGAGAAAGAAACAGCATCAAAAGGACCCTAACAAAAAACAAACAGCTGACATCAAAGAAAAAAAAGGAACATCCCAAGGCAGCACAACAAAAAACCACCAAAATTCCAGCCACTAGGCCAGATTCCTGAGGATCTTCGTTGCCTCTTGCTCAAGTTTATTCATATTTAAAGTAGCTTTCTTAATCTCTTGAATATTCACAAGTGCTTGGTCAACCTTCCTCTTTAGGTGCACTCTGGTTCTTTTACTCGTCCCCCCACCTTCCACCTAGCTTCCCTCTTTCTCAGCATCCACATACACCGTTGTCCTAACCTGATAGGCATTTTCCAAAGTTTCAACTATCGTATTCATGGTCTTTGTCGTTGATTTTAAAATTTTGTGGCTCATTTCCAACACCTTGTGGATAGAATCTTTTATGTTCATCATCTTTTCCTCCATATCAGAAAGCTTTCCATCATGGTTACTCTTAAAATGCTACAAATCCTCAACTTTTTTCTTAAGGCACCCCACCATATATTTCTTTTCTTCCTTAGTCCATAAATCAGTGGCCTTATCTTTGTGTTTGTTATTATTGTCATTCTTATCAGCCTTTTCCATTTTATTGTTCATAGCCCTCTAATTCGGCTTAAGTTCCTTAATCTCAAAAAACACCCATCTAATTAATCGAAAGAAATCCATAGACCCATTACGGGAAACAACAAGAATGTCATCAGGAAATTCGCGTTCAGCTTTAAAGTAATGGTCCTCCACCTTGAGATCACTAGGATAACAGGGCCTATCCTCTCTGTCAGTGGCAAGGTAATTGGAATAATCAGACAAATGGATTGACTGTGAATCCTCCTCATTAGCATCATAAGAGGGATCCTCTGAAACCTTTATTTGACCCTTCTTCTAGGGAGAGACAATAGAATTACCTTTCCCCTTAATTGCAACCCTTCCCCTAGAAGAAGGGGTCTGGTGAGACAAAGCTGGCATAGCTTTAAAATAATCATAGATTAAAACAAGCAAACCCTCATGGAGGATAGAATGCCTAATCAGGTTTTGACTATAGTTTTGTAGATTGGCATTCAGAGAAGTAGCAAGATAGAAAGGGAAATAAACCCTAACCTGATGTCGGAAATGGTTGAGGAGCACAAAATGGTACCCAAATACCCTAGTGTAACGACCGTCCATGGTAATGTACTCCATAAGCACATTCAACACCTTCCTCTAATGTGAGATGATCCTCACAGATTGTAATAGCTTTTGGTAGTCCTTCGCAAGTCCTCCTTTTCCTTCTCAGTCTTCAAAAAATTTTGCACAGCCTAGTCAGAGAGTTTCGTGTCCCTGTAAAACTTGATGCCCTCAATGGAAAGCATCATGGCCTTAGCAATTAACTGCTCATCAATGACAACCTTTCTCCCAAACAAATTGATCTCACAATCCTTCCATTCCTTGGCAAAAAACCTAGTGACATTCGAATCCCAGCCATGGAGTTTTTCAATAAAAATGGTTATCATGCCCTTCTCCAGTATCTCCCAAACCTTAGTGTTACTTCTTAACTCCTCACAATATGTTGGCTCCACCCTGCGACTCTCACCACCCATGTTGGTAGAATTGAAGGCCTATTCAGAAGGCTCTGGAAAACCAAATAAATTGGTCATCAAAATACCCAAAAAGCGTGTGAAGCACAAAACATCAAAATAGAATTAATATTGTTGAGCTTTGGCCAATGATGAATAATAATTGAACAGTCCTGAGACTGTATGACATGACACTCAGTAATCATACGTTGGTAGGGGGATTTTGCACCTTCCCGTGGCCATGGATGATTTGTTGCATCTTCTTATTTCTCTAAAAAATTGGGTGTGATTTATTTATTTTGTTGAAGTTATTACATTGTTGGAAATGACTGGAAATAATGGAGTTTCATTTGTGAAATGAATGTTTTAAACCCTTGGAGGGCTAATGGTGATTTAATGTTTAATGGGTATTTGTCATTTTGATGGTATGGGGTTTTATGCAACTTGTGACTTAATGTTTCTTGCTTGAGGGTTGGCTAGAGCCTGGAAATGGCTTGATGATGCCAAGAAGGTTGGGTGGTGAGCTTGTATCCCTCCATTGGCTTGATAATTATCCATTTCTTCAAATGAGTAACAAGTATAGAAGCTTGGATGAGTTACAACTGGTTTAATTTTTTTTATGAAGTTTCAAGTTGCTTTTGGAATAGTATTTTAATATGTTTACAAAAGTTGAACAAGTTGTAATTTTCCCATATTAATGAGCAATGATCAGATAGGAAGGATATAAGATTAGTAGTTGCTAGAAAATGAGAGAGAGAACTTCTTAACTTGAGTAACTGATTTCATGGCATGTGTGTTTGAAACAAGGAAATTTTGTTTTCTTGAATCTGTTGTAGTTGTTTCTTTCTTTTTCTATGATAAGAAAATGTACAAAATACACTTTCTATAGCCTGGGAATGGCTTGATGATGACAAGAAGGTTGGGTGGTGAGCTTGTATCCCTCCATTGGCTTAATAATTATCCATTTCTTCAAATGAGTGACAGGTATAGAAGCTTGGATGAGTTACAATTGGTTTAATTTTTTTATGAAGCTTCAAGTTGCTTTTGGAATAGTATTTTAATATGTTTACAAAAGTTGAGCAAGTTGTAATTTTCCCATATTAATGAGTAATGATCAGATAGGAAGGATGTAAGATTAGTAATTGCTAGAAAATGAGAGAGAACTTCTTAACTTGAGTAACTGATTTCATGGCCTGTGTGTTTGAAACAAGGAAATTTTATTTTCTTGAATCTGCTATAGTTGTTTCTTTCTTTTTCTATGATTAGAAAATGTACAAAATACACTTTCTATTTTATTCTAAATAAAACATATTTCTAACTATATTTAATGCTCCAAAATAAAACCATGGAGAACTTGAAAACCACAATACATCGAGAGAATTAAATCTAGTTTCACTTTTGATATCTACATAAATGAAGAGAGTTGAAATGTCCATGTATCAAGATTATACCTTCCTCATATTTAAAAAATTTCTAAAATAAACTATGCCTCTTATATTTATATATAACATATCTATAAATTTTCACTCTAAATTACAAGTATATGCTTTATTAATAATATAATATAAAATTATATATATAAAAATTAAATAATTGGTGTTTCAGATAAAGGAAATGTATTTTATGCATTAAATAACAAATAGAAAATAATATTATTCATTTAAAATATATTATGCATAAAAAAAATTAAAATAATAAATAATAAATAATTAAAAAATTTAAAAAATATATATATATATGGGGGGGAGAGGCTAGGAGTTGGCTAACTAATAGAAAAAATGCACCTATGTACATACAAAAATGCATAAAAACATGCATAATGACATACATAACATGAAGAGACAGTGTAGTGCAGGGCCCACCAAACAGATGACTTAAGTCACGAAATTGGAAATGAAAGGAAACGTAATAGGAAGCGAGGAGGTGTCTCGTTAGCGAATTATGTCGGTCTTCTTTTGCCTTGTGTGACAAGGTAACGGTTATGTGCAGGAAGGGCAATGACATATGATTTAAATTGTAACTAGTTTGTTCCTTGAAGACGCTTGGGAAACATGGTGTGCTTTGGATTTTCTCATTCTATAGGATGTTGTGCTTTGGGTTTTCTCATTCTGCAGGTTGAAATTGAAAGGTTTGAGAGTAAGGGCACACTACGGGCAAGGGAGAGGACCAGCGGACTTGAAGTGAGGGGTTTCTAACCAAGTGTATGCAATGGTGAATGCTTTTTTGTATTATTTCATGCCTTTTTGCATGTAACACTTGGGAAACACAATGTGCTTTGGATTTTCTCATTCTGCAGGTTGAAATCGAAAGGTTTGAGAGCAAGGGCACACTATGGGCAAGGGAGAGGACCAGCCGACTTGAGGTGAGGATTTTCTAACTGATTGTATGCAATGGTGAATGGTTTTTATTTATTGTTTCATGCCTTTTTGTATGTATATTGTTGCATTTTTGTTGTGGGTTGCAGGTTTTGTATATAGTTGTGTTTTTGTTGTGGGTTGCAAGTTTAGAAAACATATGAAAAAGTGAGTTGAGGGGTTTCTAGTCATTTGGGTTGTTAGTTGTAAAGGGGTTTGAAATGTTATGAGGGTTTGGTTGGTAAATTTTTTTGAAACTTTAAGTGGGTGGTGGGTTTTGTAACCCAGTGTTTTGCATCTTAGAATTTTAGAAAAGAAAATGAATGTCTTTACAAGTGTTATTTAGACCTTAGGAATGTAATGAAAGGCACTGTTTTATAAACACCCATTGTTTTCCAAGAAGCATTAACACTATGTTTCCCCACTTTGAACAAGTTTACTTATTATCGGTGATAATGTCAAGAAATTGGTGTTCTTGCTAGTTGTAATACACATGTACATATACAGGCTTGAAAACCATGAAGGTTTGGGTATGTTGTGATGTGGATTGCATTTTTATAAACACCCTGTGTTTTCCATTTCATTGCATTGCACATATTTCAAACCGAAAGGATTACTTCACATTGCATATCTAATAAGTAGATGCTCATAGATAGATGAAAAAAATTAAATTACAATATAGGTTTTTTACATAGTCAACCTAAAAGCAGATATGCATTTAGTTCACATTGCATAGGTATTAACACTATGTTTCCCCACTTTGAACAAGTTTACTTATTATTAGTGATAATGTCAAGAAATTGGTGTTCTTTCTATTTGTAATGCACATGTACATGTATAGGCTTGAAAACCACGATGGTTTGGGTATGTTGTGATGTGGGTTGCATTTTTATAAACACCCTATGTTTTCCATTTCATTGCATTGCACATCTTTCAAACCAAAAGGATTACTTCACATTGCATAACTAATAAGTAGATGCTCATAGATAGATGAAAAAATTTAAATTACAATATAGGTTTTTTACATAGTCAACCTAAAAGAAGATATGCATTTAGTTCACATTGCATAGGTAATAACTATATGCACAACTATAGGGAACTCCACTTGCACAACCAAGAAGCATTAACATTGTGTTTCCCCACTTTGAATAAGTTTACTTATTATTGGTGATAATGTCAAGAAATTGGTGTTCTTGCTATTTGTAATGCACACGTACATGTATAGGCTTGAAAACCACAAGGGTTTGGGTATGTTGTGATGTGGGTTGCATTTTTATAAACACCCTGTATTTTCCATTTCATTACATTGCACATCTTTCAAACCAAAAGGATTACTTCACACTACATAACTAATAAGTAGATGCTCATAGATAGATGAAAAAAATTAAATTACAATATAGGTTTTTTACATAGTCAACCTAAAGGCAGGTATGCAGTTAGTTCACATTGAATAGGTACTAACTATATGCACAACTATAGGGAACTCCACCTGCACAACCAAGTACTATTCTAAAATATATTAATTTCTTCATTGTAGAGTGATAATTGCAACTGCCAATTGTGTTTTTTTGTCATGGCATTCCATGAGAGCACATTTGTTTGAGGTATTTTTTGAAACAGTTCACTGCCTTATCTATGAAAGCATAATAGTAAGCAATAGTAGAGACAAGGCAGTGAACTATTTGGAAAAATGGCTGAAAGAAATGTGGTGTCATGGTCAACGAAATGCCATGCCAAGCCATAGACAAGGAAGTGAATTGTTTCTATGTGGGATTGGTTATCTATGGCTTGCCACTATGTTTTGGTAGACATTCTCATCTTGCACTGGTTTTAGGAAATAATTGCAAATACTTAGAGTGATAATTGTAGATATATAATGATAATTAGAGTGTTATTTGTAGATGGAGACCCCCCTAACCAAATTTTGTTAGAAAATGGGAAACACCTTATTTAACAAGCAATGTATTTTGGCTCATAGATATATATTGTCATCTTCATTAGAGGTATCAACAATATATTGTGAAACTATACCCACAACTATAGGGAACTCCACCTATGCAACCAAATACTATTGTGAAAGATATTAATTCATTCGTACTGGAGTGATAATTGTAGCTGCAAATTGTATTTGTTTGTCATGACATTCTAAGAGGCCACATTTGTTTGAGGTATTTTTTCAAATAGTTCACTACCTTGTCTATGAAAGCATATTAGTAAGCATAATAGTAAGCAACAACAAAGACAAGGTAGTGAATAGTTTGAAAATTGCCTCAAAGAAATGTGGTTTCATGGTGATTGGAATGTCGTGACAAGCCATAAACAAGGCAATGAACTGTTTGTGAGTATGATTACTTATGTATGGCTTTCCATTATGTTTTGGCATACATATACTCACCTCACACTATTTTTTCCAACTTGTAATTATAGAATGCATGTATATGGTTGTTGGAAAACATTGTGTGTTTACTATCAAAGCATAATAGTAGATCTGGATTGTCATGGCATTCCAACACCACAGTGATTGGAATGACATTGCAAGCCATAGACGAGGCAATGAATTGTTTCTATCTATGATTGCTTATCTATGGAATTCCATTGGGTTTTGGTAGACATGTACTCACCTCACACTTTGTTTTCCAAGTTGTAATCACACTATGCATGTATATGGTTGTTGGAAAACATTGTGTGTTTTCTATCAAAGCATAATAGTAGATTTGGATTGTCATGGCATTCCAACACCATGGTGATTGGGATGACATGACAAGCCATGGACAAGGCAATGAACTGTTTCTATGTATGATCGCTTATCTATGGCATGCCATTGTGTTTTGGGAGACATATACTCACCTCACACTGTGTTTTCCAACTTCCAATCACTATGCATGTAAATGGTTGTTGGAAAAAATTGTGTGTTTACTATCAAAGCATATTAATAAATCTGGATTGTCATGGCATTTGAACACCATGGTGATTGGAATGACATGGCTTGTGAACTATTTCTATGTATGATTTCTTATAGAGGGCATGCCATTGTGTTTTGGCAGACATATACTCACCTCACACTGTGTTTTCCAACTTGCAATCACACTATCCATTATCTTATATGTATTTTACCATTTACTTTAGAGTGTTGTAGATATTTTATAGTCTATGGTTTTATTAAACCTAACAATGAGAATCCATTACACAGTGTGTTGTGTAAGCTTCCATGCATCATACCATAATCATTGTTAGAAGTGTATTCTCTATTGTGCACTTCAATGTTTTTGTTCTATTGCATTTTTATTCTTTTTGGGGGGTTGCATACTACAAGGCAACCCATAGTGATCAGGTAAGATTGAAAGACCATTTTCATTTTTTGTTTTATTGCTTGCATTAGAATGACAAGATTATTATTACTATTAGTTTTTTGTGATAACTCTGGAACTTTATGGGCTGAGGATTGGGAAGCAACCCATATCCTCCTAGGTAAGATTCAAAGATTTTCTTTAGTATTCTGATTCATTTCTTGCATTAGAATGAAATGATTAGTATTTTGAAATAAATCTTTCATTTTATGGGGTTAGTTTACATTGTTTTTTCTTGATATTGTTATTTCCTCTCTATCCCATGTATGGAAAATGATCGCAAGAACTAGTCTCAAATGCATTTATAAACTAATTTTAATATTTTTCTTCCCTCTCTTTCCAAACAATGCACCATTTGATGCATATTTCATTTTTGAACTACCAGAAGAAATTTGTGAATCTAGAATACAAATATGCAAGTTAGACATCAGAGCTTATAATATACTTGCTTTGTTGTATTGATATGGAGATTGAATTTAAAGACATGCTAAGCTCAAACTAGGTTAATCTACAGGTATTTCTAATCTTGAACTTAATACACATATCCAATATGTCCATGCACGAGGGTATACACTAGAATAAATATTGATTATTTAATACTGCTACATGCTACTGATTCCCAATTATGGCCATGTTTTACATGCCAACAAAAGTAGCTTTCCACAGCCTAGTAGAAGAAATCCCTAAAATATAAGTTCCATTTGTCTTTGTCATATATGATAACCTTGTTTTATCTTTTGGCATAGAAATGAGTTTCTTGTGATATGGACGGTACAATAGCGATGTAGAGTATAATTGTGGTTATGATTGAGGACATAACTTCTTACGAAATTGTTTGATGGAAGGTCAACTTGATATCAGGTTTGGGCTATTGTAGTACTGACTTAATGGATTAATGTTGTAGAATTTTCATAATACATATTACTACATTTTTTAATTATGTATGTTTGATTCTAAAGTTACATAATTTTCATTGGCAAAAGTTGTCTATTTGAACAAGTGTGTAGCACATATTTTTCTTTCTTTGTTGAATTAAAGTTGTTGAGAAAAATACAGAGAACCATGGCTATTCAAAAACAATAGCCATAAGTAGTATAGCTAGATAGCAGCCATCTAATTAAGATACATATTAGCCCTCCAAAGAAGGGAAAAATGAAAACAGAAAGAACAATAAATCTGTCACATACCAAATGGGACTGAAGCAAGAGAAAATTGTAAACTGAAACAGTCCCAATTGAACAATAACCAATTGAAGTGTCCAATTGTGTAGGTTCTAGTATCGGCTTTGATATCTAATTGATTAGCCACGTGGTTGATAGTATGATGTATGTCCTTGAAGCATTGATAATTGCATTTGTTCAAACATCCCTCTATACAACGAAGAATTATCCAAGTAGGTTCAGTCTAAGCTGACTTGCAGTTCTAAACAAGAATCATGGAGGCTTAGTGTATGACATCTCCAACCTAAGGCATAACACAAATTTAATGGATTTTTTTTATGACTAGTTTCATAAGGGTATTATTTCAAGTCCTAGGAGGTCAAATTTGCTACTTTGTACATTGTGACTTTTTGAACTTACGATGGATCTACATTGCATTAGGACAATGATAGGTGTCATGAACAAATCTTAGTGAACTTGATTGGTTGATAGCATACTATTCAACATAAGGTGGACAATACTATATAAAGGTTGATTTACGTAGACAAGGAAATGAACTATTTTTGTGTATGATTGCTTATCTATGGGTTGCCATTATGTTTTGGTATACATATACTCACCTCACACTGTGTTTTCCAACTTCCAATTGTCCTGTGCATGTATATGCTTATTGGAAAACATCGGGTGTTTACTATCAAAGCATGATAGTAAATATGGATTGTTATGGCATTGCAACACCATGGTGATTGGAATGCCATGACAAGCCATAGACAAGGAAATGAACTGTTTATGTGTATGATTGCTTATCTATGGGTTCCCACTGTGTTTTCGTAGAGATTTACTCACCTCACACTATTTTTTCCAACTTGGAATCCTATTGTGCATGTATATGCTTGTTAGAAAACATCAAGTGTTTACTACCAAAGCATAATAGTAAATATGGATTGTCATGGCATTGCAACACCAGGGTGATTGGAATGCCATGACAAGCCATAGAGTAGGCAATGAGCTATTTCTATTGTTTGTCTATGGGTTGTCATGGCATTCCAAGATGATGGTGTTGGAATGGAATGACAATCCATATTTTCAATTATGATTGGATACATTTTTTCAACAACCCATATTTACTATTTAGCCATGGTGTTTGAAGCCATGAGAATCCATATTTACTATTATGCTTTGATAAAATTTTCGCAAGCATGTGTAGCTTGTTCAAAAGAACCTGTTTTAGGCTTTTAGCCATAGAAGCAAGGCAGTGAACTATTTGCTAGATTTATTTGTTAGACATGAATAAAAATTGTGGTAGCATAGTGAACTGTTTCATAAAATGCCTCAAAGAAATGTGGTCTTATGGTGATGGAATGCCATGACAATCGATATTGCAGTTGTTGCAATATGGATTGTCATTGTAAAACCTACTCATTAAAATATCAGTAAAATTAATAAATTAGACAAAAATAATGAAACAAATATGATAACAGGAAGAAATTCATTTAAATCAACTTAACAAACTTCATTAATACGAAAGTATTATTTTAGTCAATGTCTTGGATAAATTTTTTCCTTTAATGAATCTAAACAATATATGCTCTTTATATTGCAATGATTAACATATTCATGAATTGAATGCAATCTTTAGACTGAGATAAGTAATATTAAAGCAATTCAAAAACCTTCACAACCATAAAACATTAATCAAACTATAACACCATATTTTTCTTGAGTGGAAAACCCTCTTGGGGTAGAAAAACCACTCAAAAATTTCCTTACTGGCTTAATCTTAAAACTTGTTGTTTACAATGCCTCGTTGGCTATTTATCAACATTTTCAATCACTGTTTTAATGATAAACAGAGTATTAGCTTTGTTTCTTTACAACATATTCTAATCTTGCATCACTTAAGATTCAGAGGCAGAAGTTTAAGTACAACATAATTGATTAATTTGACAAAGCAGTAAATGTGCTATCCAAATAACTTTCAAATATGAATCAATGAAATGTCATTTCTAAACTTACAATAATACTTCTCTTTTGTTCACTATCTTTTTGAAAGAATACATGGAAGGATATATATAATGTTCTAGACTACTGAACTAGAGTATCTTTTCAAATTGAAAAGTAACTTTCTTCTCTAATTGTCCGTTAATAGGTAATAGTTACAAAACTGAAATGGTTTTAACAAATTTTAATCAATGCTTCCTTTAAACAATGCATGTTGTCTTGATATAACAATATATCATAAAGATATTTGAAAGTATAACTTGTGTTCTCAAATGATAAAGAAAACTAAACCATGACAGGAACAACTAACACTTACATAATGCAAACCAACAATAGTAATCATATGAACGGAGCTTGCAATAACTAACCACAACGCCAACATGGATTAAGTTATAGATATGAGATAATAGAAAATTTACCCAAACAAAATGAAAAGAACTTGGCTTTGACTTGATACCCAGCATTATATCTAGGGTTCGAAGGAAATAATATACTTTATACATTTTAACCCTATTGAACAAAGAGACCCGACTAGTGAAGGAAGGGTAAACCTTTAAGCTATATCATTACTTGTTTAAAGAACTCTATTAGAAGAAACTAATCACAGCCAAGTCAAGTACTCATAAGAAGGGTCCAAAGAGGGTTTCACAGATTTACATACAAGAATAACAAAGATTATGAAAGATAACAACAAGATTTACTTTCTTCTAAAGAATTAACAACCAAAACAAAAGGAAACTCAAAAAATTAAGCAAGAAAAAAATTCCTTAAGACTAAGAGAGAGGAATCGGTGACACCTATGGTTCACACTGCTACTGACTAATTTTTGCAACCTGATCAAACATTTCAGCCTTCACGAAATTGTCATCCTTCCTTCCAAATCTTTCATGCCACCACAAGACTTTCCTTGACGAAGTTCTTCAATGCCCTAACTTTTTAGGCCATGCCCTAGCCCAAGCTCTAGGGCTCTCCATAAAATAGGTCTTACAAAAGACTTTTTTAAAAAAACCCTTGAATACAACTTTATGTTATGATATTTATCTTCCAAGCCTTCATTCTTTGATTGCATAACCTTGATATTTCCTTCATATTGTTCTTTGTATGGTATGGTGTGAATCTTGTTATGATACATGAAGGTATGTTTGAGTTGTAGATAGATAAAGATATACGATATTTACAAATATGAATGACCTAGGTGGGTGCAACAAAGAAAGGAATGTGACACATTGATTAGATGCAAGCAAAGCATATAAATGGCTTATGAAAAGTATTTGATATGGGAGGAAAGGATATGAAAGGCTGGATATGCAATTGAATGGAATGGAAATGCTATCAATTCATCATTTTTAAGTTGTACATAGAAAATGATATGCAAGATATAGAAATATGAATGACCTAGGTGGATCCAAAGAAGAAAGGAATGCAACGCATTGATGTGATGCAAGGAAAGCATATAAGTGGTTTATGAAATGTATTCGATATGGGAGAAAAGGATATGGAAGGATAGATATGGAAATGAATGGAATGGAAAGGCTATGAAGTGATCATTTATTTCATCATAGAGTGGAACAATTCCCCCTTTTTTATTGGTTATGCTTTTTGTAATCATCATAGGGTGGACTAACTTGATACATACACATAAGAAAAACTCATGCCCCATTCCTCACTCTCCTTCGTACACAACAAGATGTAGAGATCCTCGAGCTTCCTCAGAATGTGACAAGAAAAGAAAAGATATAAAAAGATAATGATATTGATGGATACAAGAGACAAGAGTTAAGATAAAGCACAAGTTGTCATGCATGCAGTATGAAAATGATAAATATGTAAGACCATGATAATGAAAAAATGAAAATTCTAATGCATATGATAAGGACCAGTGCACAAAACAGTTGTAGGATGGAAAACACAATGGGTTGTGACTCAATAAAGCCCAATGTTTTAGTATGTTAAAGAGTTTATAGTTTGTTTAAATGTTTTAGTCATAACAATGATAACGCAATGCTAAATAAGAATTTAAATGATAATGATAAATAAGATCTTATTTCTTAGTCAATATGAAAACCAAAGGACATATGGATGGATAGGAATCAATGATATGGGTATATGATAGGACATGTAACGATACACCTTGTATGGAGGATGAAGATAGATGGATAAAAGTATGGAATACTATGGGTGGAGGGATCCAATGACAAGGGAACCCAAAATTTTTACTCTTATAAAAAGGAGAAATAGAGGACCTATGGAGGACTCCAAATATGGCATGTCAAAGTAATAACATGCCCCCATGGTAAGAGGTATGACAAGTTATAATGACATGACATGGATATGGAAGATAAATGGACATCAAAGGAAACATGACATGGACGATAGGGTAAAAGCACAATAGTGTGTCACACTTTTGGCCAAATAAATGGTTTTGAGCAAACTATTTTCAAATGAAAGAGATTAGGCCAAGTGGCTTTCAGATGAAACCATGTGGCACTGACGTGGCAGGCACATTTTCAATCGAAAGTTACTCAGCCAAATACGGCTAGCCAAAAACATGGAAAAAGTGAGCGTATATGGTATTTATAGCTTGGAAATATCAAGAAATTTTAAGTCCAGTAAGTTTTGGCCAAAAAATGCTCAGTCAAAACCCTCTCAGTCAAGAATGTATAGTTGGTATCCTACATGGCAGCCAACTCATCATTTTTTCAAAAAAAATTGAAACATTCAACTTTGGCAGAGTATTTCTCTAGTCAGAATGATCTTTTTGCAAAAAATAAAAATACACTTTTGTAGAACTCAGAGTGGAGAATCCAAATATATACTTTTTTTAATATTTTGATTAATTTAAATATATTTTATTTTTAAAATAATGCAAGTAGGTTTTAAAAATTAAAAAAGAGGTTGATTAGAAATTTAAAAAAAGATAGTAAAACTTATTAAAAAAATTTAAATCTTATATGGGGCACAAGAGGAGAGAGTCTTCTTCAAAAGGGTATATTTCGTTTTTTGAAAATGATTAAAAAAATTAAAAATAGTTGATGGCCTGTGAAACTATCAAATTCTGACATGTTTGACTTTAAAACATTATTACGAGAAAAATATACTTCAAAATTTGATTTTCTTTTTTTCATAACTGAACTTACCTATTTGGAGAAAAAAAAAATAGGGAGAAATGAAGTTTTTTTCTTTTTGTTTCTTGATGGTCTGGGAAGTCACTCTTTTTTGAAATTTTCAGCATTCCAAAATTTGTCCTTAAATTGATAAAAATATAATGAAAATATTTTTTTTTTAAATTAAAAATTTATAGGAATAAACTTCATCAAAATTTCTACATTTCATTAGATTATACCATTTTGAAATTCAAAACATAAAGACCACTTTATGTGGTTGAAGTTCTGAATTTTTTTGTTGTTGGTTGATTCCTTTATAAAGTGTGACATAGGTTTGTGCTTCTACCCAACAACTAATATGGAGGATGGAACACACATGGTATAAAGCATGCATTAGATTCAATTTCTTGGTATTTTTCCCCAATACCTTATGCAAGATCAAAGGAAGGTAGATGGATAAAGTAGATAGCATGGAATATAAATGAAGGAATATGATGGCTAAGTGGAAATAGGATAATCAATAATGTATCGTACGAATGGAAAAATTTTCCCCCCAAGTGTACAAGCAAGGGTATGTGTATTAATGTGAAAGCTAGTGGATATGAATGGATATGAATGGCCATGGAAATGGAAGTTGATGAAGGTGTATGGATATGAATGGAGGACTCAATTGTCTCTTTGTGGAAGATAGTACCCCATTGACTAAATGTTTCTTATAGACCATGGCTAACATGTTCCCACTTAAAGATGTTGGTAGGAAAAAGGGGGTTAAGGATTCATGCAAAGGATTGGATTAAATTTATGGAATGAGGGATGAAGCTTGGATGGAAGTATGGAATGGAGTCGTTATGAAGGAATCTGGGCAAGAACAACATTGGCACACACCTTGAAGGGTGGTGAAAGCTGAAGGATTGAGAGTGGGTTGGGACAATAAAGTTTGGCATATGAGGATGGAAAACGGATTTGGAGGATGAATAATGGAAGAATGGATGATGGTGGACTAATGGAGTATTTTCGATTAGCAAGTAGGGATACCAATTTTGATTTTTTATTTGAATGCATGGATTTATTTTCTTTTTTTGGAACCCACATTGTTCACTTTTCATTTTCTTTATATCCTTATCATTTTTTCTTAATAGGAACCTTCCATCTCCTTGGAAGTGTTTTGCTTTTGATTTTGGAGCATATTTTTCTTTATTTTGGCATGTCTTTTTAGTGAGACATGATGATATTTAGGTTTTTGTGGATTCTTCGATTTATGCATTTTCGTATACGTCTAAAAATGGCCATGATTAAGCTTGTTAATTAATTAAATATGAGTTATTTAATTAATTCTCCTAAAGTCATCTACATATAAATAAATTTTATTATTTATTTATATTCTTCTACCTTAATTAAATAAATAATTTTATTTAATTATTGACGTCTCCCACATTCCTCTTAATTAAATTAAATAAATATGAGTATTTATTTTAATTATCATATCATTCTAAAGTTTGAATATTTGAATATTCAAATAATGGAATATTCTCTTCATCCCATAATCAAATTAAATATTAGATATTTAATTTAATATTTTCCTCTCACTCTAAATTCACTTTTAAAACATAATTAAATATAATTTATTTAATTATGCGAGTTTCTATATCCATCTTCACTTACAAATTAAATAAATTTATTTTATTTAATTCTAACTCATTCTAAACTCATTCTTCAAAACAGCAAATTCCCTTCAGATCTCAATGACGAAAATTGAAGGAAAAGGGAAACCTTCTATCTCCCTCTCCACTTATGAAAATCTTCCACCATCCATTCGAACAAGCTTAATTCGGGCTGTTAAAACATGTCAGCCAATCGAATCCTTTGTAAGACTCTATAAATACTAGTACAAATCCATGCATTGGTTACACACGGATATACGCATATACACGATGAACATATACGCTTATGCATTTAAATCATTTTCAGCATCACAGTGATATTATCATCTTAGCATAGTCTTGCATTTAGCATAGTGTGCATCTTCAAATCTCGTTCTTCAACTGTTCATTTTTTTGAGCTTGTTCTACTAATCTGAGAGCCATTGGAAACAACAAAACGCTGGAGTTAGAGAGAGATAAGACGATTTCGGGGAAGTTGCAGTAACAGTTTGCTTATTTCTATTTTCCTTTTTAGTTTTCTTGATACAATGTCTTATTAATATGTGTTTGAATTCCTTTATAATTGATCCAATTTTCATACACACATAAAATGGCGCCCACCATGGGGCTCGAACCCACGATTTTAACATTCTCTGTGAGTTTTTTTTGACAGTTTCCATGTTCTAGAGATAACTTTCAGAAAAAATTGGCATTTAAGCGCATTCGACATTTTCTACGGCGCATACGGGGTTTTTGACTCTTTTGTTTTGTAGGATTTTGTAGCACATTGGTGTTTGTTCCAACGCATAGGGATATTTATTTGCGCATACAGTGGATTTAATAGCACATATGGTTAATTTCATTTAGAGTTAAATCGACATTAATTTAAAGTAGCGCATTTAGTATCTGTTCTAGCACATATAGTAACTGTTCCAGTGCATCTGGTAATTTTCTGTAGTGCATTTAGTGACTATTCTGGCGCATTTTGTAACTGTTCTGGTGCATTTAGTGGTTTTTTGTGGCACATTTGGTCTCTATTTCGGCACATATATTTTCTATTTCGGTGCATATGGTTTGTAACACAAATACAGAATTCTGAGTCTGACGCCTTCCACAAACGGAATTTTTCTGGATAAAATGAAGCAATCCTAGGATAGCCACATTTGGATAAAATGAAGCAATCTAGGATAGTCACCACACAATGATCTTGTAGTTAAAATTGAACAAACTTGTTTTTGGTGAAGCAATATCTTCACTTAGATTAAATCATTGTGATTTGGAATTTAAAAAGAACATCTGCTTGCTTTGTATGTGTCAATAGGTCTATGCTCTCCCCTTAACTGGGTGATCAGAATACCAGACTTTCCTTTTCAATTTTCACGCAATTTTACTATTTTAATTACATCCTTTAGAGAGCCTACCGTAGTGGGAAAAAGTACTCACCCTATGGGAACGACTCAAGTGGGTTCAAGCCAAAGCCAGGCTATTCCGCCCCACTATAAAATTTAAAGCAAATCTGGGGAAACCCTCTTTTGCCGGTAGTGTGCAAGATAACCATCCCCAAAGCCTTTGTTCTAAAGGTTGGGAGGTCTCCTGAGGGATTTTATTATTGCCAAATCGAACGGAAATCCTTACTACGAACCTAGTGTAGTGGCCAGCCGAAGTCAGTTTTCAAACATTCTAATAATCACAGTGCAAGGGGAGGAAGAATCTGCCCCCAAGATACTCACCATATAACTGCCAAGGACCGTTTGCTCAAGGGATCTAGTATCCACTTCCGTCACTCTGAGTACGCGCCTGGAAAAGACAAAAACATGGGCGCCCCTTCGAGGGTGACACGGTTGTGTGAGTCGACGTAGTTCTAAGATGTGGGTTGTTGATTATTAGAATGACCTACTTGAGTATTAAGAGTGAGTTTGTCTGAATTGTCTTTCATGTGCTAAACTTGTGAAAACATTTGTTGAAAACATTTTCTTGATCAAACACTTCATGTTAGTATAGGGCTTTTAAAACAACTATTTTTCATAATGTTTGTTGTGTCTTTCATTACATTAATTCAGATAAAAAGATCATCCAAAATGAACATGAAGAACAACAACTGAAACTATTCAAAATTTATTCATATCTTTGGTCCAATAACGTTCTCAATACTTTTCCCATGCTTAGAGATTGGAAATCAGCAAAGTTTGTCAAAAAATCAATTTCCAATAGGATCAAGAAACCCAAGAAACGCTTAGGGTACAAGAGAACATTGCAAAAAAGAAAAAATTTATACAAAATTCGACACGTGTTGCTTCATTTCCATGGATTTCTTCATAGATACCAAAACTTTGTTAGAGGATTCATTGATGAGTATGTTGTAGATCCCTTAGATTCTCGAGCTTATTATCAGAGATTAGCTCTATCACAACGGCATAATCATAACCAACCTCTTGAGTTCGATAACATACCACAACCTGCTATTGAATATCCTTCACACCCTAGTCATATTCTTCAAAGATCTTAAAAGAATTTCTTTAAAATGAAGATCAAAATCTTTTAGAGTGCACTTTTTAAAACAGCTTTCTAATTTTTGGTTCAACTTCCCCAACAGGATTCTGACATCCTTCATCATTGGAAGCCACAATCAAAAATTAGGAACATCTTAGATCATATCATAAGATTCCACATCTTATCAGATCAAGATATCATCATCATCGCACTTGTTAAAACTAGGATCTAAGTTAGAAGAATTCTTCTAAATCATATACCTATCTTCACAAGATCCCAATTCAATAAATTGAAGGATGAAATCCAACAAGAAGATCATACCCAAAATGTTCAAGAAGAGGGTGAAAGCAGTAATCCTCTTTACATTATGAATCGTAATCCACTTTTTGACAAAGATATGGATAACAGAGAAGAAAATCCGTTCCACCAATACAAAGACATGAACAAAACACATATAGATAGTGATGAAGAACAAGATGAGGAATGCCTTAGAGATGCTGAGAAAGATCCAAAATTTCACAAAGCCTTCAAAAAGATCTTGCAGTGGGATAAAGAAAAATATTTCCGCTATCTAGCTGAACAAGGGGCCAAATTGCCTCATGACTTTAATACTGAGAATTTGAAAAACAAACCTGAAGAGACACCTCTATCTAATCTTAGTGCTTTGACTCAACAAATCAAGGCACTTCAAGGACAATTTAAAGAATTACAAGGGGGGACAACCACAAGGAAATATACTCTGGAGGACATTTGTCCTTATCCTTTTGATCGGAGTCTTAACATGATTCCTTTTCCCAAGCATTGTGAAATGCCAAAATTTGATCTCTATAGATCCAATCGATCATGTTAGAGACTTCTGAAACATGACATTGGAATTCGCTCATGAAGACACTTACTTGATGCGATTGTTTCCTTAAGAGTCTTGGAGTTCACTCTATGGAATGGCTATCAAAGATTACACCTCCTGTCAGGACATTTGAAGAATTAATCAACCTATTCATATCACAATATTCCTACAACATACAACACCAAATCACCATGATAGATCTATGCAAAGTTGCACAAAAACCTGGTGAATCTTTCATTACTTTTCTTCAGAGATGGAGAAGAATGTTTGCTAGATATCTGCGTCCTATTCCTGAAAAGGAAAAGATGGTTACTTTCATTAATATTTTAAATTCAGAAATGAGCTATCATTTGAACTTACATTCTCCTCCTTCTTTTGAGAAAATGATTGAAGATGCCATAACCATTGAAAATGCTTTGGTCAAAAGAGGAATAATAAAACATGACAAAGACAATCCTAGCTCATCCAACCATCACAATAATCAGGACAAGTCCAAATTTTGGACTCGCAACAAAAATGTGGTGAATGATGGTGTTGTTGATGCAAATCATGTCTCGACTAAGCCATTTTTCCTTAGTACTCCAAGCATTTGCAACAACAATGTCAACTCGATTGCAAATCACGGAAATAATCCTCCTCCTCCGACGAACAATATAAATTAACACTCTACTCCCAATCAAGGGACTTCCAACAACCAAGGTTACCGAGGAACCAATAACAATCACAATCCCTCAGGGAACACCTCGAATACAAATCAACAGAGATTTTCATTCTTCTCTAATAGAAGAACTTTCACTTCATTGGGTCAATCTTTAGAATCCGCATTCAAAGAGTTGATGGCCAAAAATGTCATTACTTTACCGCCTCAACGAAACTATGAACCCAGTGTAAAGCCTCCATCATGGAATGAGGCATACTATTGTGATTATCATCGATGTAAAGGTCATCGCACAAACAACTGTCAAGCCTTGAAGAATACCATTCAAGACTTAATCGAAAATGACATCATTACAATAGAAGGACATCAACAATCCAATGCAGACCACCAAGCATTTTGCAATCCTTTGCCTAACTATCAAAAATGTGAGTCTTCTGAAAAAAATGTGAATCATATCAATGATGATCATATAATCAACCATCTCTGCACAGACGACGAGCAGGTAAATGTCATTAAAGTCAACAAGAAGGTGGAATATAGAGAAGTCAATGCAACAACAAGGGTGCAAGCTAAAGTTGTCTTAAAAGGCACCTTTTCAAAATCCACTGAACCTCCACCTCAACATCAATATGATTTGGTCAACCAACTTCGGAAAACCCCCGCTCAAATTTCTATCTTGGAACTATTGAAGATTTCTCCAGCCCATAAGTAAATTCTCGAAAAGACCCTCTTTGAAACAAATGTATCCATTGATTTGGATGTGAACCAATTTCAAGCCATGGTAGGACACTTGTCCTCACCCACTTGCCTCTCATTCTCTGAAAAGGATGACATTTCCATAACTCATCCCCATAATTCATCATTGTACTTAGAAGTCATGGTTCACAAGTTTCTGTACCATGAAGTTGGTTAAGGCTTTAGGATTTTCTGAGGACTCCATTGATTTCAGAAGAAAGATTACCATAAAAGCTTATGATGATGAAGAAAGAGCATCCAAGGGTCTAATCATGTTGCCAATCAGAGTGGGCCTTGTTATAAAGAATACTTTCTATCAAGTACTGGACCGTGATCTTGCATATAACATCTTGTTGGATCGTCCTTGGATCCACGAAATGCAAGCCGTCCCATCAACCTATCATCAATGTCTTAAGTTTCCTTATGATGGACAAGAAATCACGATACCAGCTAATAATTCCAATATTCAAACTTGTGCCAACATAAAAGCCAGTCAAGATACTTTGGTTCCTAACAATCTAGAAGCTCATGCTAGTACTTCTCTAAAGATGGACACACAAATCAGTCAATTAACCAATAGTTTTGACAAGAAATTGAAATTCAAGGACCATGGAGTTGGAGAGTACTCTTTTTGTCTTGCCAATTTACCTACATCACCTCAATCACATGGACAACTATCTATCATGGAACATCAAATATCAGCAGCATCAACATTAAAGCAACCACCAACAGAGCCAATCACAAAATTTAATGGACAATTCATCAAAGAAAAATTCCCTATGGAAAACCTTGAGGATACAAAAATTCTAAACTGGCTCTATAAAGATGAAGATGAAGCAGTCTTTAATGTCAAATTACCCACGGACAAATATGGAAAAGGGTATTCAATCATGCAGAAGATGGGCTATGATAAAGGTCCTATCGGAAAAAGGAAGGAAGGAGTAGTTGAACCTATTCACCTCTGCGGACTCGCTGCAAAAGAGAAAACTGGATTGGCCTATGATGTTCACTCCAAAGAAAGCACATTCAAACAACTGCATGGCACTGTCTTCGCATTGCAAGAAGGCTCAGATTCACGAGAAGCATGTTTGGCAACAGTTCAGAACTTCTTGGATAACAATTCTGACACAGACTATGTTGAATATGAATGGGACAACATTTACAATGATGAGTTCTAGAGGGACAAAGAGGTTGATATAATACACCAGTATGCCCCAACTCTAATTGAAGGTCAAGCTTCAGGGACCCAAACACGCGAATTCGAACTACAAAGTCACCATGATTCTAGTGAGGTTGAATCAGATCTAAACGAACAAGACTATCATGAGGACAATATCATCATTGATCCACCTCATGCCTCGGATCCAATGGACCACTCCGTTATGACCATAACCATAGCTAATTTCACACAACCGGACGATCCACTATCTTTAATTTATCCTGATCTCATTGATTGGGATTCAACCGAACCTATAGATATACCCATGTTTCCAAGTGATGAAGCCATCATAAACTTCCTTTCCGCAGATGATACAAATGATTGTTCCACCAGCGATTTTCGACATAGAGTTTTTGATCAGGAGAGTGTCAAGTCTCTTAGCTGCAAAAGTTAAAATAAAAAAGAAAGATCTAATGGTGAAAACCAGAATTTGGCAGTATTAGATCAAACAAAAGATAAAATAAAGAGAGTATCAGATGGTGAAAACCTCTTTGAGGCACTAGACGATGGGAATCTTGACACTCTCCCAGAGCACTACCATGAGCAATCGCCTATTTTGATTGAGCCTACAAATGCTGTAAGTCTTGAGACTTCTGACAAACTAAGAATTTTATAGTTAGCTACATCAATGACAGAGAAAGAAATACCAGAGTTCATGGAATTCTTGAAAACAAATCAAGTCAATTTTGTGTGGTCTTACGTTGATATGCCTGGTCTTGATCCAGATCTTATCATGCATCACTTGTCTATCAAACCAAGGGCCAAGCCAATGAAACAAAAACTCAGAAAGATGCACCCTCATGTTGCATTATTGGTTAAGGAAGAACTGAGAAAACTCCTTGATGTGGGCTTCATAAGACCAATCGACTATGCAGAATGGATCTCCAACATTGTTCTTGTATCCAAGCCAGATAAAACTATGAGAATATGCATAGATTTCAGAGATCTTAATAAAGCATGCCCTAAGGATGACTTCCCACTGCCAAACATCGACACTATAGTTGATCTGACAGTTGGCCATGCCATGTATTCATTAATGGATGGTTTTTTTGGCTACAACCAAATCAAGATTGCACCTGAAGACCATGAGAAAATAGCTTTCACATGTCTATGGGGAACTTATTGTTGGAAAGTCATGCCTTTCGGTCTAAGGAATGTTGGGGCTACCTACCAAAGAGCCATGACTACAATCTTTCATGACATGATGCATATCTTCATGGAAGATTACGTAGATGACATATTGGAAAAATCATACACTAGAGAAGGACATCTTGAAATATTATCCAAAATATTTGCAAGATTAGAGAAATTCAAAGTTTGCCTCAACCCCAAGAAATGTGTTTTTGGGGTCAAATCTGGAAAACTCTTGGGTTACATTGTTTCAAAAAAAGGAATTGAAGTAGATCCTTCAAAAGTACAGGCAATTATGGAAATGCCTCCACCAAGGAACATCAGTCAATTGAGATCATTGCAAGGACGACTTCAATCTATACAAAGGTTCATTGCACAATTGGCCGACAAAAGTTTACCTTTCACACATCTACTACATAAGAATGTTCCTTTCAAGTGGGATGACAAATATGAATTGGCTTTTCAACAAATCAAATAGTATTTAATGACCACCAGTTCTCATACCACCAAATCCAGAAAAACCCCTAATCTTATACATTGCCGCAATAGAGACATCTCTAGGGGCACTGCTAGCGCAAGAAGACTCTACAAGAAAAGAACATGCAATCTACTACATCAGTAGAACACTAACAAGTCATGAGCTCAACTACACTCTATCGAGAAGGCTTGTTTGGCAGTAGTCTTTGCTTCACAGAAATTTCGGCATTACATGTTAACTCATACAATCAATATGGTTTGAAAGATTGATCCACTCAAGTATTTGTTAAGCAAAGCATCATTGACAGGAAGGTTAGCAAAGTGGGTAATGATTCTGAGTGAATTTTACATACATTATGTTGACCGTAAGGCAATCAAAGGACAAGTTATCACTGATCAACTAGCTGAAGCACCATTGCAAGCAGACCATCCCCTACACATTGAATTTCCAAATGTTGATGTCTTTGCTGCAGAATATAAACAACCATGGTCTTTATATTTTGATGGTTCTTTCACTCAACATGGATTGGGGGAAGGCATACTTTTTGTCACCCCTCAAGGACACACCATTCCTCGATCATATAGGCTGATGTTTCTATGCACCAACAACATAGCCAAATATGAAGCATTGATCACTGGGCTTAAAATAGCACTGGAATGGAGGATTACAAAACTACAAGCATATGGTGACTCACAGCTAGTCATTTATTAGATCAATGACGATTATCATACCAAAGATGACAAACTGTTACCATATAAAAAGATGGTTGATGACTTCAAGAAATACTTTGTGGACATAAAATTCACACAAATTCCAAGGCTTTATAACAAGGCAGCTGATGACATGGCTATGATTGCATCATTGTTACAACTCCCAGAAACTCAGACTCGCTATGAATTTCTGGTGGAACAATCATTTCCACCTACTTATGATACCCCTGAAAGCCAAATCATTTTCCATTTGGTCAAATCCGATTCACCTTGGTATGAAAAAATTTATGCCTACCTCAAAGACGATATCTTACCATCCGATTTATCCCGTAACCAAAAATGCAATTTTATCGGCCAATTTACTCACTACACTCTTATCACTGACACCCTTTATCACCGTGGTCTTGATGGTACTCTACTTCAATGTCTTTAACGTGAGGAATTTGACAAAGCTTTACAAGAAGTTCATGGTGGCATCTGTGGTACTCATTCGAGTGGACTGACCTTATCCAAGAAATTGATTAGAATGGATTACTACTAGCCTACAATGGAGAGGGAATCATTCACTTTTGTGAAAACATGCTCAAAATGTCAAATTCATGGGAATATCATTCATGCTTCTGCACAGGAACTTCAACCATTCACACCAACATGGCCATTTTCTCAATGGGGGTTAGATCTAGTGGGCAAGATTCATCCTTCTTCATTGAACGGACATAAGTTTATCATCACAACTACAAAGTATTTTACCAAGTGGATTGAGGCAGTACCTCTTACTTAAGTTACCAGCAAACAAATATCATCATTCATACTCAACTATATTATTTGTCGATATGGCATTCCCAACTCCATTATTACAGGTAATGGATGTCCTTTCAAAAATTAGGATGTTGATGAACTTTGTGAAAGATTTCACATTCAGCATAGATATTCAACACCTTACTATCCACAAAGGAATGGCCAAGCCGAGGCCTCAAATAAAACAATATTGAAAATCTTGAAAAAGACTGTGAATGATTCAGGGAAGGATTGGCACGTTCAACTCAATCCCGCCTTGTGGGCCTACAGAACCAGTGTCTGCACGCCATCAAGAGCAATGCCATTTTCTCTTGTCTATGGATCAAAATCCATGCTACCTTTAGAAGTTGAGATTCCCTCACTCAGAGTATCATTGAAAGGTCTTACAACGGATGATGAATACAGAGTTTCCCAACTCCAAGAACTGGAACTCCTAGATGAGAAGAGACAAAGAGCAGCTAATCATTTAAAAGCATATTAACAGATGATGTCTCGCAGCTATAATCACAAAGTAAAGCCATGTACCTTTCAAGTGGGTGATCTTGTTCTGAAAGAAAACCCACGCAATCAGCAAGATAGAGAGAAGAAAAGAAAGTTCAAACCAAATTGGCTAGGTCCTTATGTGGTTATTGCAGTCTATGGTCCAGGAGCCTACAAGCTATCAACACCAGAAGGGGACCTATTTGATGAACCTATCAATAGCATGCACCTAAAAAAGTATTATGTCTAAAGCAGTTATCAAAAAAAATTAGAAAAAGATCTTGAAGAAATACAAAAAAATTAGAAAAATATCCTAAAAAAAAAGTCATATGGTGAAAACTTGGCAACAGGCAATCTATTGACAAGAAAAATGCAATAAAAACAAATAGTGAAAATCTGGCAAATAGACGCTATTTGTGACCCTCCATCTATTAGTTCATGTTCTGCACTTAACTTCTCAGCATTCCTTTCATGCATCTTTCCCATCATCTTAGGGCCATACCAGCATCCTGTTGTCATCATTTTGCCTAGAATGATAATGTTTTACCATGGTTTGATTATTGTGCATATTTATCTCAGTAAGTTGTGTCAATATCGGGGGCAAAAACATTGTCATACTGGGGGCAATCAACTTTCAGGTTTTACCGAAACAGCTAGACAATGACATCAAAACCAATCATGCGAACAAAACAATCAAATCATATACCTATCCAATCATTGATCCATCTCATAAAAAAATTTCAGCTGTGCACCTTATCATGACTCATATCTGGATGATCTATAATCTGAATAATGTTTGGAATCACAGTATTTCATTTTTGAACAATTGTTTAATTTTTGATATCATCTCTCTAGAGCACACTCAATGATGTCTTGAACTAGAGTGGCAAGGAAAGAGAATGATTTTTCTTTGTCTGTTGTCTTGAGGTTAATCATTTATCTATTGCAAATATGTCGCAAGATGTGATGATCAAAAGTTTATCATTGATGATAGTCCCAAATTTGCATCAGAAGGTGGTTAGGCTTTGTCTGTTTATGCAAGAAATGCTCAGGTCATCTTGGTTTAATTATACCTCAATGCTTGTGTTTACTTGCTATATCAAAAATCATGAAAGTTGTACTCAGGTCATCATTGGTGCTAATTTCCCCTCTGATGCTTGTACATACTTCCAACATTTTAAAAGTGCTCTATGATGATTCTAGAAAATATAACAACATGCTCAACAAATGGTTCATTTCATTTAGTTGCATTTCATTCTAGATCACTATACATGTCTGCATAGTGGATTTGCATTAGCATTTGGAAAGGATAATAATAACATCAAACAGTTGCCATGTCTCTTTGGACTATTTGTGGAGGATATTTGAACATTTGTTTCATCATTATCATTTCATTTTCATCGTTTCATTTCATATCCATTATCATGTCATCATCTTTTCATTTGCATATCATTTCATATCTTTTATCATTTCATTTCATTATTATTCCATTTTCCTCTTATCATTATCATTCCATGTACATAGCATTTCATTATCATTTCATATCCATCATCATTCCATTTGAATTTCATTTTAATTTATCATTATCATTTTTCATTTCATATCATTATCCTTTCGTTATCATTCCATTTCATATCATTTAACATTTCATTATCATTGTCATTTCATCATTTAACATTTCATTATCATTATCATTTCATCATTTCATTATCATTATCATTTCATTTTCATCATCATTTCATTTCGTATCCATTCATTTCATTTTCATTATCATTTCATTTCATATCCATTCATTTCATATTCATTATCATTTCATTTCATATCCATTATCGATTCATTTCATATCCGTTATCATATCATTTCATATCCATTATCATTCCATCATCATTCCATTTGCATTTCATTTGAATTTATCATTATCATTTTCATTTCATATCATTATCCTTTCATTATCATTCCATTTCATATCCTTTAACATTTCATCATTTCATTAGCATTTCATCATTTCATTTTCATTGTCATTCATTACATCATCATTAATTTCTTTTCTTCCATATTATCACTCATTCCTTTCATTAAACATCTCATTTCATCTCATTTTGTATCTTATCATTATCATTCATTTCATTACCATCTTATTTATCGTTATCATTATCATCGTTATCATCATTCATTTTATTTTCTTATCATTAACTATCATTTCATTTATCCGTTCATTTTTATTACAAATCATTATATTTCATCACATATCATTTTATCATACATCTCATCACTATTTACTCATCTCACTTCATATCGGTATTCATATCACTTTACATCATCTCATATGATTTTATCATACAAAGTCATAATGCATATCATGAACACAATATTCATTTTTCATCATATTATCATCATTTACCTGCATTGGAACATCCCAAAATAAACATTCCATACATACATTTTCATATCATTTTCATAATCACATCATAAGTCAGCCACCTACATGACATCATCAATCATCATCATCATAATAAAACATCATAACAAATCATCTTGCATATCATGTTAGTCATTAACTCATTCAAATGCATACCAAAATCCATAACATAAAAATAAATGCATATCACATCATCATATCATAAATGCACAATACATCATCAAAAATCATCGCCGTTGTATATCATCACTCATCATCAATAATAAAAATGTCCAAATATCCAATGAAACTGAAATGTCCAAAGAGAAATACATGAGATATGATCAAAAATATACATGCTCCAAAAATAAGACACATGTGTGAAATATATCTGCTAGCTGGTCGATGCCCCTGATGGAGCTGGTCCGGCAGGAGGTGGCCTACCACTGGTACCTTCGTTTGGATCTCGTCGAGGCCCAGTAACTCCTAGGCTCTGTGTGTGTGTCTGTGACCTACTCCTGGTCCTAGTGTGAGACTGCAGGAATGGCTCTCTGTGCTCGGGAGGACATAGCTCCTCGTACCTGACTTTGTAATACTCAGCCTCCCTTGCCATCTCCATGCCCTCTACAATGGCATCCTGTAATGATGCACTCTCTACAGTGCCCATGAGCCTCTGAGTGACACCCTCAACCTCCACTGCCCTCTGTCTGAATGCATCTCTCTCTACCATCACCTGGGCTAATTGTGGGTCTGAGGCAGGCACCTATGCCTGTGCCTGAGCCTGTGCCAACTATGTCTATAGTTGTACAATAAAACCCTGTGACTACACCAGTTGACTCTGCAATTGTCCCTACTGTCCCTGAAATGTTTGCACCTGGGCTTGAAGAGTAGCTATCTGCCCCTACTGAGATGAGGATCCCATCCAGATCACTGTCTATCGCCCAATCCCTGTCCTCGGTCGTCGCATGATTTGGACACCCCTCAAAATATCCAGCCTCAACCTCCTCAACACCTGCCCCCCATCCCCGCCATCATCTCCATCATCCCCATCGGAACTATCCTCTTTGCTCTCCTCCTCTCCTCCAACTGCTCCCTGCTCACCACCGGCCACATCCTCCTGTCTCACTGCCCCTAGCTGTGGTACTACCAAAATGGGTGCTAGCTCATCAGGACTGGTAAACCGTGGAAAGGGATGTGTGTGGTAATATAGAGAATACTCATCAAACATACCGGCATCAACAATATCTCACCTGTCATCCTATGCCTCTGAAGCTAATGACATGAACTCGGTATATGTTGTCTGATAGGAAATACATGGCCCCCATCTGGCCTCATCTCTACTACAGGCATAGTGTGCAACCCCTTGTGGCATCCCCTGGGTAAATCCAAACTGTCTCTACACTCGCAATGCCAGAAACCTCTCAAGAATGAAAGGAGTCCTCCCTATCAGAAACTGTGGAATGCATACAAATGGCATCTCTATATCATCTATATCCCATGGCTGACAATCAAGATATGGTCGCCATACCACTGCATCCATATCATCTAGAAGTCATCTCCAGTAATCCACCTTGCCCAACTTGGGCTGGGTAAACAACATAGCATACATATATACATAGGGCCTACTTGGAGGCCTAACTCTGGGGCACGCCGGTCTTGTCATAGCAAGATGCTCCCATGCCCAGATCTGCAACAATGTCACACCACATGACAAACTGGAAGCACCCCTGTACACCACCTGATACAAATCATGATATAGATGTGCTAACATATAACTCCCCCATGCATATCTTTGCGGCTGTAGCAACATCTGCTCCAAAATCCTGCCCCATCCCACTAATAATCCCTTTGACCAACAATCCGGACAAAGGAGACCTCCAATGAACACACCCAAAACTGCAGGCAAAGTTGGATATCCTCGAAAGTCAGCCCATGGTACCCAATACCCAGCTATATGTGCATCACCATACACCCTCCTCAAAGCATCTGTACCCCTGAGCTCCTTGTGATCATAGAACACAAGGGCACCAACCATTGGGATACCCAAAATCCTGTATACATCCTCCGGAGTCACCGTCACCTCACCGGTCGGCATATGAAAGGTTTTGTGCTCTGAATTCCATCGCTCTGCCAGTGCTGTCAACAATCCTCTGTTGACCCGAATCGGCGGCATAGCCAACAAGGATCTCAAACCACATGTATCTATCAGAGCTACATCAGCAGGTGTCAACTCAGGTATCCTATCCCATCCTGCCGAGTGTCGCTCTCTAATCTGGAGGTTTTTTAAAACCTCCTATTTTCATCACATGGATAATCAATCAAAATCATACCAATCATTCAATCTCAATCAATCAAAATCAATGAGACTCATATCTATCAGTGACCTATATCAAGTGAACTATATTAGTGAACTATATCAGACCCATATCAATGAATCGTATCAATGCATCATATCTTATGAAAAACCCATATCACATAATCAATCCCATCAGGAAAACCAATACACAATCTATCTATCTAGATATCATATCAATCTGCTCTACCACCAAATTACTATTTTTTTCTATCACAGAAAGAAAATTTATCAGTAGGCATATCAATCATTACTCTTTGTTTTCTACTCTGGGAAGCAAAGTTATCAGTTCAATCTACTCTTTATTTTTGAAACAAAGTTATCCGACAATTACTCTTTGTTTTCTACTCTAGGAAGCAAAGTTATCAATCAATCATCATATTATTCTATCATTTCTATCCATATCAGCATAATGACACGACAATTTACCTATCTATTGACTAAGGAGGCAATATTCATCATCATTTTCACTTTTTTATCATCAAATCATACTTTCTACCTTTTTTTCCCAGAAGCACCACTCTGTGGTCTCTATGCGCTAAATCCATATGTGTCGTTCTTTTCGCGGGATGCGCTAAAACCCATATGCACCGTTCTTTTCACGGGATGCCCTCAAACAGATCCCTTATGTGCAATTTCCCTATATGCGCTACTTTAATCAACCTAAGCGCTACTTTAGTTACCGGATCCACAATTTCTCTATATGCGCCATTGTTTTTGTTCGAAGTGCTTAAACCTAGCTTTCTACATCTTTCCATATATGCGCCACTATTTTTGCTTGATGCGCTATTTCCTATATGCTCTACTTTTTCTCCTATATGTGCCATACTCCTAAATTTTTGAATGAAACCCTATATGTGCTATTGTTTTTATCAAATGCACTACACTGGTTTTACCCTAACTATTTCAAATCTACCCTGGATGCACTATTGTTTTTACCCTAAGCGCCGGAAAAATCATTGAAAGCGCTAAAACTCTCCTAAAAGCGCTAAAATGACATTGGCATATCTAAAATCCACGGAAAAATAATGCAGTTTGATTTCAAATGTAAAAATTTTCAACATAGGTGGTTAGATCAACTCACCGGTGGTCCGTATGCTGCTGGCCTCTAGTATCGGAGAGATCTCTCGAATCGGTGGCGATGATAAGGAATCTCTATGTCGCAAGGTCACTCTCAGAGCTACAGTATTCACAAAGTCAAAAAGTGCAAATGACTTGTCTTTTTCAACTTTTTTACCTTTTAAAGGTCAAACAAAGGTAAGTTTGATGCCTTTTGACTTTATTTTCATAATGGGACATTCTTTCCATCATTTTTTGGGAGCTAAATACTCTCTCCTCTGTAGAATATCATTATCTAATCTCGATTGTTTAGCAAAAAATTTTGCAATCCATATCCTCATCTGTGATTTACCTCCCGAGGGGGTATCATCAGCATCAGCATCAAAAGCATATCAAGGACAAAATCTTATTTTTCTTTGAAGCAATGTGTTTCACACATCACTTCAAAGAGGGGCAAAATTTATACATCTAAAAATGGTCATGATTAAGCTTGTTAATTAATTAAATATGAATTATTTAATTAATTCTCCTAAAGTCATCCACATATAAATAAATTTTATTATTTATTTATATTGTTCATTTTCTAATTCTTCTACCTTAATTAAATAAATAATTTATTTAATTATTGACGTCTCCCACATTCATCTTAATTAAATTAAATAAATACGATTATTTATTTTAATTATCATATCATTCTAAAGTTTGAATATTTGAATATTCAAATAATGGAATATTCTCTTCATCCCATAATCAAATTAAATATTTAATATTTAATTTAATATTTTCCTCACTCTAAATTCACTTTTAAAACATAATTAAATATAATTTATTTAATTATGCAAGTTTCTATATCCATCTTCACTTACAAATTAAATAAATTTATTTTATTTAATTCTAACTCATTCTAAACTCATTCTTCGAAATGGAAAATTCCCTTCGGATCTCAATGAAAAAAATTGAAGGAAAAGGGAAACCTTCTATCTCCCTCTCCACTTACGAAAATCTTCCACCATCCATTCAAACAAGCTTAATCTGGGCTGTTAAAACATGTCAACCAATCAAATCCTTTGTAAGACTGTAAATACTGGTACAAATCTATGCATTGGTTACACACGGATATACGCATATACACAACAAACATATACGCTTATGCATTCACATCATTTTTAGCATCACAGCGATATTATCATCTTAGCATAGTCTTACATTTAGCATAGTGTGCATCTTCAAATCTCAATCTTCAGCTGTTCATTTTGTTGAGCTTGTTCTGCTGATCTGAGAGCCATTGGAAACAACAAAATGCTGGAGAACTTAGAGAGAGATAAGATGATTTTGGGGAAGTTGCAGTAACAGTTTGCTTATTTCTGTATTCCTTTTCAGTTTTCTTGATACAATGTCTTATTAATATGTGTTTGAATTCTTTTATAATTGATCCAATTTTCATACACACAATTTCTTCTTTGGTATCCCAATTGCTTGGATAGGCCATATAGGGATTTTATGAAATGAGAGGATTTTGAAGTGGAAGGTGTTGGAATGAATTCAAGGGTATATGCCTTTGTTGTTCTTGAAATGGAACTTAAGGATATGCATTAGGAACATATTGGCCCATGATGGATGGAAGGGTTCGTGGATATGGTCTAACAATAGATGGCGAAGATGATGGAGGAGGTGGACGTATTGATCTAAAGGGAGGCCTCTTGTGTTTGAAATAGCTACCAACGTCTTAAGAAGGAGGTATGCAGCCAAGGCCATAAGAATTGAGATGTTTTTTAATATTAGGGTGTGCAGGTAAATGGAACTCATGAAGGTGTGTGGTATTGTATGAGAAAACCATATTTTATAAAGGTGGATGAACCAAGCTTATATGTTTGTGGTTCATGAATGGGATCTTGCAAAATTTTAGGATTATCATGAGATGTGAGGGAAATGCTTATACCTTGGGGGTCTTGACTTATTGAATGGATGGAAAGCTTTTTTTAATGAATTTATACGTTATGATTATGGTATGGAGTTGACATACTTCAATCATGAGATGGTATGGCATCATGACATGGAATGGAATGATGAGATGAATTGGGATCATGAGAGGGAGTATTTTGATCTTCACATAAAAGGGGGATCTATGATGTCATGCTTTTGATCAATGAGGTCAAAAGTGTACATGGTTGACTTTCTATAGGTGTTATGAAGGTGGAAAAACATGAAATGGATGAGCTGGATAAACATGGGATGGATTAGGTGAAAGTGGGTGGAACTAGTAGACTACAACTACCATTTTGCAAAATACAATTTTGCATTGGTTATTGTATTCCTTATAGGGTGAATTTTGGTGTTCCTTTGGTGAAATAGGATGGATAGTTGTTGGTTCAACATGGAAGACATTTTGGTTTCCCTTGTCAATGGAAAAAAAGGATGACATGGATGGTGACATGAGTTGGGTATAAGTTTCAATGGTAGGTTTATGTTTTTTCTCGCTTGATTAATATTTAGATCTTGAATATCCCATCCCACTATGGAATATCATACACACCTCCAAGAATATATAGATTCTAATCAACTATGGTCTTCAAACGTATCGTTGCATGTTTCATAAATGCGCAAACACAAATAATTTGTATGACAGTGAAATGGCTTGTTGCAATAAACACTTTTTGTTTTGTGCACTATAACAATATATTTAAGTCCACCTCCAAATTTTAGGATGGAAAACACAGTGGGTTGTAGATTGTATATCACGTAGTGTTTTCCAACTTGCAATTATACGTAGACAGTATGGTTGCAATGAAACTCTTGTGATTTTTTTACATTGAGAATTTCATGAAACTCACCTAAAAAAATTATTGCAACTCTTCGGTGGACTAAAATTTGGGTTTCAAAATCATGATATGATGGTAAATAAAAATGCACTAAATAGTTGCAAGTTGGAAAACATAGTGTGGGATGTTAGTACATGCTTTTATGAATCTCCCACTTGAAATAGGACATGTACATACATGAGTAACGATTATCCCTTTAAACAAAATCCAAGCCAAACAATTCACCTCCTCACCATTCACATTGTCCAATAGGAAGAGCACTTGGCTAAAAAACGTCCCCTTTGCAACATTTGAATTATTGCAAAATAATGCATTAGGAAATACAAATGGCATAGGTGGTTCAATTTTATCTTCATAGGAAACAAGAGATATTGGTAGCCTTGTGTTTCCATTGCTCAACAATTTGGCTAGTGATTGTTGAGTTGTGGAGGAAATGGTATGGGATTGGATTTTGTTTAAAGGGATAATTGTTACTCCTGTATGTAGATATCCTATTTCAAGTGGGAGAATTCATGTTTGTTTTGTATCCACTACCACATTACACAAATTCTCTCCTCCACTGACCTCCAATGGAACTATTGTTGTTGCATCTTAAACTTTTATCAGTTGTGCAACAACACCTTTCACTTTTCACCTATCAATTGTGCAACACCTGTGACTTGAGACGTTGATCATTTGTGCAACAAGACCTTTCACTTTTGACCTATCAGTTGTGTGACAACACCTTCCATTGTTGTCTTTGTTTTATGAAATTCTTGTCTTTTAGATTGCAAGTCTCTCTGAATAGCATTAATCTCCTCTCTTTTCATCGTTACAGCTTCTTCTTGTGTTTTAATTCCTTTTCTAAGTGGTTAATTTTAGTCTTCACTTGTTCTACTCCACTTTGAGCATTTCCAGCTATTGTTTTTTCACTGTGTTTATGATTAGAGTATGCATATGTTTCTTTTCGCAAGCTCATTAGGGAACTTGTCTACCTTTTCGGATAAGACTTTCATGCCTCCACCCAACTGATTCTCTTTTTTTGTAGTTAGATCTAATATTTCCTTTTCCTTATCATCCATTTCCGATTGTATTTGTTCCATGGAATTGCTAACTTCAATAATGCTTACCTTTATTTGTTCAACTCCACTTATAACATTGTCTCTCTCTTTCTTTGCTTGCACAAATTCATATGCAATAGAAAAACTTTTGAGCTAATCCACTTTTGCATTGCCATTTTCCCCTTGCACATACTACACATGCTCCTTCCTCCACATCTCATGACTAGGAACAAATTATTCACTCAATACATTATCTATCTCGTTCACTTTGGCCTGCTTCTTTCCAATTATTTTTAGAGCAGATTCCATTTTTCATTACACACTTTCGAGTACGTCCTCATATTTTTTTTATTACTACTATGTCCTATAATTCTCATAACAAATATTTTTTGGATTCTGTATGATTTCTTGCATGCTAAGGGATATGTTTTGAATGTAATGAATACCTTCAAATGATAAAGGGACAAACATGTGGTAATGAAGTTTTCATGTTTATGGATGAGTTTCAAAAGTAAATCACAATCCACAAAGGAATACATTTCAAGAGTTAGCAAGTTGTAGTTTTTATAACCCCCTGTGTTTTCCAATATGTAGTTTTACAAAATAGTATTCATCTAACTAAGAGCTTTTCTTTTCATAAATGTTTTGTGATGTTTATTTATGTTTTGAAGTAGTTGATGAATCAGTAGTTGGAAGTAAATATCAATTTTTTTCTAGATGCTTGTAGCGCTATTTGTTACTGACTTTTTTTCCATTTTTTTTGACAGCACAACCAAAAATGTTGAACTCAAGAATTCACATTAGGCAGCTTCCCCGTGACAATGAGGAAGACAATGGCAGTCCCTTCAGTACAGAGAAGTTGAATTATGCCTTCAAATTCAATTTTTGGATGGTGGAGGATGCCATTTGCAAGATTGGTAGATTTTCGGAGCCCACCGAACCTGTACTCCCATATTTCGAGGTTGATGTTGCGTGCGGTTTCTTGTCAAACTCCATGGACTTGTTGAAAAACTGTATTGTAGTTCAAATTTTGTGTGCAAAATATATTTGGAGACATGTGGTCAATCACATTCAGCTTGACGAAGCATTGGAAAGATATGATGTTGATCAAGGTGTCTACCTCATTGGTGGCATCTTCCCACATTCATTGCCTCAATCATCCTAAGATATGAGGTGTGTACAACAAACATTTAGCAGTGCCATACAACATCAAGCTGATCATTTTTTCAACCAAGCAATGTGATTGCATGGTCATGTTGTTGAGCCACACATAGAAGAGGACATATGGGAGATGTGTCTTTCCCTACACACACTACTTGACCACCCTACACTAGTTTTGTCAAATGATGAAAGGGTTATTCAGTGGCTTGGCATAGGATGCCCCTGCCATTCCAATGAGGGCATAGAAGTAAAGAAAGAAAATGTAAAGAGTGAATATGATTAGGATTTTGAAAGACTTGTTAAATGAAAAATGGAAACTAAAACTTTGAATTTAATTTTTTATTACTCTTTTGAAACACTAGAGTTTGTATTGTTGTTTATTACTGTTTATTACTATATTTTTTATCACTCTTTATTACTATTTATTACTATTTAATACATTACTATTTTTTTTAGATACAAATTGTAAAACATAGGGTATTGTAAAAACAAAACCCACTAACAGTTGTAAAACATAGGGTGTTGTAAACTATTTTGTATTACTCTTGATTAGTGTTTATTGGAAGTGTTTATTGGAAGTATTTTGTATTACTCTAATTACTTTATTACTAATAGCAAGATCTATAGGTTGAGGAAGTTCTTCATAGATGAAATATGGAATAAAATTGATAATGGAAAAGAGTGTTGACCATAGGTTTACTTAAATGTTGTGGTGATTGTCCTACTATTGGTTCAGTGTTCATGACCTTTATCTATTGAAAATTTCTTGCTCATTCATACCTTGTTAATTGTACATATGATATTGCATTACATATGCCTAATGTTCTTCACCTTGAAATATCCATATTGAAATGTATTCCTTTGTGGACTGTGATTTACTTTTGAAACTCATCCATAAACATGAAAACTTCATTATCACATGTTTTTCCCTTTATCATTTGAAAGTATTCAATACATTCAAAACTCTATCCCTTAGCATGCAAGAAATCGGATAGAATCTAAAAAATATTTGTTATGAGAATTGTATGACATGGTAGTAATAAAAAAAATATGAGGACGTACTCGAAAGTGTGTAATGAAAAAAGGAATCTGCTCTAAAAACACTTGGAAAGAAGCAGAACAAAGTGAACGAGATAGATAATGTATTGAGTGAAGAGGTTGTTCCTACTCATGAGAAGGGGAGGAAGCAACATGTGTAGTATGTGCAAAGGGAAAATGGCAATGCAGAAGTGGATTAGCTTGAAATTTTTTCTATTGCATATGAATTTTTGCAAGAAAAGAAAGAGAGAGATGATTCTATAAGTGGATTTGAACAAATAAAGGAAAGCATTCTTGAAGTTAGCAATTCCATGGAACAAATACAATTGGAAATGGATGATAAGGAAAAGGAAATATCAGATATAACTATAAAAAAGAGAAGTAGTTGGGTGGAGGCATGAAAGTCTTATCCAAAAAGGAAGAAAAGTTCCCTAACAAGATTGCAAAAAGAAACATTTGCATTCTTTAACCATAAACAGAGTGCAAAAACAATAGCTAGAAATGCTCAAAGTGGAGAAAAACAAGCGAAGACTAAAATTAACTGCTTAGAAAAGGAATTAAAACACAAGAAGAAGTTGTCACGATGAA
This sequence comes from Sequoia sempervirens, assembly GCA_007258455.2. Lineage (NCBI taxonomy): Eukaryota > Viridiplantae > Streptophyta > Pinopsida > Cupressales > Cupressaceae > Sequoia > Sequoia sempervirens. The sequence goes on along the minus strand of VDFB02058242.1, from coordinate 727,953,001 downwards.
AAGAAGAGGAGCTTAATGTTGTTCGGAGAGAGATGCAATCTAAAAGGCAGGAATTTCATAAAATAAAGATAGCAATGGAAGGTGTTGTCACACAATTGATAGGTCAAAAGTGAAAGGTCTTGTTGCACAATTAATCAATGTCTCAAGTCACAGGTGTTGTTGCACAATTGATAGGTGAAAAGTGAAAGGTGGTGTTGCACAACTGATAAAATTTTAAGATGCCACAACAATAGTTGCATTGGAGGTTAGTAGAGGGAATTTGTGTAATGCGGTAGTGGATACAAAACAAACAAGAAAGCTCCCACTTGAAATAGGATATCTACATATAGGAGTAATTGTTACTCCTGTATGTACATGTCCTATTTCAATTGGGAGCTTTCTTGTTTGTTCTGTATCCACTACCACATTACATAAATTCCCTCCTCCACCAACCTCCAATGTAACTATCGATGTGGCATCTCATACTTTTTATAAGTTGTGCAACAACACCTCTGACTTTTTGACCTATCAAAATGCTTTGCAGGACCATTATAGGTAAGGTGAACATTTCGTACAATAATTTTGTGCATTTGTTGATAGTAAGGGTTGTTATAAAATATGAAGCTCAACTTGAATACATTGTTTTGTTACAGTCTGCATAATAACTTGTTGCCCATCAAAAGGCAATGCAAGATTCTTAGAAGCATCTACTGACATCCCCCACTGTGTTTTCCAACCTGCGATTATTCAGTGCATTTTGATTTACCATCATATCACGATTTTGAAACCACTACCACATTACACAAATTCCCTCCACCAACCTCCAATGCAACTATTGATGAGGCATCTCATACTTTTATAAGTTGTGCAACAACACCTCTAACTTTTTGACCTATCAAAATGCTTTGCAGGAGAATTATAGGTAAGGTGAACATTTCCTACAACTATTTTCTGCATTTGCAAGACCATTATAGGTAATTTGAACTATTTTGAACTTTAATACATTGTTTTGTTACAGTGTGCATAACAGAAAGTGGTCATTGAACAAGAATTCAGAAGTGAGTGGCAACCCTTTGTGTTTTCCATCATGCAACTATTACGTCCATCTTTTTGTTGGAAACGTATGATGAAATTGAAATGGAATGTTTGTTGAAAGTGAGGGTTGTCATAAAATATGAAGGTGAACTTCAAAACATTGTTTTGTTATGGTCTACATAAAAGAAAGCGATCATTCAAGAAGAATTGACAAGTCAGTCACAACCCAGTGTGTTTTCCATCATGCAACTACTATGTGCATTTTGTGTTCGAAACGTATGAACAGATATTGGAATGGAATGTTTGTTGAAAGTAAGGGTTGCTAAAAAATATGAAGGTCAAGTTGAAAACATTGTTTTGTTACAGTGTGCATAACAGAAAGTGGTCAATGAACAAGAATTGAGAAGTGAGTCACAACCCAATGTGTTTTCCATCTTGTAACTATTATGTGCATTTTTTGTGTTTGAAACATATGAACAGATATTGAAATGGAGTGTTTTGTTGAAAGTAAGGATTGTCATAAAATAAGAAGGTGAAACTCAAAACATTGTTTTCTTACAGCCTGCATAAAATAAGAAGTGAGTCACAGCCCAGTGTTTTTTCCATCCTGCGACTATTATGTGCATTTTGTGTTCAAAACATATGAACAAATATTGAAATGGAGTGTGTTGTTGAAAGTAAGGGTTGTCATAAAAGAAGAAGGTGAAATTCAAAGCATTGTTTTGTTACAGTCTGTATAAAATAATAAGTGAGTCACAACCCAATGTGTTTTCCATCATGCAACTATTATGTGCATTTTTTGTTTGAAACATATGAACAGATATTGAAATGGAATGTTTGATGAAAGTAAGGGTTGTCATAAAATAAGAACATGAACTTGAAAAAATTGTTTTCTTACAATCTACATAAAATAAGAAGTGAGTCACAACCCACTATGTTTTCCATCATGCAATTGTTATATGTGCATTTTGTGTTTGAAATATATGAATATTTATTGAAATGGAGTGTTTTGCTAAAAGTAAGGATTGTCATAAAACAAGAAGGTGAACTTCAAAACATTGTTTTGTTATAGCCTACATAAAATAAGAAGTGAGTCACAACCCAATGTGTTTTCCATCCTGCAACTGTTATGTGCATTTTGTGTTCAAAACATATGAACAGATATTGAAATGGAGTATTTTATTGAAAGTAAGTGTTGTCATAAAACAAGAAGGTGAACTTCAAAACATTGTTTTGTTACAGTCTGCATAAAATAAGAAGTGAGTCACAACCCAGTGTGCTTTCCATCATGCAAATGTTATGTGCATTTTGTATTCGAAACATATGAACAGATATTGAAATGGAATGTTTGGTGAAAGTAAGGGTTGTCATAAAAGAAGAAGGTGAACTTCAAAACATTGTTTTGTTATAGTCTGCATAAAATAAGAAGTGAGTCACAACCTAGTGTGTTTTCCATCATGCAACTATTATGTGCATTTTGTGTTCGAAACATATGAACAGATATTGAAATGGAGTGTTTTGTTGAAAGTAAGGGTTGTCATAAAACAAGAAGGTGAACTTCAAAATATTTTTTTGTTACAGCCTGCATAAAATAAGAAGTGAGTCATAACCTAGTGTGTTTTCCATTATACAACTCTTATGTGCATTTTGTGTTCGAAACATATGAACAGATATTGAAATGGAGTGTTTTGCTAAAAGTAAGGGTTGTCATAAAACAAGGTGAACTTCAAAACATTGTTTTGTTACAATCTGCATAAAATAAGAAGTGAGTCACAACCCACTATGTTTTCCATCATGCAACTATTATGTGCATTTTTTGTTTGAAACATATGAATAGATATCGAAATGGAATGTTTGGCGAAAGTAAGGGTCATCATAAAAGAAGAAGGTGAACTTCAAAACATTGTTTTGTTACAATCTGCATAAAATAAGAAGTGAGTCACAACCCAATGTGTTTTCTATCATGCAACTGTTATGTGCATTTTGTGTTCAAAACATATGAATATATATTGAAATGGAATGTTTGTTGAAAGTAAGGGTTGTCATAAAATAAGAATGTGAACTTGCAAACATTGTTTTCTTACAGTCTGCATAAAACAAGGAGTCACAACCCACTATGTTTTCCATCATGCAACTATTATGTGCATTTTGTGTTTGAAACATATGAACAAATATTGAAATGGAGTGTTTTGATGAAAGTAAGGGTTGTCATAAAAGAAGAAGGTGAACTTTAAAACATTGTTTTGTTACACTTTGCAAAAATAAGAAGTGTCACAACCTAGTGTGTTTTCCATCATGCAATTGTTATGTGCATTTTGTGTTCGAAACATATGAACAGATATTGAAATTTGGAATGTTTGGTGAAAGAAATGGTTGTCATAAAATAAGAAGGCGAACTTCAAAACATTATTTTTTTACAGTCTGCAAAAAATAAAAAGTGAGCCATAACCCACCGTGTTTTCCATCCTGCAATTGTTATGTGCATTTTTTGTGTTCAAAACATATGAAGAGATATTGAAATGGAGTCTTTTTCTAAAAGTAAGGGTTTTCATAAATAAGAATGTAACATAAAATAAAAATGTGAACTTCAAAACATTTTTTTGTTACAGCTTGCATAAAATAAGAAGTGAGTCACAACCCAATGTGTTTTCCATCATGCAACTATTATGTGCATTTTGTGTTTGAAACATATGAACAGATATTGAAATGGAATGTTTGTTGAAAGTAAGGGTTGTCATAAAATAAGAAGGTGAACTTGAAAACATTGTTTTCTTATAGTCTGCATAAAAGAAAGCAGTCATTCAACAAGAATTGAGCAGTGAGTCACAACCCAGTGTGTTTTCCATCATGCAACTATTATGTGCATTTTCTATTTGAAACATATGAATAGATATTGAAATGGAATATTTGTTGAAAGTAAGGGTTGTTAAAAAATATGAAGCTCAACTTCAATACATTATTTTGTTATAGTGTGCATAACAAAAAATGCTAGTTGCATGTGCTTACATTTCTAAGTAAGTTTGACATAAATAATAAGACTTGAGGTGGCATTGCCTAACATTTTGATGGCATTTGACATTTTCTGTAATGAAATTTTACATGGCAACAAAAAGTGTCATGAATCTGCAAGAACATAGTCTTATATTTTTTTAATTAAGAGGAGTAAACGATTTTGACCTGGAGCTATGAACCGATGAGGTCACAAACAAGGGACCCCATCCCCAATATAAATTGTCAAAAAGTAAACCCCAAAGGGATTGGAGCCTTGATGGAAAGATTAACAATACAACGTAATAATCACACAATGCCACTATTGGTAGAAGATCGTAGTCTTCAAACATACCAAAGTACTATAATTCCACATGATAATTGATCAAAAATTACATAATCACAGATAATGTAATTCCACACCATAATTGCTCAATAATTACATGATCGAAGATAATGTAATTCCACACCATAATTGTTCAATAATTACATGATCAAAGACCAAATGGAAAACGAATATTGTTAGCCTCTCTTATCCTCTCCTACAGTGCCTTTTATGTGCAATTGAGGAGACTGTCAGACCAAATGGAAAACAAATATTTTCAGCCTCTCTCATCCTCTCCTACAGTTCCTTTTATGTGTAATTAAGGAGACAGTCAGATATGATCTTATAGGCTTCACTAAGTCTTTGGCACTGGCGGTGGGGTGATTCCACTTGCACGAGGGTTTGGGGAAGCCTATGCTTCAACCATTGCACTTTCAACACCTTCAGCTTGTAAGAAACCCATGAATATAAATGACTACATTCAAAAATTAACATATGTCCATATAAGGAAAAGGTAACATCAGATCTAAGTGTAGAGAAAGAGAATGAGTAGGGGGAGAGATGAAAGTCTTATCTCAAAACGTAGACAACTTTCGTAACACATTTATATGATCCTATGGAGGAGAAATACAATTCAAAATCAGATAGACCAAGAAACTTCACTAATAATTGAGGCCTGGTTTTTTTGCTTCTTTCATAGAAGTTGAAGGAAATTGAGAAATTGAGCAAGCTAGTGTCAAGAATCAATAAAATTAGACCTCAATTTTATTAGTGACATTTCTTCACACTCGCCACTTCCTTGTTCATCCTTTCCCTACAATGTGAAGAATGTTAACATCACATAAAATTCAAATGCATGCAATGAATTCATTCAAATTATGAAAATACACATTCAAAAGCATATTTCAAAATTACCCTTTCTTCCACTTTATTCCTCTGAAAGAACGAGGGACAGTGTGTTTTCCAATATACTGTCAAAATCAGCATATTCATAATAGAAATGAAATTTTCTAAATGAAATCTCAAAGACACTCTAAAATCAGAGCAAAAAGTGACTACAACAGCACATATTACAGCTAACCACAAATGTGTACTTTAAAATGGAAAGTGCATGATCTCCTCCCCAGGCACCCTTCTTCTTGCTGCCCTATCAAGGCACATTTTCCTGTCCCAAATGGACACTAACTTGCTTGCACCCACTACTTCCTTGTCCATACTTGCCCTCTAATTCTAGGAATGTAAACATCACATCAAATTCAAATACATACAACCAATTCATTCAAAATATAAAAATACACATTAAAAAGAAAATTTCAATATTACCCTTTCGCCCTCTTTCTTCCACTTTCCCTTCCAAGTATGCATTTGTGGTTGCCTTTAATATGTAAAATAGTTGCAAGTGTTACGGGACAGTTAAAGTTCCAAAATTTATTGCACCGTTTGTTGTAAGCAAGCATATAGTTTTTCAATCATAAGAAACAAAAATTTAAGGTGGACTTCCTTACATTCTTGGTGTGTAGGAACAAAAACTTTTCACAAGCAAATAACTAACAGGGGATAGTGTGTTTTCCAACACTACAAATAATGTGAGCATTTTTTTTCTTGCAATTAGATGAAGATAGAGAAATTCCATTTTTACTATTACAAATAATATTTAATATGACTATTCATTTGAAAGTATCCATGATGAGAAAAATAGTCGACCTCAAACGATTTAAATGTCAACCTTTTACTTTCATTTATAAGCAAGGTACCATAAACAATAAGACTTTAGGTGGAATTTCCTACCGGTATATTTCATATTAACATAAATATAATGCACATTATAACATAGCCAAATGATTATTGTCATAGTCTGCATAACAAAAAATGGTGATTGAACAAGAATTGAGAAGTGAGTCACAACCCTGTGTGTTTTCCATCCTACAACTGTTATGTGCATTTTGTGTTCAAAACATATGAATAGATATTGAAATGGAATGTTTGGTGAAAGTAAGGGTTGTCATAAATTATGAAGGTGAACTTCAAAACATTGTTTTGTTACAATTTACATAATAGAAAGTGCTCATTGAACAAGAATTAAGAAGTGAGTCACAACCCTATATATTTTCCATCCTACAACTATTATGCCCATTTTGTGTTCCAAACGTATCACGATATTGAAATGGAATGTTTGCTAAAAGTAAGGGTTGTTGAATACATTCATACTATCAATATAATTGTCAGTGGGGGATACATAAAAGTATCCAAAATAAACTGAGGTGTCACCAACCAATTGCATTCTCACAATATAAGTAACCAAAGCGTTTTCATTACATTCATATTGTCTATGTGTAATTGCAGGATCAAAAACATTGGGTGTTATGAACACTACAACCCAAATATTGTTTTCAAACCCTTTACAAGTGTAAGGAAAGCTAGATGCGGAAAACAACTCTCCTATCATCAATACCTTAGGGAAGAATGCAGATATACTTTTAATTTTTCAATTACAGTTCAATTAAGATGCACTTTGAAATAAATATCAGAAACAGTTAATTAGACAAACACAGATGAACACCAGATATACGTGGGAAAACCCTTACGAGAGAAAAACCCACCACACCAAGAGAAGTCACTTTGTATTACAGTAATAAGGATTACATACAAGAGTTCTGACTTATCTTTATGATGTCATATTATAGCAACTTTCACTATGATCAATCTTGTACAGGAACCTTCACGTTACAGTCTTCATAGAATAGAATTCACTCTGATACAACTTGAATTGTTCACACACCTGTTGATCGAACCAACCATCAAACCATCGAGCATCTGCAACTACAAACTATATTCATGGTGTTCCCTGTCTGTTGAACTTCCTCACAGAATTGTCACAACGGACTGTCTCCCAACGGTTCCCATTTGGCTTCTCCTATTGGTCCAGCACAAGCCACGTAGATAGTCAAACAGTCAAGGAGACATTAAAAAGAGTTTGCATGTTGGCGAGACACAAGAAGTGTCTCCCCGATGCTCAAAATGCTTCATATCGATATCGGCATAGGTTCCAATAGTCGGCAAGATGAAATAGTGAATGCCAAAAGTCATCCTAAAACTATCGATATCCATTTCATTCCTATCGGCAAGAGATTCCTCATCAGCAAGAAGTTTTACCGAGCTTCACATGTTCCATCGACTTCAGTTTTCTATCGGTGAGACATACCACTCTCACCAAGACCTTCCACCGAGTCTCCTTATGTTACATCGAAGCATCCACTAGTCGCCAAGATTCATCGCTATTGCTAAGACATCCCACCAAAGGTTCAAAGTTACTCTGTAGTGATCAGCAGTCGGCAAGACTAATGTTCATCGCTGAGACTTCTTCCCAAGATCTTTATGTAATATCAAGCACCAGACGGTCGGCAAGACTTATGTCCATTGCTAAGAGTTCTTAGCAAACCCTTAGTGTTATCCCGATGCCTCCAAGTGTGTCCTCGTCGGCAAGACCTTCATCGTTCACTAAGACGTCTTCTCGGGACCTTTTGAGTTACCCCGAATGAATACGGTCGGTGTGACATTCCCACATCAGTAAGACTTCTTACCGATAGTATTTCTTCCAACGAGAGTTTCCCGGATGACTTCAAACTAAACGTTGTTGATGAGACATATTACTTTCGATAAGACTTCTCACCGAGCAGCCATAAGTTATCCCGATATACGATAGAATGGTCTGTCGGCCAAAGATCTCCACGTGGTGAGAGGTTACAATGACTACTTCTTGTCACAGCAATAGGCTCTAAAGTAAAAGCATTTGGCAAGACTCCTGCAAGGTCATAGCGACCTGAACAAATCACAATGTGTCAAAGTTGCTAGTCGGCCAGACATTAACAATATCACACCGACTTGGCTCCAATAAAGGTTACAACCTGTGATGATTTAGGCACATATTTCCAACAATCTCCCACTTGACGAAGATCACACAGGAACCTCCAAAGCACAACAAAAAATTACTGAAAATCATGGGCACTAAGGCCTATCGAAGTGGCACACCACCTGAACTTGTTTGTGCTCACTGGCTTCATCAATGCATCTGCAACATTCTCCAGAGTATCAACCTTTTCCAAACTAACCTTTCCATCCTCCACCATATCTCGTACAAAGTGGTACTGTACATCTATATGTTTTGTCCTAGCATGGAAAGTAAGATTCTTTGCCAAAAAAATTGCACTCTGACTGTCACAAAAAATAGTTATTTGCCCTGCATCAAAATCAATGGTAGAACACAAACGTTTTAACCAAACTGCTTCTAAGTTACAAGAATGAGTAGCTACCATGTATTCAGCCTTTGTAGTGGACAAAGCAACTACAGCCTATCGCTTACTCATCCAACTCATTGCACCACCATTCAACATGAAAATGTATCCACTGGTAGACCTCCTACTATCAATGTCCCCTGCCCAATTAGAATCCACATAGCCTCGAATACTGAGAGTCCTCTGTGATTCAACCAAGTTCCCATGGTAACACAAAACAAAATTTGAAGTGACCTTCAAATATTTGAAAACTTTTTTCACAGCATCCCATTATGTCCTTCCAGGATTAGCCATAAACTGACTAAGAACTCCCACTGCTTGGGAAATGTCTGGCCTAATACAGACCATTGCATACATAAGACTTCCAACCGCACTAGTATAGGGTACACTGGTCATGTCCTCCATCTCAGTAGGAGATTTTGGACAATCTTTAACAAATAGCTTTGTTCCCTCTAAGACTAGAACAACTAATTGTTTGCAGTCATTCATGCAAAATCTCTCTAGAACAGTCTTGATATACTTACTCTGACTGAGCCAAAGTTTTCTACTATCCCTGTCCCTGGTTATCTCCATCCCTAGAATATACCTTGTTGCACCAAGATCTTTCATTTCGAACTTAGCAGACAACTAAGACTTAAGATCAGAAATCATTAGCTTACTATTGCATATGAACAGCATATCATCAACATAGAGAGCAATAATAAGCACTTGATCACTTTCAGCTTTGTAATAAACACAATGATCAGATTTTGATCTTACAAATCCCAAAGACAATGAAATATTCTGAGCCAAATTTTTTTGTTTTTACAATTTCAAATTACAAGCACCCGTTAAGGTTAGATAATAAACCAAAACGTATTGAAGCAACTCTAACCAGTATGTACACCAGGATCCCGATGTGGGCAAGGTGTGAGCATTGGTCAGAGGATCTGAATCAAACTGCTTATGCAAAAAGCAACTCTAACCAAGAATGGCGCCGATGATGGCGAGCATATGGTCAGAGGTTCTTCTACTCTAAATACTGAAAGGGAACTCAACGTCAAGTATGTGCTACCCAATCCAATGCGAAGTGAGGGGCGACCATATGACGGAGTGATTACAATAACAATGCTTGAAAGAGAAATGTTGAAAGCTGAAAACACTCAACACCCAGAATGTGCTTGCTAACCCAGAATGGGAGAGTAGCTACCATAGGGTGGAGATTTATCTATTACAACAAGAATTGAAGGAAGAATAAGTATTACAATAACGATGAGCAATAATAAGAACAACTGGTCAGTACTACTGCCAGCTTACAAAGATGTCATTGCCTGCAATATCAAGACTTAAGATGCTCTTTCAAATGATGCATTCAACAAGGAAGCTTCTACAAAGTATACAATGAAATCTCAACACCAACCAGATAAGGAAGATGCAGATTTCTTAAACTGTCATACAAATTTGCACTTTTTGTCATAAAACCAGCAACCTATGAATTTACTCATATGCTCATAACTCTCTCATTTCCCACCCAAATGATCTCAAATCTGATGCAATAGACACTCAAAATGATGGCGCCTAACTTAGTAATAAGAAATGGCATCTAAAAATGGTTATTAATTACTGACACGAATCCCAATGCACTCTAAAAAGTATGGCCTTCAAGGAATGACGGATTTGCATTATAAAATCATACGCTTCGTATTAAAATCTGCAAATATTCATGAAGGGGCACCTCTAACAGGGAAACACAATGAGACAATACCCAGAACTAATATTTTTGTATTTTTTGAGATATGAATACAAACGTGGATCTGTTGTATCTAAAATGCAACCTTGGAAATACCTCTAAAATGCAGAAAACAGAAACTAAAGAATTACAATGATGTTTCCAATGCACAAAATCAAATGAACTCACAAATCTATCTTAAATAATCGAACCTCTCCACTAGGTGTTGTCTCTCAAGCACGAAGTCGAGCCCAGACTAGGAGGCATTCATTCCTCGAAGCAATCCCGCAACCATTTCGGCAGCATAACATTAGCATAGACCAAAAGATCCCCAAATGATGAACCAAGTCTTCCTTATATAATTTCCTGTTGACCTCTCGAAACCCTAAAATCTTCTTCAAGTCAAAACCCTAATCCCCTTCAAGAAATGGCGTCCTTTTTCCCTCAAGCTTAATATTGACCCTTTTAATTAAATTCAATATTTTAATAATGGCGTCCACTTAAGAGCTTGATTTGACTTTAGGAAATTATGAAATAATCCTTAATAAAGGCGCCACCCTCAAGACCACTTTTTAAAACAACTTGAAGTCATCGGACTAGGCCAAGGGGGTCAACATTATAATATAATATTAAAATGTGACTTTAATTAATTATTACAACTTATCTCTCCAAATGCGCCCCGAAGCCAGCAATGAGGAAGCCAACTGATCAAACTAACATAGGAAGTCAACCATGCTGGACCCAACTGCCAAACTGCCAAAAATAGAATTTACTAAAAATAGTAAATTTCGGAAAATGCTCAGAATGCCGAGATGAACACACCACTGCGAAGCTCTCTGAAAACCCAGAAAGGATCCGCCATTGAAACCATCATCTCTAAACAAAGACCTCCTCAAAAATAGGAAACCCTAATTTATCTTTCGACTAGCCTTCGGGTTCCCAAAGAAAAGGCCAACAGTCACTGGAAGGATCAGGTTTGAGAAGGGGACATTACAGACAATACAAAAGTATCAAATTTCTGGTACCACATTCTAGGTGACTGCTTTAACCCATACAGAGACTTTTTCAACTTGCAAACTAGTTTCTCTTTACCTTTTTCAACAAAGTGTTCAGGCTAGGACATATAGATTTCTTCTTCAAGATCACCATGAAGAAGTGTTGTCTTCACATCCATCTGTTCAACCTCTAAGTCATACACTGCTGCAAGTGACAAAAAAAATCTGATAGATGTCAGCTTTGCTACAAGAGAAAAAATCTCCCCATAATCAATTCCCTCTACCTAGGAATAACCCTTTCAACCAATCTCGCCTTGTACTTTTCCACACTGCCATCTAGACCAATCTTCTTTTTAAATACCCATTTGCAGCCAACAGCTTTTCTGCCTTTAGGCAAGGGCACCAAACTCCAAGTTTCATTATGTTCTAGTGATGTCATTTCCTCATTCATGGATTTCAACCAAGAGTTTGAATCAGACATTTTAAATGCCTCCTTTATAGTCCTAGGCTCATTGGTGCTAGAATTTAAAGCATAGGCACAAGTAGAATCTATCAAAGAGAACCCATACCTATTAGGTTTTTTTCTTTCACGGGTTGACCTCCTCACTTGCTGAGGCTGAGGTTCTTCTTTAGAACTTTCAGAACTACTTGAGCTCTCCTCAATTTCAGGTACATTTTGAATTTTCAATTCCTCTTTCTCTGGTGTAGGAGGAAATAATGCTACATCCTTATTATTTTCTAACTTTGTCTTTGACTACAGATCCAAAGTGGAAGGTTTAAGCTCACGAAAGATTACACTTCTATTGTATACAACCTTCTCTGTATCAGGATTCCAAAGCTTGTATCCTTTTATGCCAGCACTATAGCCAATAAAAATACATTTGACAGCCTTGTTCTCCAATTTAGATCTTTTCTCAAACGGCACATAAGCATATGCCTCATAGCCAAAAACATGAATATGTCTTAAAGAGGACTTTTTACCAGACCACGCTTCCAAAGGTGTTTTCTCAACAAGAGCAGAATTTGGAGAACGATTAATTAAGTAACATGCAGTAGCAACAGTCTTAGCCCAGAACTTCTCCTCCAAACCAGCACTACTCAACATACTTTTTGCTCTCTCCATCACTGTCATATTGAACCTTTCTACAACTCCATTTTGTTGTGGAGTATAAGGTGTAGTCTTATGCCTTTTAATCCCATGGTTTTTACAATATCTTTCAAACTCATCAGAACAAAATTCACTGCCATTATCAATCCTTAAGCATTTAATTTTTCTTTGAATCTGATTTTCTACAAGGTTCTTAAATTCTTTAAATCGACTGAACACTTCTAATTTACTTTTTAAAAAATAAACAAATGTTCTTCTCGAATAATCATCAATGAACGATACATAGTATCTTGACTTAGACAAAGAAGGAACATTCATTGGACCAAATACATCAGAATGGATATAATCTAGCAAACCAGAAGATTTATGAGGACTGGAATAAAATGAAACATGGTGTTGTTTTCCATATATACAATGTTCACAGAATTCAAATTCAAGATTACAATCTTCAAGCCCCTCAACCAGGTTTTTTTTCTTCAAGGTTTTTAAACCTTTCTCTCTAATGTGGCCTAGCCTATGATGTCAGAGCATAGTCTTCTCAGCTGGAAGTTTTACTTCCATAGAGTTTACATAATTAAGGATATTTCCCTCTTTACCTCTATGAGTAGCCTTCTGTGACTTTATAGAGACACTGTTACATTGAACAACCTGTGCATCCAGCTTGTACAGGGTACCAATTCGAGCACCTCTAGCCAGCACCATAGAGTCTCTAGTCATCTTGCAGCCATATCCAGAGAACGTGACTTGTACTCCAATATCATTCAGCTTACTGATAGACAATATATTTCAAGCCAGACCTGGTATGTGCATAACATCATTGATCCCCTTCACTCTTCCATCAAGGAATTGAATTCTGACTCTTCCACGGCCAACAATTTCCAAAGTTGAATCACTTGCCAAGTACACCTTTCCACCATTGTATTCTTCATACTTTGTGAACCAATCTCTATGAGATTTCATGTGGAAAAATGCTCCAGAATCAATCAACCAGACATCATCTGATGGCTGTGTAGCCAAGGCTGCAATGAAGGCATCTGCATCACTATGAGAAGAGTCATTGTTGAAAGAATACTTCTTCTTCTTCTCCTCTTTACAATCCTTTCAGGCATGACCAGGTTGCCCATAGTTCCAGCACTTCACCTTAGACTTCTTTCCAGGAGACTTTGATCTCCCTTCTTATTTCAATTTTGATTTATTTTCCTTCTTCTTTCCTTTCTCTTTCAATCTTCCTCTGACAGCAAGAGCTTCCTTAGCCATCTCAGAAGATTTCCTTCTTATTTCTTATGATATCAAAGAACCAACATCTTCCATCTTGAAACTGAATGTTGTACTCCCAATGGCCATCACTAGATGATCCCAAGAGTCTGGCAAAGAACACAATAATAACATACAGCAATCCTCTTCTTCAGTCTTTACACCAACATATGTTAATTAAGCAATCAGCATGTTGAATGTGTTCAAATGATCAGCTACAGACCTTCCTTCCTACATTCTCAACGATTACAGCTTCTTCCTCAGGAATAGTTTATTCACCAAAGATTTCCCCTAATAAATAAATGCCAGTCTCTTCCACAAGGAAGATGTAGTCTTCTCTTCATGCACATTGAGAAGAATGGAATCTGCCAAACAAAGTCTTATCAGCCCCTTAGACTTTCCATCTACAAGGTCCCAATCTTCTTGCTTCATGCTTGTAGGTTTCGCTCCAGACATAGCAATCCAGAGATCACAATCCACTAAGAGATCCTCCATCTTAATTTTCCACAACTCAAAATTGCTGCCATTGAACCTATCTATTTCAATCTTTCCTGATGTGCTAGCCATCTCAATCTATAATTAAAAATTGACAAACTTCTACAGGACTCCCACTGAACAGAAATTGACTCAAAAAACCCAACGTACCCACAAGGATAACACAACTGGCCAGGCTCTGATACCACTTGTAAGGAAAGCTAGATGCAGAAAACAACTCTCCTAATGTCAATACCTCAGGTAAGAATGCACATATACTTTTAATTTTTCAATTACAGTTCAATTAAGATGCACTTTGAAATAAATATCAGAAACAGAGAATTAGACAAACATAGATGAACACCAAATATACGTGGGAAAACCCTTATGGGAGAAAAACCCACCACAACAAGAGAAGTCACTTTGTATTACAATAATAAGGATTACATACAAGAGTTCTGACTTATGTTTCTAATGTCATATTACAACAACTTTCACTATGATCAATCTTATACAGGAACCTTCACATTACAGTCTTCACATAATAGAATTCACTCTGATACAATTTGAATTGTTCACACTCCTGTTGATTGAACCAACCATCGAACCATCGAGCATCTCTAACTACAAACTATATTCATGGCGTTCCCTGTCTATTGAACTTCCTCACAGAACTGTCACAACGAACTATCTCCCAATGGTTCCCATTCAGCTTCTCTTATTGGTCCAGCACAAGCCACGTAGATAGTCAAATGGTCAAGGAGACATTCAAAAGAGTTCGCATGTCAGTGAGATACAAGAAGTGTCTCCCCGATGCTCAAAATGCTTCATATTGATATCGGCATAGGTTCCAATAGTCGGCAAGATGAAATAGCGAATGCCAAAAGTCATCCTGAAACTACCAATATCCATTTCATTCCTATCGGCAAGAGATTCCTCATTGACAAGACGTTTTACAAAGCTTCACATGTTGCATCGACTTTAGTTTTCTATCGGCGAGACATACCGCTCTCGCCAAGACCTTCCATTGAGTCTCCTCACGTTACATCGAAGCATCCACCAGTTGATGAGACTCATCGCTATCACTGAGACATCCCACCGAAGGTTCAAAGTTACTCTATAGTGATCAGCAATCGGCAAGACTAACGTTCATCGCTGAGACTTCTTCCCAAGATCTTTATTTCATATTGAGCACCAGACGGTTGGCAAGACTTTTTCCCATCGCTAAGAGTTCTTAGCGAACCCTTAGTGTTACCCCAATGCCTCCAAGTGTGTCCCCCTTGGCAAGACCTTCATCATTCGCTGAGATGTCTTCCCAGGACCTTTTGAGTTACCCCGAATGAATATGGTCGGTGTGACATTCCCACATCGGTAAGACTTCTTACAGATAGTATTCCTTCCGACGAGAGTTTCCCCGATGACTTCAAACTAAATGTTGTCGATGAGACATATTACTTTCGATAAGACTTCTCACCGAGCCACCATAGGTTATACCAATATATGATAGAATGGCCTGTCGGCCAAAGATCTCCATGCGGTGAGAGGTTACAATGACTGCTTCTTGTCACAGTGATAGGCTCCAAAGTAAAAGTGTTCGGCGAGACTCCTGCAAGGTCACAGTGACCTAAACAAATCACAATGTGTCAAAGTTGCTAGTCAGCCAAACATTAACAATATCACACCGACTTGGCTCCAATAGAGGTTACAGCCTGTGATGATTTAGGCACATATTTCCAACAACAAGTAACAACCCAATTGGTTACTCACCCCTCAGGTGAATTTGGATAGTCTTATATATCCCCGACCTGCAACTCCCTACGGAATGATAAAACACAAAACACATAGTGTTTTCCAAGAACAATGTACTCATTACAATCTAAAACGCATGTCTTAATCACATCAATGCCCTTCCCTCCTACAGTGAACAGATAGTTTCTCACACAAGGAAAAAAAAACCAATGTAATTCAGTGCGAGAGGACACCTCCTCGCTTTCCTTGCCATGATGTTTCCTCCCGTCTGCCAATTTCATCACTTTTATCATCTATCTTGGCGAGCCGTACACTATGCCATCTCCTCATGTTATGTATGTTTTTATGCATTTTTTGTATGTGCATAGGTGTGTTTTGTTGGGAGATTAGTTGTTTCCATACAGGGTTTTACAACATTGTGTGGGTTGAAGGTTTCATAAATCATGCACTCACATCCCACTGTGTTTTCCAACCTACAATCATACAAACTTTTAATCATTGTTGGAAAACATAGGGTGTTTAAAAAAGGTGCCTTTCATTGCATTCCTACAGTCTAAATAAAAAAAGCTTTTTGAGACGAATATTCATATTGGTGTGTAAAATTCCAGGTTGCAAAACATTTGTTTTTCAAAATCTGCAACCCACACAATGTTTTAAAACCCTTTACAAGTGACAACCCAAACGGTTACAAACCACTCAGCTCAATTCCATTGGTTTTTCATCTCCCCCACCTGCTCTCCAACCTTTCGCTTTCAACCTGCAGAATGAGAAAACCCACAACACATAGTGTTTTCCAATAATAGTACTTCTTACATATTAACCATGACGTTTCCTTTCATTGCCAATTATGTCACTTCTATCATCTATCTGGCGGGTCCCACACTATTTTGTCTCTTCATGTTATGTATGTTACTATGTATGTTTTTATGTATGTTTCCATCCATTTTTTGTGTGTACATAGGTGTTTTTTGTCTAGGAGTTGGAGAAATCTAGCTCCTAGACAAAAAGCACCTATGTATGTAACATGATATCATACCCCCCATACCCCATGCCACACGGTGGACAAAAGGCACCAAGGAAAAGACTTGATAGATGGCTAGCCACATGTCGTTAGATGGCATCGCCGAAAAAGGACACTCGGCTGGGTGGGAAAGTCAAAAAGCTAGACAAAAATGCACCTAACATCGTCATTTTCCACATTTTCATTTTCCAGTTTGGTGGGTGGGGAGGGATGAGGTGCGGGAAAGGAAAATCGAGTTGCAAGCTGTCGAACTAGAGTAAAAACTTCTTTTTTATGTACATAGGTGTGTTATGTCTACATTTTTGGTGCATCCAGAGAGCTACAATTCACCATTTGTGACATTTCATTTTGCACTTTGGTGGGGAGTGCAAGTGATGCAATGGAGGCTGAACAAGAGAAATGCATTCGACATGCACGGTGGCTAGCCAACAGGTATGTATATCTACCATTGTATATGCCATTTTTCCATTCTATAGGAACTATGAAGCACAGTTGTTAAATGGGTTTTTTTGAAGCATTGAAGAATGGTTAAATGGGCTCTGAAAAGCATTGAATGGCTATTGGTTAAAGAAAAAGGATTTTCATTGATGGCAAAAAAAAAATTGTTTGCATGTAGGGTTTTTATATGAAATGCATAGTTGTTTCTATTTGTGTAGAATAAAAAAATTAAACTGGAAATTATTTGCATTCACCACAGTAAGCATCTCATCTATAAAAATATCATAACTTCTTAATGCAGAATAAATGAATAAATTTTGGAAGTTTAATTGACCTGTACACTTGCAATTCAAGCTATGATAGCTAGAATCACCTATATTTAGTGCAGAAGCTTCACGTCTCCTAAAGCATCCTTCTCAATCCACCTTCTCTTGTTTTCTTCAAAAAAAAATCCTTGAATATATCAACCACCTGGAAGGAAGACAAGTGTTAGCGATAGATTAAATTGGAAAATTAAAGACATTTGGTGCTACAAAGAAATTTTTTATTCCAAATTTCACTAATATACAATTTATATGTTGTGGTGAGTGCAAAATGCCAACTTGCACAGACAATAAACAAACATATTAAGCTTCACATTGGGAATTTAATTTCCAATTTAACCTATTGCTAACACTAGTAGTATATATCAACAATTATATCTACCATTTTTCCATTCTACAGGAACTGTGAAGCACTGAACATTCATTCGGATATATAAAAAACTCATCTCTCCTAACATATGAAAGAGGTCATAACTTACAATAATCAATAAGCGCATAGAAGACAGAACAAGAGGGATACCACATACCACTATCAAACTTCTATTTATATCTTGTGTCTCTCAATGAACATCTAAATGACATATTGGTATCGTAACCATTATTCAATGATATTGTAAATTGAACCATTACTTGTACAGACAGCTGAAAAAATATAGATCATTGCAAGAACAAAAGTTAACAAGTTAAAAAAATCCTTGTTGATCACCTTGATTGACCAAAAAATAGCAACTAATCTGCTGACAAAACACCCCTATGTACATACAAAAATGAACAAAACTGTACACAAAAACACACATAGAAACATAGATAACATGAAAAGAAGGCAGAATAGGATGTCAATGCAGAAAAAAGAATCAGTTGGATGGAGACAGGAGATTCCTATGTTGAAAGGTAGACAAATTTTGTAAACAACTTATTAAAAACAAAACATCTACATTCTCTAATCAGAAAGACACTCTCAAAGCTGAGAATAGTATTTGGGTTGCAGGTTTCATAACTCATACTATTTTCCAACATGCAAGTATATATAGAAGACATTCTTCTAATGAAAACCTTAAAGTTTGTAGATAGTAACAATGTACTAAAGTTCAGTCACCTTCACAATTTATAGCAACTCTTACAGAAAAAAATTGAAATTCAATTTCATCATATCATTTAAAAATATTTATGCACAATATAATTTGTAAGTTAGAAAACACAATGTGGTTTTCCATTTATTTCATTCTGTACATTCAAAGTTACATGGTTAAGAGCATGGACAGGAATGTCTTGAAAAGCTTTTGTTAATTAGGCAGTAGGAATGCAATGAAAGGCAACATTTTATAAACACCCATTGTTTTCCAACAACCATTAAAACTCTAAATGATTGCACGTTGGAAAACACTGTGGGAGGCGAGTGCATGATTTATGAAACCTCCAACCCACACAATGTTGTAAAACCGTCTACGAACACAACTAATATCCTGAAAAAATGCAACTATGTACATACAAAAATGCATAAAAAATACATAACATCATACATGGAAACATACATAACATGAAGAGCATCTACGTAGTGTGGGACCCACCAAACAGATGATAGAAGTGACGGAACCAACAAACAGAAGGAAACATCATAGTGGGGAAAGCGAGGAGGTGTCCCATCGCATCGAATTACACCAACATTTTTTTACCTTGTGCAAGAAGCTATCTATTCACTACAGGAGGGAAGGGCATTGATGTGATTAAGACATAAATTTTAGATTGTAACAAGTATTGTTCTTGGAAAACACTTTATGTTCTGGGTTTTCTCATTCTGCAGGTTGAAAGTGAATTGTTGGAGAGCAAGGGGGCTTTGCAGGCAAGGGAGACGACCAAGCAAGTTGAGGTGATGGGTTTCTAACCAACTGTATGTACATAGGTGTGTCAACTCAATTTTCCCGGCTTACGAATTGGGTTGTTATGTGTAGAGGGTTTTACAACATTGTGTGGATTGCACATTTCTTAAAACTCAGTTTTTTCCAATCCCATTACATTCTTACTATATAATTCACAAAAGGCTCTCAAGACAATCACAAAACATACCAAATTGAGGTGAGGGGGGAGTAACCAATTGGGTTGTTACTTGTAGGGGGTTTTAAAACATTATGTGTGTTGCAGATTTCAAAAAACCAATGTTTTGCAACCTAGAATTTTACAGAACAGTATGAATGCAATTTAGACAGTACAAACAATTGGAGTATGAATTGTCATTTTTAGAGATTTTTTTTTGGCACAAGAATTCAAGGCAGAATGACGTGTGCATTTTCAGTTTGGAGAAAGAAAGGAGAAAACACTTTGTGTTTCATGTTTGCACATTGAAAGTTGATGGTTGGAGTGCACATGTAGGAGTTGGAGGAAAAAAACAATGTTTTGAAACCTAGAATTTAACAAATCAGTATGAATGTAATTTAGACAATACAAATGTAATGAAAATCACCTTATAATAAGACTTACGCAGAATAAAAATCGCATTTCTATTTCTTAATATGATCCAAATATACATGCATAGTATGATTGTAGGTTGGAAAACACAATGGGAGGTGAGGTGACAACATGATTTATGAAACCTCCAATACACAAAATGTTGTAAAACCCTCTACACACTGAAGCCAAATACCTTATTGGTTGTCTAGAAAATGGTGCCTATCACCACACTCCTACGATCTAAATAACACAAAGCTTTTCAATACGTACATACTATTTTAGAAAATTCTAAGATGCAAAACATTGTGTTTTACAAAACCTACAACCCACCTAATGTTTCAAAACCATTTAGATGCTGGTATTTGAGGGACATTTAGGCACATTTTTTCTATTGCTTTACGCGAACGCCTGCAACTCCATTTCCATTTTCCTTGGTCATGCATCCCTCCCTAGCTTGCAACTCCATTTTCCTCGGTGTGCAACTCCATTTTCATCACCTATGCCTCCTTCCTCCCCACCCACCAAACTAGAAAATGCAAATGTGAAAAATGGCAATGTTAGGTGTGTTTTTTCTAGCTTTTTGACCTTCCCGCCGAAGCCACGTGTCCTTTTCTGGCGACACCACCTAATGGCACGCGGCTACCCATCCGTCAAGGCTTTTCCTCAATGCTTTTTGTTCACTGCATTGAATGGGGTGTGGGGGTACAATATCATGTTACATACATAGGTGCTTTTTGTCTAGGAGTTAGCTTCTCCCCTAACGGAATAATATACTAGTATTAAAGGCCAATTCATATAATATACCACTATTAGAGGGAGCAATTGATAGGAGACAGTGTGTTTTCCAACTCTACAAATAATGCAAGCATTTTATTTAAACATGACAATCATGGAAGGTATGATTTTGAAGACATTCATATTGTTTTGTAACATTCAATGTTGCAAAACCGTACATGTTAAGAAGCAAGCAACCCACCGTGAGACAACCCTTTACATTTATACAAGGAGATTCAAATAACTAAAACCTAATATTGTGTTTTCCAAATTGCAATTACTTTCTACATTTGTTCTTTTCAATCATGCAAAATTTAAACACAATAATGCAAGGTGTGATTTTGAAGACATTCATACTGTTTTGTAACATTCCATGTTGCAAAACCGTAGGTGTCAAGAAGCAAGACAGTGTGTTTTCCAACACTGCAAATAATGTGGGCATTTTATTTAAACACAACAATGGAAGGTGTGATTTTGAAGACATTCATGTACTGTTTTGTAACATTCCATGTTGCAAAATTGTAAGTGTCAAGAAGCAAGACCGTGTGTTTTCCAACACTACAAACAATGCAGGCATTTTATTTAAACACAACAATGGAAGGTGTGATTTTGAAGACATTCCTACCGTCAATGTTACAAAACCGTATGTGTTAAGAATCAAGAAGTGAGACAACCCTTTACATTTAAACAAGGAGATTCAAATAACTAAAACCGACCATTTTGTTTTCCAAATTGCATATATTTTATGCACTTTTTCTTCTCAATCATGCGAAATTTAAACACAACAATGGACGGTGTTATTTGAAGACATTCATACTATTTTGTAATATTCCATGTTGCAAAATCGTAGGTCTCAAGAAGTAAGACAGTGTGTTTTCCAACACTACAAATAATGCGGGCGTTTTATTTAAACACAATGGAAAGTGTGATTTTGAAGACATTCATACCATGTTGTAACATTCAATGTTGCAAAATCGAACATGTTAAGAAGCAAGCAGTGAGACAACACTTTACATTTAAACAAGGAGATTCAAATAACTGAAACCCAACATTGTTTTTTTCAAATTGCAATTGTTTTGTACACATTTTCTTTTCAATCATGTGAAATTTAAACACAACAATGGAAGGTGTGATTTTGAATACATTCATATTGTTTTGTAACATTCCATGTTGCAAAACCATATGTGTTAAGAAGCAAGAAACCCACTGTTAGACAACCCTTTACATTTAAACTGAGAGGAGACTGTGTTTTCCAACACTGCAAATAATATGAGCATTTTATTTGTTTGAATCAAATGAAGAAAGTTAAATCCCATTTTGACTGTAGCAAAGAGTTATTCAAAATGAGAATGTCAATGGGAAAATAAAAGATTTTTTTTGCATGTATGGTTTTGGGCTTGGGTTAAAATAAAAGATTTTGTTTGTGTCTACGGTTTTGGGCTTGGGTTTCCATTCCAAGTTCTCATTTTGAAAACCCATCAGCTAATAATTTTTTTTCAAAACTGCAACCCACATAATGTTTTTTCAAAACCCATCTTTGCAAAACAAAAACCCCTTTATTTCTTCACAGTCAAATTTCAAAACCCTCAAGTAAAAAAAAATCTCAAACAATCATGCTAAAAAGCCTACATGCAAACAAAACATTTCATTTTCATTTAACAAAAAAACCCATTTAATAGCAAACTCATCAAACCCTACACGCAAACAAAATATTTCATTTTTATTTCATAGAAAACCCATTTAACAGCAAACCCATCAAACCCTACACTTTATGCTTCACAGTCCCTACATAATGGAAAATAGCAGATAAAATTCCAGATACATACCTGGTTTGGCTGCCTACAACTCCATTTTCATTTTCCTCGATCACGCGTCCCTCCCCAGCCTGCAACTCCATTTCCATTTTCATTGGTCACGTCGTCTGTCCCCAACTTGCAACTCCATTTCCATTTTCCTTGATCGTGTGTCCCTCCCCAACCTGCAACTCCATTTTCCTCGGCCTGTAAGGCCATTTTCATCACCCACGTCTCCTTCCTCCCCACCCACCAAACTAGAAAATGCAAATGTGGAAAATGGCGATGGTAGGTGTGTTTTTGTCTAGTTTTTTACTTTCATGCCCCGCCTTGCATCCTTTTCCAGAAACACCACCTAACGGCACGAAGCTAGTTGTCTGTCAAGACTTTTAGATGATGTTTTTTGTCCACTACGTCGCATGGGATATGGGATACCATAATATATGTTATATACATAGGTGCATTTTTTCTAGAAGTTAGCTTTCTCTAGATAGGCTATGGCCCTCCCCAAACCCCAACCATGCTAGTTGGGGGATGGGGAGGATGCAGCCTCCCCTCCTCAAAGGGGCACAGGCCCTGTGGGGTATCGCGACCTCTACCAAGGGGCATGACAACCAACAAGCCACCTCCCTTATTTTTTCCATATTTTATTCAATATATATATATAACTCAAATAAATTTGTATTTTATTGTTGTTTAAAACACAGCATGTAAAAAGATACACAGATAAATATGTGAGTACGTCATATATATTTATGTTGAAACAGCATAAATGGGTGCTCATATATGCTTTTTTTGGGGGGGGAGACTACAAAACCTCCATACCTGCAACACAAATAAACATCTCAAATGGAAGAAATTAGCAAACTCATATGGAGGAATGAAAGAAATGAGAAATCAAGGAACAATCAAATGCAACCTATAGTAAGCAACCCTGTTGAGGCTATCCCCTCACCATCTCCTCCCTTCAAAACCTGTAGGAAAAATAAAATGATTATGAAAAAAAGAGGGGTTAAAAATTCATCTTTATGATTTAGGGCAACATAAAGTTTCCCTAAGATCCAAGGGTTCAAATTAAAACAATCTAATGGCCAAGATTTGGTGCATATCTATTAACAACTAATTTTTCATTATATTAATTAAATTCACTTAACTTTCTAATTTTACTTTGGTGGGAACAATGTAAATAGGGACCTTTATTTAAATGATTTAACTAAAAGTCATTTTTAGAAGACTTTCAAAAAATGTAAGCTTTATTCTATTTTGTAGTTTCAAATTTTAGAAAAAACACATCAAATCAAATTAATTCCCATAATGCTATTTTAATTTAACTGGTAGAATTTAAGTAAATCATTATCTTTAAATAAAATCTAGCAATGGTGTGGGTTGGAGTATTTTTCAAATATTTCTTAAACATTGTTCAAACAACAATATTATTACTAAGGTTTAAATATTGATGGGATTGAATAATAATAATTTTATCCACATAAATATTTGGAGTGATAATTAATAATATTTTTAACACTTAGATGGTGGTTTTAATAACGATGTTGTTATCAATTATTTTAATTTATTTTCTCTTTATTCCCTTATTTATAATCATTGGATAATGATTGATGGGTGAATAATCATTAAATAAATAAATAATAATGTTACTAATTAAGGAATAAGCATTAAATAGGTAGCAGCAATATTAATAATGCTTAAGTTGGGATTGAGTATTACTATTAGATTAGCATTGGAATGAGGGCAACATCATGGTTAATGTATAATGCAAGTTTAAATAATAATACTCCTTTATTATGTTTAAAAGATGAAAAAAAAATAGCAACACATTAGTTTTGGTCTCTTGACTGGTTAATAATAGACTATTTTTTTTAATATAAATATCTCTTAGTGTTAAAATTATTGTGCAACAATGTCAATACAAAATTTGAGTATGCTTCATAGACATAATGAACAATCATCACAACCATTTGAAGCCACCAATCAAATGTGCATGTATGGGATAATTGTTTGTGTAAATATTAATTTACAAGTCGGGTCAAGTTACTAATAAAAAAAATAATCTATGCATAAAAATATGGAACACTTTACTTAAGTCAAATTTGTATATTTGAAAAAGAATAAAGGGTTGAGTGAGGCCTACCACCTCAATGACCTATTCCCTAGAGGGGCTAAAACGGAAATAAAATTAATAACTAAACTAAACAACAATTAAACTACCTGCTCATGCATTTAGGTAATTGAATGAAAAGATAAACGTGACTTTGTCAAGGTAATCAAGGATACCCTAATCCCTAGGATAAGATAGGGAATAAGGAAGTTAAATATGCTATGTTGTGTAGTCGGGTATTAGTAGTGACCACTTAAGGAGATTCACGAATGGGTACTAGACATAATATTAGAATCAATATTGTAATAGATTAAATGCTCGAAAAACATCAAATCTTAGTCGCAAGCCTACTAGCATTCATCCATCGTAGGTGAATAATGATACCCATGTGTGTATCGAGAATAGCGTATGGGTTATTGTTAAACCCTAAACACTCTAAGAAATTGTTAGATTAATTGATATAGTTTTTATAAAAAAAAAATGGGTGTTTTACAAGTGTCATTCAAAAAATAATTATAAGTTGTGTCATTGTTTTGAGTGAAAAATTATAGGCATGACACTTAGTCAAAATTATTCCACTCCTAAGTCTCATGCATTGATAGCTACACCACCTAAGGGAAAAAGGAAGAAAAAAAAAAGCCTAAGACAGAATCTAGTGAGACTTCCAACACCTCTTCTAATGAGGGTAAATCCAAGAAGAAACCTACATGTACCTTTTGTAAAGGGATTAGGCATAGTGAAAAAGTTTGTTATAAGAAGATTTATGAGTTGAAATAACTTCTTAAGGATCATCATATTTCCATTCCTTCTTCATCTTCTAGTTCACACTCTCCTACTAAACATGAGGAAACTTCACACATTAGACACAGGTTTTGCTACTAGAGATTTGAAAGAAAAGGGTCGTTCATTACTTTCTACCTATTTCGATATACCTAATGGTTGGATTATTGATTCAGGTGCTTCAAAACATATTTCTTTCTCATTTTATCACATTATTTGAGGGTCTCTTCGAGCACCACATTTTGATGGGGTCTTGACTACAAATAATAAATTTGTTCTTGTTGTTGTTGGACAATTGGACTTGGGTACAATGTTAATATCTAAGGGTGAACCCACAATAGTGGGTTACAACTTTTTGCACAAAGAAAAATTAGAAACGCCAATCAAAAAACTTAAAAATGACTTTGAACAAAGGAAACCCTTCAAATAAAGGGGCTTCATTCAAACATGTATGGCATCCACCCCCTTCAAATGAACCCCCCCTTGGAACAACCCCGCCCCCCTTCTAATAAATACTGGAACTTGTGCCATGTAAGGGGGGGTTGAATGAACACCCCCTTTTTTCCCTTGCCCCTCCGTCTGTAATTTTATGCAAATTTTTGGGTTTTGAGGTTTGGGTTGAGGATGAAAATGGAATCCACTTGACAAACCCAGCTACAGTATTATAGTCTTCAAAAAAAGCTCTCCATAAAGTATAGTTTTAATATATTTTGGTTTTATTATACATTTTTTTTAGTTTAATTAAACATAAGTTTTTCACCGAAACTCAAGCTTTCTATTCTGCACATGTGGAAAAGTAGTAGATTACCAAAAAAAAATCCAAAATATATCTATCCTATTGGAATTTATGTCCTTGATCGAACAAAAAAAATTGAATTTTGATACATACAATAAAATTTATGCTCTTTATAGTACACCTATGTCTAGATTATAATTGGTTTGACTTTAAACTTAATTATAAAAAAAATATTCAATAAAACACTATGAAACTAGATGAATCCTCTAATATTGTAGTTACAATTCTAAATTTGAAAAAAATAGAATTTTATCCTTTAGAGAAAAAAAACTTATGTGCTTTATAGTACACATCACTCTTTAAAAAGGGTGTTTATTGTTAAAAACTAGTTATCTGGGGAGATGGAAAAAGAAATGTAATTTGATTCCAAAATTTTAAAAAAATATATACTTAGAATCTATAGACAAAATGTCAAAAATCACTATTTTGCATCATCTTCAAATTCCTCATGGTTTAGCAGCTATAGGTGTTTGAAAGTGAAAATTTAGTTCAAAATGTTCATTTCAATGTCAAGTTTGGCCAAAAAGTGTAACCCACTATTGTGGGATCACTTTTAATGTTTTTGTATTTCTGAGATAGCCCATAATCTTCTTTTAGTTTATCATATTATACAGATAGGCAACACAATTGAGTTCCCATTTGATTCAATTTTCATTTTTTGGGAGACGAGAGAGCTTATTACTATAGGACAAGCTAATCATCAATCTAAGTTGTATAATTTTTTCCACTTTTATTCTGACCATGATCTTTGTGTTCCTCAATCTCCTTCTTCTAGTGTGGATAGTTGTTTTGGTGGAGGTTATGGGGGTTGGTTGAACCTTTCTCTACTTCCTCAACCATTTGATGAGGCTCCATCACCTCTTGCTTCATCAAAGTTGATAGTTGACACAGATTCCAAGACTTCAACAAAGAAGGACATATTCAATTTTTAGATTTGTGGTTGCAAGATGACTCCATTTCTAGTATTTTAGACTTGGTTTTTCATTCTTCTTCTACAGGTTTGGAGGACATGTTTGAGGGGGCAACTCTCCTCTTTGTAGTTTTTTCTTTGGAGGATATTCTTGAGTCTCCTCATTTCCTTGTTTCTTCATTGATTGGGGTTCTTCCTGATTTTGATGATACATCTTTGAAAAGGAACTTGATTCTTCAAATATTTCATTTGTGATACTTCTTGCTTCTCATTTATTCATGGAGTTGGACTATATTCCGCATCTACCATTGGATCTCTTTCTTCCTAAGGGGAGACATGTGGTGTGTCATCATTGGATTCTCTTTTAGCTTCACACTTACTTCAGTGGTTTTGATGATACTTCATTATGGGGAGGCAATCTAGTTTCTATCTTTCCCTTCATTCGAGGGGTTATTGTATTGTATCCTTGTGATGGATGTAGTTCTTCGGGGGTATTGATGTTGAGACCTACCTACATCACTTATTCTATCACTTGTACATGATTTGTATTGCATCTCTTTTTTGGAGAACAGTTTTGTCCCACAAGGTTTTCTCCTTTTCTCTATTTATGAGGTATTTTATTCACATTTTCTTTTGTACATGGGTAACTAAAATGTCCTTGTATTTGATACCCATCATTGCATTATTTTCATAATAATTTCACTCCCTAAGTTGCACTTACGAGTGGGGTGTTAGTGTGAATGAGGTTATTTCCTAACTAGTTATTAGTGTGAACCTATTCACATGATAAGTTTACTTAGGAGTTAAGTTAAGTCCTAGGTGTCATTTCTAGAAGTTAGTTATAATGGGGCCATGTCTCATTATTTAATTTTAGTCATTTAGGCATTTAATAGTTATCTCATGCATTTAAATTTTGCATTGAACATTTAATGTTTGTACCAATGGTAGTTATCATACCTCATCACACCTTGCCTATATATCCAAGGTGTTTGTAAATTGTATCATATATTTATATCAATTCATTCATATTCATCGATCAATATAAATTCTCAATATTCATGCAAGGTCATGTTGCAACACTTTCTTGTGGATGGTATCTTTCTTGGTCAGTCTTTTGAAGTTTGCAACTTCATTTGGGTTCATTAGCATTCCAACATTTGATCTAATCCAAGACATATCCATGATGCTCTAAAATATTTCTTATGCATCCACCCTTTATTTTCTTGCAAGATTATATCATGTGGGAATGTAACCCTTCACATTTGCACTACTTCCCAAGCACTCAAATTCATGTAAACATCTATAAACCTGTCAAAACTCCACCATATCCTCATTTCATTCATCGTGTATTTTTTAAAAGGTAGCGGGGATTTGGGGAACATATTCATTGCATAAATCTAAATTTCCATCAGATATTATAAACCATTGCTTATACAGGATCTGCTATTTTTTCCTCTTATGAAGTCTCCACTGAATCTCCTCATTATAAAAATTTGTTACCCATTGGGATATGTCCCATCCCCCTTAAATCTCCAAAATATGCCTTCATCTTACACTCTTCCACGAATACCACTCATTCCCTTCAATTGCAGGAATCCTACACCTATCAGGATATATTTTGATCTACCTAATTCTATAATATCCTAGTATCCCTCAAATTCTTGCAATTGTCTAAAGAGCTCAAAATTTCCCTAAACATCCTACAATGTCTTGTAATACTAAAAAATTCCACAAAAGATAAAACAAAAAGTGTATAAGCAAGCTTTTAGAGACATATTTTAAGCTCAATGACTTGCATCCTTAAGCACCCATGATATCTCATATAAGGTAAATTTTCCACAAGAATTAAATGGTTAATACAAACAAAACTCTTAACTATGCAAATTTAACTTAGGTTTAGCTATGCAAATTTAATGTAGGTTTATATATTATATTATTCATTATTTATATATTATATAATACAATATAATATAAATATAGATATAATAAATAATAGAATATTATATATAAAATAATATATTTTATTATGTATAATATATAATATATATATAAATAATATTATATTATATATATAGTAGTGTTGTATATTAATAAATAATAATAAAGTCCTCAACTTTTTAATGGTTTGCAAATTACCTTCCATTTTTATGGAGAGTCGACAAAGGTAAAATCACGATCTAAACCACTTGATTAATATTAACCAAATTAATATTTAATTTGATTTGATTTGATTCCATTTCACCATAATTTTAACAACTCACATTAGCCTATTCCCGTCACTACATCTGCAACAAGAGAATATACAAAAATCTGACTTCACACGAGACACATGTGAAGGATGATCAAATTTTTCATTTATTTTTAAATTTTGTGACTCGATAGTTAATCCGCTCATCATATGTTCTATTATATATTATCTTATTTATTATATTATTATACAATATATTATATTTATAGTAGCACAATCCAATAATTTTTGCTCTTTCTTTATTTTCTCTCCTACCATTATTATTCACTACTCTATGTCATGACTCTTTTGTTTTTTGTTTGTATGCAATAGACCAAAGACACAGTGTTGTTTATCCCAACAAATTGTACACAACATCAACCATTACTGCTACTCCTACACTATTAGAAAGAGAGGTAAGGGAGAGGGGTTAATCATCGCTCGGGGTTGTGTTGTGGGTATAATAGGTGACAACTTGGGCCCCACTTAATAACAATAAAAGACCAAAAAAAAATTCAAATCTATATATTAATATGATAGGACAAGTTCATGTTAAATCAGAATTATGTCCTATCGTGGGTAGAGTAAATATTTTCCACCATCCTAAAATTAGGTGAATGCAAATAGATATATTTATTCCCACTATATATATATATAGTTTGTCACCGTCCCAAAAATAGGTTAATGCGAATAGATCGATATATTTATTTCCACAATATATATTTTATTGCATTAAAACTGAGTTGACATGTATAAAAACCATTATCAACTGACCAACTTGGAAATACATTTGAATATATTACATTACAAAATGTTCCATTATATATCCCTCATTGACAAACTAATGGTTCCACCATGTCCATCTACACCAGTCTTTTTTGAAAGTTACCTGCAAAAAATGAAAACGAATTCTTAGGCTCACTATGCAATATAATTTTACAAAAAATTGACTAATTATATCAACCATAATTCACAATTATACATGATATTTAATTAATCATAATAAAATATGATAACAATCAACAATTTCAAATTTTCTAAAATCACCAACTAGATTTTCTATGTACCATTCATAGCCCATTTCATACCACTTCTACCATTAATTCCTTCAATGTAACCTCAAATTCCCTCCCATAATTCAAATATCTCCACTTGCACCTACCTAACCAAGTTTATACAACTTAATTATTTGTACAAGAGACCAAAATTGTGTGATGCATTTCAAATTTGTGAGTTTTTGTTGAAGACACCTGTTTGAGAGTAATTCAAAAGAGCTCCTCCAAACTTTTGCAACCACTTGCTCCAGCTTCCACAATATGTCTCTTTGAAAGTTGCTTCACTATTTTTTATGCAGAGATATATAAATTGATGTTTCATAGAGCCTTGTTCTTTTACATTGAAATGAATTACATTTACAGGTCTTTGAGTAAAATTTTAATGTCCATACATATCATGATTTTCTTCAAAAATAGTTGCATACATGTCACCACCCTCCTTAGTAAAATCACATGAATATACTTATATTTCCCTTTTGGGTTAAATTGATTTTTTTTTAATTTTTTTTTTTTTATTGCATGTTGGTAATATATATATATATATATATATATATATATATATATATATATATATATATATATATATATATATATATATATATATATATATATATATATTCCTTCTAGTAGACAAATCTACTTTATATGTTGCTCAACACTTTATTATATTTTACATTTTATTCAAGCTAAAATAAAATAAAATAATAATAATAATTCATACCCATGGATATAATAGAACCTTGGGTATTAATGAGCAGAATTATCAAAACTACAATGGATACATATATAAACGAATCCAAATTAAAAGAATATCATTTTAGATTAATATGATTAAAGAATCAAACAAATCTATGAGATAATTATCCACATGTCACTGCATCAACCATTGTACTTACACATCAAATTCAAAACTAAAATTATAGCCAAAGAAATAGGTGGTGTTAATCTACCATCATGTTCTATAAAACCTCATTATGAAATAATTTAGATATATCAATATTAATTAATTATTCAATTCAAAAATAACAATAAGATTTATAGAGTATAGCTTAATAACCTTTTCTTTCATAGATTCTATGTTCTACAAGAAAATAGGTGCATCTTTCTTATATTAGGGAAGTTAATGCGCACTTTTCTTCATGTCTATGATAAAGTATGAATAGCAGAAAAATGTCAGAGTCGACTACCCCCATTGTTCTATTAGCCTATGTTGCTCTTTATATACTTGCTCTAAGTTACACCTTCTTCACCAATATATGGGAAACTCACTAACACTACTTTCCGTGCTTCCCAACAATTTCCAGGGCTTCAAATTATCTATGCATTAGGCTATTAGCAGCCTTTTGGAACATGTTCTTCCTCTGCCAAAATATATGCGGTTTTAATACAAGTGCTTCTGGGTTTTCCACCATTTCAATTAGTGGAGACTTTTCCATTAATGAGACGGATGGTGATTTTTTATGTGCCACCTTAGACTGGTGGCTACTGGAAAATGCAATTATGGAGCGTGTGGTTGGGGAAATGCTTCCTTGCTTAATTTGGATCTTGAAAGTTCACTGCTGGAAAGTGCTATGAAGGTTCTATCTATGAGTTACATATGTGGAGATGGATATAGTGCCTATGGTTGAGCTTCATAGTTTTCTATTCAATAATTTTAATTGTGGAGAAGAGAATTCCTTTAACCATTTGTTGTCTAGTGTATTATGGAATCCAAACTATCATTTCTTGACTAGATTTATGGAAGCTTTTTCTATATATGTCACTTATGAAGTGCAATGTCCTTTTCGTAAAAATCACTTCTTCCCAGATATTACGTATAGAAACTTTAAAAAATATAGTGTATCATGCTAATTAGACATGTTCATTGATGCATCACTCACAATGTTTCTTTGATAAATGCATACTCACCTATTTCCCTGTCATTAGAGGAGGGGTGATCCCACAATAATGGGTTACAGTTTTTGGCCAAACTTGACGTTAAAACCAGGATTTTTCACCAAACATTCACTTTCTTACACCTATAGCAGCTAAACCATTAAGTTTTTGAAGATGAATCAAACTAATTATTTGTTAGATATTTTGTGTAGATTCTAAGTATTTTTTTTTTTTTAAATTAAAAAAAATTGTGAATCATTTTAAGTAATTTTTAATAACTTATTTTTTCTACTAATCAGCATTTTTAAAAAGTGATGTTTACTTCGGCCCATGTAACTTTTTTTATAGATGGGATAAAATTCTAATTTTTAAAATAAAAAATTTTCACACCTATATCTAGGGGATGGATATTTTTTCATAATTTTTGGTTACATTTTTTTTTAATTAATTTTCCAAGTCAGTGTAATTATAATTTGGACAGAGGTGTACTTCATCCCTCATAACTTTTTTTGTATTCATTTGAATTAACTTACTCTTTTTTTGTTGGAATAAGGACAACAATACCTAGTGCACATGTATTTTTTAGAATTTTTTTTCTCTATTTTTCTATTTTTTCGTATGTGTGAAATAAAGAGCTTGATGTTCATTGAAAATCCTA
Source organism: Sequoia sempervirens (assembly GCA_007258455.2). Classification (NCBI taxonomy): domain Eukaryota; kingdom Viridiplantae; phylum Streptophyta; class Pinopsida; order Cupressales; family Cupressaceae; genus Sequoia; species Sequoia sempervirens. The sequence goes on along the minus strand of VDFB02058242.1, from coordinate 727,919,883 downwards.
CATTCACAAGAAATAAAAAATAAATATAATAATCAAATTAAACATACTTAAAATTATACTTTTTTGGAAGCTTATAATAAGGGCTACATACTTACAAAACATAAATTTTAAATGAATTCATTTGATCACCTAAAAGGTAAATCAAAAGTGGTTTTTTATCAGCATTTTGATAGGTGTAGAGGAGACTCGATTATAGGTATGGTTTAAATCTAACAAGGTTCTATCCAAGGGGGTTTGATCTAAGGGGGTTTGATCAATCCCTTTTTAATTAAAATAATTTAAATGGAACCTTTAAAGTCATAAATCATTGTATTTTCTAAAAATATGTGATTTTAGGCAAAAATCAGGTTATCCCAAAAAGTGTAACCCATTGTTGTGGTAGCACCCGGAGTTGTTGTAGAATAGGGCTTTTTCCATCCTTAGTAAATTTTTTGCAATTCAAAAATGTTCTTTTTAACTTATCCTATGTTCAGTATGAAGCCAAGTGTATTTAGTACCTCAAATATTTTCTTGATCACAGAAGGTATGCATAGCATGAACTTGGAAGGATGCTCAGAAAACTTCCTTGTGAATAACTAATCATTATACAAGTGAACTACAAAAAAAATAGGAAAAATTTATGAAGTAATCGGTAATATCCTCAAGGTGAACGTTTGTTCATTCTTTAAGGTAGTGAATTAAAATTCTGGTTTCATAATTTTCTTGTTATACTCTCATCAATCTAAATGGATAGCTTAATTAGGGCCTAAATTATATGTAAGAATTATGGACCTAAAGGTATTGTTGGAAGTAAAGTAAATTAATTATGAGCCAAGTTTTTTGACACAGACTAGTCGACTCAAGCTGACCAAAATTAAACACCTTCTAGAGACGTTTGACACCTTCTAGAGCCATCTCCTGTCAACCAAGCGTCATTCATAGCTGCCCACATTTTACTCACTGTTGCTCTGCTCCAACCATCCTCATAAATATTTCAACTAATACTAAGCTACAATTTGTATTGATTTAAATGTATGATGATCTATAAATTCAATGGAAGAGTAGTGATCAACGACACTCAGGATTTACTGAGTTCTCCCCTATTTTAGTGTTGTCTCTGTTTGTTTGTGTTTTATCTCTATCTTTGTGTCTCCTTCATCTTTCAATGTTTTGGCTATTGATTGTGTATCTATGGAAAATTTAGATAGTTAGCTTATTAAACAATAAACACCAAAAATCCATTGAAGTAACAAAGCACAAAGGAAATAAACATGAAAATAAAAGGAACAATGTTACCATAAATCTTCATCTTCCATGCTTCACCTTTGTTACACCTTCTAGTTTGCAGCAAATCGAATGAGGCCCTCAGATTTCAAATGAGCACCTAGACTAATGTCAAAGCCCTATGCAAATGTTGAAGGATTTGTATAAAAGAAATGACTTCACAATAGACTAAAATGACAATGACTGCAAATGACAATACTAATAGCCTAAGTTGACAGAATGAGCATGAGAGTTTATTTAAAGGAAATTTTTGATTTGGATTGACGATTGAGATTGAATGTCAATAAGATGTCTAAATCAATGGCCAAAATTGAAAGTTGTAGTATGGACTAGGGTTAGGTCAAAATTAGGGCAATGACAAGACATGAATGGTTGAGATTGAATTATGAGATAATTCAATCAAGGGCTGAAATTAAATGAGATGTCAAGAGATAAGATTTGATTTGGAAGATAAGATTGGAACAAAGAGGTTGTTGGAGAAATTAAATAATGAAAATTATTTAATTTAGGTGGCCAATGAATAATTAAATAAAAAATATTATTTAATTATAGAGGAATGTGATAAAGGAATCATTTTGAATTACATAATGATTTAATTCAAAATTCAAAGAGTGGACTAAATTAAATAAATAAAATTTATTTAATTTATGAGAGAAGAGGCTAATGAATAATTAAATAATTAAAAATAAATATTTAATTATAGTGGATAATGGACAAAAATTAAATAAATAAGAATTTATTTAATTTTAGAAAGAAGGGGACTCAATTAGTGACGTAATTAAATAAATAAAATTTATTTAATTAATCAAGGGAGAATAAAAATAAAAAATGAATTAATTAAATAATTAAAATTATTTAATTAATAGAAGACATATGACTTTAGAAAATAATTAAATAATTAAAAATTATTTAATTATTAAGAATGAAAGGGGCAATGTTAAATAATCTAAGAGTTGCAAGCCTAGGACAATTTTATGTGTCTACATTTTGCCCTTCTTTGTCATAATGTAGCATTTTGCATTGTGACAAAGAAAATAAGTCGAGAATATGCCATAGTGCAAAATAAGATGAGGAAGAATGACGAGGAGGGTTATGGTATGCCCCCTCGAGAGGACAGTCAGGTTCTAAGAACATGGGTGTGCTCTCGAAATTAATCAGAAGACTAAAATATGAAGAGACAAAAAAATGTTAGTGCAAAAGATATGGATGATGGTATGGATGCAATGCCTATATGAGATGAGTGAGAGAAGATGACAAGACTAAAGAAGATTGCATGTTAGTTCCTAGACCAAATCCTTCAAAACATTGACATACGACTTTAATATTTATTGCTCTTAATCATCATTGGGCGAACTATTGTAATGGCCAATAAACACCATGATATGGCATAGATCAAGGTGTGCAAGGTCGTACCATCACGTAAGACAAACAGTCACAAACAAGGATGATCATGACTCATACTAGGAGCGTGCTTGCCCCAGTCTGTTTGCCATAATCAACCACATGCAGAAAAAAGACAAGGACAAATCATAAAATGTCGCTGCTTCTCTAAATCCTGTTTCCAGGACATCCTTGAGAAACTAGTAGCATGATTGTCGAAAATAAAAAAACAAATAAAGCCCTTACCATGATATGTCATTGTTTTTCTAAATCCCAAAATCAGGACCTCGCTGAGAAACTAGTAGTCATGCGTGTCAATTGACATGATACGTCACTGCTTCTCTAAATCCTAGTTAGTCGGATCTCGTTGAAAAACTAATATCATGATAAAAACTAAAAGACAATTGTCAAGTGTTTGTCAAGTGTGTCTGGATATCCATTGTTCTAATGCCAAGATGCCATGTTTGATAATGTCGAGATGTCAAAATATTTAAAGTTTTGATGACCTTGGAAAATGTCGAGAATTGGTGAATTCAGGAAGGACACATCCTGAATAATGCTGATGACAAGAGGATTTTATCCCTAATGGTCATAAGGGGTCCCTCAAAATAGTGATGATGCCTAGGAAGGACACATCCTAAGGCATAAATGATAGAGTTGGTTCTTCAGAAGGACACATCTGAAGAATACTGATGTTATGAAGAGTGATCTTTAGATGTCAAGAGGATCACTTAAAATGTCGAATGACGATGACGATGCCTAGGAAGGACACATCCTAAGGTGGAAATGACAGAGGTTATCGTTCAGAAGGACTCATCTGAAGATTAACCAAAATTTGACAGTTTGACCGGTTTATGATGATTTGACTTGCTTTGACCGAGTTTCACTTGTATTTGACTATATGTCGATATTGTCATGATGATGTGAGTGACGTGCTGATGAGATTGCCATGCTGAAATAACTGATTGTCATGATTTGCTTTGTTTGAGGAGTTTTCCCATGTAGAAAATGATTGAAGACTTTTGATGTGTGTGCCAGTGTAGTGCCATGAACCCTAATGGACTGACCTAGTGCGGCCTCGGGGGCTCATCGATAGATAGCCTTGCCTACGTCATGCACTCAGAGACCTCGTAGTTCGACACGACCAAAGACTTTGTCTTATTGACGAAAGATTGATCCATGATTTATTTTGAAAAATCTAAAAGGACTGACCTAATGTCTTGGGGACTCAAAATGTGAGTCTTGCCTATGTAGCAAGTGCACAGAGACAACGTAGTTCGACAATGACAAAGACTAATCAAGACTTAAAGTGACGTGACTGTGTTGACTGACATGACTATGTTTTTTTGTGGAATTTTTGTGTTTTCTTCAGGACATTTTTTTATTTTTAGTTCTTTTTTAAGGACATTTTTTTTATTTTTAGGTCTTTTTACAGGACATTTTCTAATTTTTAGGTCTTTTTTTAGGACATTTTCTGATTTTTAGGATCACGTGCGGTACCCACTGTAGTCTCATGATAAAATTTTGCCCCTAGTCAAGTTGAGTATGAGCCAAGGAAAAATGAAATGTAAAGAAAAGGCATGACTATCATGGACAGAGGACCATATGCAAGACTTGATTTCAACTATTGTCAGCCATGGATAGAAATATCATGATATTAGGACAAAGTGTTATGGTGAATGTTGAAAAAGAGTATGTTCATTAGGGACAAAGGTAGATAGAGTGACAGTAGATGGCACAACAATGACTGACTACACATGGTGCCTGTTTTCCAGGTTTTCACCATGGTACTTATCCAAAGCGCCTGTTTACCAGGTTTTCACTATTGGACAAATTATTTCTCTTTATTTTTGTCAATTTTTTTTAAAACTTTTTTTTGACTTTTTTTTACTTTTTTTTACTTTTTTACTAGTTTTCACACAGGCTTTCTGATGCTACGTATAGAATTTGCGCAAATGTAGACTATTGATTGGCTCTGTCAACTGTTCACCTTCAGGAGTAGCTAACTGATATGCTCTAGAACCAAATGATGCTATGATGACGTAAGGGCCCAGCCAATTGGGCTCAAATTTTCCTGGCTTCCCCCTATCTGACTGGTTCTTATGATTTTGGTATGCTCGTAAATGATTCAATGCATTGTGTTTGCGTTCATCTAGCATTTCTAACTCATGTAGTCTTGGTTGTCTATATTCTTCATCAATGATGAGGCCTTTCATGGAGACTCACAAAGATGGAATTTCGACCTCTATGGGCAAGATGGCTTCGGCTCCAAAGATAAGGGAAAAAGGAGTGGCACCAGTGGGAGTACGAATGCTTGTGCAGTAAGCCCACAAAGCAGGGTTGAGTTGGATGTGCCAGTCACGACCAGCGTCATTGACAATCTTTTTAAGAAGTTTGATAATGGTTTTATTAGATGCCTCAGCTTGACCATTTCCTTGTGGGTAATATGGCATGGAAAAGTGGTGGCTAATATGGAAACGTTGACATAATTCACGGACTTCATGGTTTTTGAAGGGACGACCATTATCTGTGATGATGGATTGTGGAATGCCATACCGACAAATGATATAATTGAGGATGAATTTGGAGATTTGTTTGCCGGTAATGTAAGTGAGTGGAATGGCCTCGATCCACTTAGTAAAATACTCAATGGCAGTGATAATGAATTTGTGTCCATTGGAGGATGTAGGGTGAATCTTGCCCACGAGATCAAGTCCCCATTGTGCAAAAGGCCAAGGAGAAGTGATCGGCCTCAACTCTTGTGCTGGAGCGTGGATCAAATCACTATGAATCTAACATTGGCGACAAGTTCTTACAAATTCCAGTGCATCCTTTTCTAGGGTTGGCCAATAGTAACCAAGTCTCATAATCTTTTTAGCCAAGGTTGGGCCACTTGAATGGGACCCACATATACCCTCATGCACTTCCTGTAAGGTCATTTTTGCTTCATTAGTGTTGAGACAATGGAGAAGGGTATTGTCAAAGCTACGGCGATAAAGGGTGTCGCTAATGATGGTATAACGTGCAGCTTTGCGGATAAAGGACTTCCTTTCGTTATTAGAAAAGTTTTGGGGAAGGATCTATGAATGAAGGTAGTCAAAAATGTCTTTGTACCAGGGGGAACTGGAACCAACAAGCTCACAAACCATTTATAATTCAGGGACATCATAAGCCAGAACCAATAACTGCTCAACCAAAAACTCAAACTGTGGGACATTGCTAGGAATATCAAGCAAAGATGCAATAGTTGTCATAGCATCAGCAGCCTTATTTTGTGTTCTTGGAATCAATTCAAAGGATAGTCTGTGAAAATATGTCAGGAAACTGTCAACCATTCATTTATAAGGAATTAGCTTCTCATCTTTGGTTTCATATTCATCATTGACTTGGTTTATAACTAGCTGAGAATCGCCGAGGACCTGTAAATTCCTAATTTTCCACTTGATAGCCATTCGAAGTCCTGTAATTAATGCTTCATACTCTGCCATGTTATTAGTGCATGGAAATGCTATGTGAAATGACCTTGGGATGGAGTCTCCTTGTGGGGTAATAAATAATATTCCAACTCCTGATCCATGATTAGTGTGAGATCCATCAAAGTATAATTGCCAAGGTTGTTTAGATTCTGCATGACATACAGACTCATCTGGAAATTCTATTGTAAGAGGATGGTTATTTGGTATTGGTGCATCTACAAGTTGGTCTGCTATTACCTATCCCTTGATGGCTTTTCGTTCCACATATTGAATATCATATTCACTGAGGATTGTAATCCATTTTGCTAAACGTCCAGTCAATGTTGCTCAACTCAAAAGGTACTTCAAGGGATCGATCTTAGCTACCAAAATGTGTCTTATGGTTTAACATGTAATGCCTTAATTTTTGGGCTGCAAATACAACTACCAAACAAGAATGTTCAATGGGTGTGTAATTTAGCTCATACCCCACCAGTGTTCGACTGATATAATATATGGCCCTCTCTTTTTCTTCATAGTCATTTTGTGCTAGTAATGCCCCCAGTGTTGAACTAGTTGTAGAGATGTACAAAATGAATGGTTTTCCTTAGATAGGAGGCATGAGAACTGGAGGTGACGATAAATACTGTTTGATCTAATTGAATGCTTCCTGACACTTATCTGTCCACACAAAGGGGATCCCTTTGCGTAGAAGATACTAGAATGGTTGACACCTATCTGCAAGTTGAGCAATAAACCGTCTGATGGATTGAAGTCTACCTTGTAGCATTCTTAGGTCACTGATTCCCTTAGGAGGAGGCATATCCAATATAGCTTTGACTTTAGCGGGATCAACTTCAATTCCTCTACAAGAGACTATGTATCCCAATAACTTGCCTGATGCTACACCAAAAACACACTTTTTCAGGTTTAACCGAACCTTATACTGTTCCAACCTCCTAAAAACTTTGTCCAATAATAAAAGGTGGTATTTTCTTGTCAATGACTTTTCCAAAAGGTCATCTACATAGTCCTCCATTAATGTGTGTATCATGTCGTGGAATATTGTTGTCATTGCCCTTTAATATGTAGCACTTGCATTTTTAAGACCAAATGACATTACAGTCCAATAGTATGTACCCCAAGGGCATGTGAAAGTAGTTTTGTGTTGATCTTCAGGGGCAATACGAATCTGATTATAACCCGAGAAACCATCCATAAGGGACAGCATCTCATATCCAGCTGTAAGGTCCACAATGATGTCAATGTTTGGCAAAGGAAAATCATCTTTAGGACATGCTTTATTGAGGTCTCGAAAGTCTGTGCATACACGAATCTGTCCAGTATACTTAGTGACAGGTACAAGGTTGGATATCCACTCAGCATAGTCAATTGATTTGATAAAACCCACATCCAACAACTTTTTGAGTTCAACTTTAACCAACAATGCCACTTGCGGGTGCATTTTTCTTAGCTTTTGTTTTACTGGCTTGGCATCTGGCAATAATGGCAAGTGATGCAATACTAACTCAAGATCTAATCCTGGCATGTCAGCATAAGACCATGCAAATTTTACCTTGCATTCTGAGAAGAACTTTTGAAATACGGGTTGTTCAACCTCTGTCAATGATGCCACAAAGAGGACCATTTTGGGGTCTTCCACAGTAGTTATATTAACTGGTATGGTGTCTTCTACAAGCATTGCTGATTTTTCTCTGTCCATGGGGAGAAAGTCCAATCCTCCACCCTTACGTGCCTCAGGGAGGTTTTCACCCTCAGATATGTCCTTTATTTTTACTATTTTGTCATCAGAAGGTGCCTTTCGGTTTTCACCTAGAGACGTATTATTTTTTACTTTATTTTTCTTTTTAATTTTGTGACTAGAGGATGGCACAGTCTCCCCAAAATAAGCAGCACAATCCAAGTCAATGGAAAATCCAGCTTTGTGATCCCCATTTGGAATGCCCTCACGTAGTCCGAGAAATTCTGCTAAAGCCTCATCATTTTCAAAAGTGTCCATTACTGGTGGGGCTTGTTGGTTCTAGTCAATTAGGTCAGGGTAAACTAAAGATATCCCATCATTAGCATTTGCAAATTGATGAGAAGACAAGGAGAGCATGCAAATGGATGTCGAGACATTAAAAATGAAATTGTCATTGTCTGGCTCTATGTCAGATTCTATCCAGTATTCTCCTTCGCTTGTTTCATACTCACCAACGAAATAAGGGACAAAGGGAGTAGCATTAGAGTCAGTATCAATAGTGGCAAGTGACGGTTCAGGTGGTTCTGAATGATTTTCATCAATTTGGAATGACTGGGTTGATGTGTCAGGACTGGGATGAACGGGAATAGAACATGATCTAGACTTGACATCCTTTGATGTTGTATCGATCTTAAACATTTTCCAAAATCGTTCCTCAAATGTAGGCTCGCTAGGTTCAAGGAATAATTCATCAAGGCAGTAGTCACTTAAGGATCGCTGAGAGCCAAATTCCCATTCGTGAGAGTCAGTTTCAGAGGAGGTGTCCTCAGTTGTCTCAACATAGTCTGAAGCATACACTAACTCACATGGAAGCACATTGGTACTCGGATCACCAGATTATCATGGACCTAATCCTAACCCAAGATGTTTTGGTCTTTCTGAAACTAATAGTGGCTCACGCCTTCCATTTTTATCCTTGCCAAGACCACTTTTTCCATCATAACCTTTTGCTTTTATCATGCTGTATCCTTTTCCATATATTGTCACTGGCAAGGGAATTAAGTCTCGTGGTTCTCTATAAATCCAGGATAGTATATCATTTGTGTCCTCTTGACTCATTTCACCCCATTTTATGAAAATTGTATTTGGAGGAACCCTGAAAGTTTCTTTTGCTTGTATTCTAAAACAAGGTTTGCCATAGACTTGGGGAGACTTGGGTATCTTGGTTATGCAATAGGTCGTATTTAGCTTGTACTCTCCACATCCTTGATCCTAAATCTAGAACCTCGGGTTGACACTTGGGGTGATAAATGAAGTGGAAGGTGTTATGGAAGTGGTCATGGTGGTCAAAGAAGTAGGAGTGGAAGCGATGGATGAAGAAGTGGAAGATTTCACGAGTGTTGAGGGATCAATGAATTTAGAAGGTAAAGATGTCAGAGCTTCTCTATTGATAGGGACTTGATGTTCTGAGACACCCCATAAGTTGGTACAATATTGGAATGGATCAGGGTCTCCATATATAGTAATCTCAGTTCCTTCAAAAGGAAACTTCAAGCACTGGTGATATGTGGAGGGAATGGCTTTTAAAGCATGGATCCAAGGTCAACCGAGTAAAATGTTGTATGGCAGGTCCAAATCTAGAACTTGACAAGTGGTGTCAACAATGACTGGCCCGATTCTAATTGGGAGTGTAATTACGCCCCGAGAGGAACGTTCTGCATCATCATATGCCTTGATAACAATGTTTCTTGTGGCATCTACGCAAGCATCAAAAAAGCCTAATGCCTTGACCAATTTTAAGGAACATATATTCAGTCCTGCTCCGCCATCTACTAAGACTCATCTGACCTTATGTTTATGAACAAAGACTTCGATATGAAGGGCATCATTATGGTTGGATTTGGATGACGAATAGTCTTGGTCAGAAAAGGTGATATGGTGGGGTGTCATGAGATATCCTACCATGGCTTCAAATTGGTTGACATCAATATCTTAGGGAACAGAGGATTCTTGCAGTGTTTTGTCTAGGATGGCCTTATGGGCAGGCGAGATGCGTAACAACTCAAGAATAGATATTTTTGCGGGTGTTTTTCCAAGTTGGTCAATAAGATTAAAGTTTCCTTTAGGTTGGGATTGCTTGTTTTGTGGACGGGATTGCGACTGTGAATTGGATGGGCAAACTATTGTTACCTTTGGCTATCTAGGGGGAGGAGGTCCAGCTATGGTGATCTTTCCACCGCGAGTGGTGACATTGCATTCAGGGACCTTTCTAACGGTGACCGTGTAGACATGTTCCTCAGTTGTTCTAATGTGATGTATAACAGGTTCCTCGGAATAACCATATGCAATACGGGCATGGTTGGCTCGAGTATTGTTATTAAGGTTTGACATAGAAGAGTTTCCTGAACCATGATCCTGCAGTGGGTTCTTGTGTATTGTATGATCCGCATTAGAGGAAAAATGTGGCCTTCCAACTTCAATGATACATTTTTCAATAAGGTCTTGTACCAGATTTTTCAATTGTTTACAAGAAGATGTTTTGTGTCCTTTTATTTGGTGATAGTCACAAAATGCATTATCATCCCACCAAGATGGTTTAAACTATCCAAGGTCATATGGTTTGGGGTCCTGAAGTGTGATGACACCATTTTGAACGCATTTCTTAAGTACTTCATCAATAGGTTCACCCAAAGGGGTATATGTGCGATTTCTAAAGAATTGTCTTGGTTGTCTAGGCTGCCCTGGAATTTGATTGTTTTGATTGCCTTGGTTACCTGATTTGTCTGGATAGCATTAGCAGCATAGTTTTGTTTCATCATTTGTGTGTTTTGTGGTTGTGTCCCTTTTAGAGTAATCATAGGACCCATAGTGTTGACAGCCTTAGCATCGACTACACCATCATTGGTAACATGTTTGTTCTTAACCCAGAATTTGGTTTTGTCAGCAGAAGGAGGGTTTACATTTGTGTTTTTAGGACCGTATTTTAGTCTTCCTTCAGCTATGAGGGCTTGTTCAACTTGGACACCTCATTCAACTAGGTCTGCAAAATTTGGGCAACAATGAACACGTAGGCCATTTTTTAGTGGGCCCATTAATGTTTGTACGAACATGTCAACTTTTTCCTTTTCAAGTATGTCTATATGACAACAACTCACTAGGCCCCTCCATTTTTGAAAGAATGGTAAAAAGGTTTCACCCGAATCTTCTTGTGTGAGTTGGCATAAGTTGGTAATGGAGGTGTCTGTGTCAATGTTGTATGTGTAATTTTTCACAAATTTTTCAGCAAGTTCTTTCCATGACTATATGCCAGGTTGCAGTGTATAGAACCATTCTAGCGCTGGTCCTGCGAGGCTTTTAGGAAATAGTCGCATTAGATATGTGTGCTCATGAGCAATATCCACACAACTTGTTATGAACTCTCTGATGTGGTCAAGTGGATTTGTTTTACCCTTGTATTTGTTGAAGTTTGGAGCCACATAACCATGTGGAAATGGTGGCATGTACAAAGTTGTATCAAAAGGATATGGACATAAGTCATATGGCATTTGTGTCTTTTTGTCAGAGGTTTTCATATTTTCCATTTGTTTTTTAAGGTCATCCACTTTTGCTAGCAAGGTGTGTACGATGGGGTCATTGGTTGCCTGAAAGTAAGGTATGTTTTGCTAATATTGCCAGTTATGATTGGGGATATGTTGTTGAGTATGAATCTGGGACAAATATGTGGGAATATGTAACCCCACCATGTTTGTCTGTATTTGAGGTCCCTGACTTATTTGATGTCCAAAGGTATGCATTTGCTGTGTCATTTGAGTTCCTTGTCCTTGTTGAAAGAATTGTCCATGTGGCATGGTAGTGTTTGGTCCTTGAAAGTGTCTATGTGGTATATGTGTATTGTGCCCTTGTCCATGTGGGATGTTCATTTGTGATGATGTGTTAATGTTGTGTTGAGGGCCTTGAATGAAAACACGTCGTGAGTTTCACCCAAAGGGATTAAATGAGGTTCCACCATAAGGATGTGATGAAGATGCCCCCATTGTTTGTGAAGATGATGTGGAAGTTATAGGCATGGACTGTGAAAAGGTAGCTCCTAGCATTTGTGTAGATGATGTGGACATTATAGGCATGGTCATAGTGGATGTTCCTCCAGTTGCGTTAGTTGAAGAGGAGGTGTTTTGATTTATGGTGCCACTAGATGTCACATTAATGGTGGTAGTAGCAACTTGTGTAGTAACAGCAGTGTGATTGGTCGAGGTATTGTTTGTGTCATGTTGGGATGTGTTTTGTGTTGTATGATTAGGGGAGACAGGTCATATGGTATTAATGTCAAAGCCTTTTGGTAATCTTGTGCCTTGGTCTAAGAGCATAGCAAGGTCTCGTTCAGGATCGTTTAAGACCAATTCTTCTACAAGTGAAGCGAATTCTGGATTTTGGGTTGTTGCCTCTAAGTTTTCAATGTAAACTTGTCCATTTTGGTCTCTTTGTATGAATTGTTCAAAAAGTGGATTTTGAAAAGAATTTGACATGTTCATGGAAGATTGTGCATTTAAATTGCCAAATGGGTCATCAAAGATCCAGTCATTGGGATTGGTGTTGATGTTGGTGTGGTTGTCAAAGTCTTGTCCAAAGTCTTCCATTTGTTTTTTCTTTCGTTGAAGTCTTGTCTCCACCATCAAAGGAAATTGCTCAAATGAAGATAATAACAATGCAAGTATGACACTAACCTATGTTTTTGTCTTTTTGTGTGATAAAGGATGACAATGCCACAGGATGATAATGTGTATCTAAGGAAATGTGTAATGTTGAAAAGTGAAAGTGACGATTAGGACTAGGATGATGAGGTGCAAAATGAGGACTAAGATGATTATGTCAACTAAAAAGGCCACTAATACAAAAGCCTAGGTTCAAAATAACAACTAGGATGAAATGATGTTTTTGAATTTTTTGTTTTTTGAATAAAGGATGACAATGCAAGACTATTTTTTTGAATTTTTTGACAATAAGGGATGCAATATGACAATGTTGTCTAGAGAAAATGACTAATGCCAAAGGACAATGAAGACTAGGATGACAAGTTGTGACACTATTTTTTTTGTTTTGTATTTTTGGAGGATGTCAATGCAAGGTGATAATGACGCTTTCCTAAAGAAAATGACCAATGCAAGGTGATAAATTGTTAAGAAAGGATGTCAAATGTCAAGGTGACAGTGAGGACTAATGTGAAAATGTTGGTTAAGGAAATGACCAATGTAAAGTCTAGATGCCAAATGAGGATTATGATGACAATATTTTGGATTTTAAAAATATGCAAGGTGAGGACTAAAATTATTTGAATTTCTAAGGTATGCAAATGCAAAGGTCTAAAATGATTTGGAAGAAGGTTGCCTAACCACCCTATGCTTGATCTATATCTCAATTTTGGAATATCAATGGACTTGTTTGAAGGACTAAATGACAAGGACAAATGACAAATGAGTCTTCCTAACTAGACTTTTGAGTTGGAAGAATCTCACAAAAAGATAATGACTAAAGGAGATAATGATGTCTAAGTCCAATGATAACCTAATTTTGAAAGTCAAGATTTTTCAAAGTGAGGTAAGGTTGTCCTAATCCAAAATATGCAAAATGAGATGAGGACCTAAGTTTTTAGTTTATGATTGAAAATGCAAATGGTGAAGCCTAAGGATGAAGCTAAATATTTGCAAAGATGACCCTATGGTAAGATGCAAGCTAAAGTGTACAAGGAATGAGAGATTTGATCAATTTCATGATTTGGTTTGGACATAAGATTTCTAGGCTAAGACTGTTGTTTTGATGTTTTATTGAAAAGTCTGAGTTGGTTGAGGTTTTGTGTCTAGATTTGTGAATATTATGTATATTGTTTGAAAATCTAGAAAAAATTGGACAAGCACGATGTTTTGGTGTACGCAAACACACATGAGACAAGCACAATCCTAATAGGTCAAGGGTTTGTATATTTGGTATAGCCCACCGATATACCCCGGATTGGTGCTGAACACCTCTCCTTCTTGAGAGCGGATAGCTTAGAAGTTTGGTGGCACTGGCTCCCCTCCACGACTCATTAATGTCATTCAGGCACACCAACTTCGGATTCTTGGGTCATCACTTCCCAAGAACTGCTATCTCTACTCAAGGGAGTCAGTAGTGAGTATTTCGGGCATGATACTGTACCCTGCACTATACCAAGCAATTGCTTAAAATGGTTGGCCTCTAAAATAAAAGGTGTCTAGTTAGGGCATCCGTTTGAGTGGCCACACATGGGGCGAGAGATTAATCACCAATTAGGTGGCACTCCAGCCTGAAGAGGTTACGCTCAACAGGGTTTATGGGAGTACTACTCCGTCTGTGTGACACATCTGCACTCGTGGTACTTGAACTTTCCTCAAGCACCCATTTTATATCCTGGCTGGAAGTGGCTTGGCTTTAGCCAGTTACCGATCGAGTCATCCCTTAAGGTGAGTACTTTTTCCCTTAAGGCAGATTCATTTATAGAGTTGGTAACCGTTTCTCTTACACCCAAGATCGCCCGAAAGCGCAAGGGGAGAGGATACTCCGATATACCAAATCGTAAGGGTGTACAATAGATAAAATGGGTCTGGTTTTCTGATCACCGATTTTTCACAAGGTGAGAGCATAATCACCTACCATTTGTTCAAACATAATCAGACACTTGCAAACAAAATTCATTTTAGAGCACCAAAAGAAATGTTCCTAAATTAAAAAATGCAAACAAGTGGTTTGAGAGATAAATCTTTAACAAACGTAGCTGCAAAACCACATGTCAGTAGTTTGAATAAATGTCTTTGACCCACGAAAAACTCCAATGCCACATGCTGCCAACAAAGATTAGTAATAAAAAAATAAATTAAAAAAAAATAAATTTAATGACAGTAGCAAATTAAAACAGCGATAACTTGCTCAAAACTTAACAAAAATTTAAAGCATAGATATCTATGGAAAGCTAAAAATCAAACCTTCAAAACCCAGAAAGAATTTTTCACGATTCTACACAAAAAAAAACATTATAGACAAAAGAAAAACGCGGGTTTTAAAAGCTAAATTGAAAAAACAGCTATCACTAAAATGGCCATAACTTTCTCAAATCTTAACAAAATTTAAAACCGTTTGATGTTCTGAAAAGCTGAGAGTGAGATCTACAAAACCTAGAAACTATTTTAAAATATTTTATTTTCCCATTTTTCTGTGCTCAAATGAAGGTGATGAGATTTTGTATGACTTCTTGGCTGTAACCTGCAAAACAGTGAAAACAAACCAACACACAAATTTCTGTCCAAAAAGTCGGGTTCACCAAATGTATCTATGAAAAATTTAGGTAGTTAGCTTATTAAACAATAAACACCAAAAATCTATTGAAGTAACAAAGCACAAAGGAAATAAACATGAAAATAAAATGAACAATGTTACCATAAATCTTCATCTTCCATGCTTCACCTTTATTACACCTTCTAGTTTGCAACAAATCGAATGAGGCCCTCAGATTTCAAATGAGCACTTAGACTAATGTCAAAGCCCTATGCAAATGTTGAAGGATTTGTATAAAAGAAATGACTTCACAATAGACTAAAATGACAATACTAATAGCCTAAGTTGACAGAATGAGCATGAGAGTTTATTTAAAGGAAATGTTTGATTTGGATTGACGGTTGAGATTGAATGTCAATAAGATGTCTAAATCAATGGCCAAAATTGAAAGTTGTAGTATGGACTAGGGTTAGGTCAAAATTAGGGCAATGACAAGACATGAATGGTTGAGATTGAATTATGAGATAATTCAATCAAGGGCTGAAATTAAATGAGATGTCAAGAGATAAGATTTGATTTGGAAGATAAGATTGGCACGGACAAAGAGGTTGTTGGAGAAATTAAATAATGAAAATTATTTAATTTAGGTGGTCAATGAATAATTAAATAATTAAAAATATTATTTAATTATAGAGGAATGTGACAAAAGGAATCATTTTGAATTAAATAATGATTTAATTCAAAATTCAAGAGAGTGGACTAAATTAAATAAATAAAATTTATTTAATTTATGAGAGAAGAGGCTAATGAATAATTAAATAATTAAAAATAAATATTTAATTATAGTGGATAATGGACAAAAATTAAATAAATAAGAATTTATTTAATTTTAGAAAGAAGGGGACTTAATTAGTGACGTAATTAAATAAATAAAATTTATTTAATTAATCAAGGGAGAATAAAAATAAAAATGAATTAATTAATTAATAGAAGACATATGACTTTAGAAAATATTAAATAATTAAAATTATTTAATTATTAAGAATGAAAGGGGCAATGTTAAATAATCTAAGAGTTGCAAGCCTAGGACAATTTTATGTGTCTACAGATTGATTTGAATTTGATAATAAAATTTTCTTTTTTTTCCGTGTATGTATTTATGTCATACAAAATTGAAAAAAGTCGATCTAATGATATTATTTGTGTTTCATCTCTACTTGTGAATTTATCGATAACTAGAGATGAACTAAAAGATGGCCATGGGTGAGGAGATAGGCATAAAAATCATTATAGATTTCTTTCTATCACATGTGTGTTGTATTGATTTTGATGAGGCGGAGACCAAAAAGATTATCATTGGGGCATTGGGTTTTTAACTATCCTTGTCGCTTGGTAAAACAACAACAAATACTTTAAAGGTCTATCAGATCAAATCTTCAATGAAGGGTGTTGGCAACCAGTTGAACTATGCACCAAATACATTGGTAAGTTACTAAAATGTGGCCTAAATACTTTTTTTGATACTTACCATGTTTAAAGAACTTGTGAATATTACATTGAATCTACAAAACTTTAAGAAAATCATTGTCCTGCAATCATGAATCTGATTAAGAAGATATGGAAATAAATTTTGGGTATCATGTTTCCTTTTCATTAATCTTATGATATTTTGATGCAAGAGAATTCCTTTTGAAAGTGGAGATCAACATAGTTGCTTTTATATCCATAATAGATTGGAGGCAAATATCTGAATCAAGGTAATTTCAGTGATTTAATCATTTGCTTCATCATTCATATCAATACTTATCATATTGACACTTGTTTTTGCCAAGATAGTATTTTAGAGTAGCCATAGATTATCTACTTTCCTTATATTAATATCATGACCCTCATATCATTTGGATTGATCCATAAATTATAATTTTGTAATCCATCTTGCTAAGATAATATCATCAAATTATTGTCAACTTGGGTAATAGTTTACCATGTTTTTAGAGGAGATACCACCTTGCAATAGCATTATTGTTTTGATAGTTTAATTATCATATCTATGAAGTTGTTATTATTATCCAATTATTTTATTTCCAGATTGTTATCTGAATAAAAAAAAAATCGCATACCATTGTTATTAGAATTATGAACTAATAAACCATAGATTTGTGTATACTCTTTGATACGGCAGTAGTAAGCATTTACATATTATACTAAAGAGTGAAGTGGAATGCTAGACTTTGAATGATTAATAAGAATAGGATTTTATGATTGTATAATTAAACTTAATTAACCATGCACAAGTGCAATCTTAGGAAAGTATGGAATTTCCATGATTAAATATTTATCGATTTACTAATGGTCAGGTGTTTTATATGAACATGGAGAGTGAGGCAGGAAACATAGGAAATCAAGTGTCAAAGTTATGAAATAAAGATATAACTTTCGAGGCATAGAAATAAGGTTCACCCGTAAGGTACTCTCAACTCAACACACCTAATGGATTAGTATCTAATGAGGTCTTTTATTTAAAAATGGAGTGCTTAGTGATAGTTCATAATATTTTTTTATGAGAAAATTTTATTATTTGTATTAATATATTTTTTCTATGAGGGAGTTGAGTTAGATTGAAGTATGTTATTAAGTCTAATTCCATGAGTTTTGATGAGTATCTATATTTGATGTCAGACTCTTGAAATTAGATTTTTATTTTACCTAACAATTGATGATGGAAATTGTGACTTATATTATTATACTCTTAAATCTTATTGTGTTGGGATTTAGACTCCCATTGTATGCTCTCAGCTTGTCATTATGGAAATTGGTGAACAAAGAATGGAGTCAATTCAATGAATATTAGATGTTTTTTTTGTTCTACACATGATTGTCAAATTAGACATTTTCCTAATAATAAGATTATTGGATAATTTGAGAAGGTTGTTACACCTGAGTGGGTGGAAACCAATGAGAACTATCTAGGGAAAATTGTACCCTAGAAAGGGTTGCATACCAACTAATACAGTACTTAGTTATTGTGACTATCAATAGTAAAACTAAGCTTATTGGTAGTCCTTTTCTTGCTTGGGGGTTTGGCTAGAGCCCACCTGGCTTCACGATGCCAATATGGTTGGGAGGTGAGCAAGCCATACATGTTGTCTTCAGCATTATAAATGTTTTAAAATTATAGAAATGTGATATTTATTTATAATGGTAGGATGTATTCTAAATTATTTGTTATCCAAAAAAAATAGTAGGGGTTTTGAGGTTATCTAACCAGGTTGTTACAATACATACGTATCATTCCACCTACACTTTTTGTCACCCAATATACCCATGACACAACCCCGAACCACTATTGGCCCCTCTCCCTTACAACTAACTCTAATAATGGTTGACTCCTACTTCTATTATAACCATTCATGAAACAGAATTATGAAATTTATATATAACTTGAAACAATGATATGGTCAAATATTTCTAACCCTTGTTGATACATATATATATATATATATATATATATATATATATATATATATATATATATATATATATATATATATATATATATATATATATATATATATATATATATATATATATATATATATATATTTGTAATATATATATATATGTGTGTATTACAAAGATAAATACATAAGTTTCCTATAGCCTTCTTCATTTACATTCAACTTAATTAGAAGTACAGTTTGTTTGTTCTTCAATTGTACAGGGACTCTAACATATACAAATATGTTGTTTCTATTTATATCATATTGTTGTTCCAAGTTAGAAACCTTTAAATCAAGCACAACAAAATTGTTCACAATCTAACAATCAATTCCCAGTTGTATGATATAAATATTTATAACATTGTCTGATATATATATATAGCCTTATTCATTTAGCATTCAACTTAATTAGATGTATGGTTTGTTTGTTCTTCAATTACAATGACTCTAACATGTATGGTAACCATTTATGAAACAACATTATGAAAATTTCTATATAACTTGAAACAATAGTATGATTAAAATATTTCTAACCCTTTCCGATACATATAATATTGTGAAGATAGATAATGTTTTCCCATTTTTATCATAATGTTGTTTCAGAAAAGGGTTCTAAATATTTGTATCATATTGTGCTTCAATA
Organism: Sequoia sempervirens; assembly: GCA_007258455.2. Lineage (NCBI taxonomy): Eukaryota > Viridiplantae > Streptophyta > Pinopsida > Cupressales > Cupressaceae > Sequoia > Sequoia sempervirens. The sequence goes on along the minus strand of VDFB02058242.1, from coordinate 727,900,659 downwards.
TATATATATATATATATATATATAACTTGAAATAACAATACTATACAAATATTTTTATATCATAATGTTGTCTCTGAAAAGGGTTCTAAACATTTGTATCACACTATTGTTTCAAGATTTATATAAATTTCACAATGTTTTTTCAGAAATGGTTATAAATAATTGCATCATAATGTTTGTTTAAAGTTATATACAAATATCATAATATTTTTTCATGAGGGGTTCTAAATATTTATATCATACTGCTATTTCAAGTTATATATAAATATCATAATGTTGTTTCAAAAATGGTTATAATTATTTGCATCATGACGTTTTTTTTAAAGTAATATAGAAATATAATAATGTTGTTTCAGGAAGGGTTCTAATTTTTTGTATCATACCGCTATTTCAAGTTATATATAAATATCATAATGTTATTTCAAAAATGGTTAAAAATATTTCCATTGTAATGTTGTTTAAAGTTATATAGAAATATCATTATGTTGTTTCAAGAAGGTGTTGATAAGTGTTTTTGCACTACACAACACAGATAAAACACATGTTCTATCTCTCTTGAAAGGTAACTTCCTTCAGACTATCTTCAAAAAATAAACCCCAAGGTCTCTAAGGTTAGGTATTGACGATGCAAAAAATAATTTAGTGGTATTGTGTTATGCTGATAATCATGAGGGGTCTTACAATTCAACAAGGTTAGAAGTGTTAAACTCAAATGAGGGTTTCATGAAATCTAAAAATGTATGCAAACCCTAAATGTAATTTCTATATCAGAGATTTGAAAATGACTTTATCATCAAATGTAGTAATCTAGTGATGCTTTTTATTCTAAAACTAATGCAAATTTAAATAAATAGCAAAATATTTGAGGTTTAAGAGAAATTCTAATCTAAAACCTCAGATCAATCACAACAATGGTTAATGCTTCAAACATAAAAATCCCCTAATAAACCAATTCCTACTTAACCAGGATTACATCCACAATGTCATATAAACGATGCAATCTTCAAAAGTGTATTCAAAATATTTTCAGATTGCAAACATCCATACACATATCCAATTCCTAACACAATATGCATAGCATTCACAATTGAACTAATGCAATATAAAGGTTCAGGCTAACTATGCATAACAACTTACAATCAAAAAGCCACTAATAGTATGAACCAGAGATCAATCAATGTCTTCAACACTTCACCACTAATATGAATGAACTAAAACTAATATTTGGGAATCAGAAATAGGAAACCATAACACTTTGAATCTCAACATAGAAATTCACCAAATCAATGACATGTCTATATCAATATCTTCAGTGTTTGCTTAACAATCTCCAATTCTTCCTCTCCTATGACCTAACCTGAAACTAACTAATTCTAAAAACCCCCTTGCAAATGAGAAGGAATTGGAATTTTATAGAAAATGCATTACAAATTAATGGTCGGGATTGAATCCAATCAAGGGCCCAGATTATTCCTCCAAAAACCCTAAGAGGTTACAATGAGTTTGGCAACACATGCCCCAGTAACATCCAAACAGATGAATTTAGTTACATTTTGGACCAAAGAGAAATGAATATTTTTCCACCTTGATTATGATTAAACTTCTTATTGGAGGATGAAAAAAACCTCACATGTTGCCTCTTTGAAACATTTTCCAGCTGGCATAGTCCTAGCATGGATTCTCATAAATCTTTAGTTGCAATTAAATTGCAACTTTAAAATCTTCTTGGTAGCCTATCAAGCTCTGCGCACATCCATATGTAGGTTGTTGAACAATTTGAATATTCCACCCTTGGCACACTTATATATGTTGGTCATGTGAAAGCATTCTTTTACAGACACAATTCAATGGAAGGTAGTGTGGACACCAATCAAGAGAATATCTTCATTTTAATCATCCTTGGCATAAGACCTCTTTTCGGCACGACTCCATAAGTGCCTCCTTTGATTTAAATTAAAACTCTTGGTATGATTCCTTAGGTAGACTCTCACATCCTCAACCCCTCCTATAAAAGACCTATATAGAGTAACATTGCAGGAAAATCAATATTAAAATCATAAGGATCATTAACATCACAAGAAAACATTTCATTTAAAACTTTATATTCCTTGCAATTTCAAATGAATTCATGATTAAGCTTATTTGAATCTTCTAAATATAAGTTAACCCTTAACTTCTGTAATCAAAAGAATATTATGCAAAATTAAGATTTAATCCCATAACCTATATCAATATCTCTCAATAACCACAAGATTCCATAATGAAGTTATTTTGCAATAGCAATTTTTAAATAAAATTTCGAAAGGGCTACAAAGAAGGAATTCACCCAAAACCTTTGTGTCCTCTCATGATCCACTCCATACATCAATCGATCTCCATTCATCTAGTGACAACAAGGTCATTGATGCCTTCAATGTGAAGGCTTCGATATATAATTTATCTTGCCACCACTCAAGCAGGTGCTACCATTATGCCTGGGTACCATCTGCACTTCACTCCAAATTGATATCAATCCCCCATAATACAACCATATGAATCTAGGAGGTTATTAAACTATCTATAGAAACTTTAAATTCTTATTTCCATTCACCACAAACGCCTTTGCTTCGAATACTGATGCATCAATACCAATAAGTGATCAAGAAATAATGGTCGGCCTATATGGTTACACATTGGTATCACATACCTAACCGAAATTAATTCAAATTTTCACTGCCCATAAGAGCTTTCACCATTATCCATCTGAAACTTGATTCACATTATAAGCTTCGGAACATCCGCGGATATTAATACATAGTGATCCTTCGATGATTTTCCCACCATGAGGCTTTTATAATCTACTCGGCTTTCACCCTCTCCACAAATTTAGTCATTCATGGGAAAACATCACAGCCAATATCCTTTGTGCACTCCACCTTTCAGATCTTCATGATTCTCCACTTCCATTGTTATGAAAGCCTGCAGATTTTCCTTTCTATTTAAAGAACAACAAACTATCACTTTTCTACAACATCCACTACAGCTTTAGACAGAGATTTTTTTTGCGTGGTTTCAATGATCATTGATTTCTTTGAAAATAGCAAAGGCCTTCGCTACAATCTCAGATTCTAGGATCGGACCTCTGATCACTGCCTAAATCGACTTGGCAAATTTACTCTAGAAACTGCATTCTTATCCTTTTATAGCTCCTTGACCTTAAATGTCGCAAACCATTGTCAAAGTTTGTAACCTTCCCTCGCAAAGACCTCCAATGGCATTCAACATAATTCCTTTGTCTCATCCGCGATAAACTCTTTACTCATCAGCATTTATTGTCACCATGAATATTGTAAAATGTTGGCCACCCATGATCTAAAGCATCACTTCTAAATAATGGTCTTGGTGATTTCCTTCCCTGATCATTAGCGACTTTTAATGCAAGGTTAAACTAACCTTTGCATCTATCAATGATGCATAATGCACAATGCAATCCCATATTTGATTAGTCATTGCATTTTTCATAAATCGTTCCCACTGTTGCAAAGCTCCTGAATCAACTCCCTCAGATTTCCTGGGTACTGTACATTCAAATAGAAAATGTTGATGGTTTTCATTGTCACAACCCTTGTTATTATTTTTTTTTATATGATTATTAAAGCCACAGATTCTAGGCTCCTATCACGACTCATCTATAGCTTTCCTCTGTTAAATGGCCACATTGGACTTCTTTTAGAGTTAACGAACTCGACTTTCTATGCATCAACAAGGGCGGTCTTCTTTACATCTACCAACACTGCAGCTTTTGCCATGATCTACTGTTGTTCAGTAAAATGCTTAAACCATGGTGATCCTTCCCACCACGTCGAGCTTTTGCTTGTTATTTGTTCTCATCTCCTTTCTAATATATGTTAGAATATTTGCATTGCATCTCCATATTTGTCACAAGCATCTAATTGAACGCCATTTTGATCCTTCTTCCCGGAGCCTCTTAGCCTTTTGTCTTCATGGTATTAACTCAATCGTCATTATTGAGGTATCATCTTTCACATATCCTTCGCATTTTATTTCATCATCCAATTTTCTAACTCAGCCACCTATTTAATCCCATACACCGCTTGACAATGAATGCCTGAATCTTTGTTTCATGATTTTGTAGTTGTTAGGTCATGGTATGGGTGATGATGTTTAACTATGAATGCAACGAACAATCTCTCCCATGGTGGATTTTGTGGGCATTTAAAGCTTCGTGAGTTTAATTTCCCTGCCTCACTGACTGTGAACATACTCATCTATTCCCTTCGTGAGTTCCTTGCTTCTACTTTATCAATTATTCCAATCATACAAAAATATCTTCTATCTATCATTACTCAAAACTAATGTCCAGCCCCATGTTGTTGATTAATAAGCCATATTAATCCCACACGAAGATTTACAGGAAACCAATCTACTCAATTTTAAAACCCCGCAATTTTGACCTATTCATAGATTTTGCTCCCATAAGAAATAATCCACTCCCCATTGTTTTTCGCGAGCCATATGTTTCAGAAATGTTTCGGTCACAGGAAATCCGCAGGTGCATTCACGTTCACCATTCCTAGCGAAATCCTTCCCATCGTGAAATTTCTGAACTCACCTCCATCACGGATTTCATGTAGATATGAAATCCCTGGCCTAAGTTCTTCACATTTTACACCGTCGCAAATTTCTTTATATCCAGGATTCCGCGAGTTTTTACTCTTTTCGCATTTTTCACATATTCATGAAATCCCTAGATTTCCAACTTATTACATATTTCCAAGACATGGGAAATCCCCAGCAACCTTAGTCCTTTCGTGAATTTCTCATATACGAGAAATCCCCGATCCTTTTAATCCATCACAAATTTCTGGCTGTTGAGAAATATCCAATGTCACATCACAAATTCCCTGATGTGTGGAAATCTCTGATCACCTCTCCTCGTGAATTTCTAGCTATCAAGAGATTCCTGAGCTTTCCCACGTCCCATGGATCCTCCAGTTTGATAGTTGAATGCATGTGTGTTGCATCCTCTGATTTTATGGACTAGCTGATTTTCTATTCTCCATGATTATCATGCACTTATCTTAGGGAATCTAATTCATGAATTGGTATTTCTGAATTTAAATCATGTTTTCTCTTTGAATCATCATGCAAAATCCTTGAACATTCATACCTAGATTTCTCAACATGCTGCTCAATACACACAAGTCGACTCACTTGAGTCATGATTTGCATACCCGTATCTATTGTTGGAGCCTGAATACCCACAATCCATTTAATATTGTTGTTTTATCGACCTATGAATTTGAAATGGTGGAGGAATCTTGCTCGCGTAGATTTCTGAGTTGTAAGGATCTCACGCGCCCTTTTAAACCTCTTCAATTGAAATTCCAATATATCCATACTTAATAACAATGGCTTGATGTAGTTGAGCTTTGTTTCACGGATTTAGAACTTTGAATCAATGGCGGTTTCCTTCCCTTAGCCATGATTTCACTGACGCTAAAAAGTCACAAATAGATGTTCTTTGCATCCAATAAAACTAGAAGATATAAAGGTTTAGTGAGTTCATTCATCTTCATTGTTGTCATCGTCTTATGTATACCAACCATTTCATAGGTTCGCTTCCTTTGTAGGTTTCGTGATTTTTCTTCTAAGAAACCAGTGACCTACTATTAACCCTTTTGCATTTCTATCTTCATTTCCTCCTGTTATCTTTAGTGCCTTTTAGCTTCTTCATGATTTTGGCAGTTTTCATAATCTTAACTTTCTTGGATCTTACATGGTGTTGCGATTCTTGAATACTAACAACATTTCATGTACTGCGAGCTATCCGTGATTTTTAATTCTCCTTTCTCATTCCTTATATCCACAATTTGTAGATTGAAGGAGTTAAGAATCAATTTGTTGTCAACCCCCTTGAATGTCTTTATGTTATGAGGAAGCTCTCATCAGTGAACTCATTAAACTTTTAATGCTCGTTCACTTATAGTTATAATTGATAGGCCTCGCTACTTCAATGTCCTCGAATATTGGGAAGTTGGGTACACAAAAAAGATTCCAACACTAATCTGTCAAAGGAGAGAATGTGCAAATTTTACATTTCTAACCCTTATTCAAAATACAATAAAGAAGATGCACATAACAAGTAAATCAGAGATACACTAAAACCACATAACACCAAATATACGTGGGGAAAACCCTTTCGATTAAAAAACCCCACATTCCAAAAGCTTGAACAATGTATTATTTGTAAACAATGGTTACAATACACTTGCAGTGCAAGCTTCTATAAGAGTTTATCTGTGTTGCAATTTTGGAGTAAATATGACAGCATAATGATATCTCAACACAACTTCATACAACTCCAAAATACACAAGTGCTCAATATATAAGAGTTTACAATGCATAAAATAAACATTTCTAAAACAACTGCCAAAGGCTAAACGTGCAACATGGAAAGTGCCAAAAGCACTACAGATGCATAACAGTAAGTTCCCAATTATCACCACATACCAATATGAAAAATTTGCACTTGCCAAAATAACTACTCTTCGAAAATTCACATTCCATGTAAACTCAACACATAAATAGAAAAAACTTTTATGCACAACTCCACCTGTAAAAATTAACTTTCCAACTTGAATCCTCACCTAAATAGAAATTGCAAGTTGTAACTCACAAAGACAAAGTGAGAAAATCAACAAAATTTAATACTTAAAAAAATAAAATCTATGGAAAAATCAAAGGTTGAGACACATTCTTTTTTCTAACATTCTCCCACTTGGAACACCTTGAAAAGCTAATGAAAGTAATAGGATTTAACTGCTAGAGGCCGTGAGGCCCATAGACTCTGAACTTCTCTATGCTCACCAGTTTTTTCAATGCATCTGCAATATTCGTTAGTGTGTCAACCTTCTCCAACTTTACCTTTCCATCTTCCACCATATCACGAACAAAATAAAATTGAACATCAATGTGTTTTGTTCTAGGATGGAAAGTAGGATTCTTTGCCAAGAAAATAGCACTTTGACTGTCACAATAGATAGTAATCTACCCTACATCAAAATCAATATCAAAACACAAACACTTAATCCAACAAGCATAGGTAGCTTCCATGTACTCTACTTTTTTAGTGGACAAAGCGACTACAACCTGTCGCTTAATCATCCAACTGATAGCACCACCATACATCTTGAACACATAGCCACTAGTGGATCTTTTGCTGTCAATGTCACCCACTCAATCTGAATCCACATATCCACGAATGCTCACTGAGTGTCGAGGTCCTATAGGATAACTATGAAAACATAAGGAATACTAGGAAGTACCCCTCAAGTATCTGAACACTCTCTTCACTGCATCCCAATACACCTATCCAAGATTAGTCATAAAATGACTTAGAACTCCCACTACTTAGGCAATGTGTGGCCTTGTACATATCATAACATACATAAGACTACAAACAGCACTCACATATGGTACTTTGATCATGCCCTCCATCTCAGTAGGATATTTTGTATAATCCTCCACATAAAGCTTCGTCCCCTGCATTACAAGAACAACTAAATGTTTGCAAGTTGTCATGTTAAACCTCTCCAACACTGTATTCACATATTTGCTATGGCTTAACCAAAGCTTTTTGTTAGCTCTGTCTCTTCTTATCTCCATCCACATAATATACCTTGTTGCACCTAGATCCATCATCTCAAACTATGTTGACAACTGAGACTTCAAATCTAAAATCAAACTTTTAGCATTCCCAAAAAACAACATATCATCTATGTACAATGCAATTATGAGAATGAAACCATTATCAGATTTGTAATACACACAATGGTTAGATTTAGATCTTAGAAATCCCAATGACAACACATAAGTATCGAACTTCTGGTACCACATTTTAGGAGACTGCTTAATAACACACAAAGACTTTCAACTTGCAAACTAGTTTTTCTTTACCTTTAATCACAAAGTGCTCTAGATGTGACATATAAATATCTTCCTCTAAGTCACCATGAAGGAACGATGTCTTCACATCCATCTATTCCACTTCTAAATCATACGCTATTGCAAGTGATAACAAGAACCAAATAGATGTCAACTTCGCAATAGGAGAGAAAATCTCACCATAGTCAATTCCCTCCACTTGAGAATATCCCTTAGCAACCAAATGTGCCTTATACTTCTCAACACTGCCATCTAGACCAGACTTTCTCTTGAACACCCATTTACATCCAATGGGTTTCCATCCTTCAGGAAAAGGTATCATAGCCCATGTATCATTTTTTTTCAATGTAGCCATTTCTTCATCCATGGATTTCATCCATGTATCTGCATCACTCATACCCATAGCCTCTCTAATAGTCCTAGGCTCATTAGTGTTAGTAATTAAAGAAAAAATAAAAAAGAACCGGAATCCAATAATGAATAACTAAACCTTCCAAGTGAATATCCAAACCTATTAGGTTGTTGCCTATCTCTCATAGACCTCCTTACTTGTTGAGGTTGAGGTTCTTCTTCTTCAGATTTTCAGAGCTTCTCAAGTTCTCCTCATGATATCAGGTGCATTTTGGGCTTCAGGTTCAACTTTCTTAGAGTTAAGAGGAAGCTAAACCACATCTTCTTTCTTTTTTCCTTATGTAGGCTGCAAAACGGTGGAAGAAGGTTTCATCTCTCTAAAGATAACACTTCGACTATAGAGAACCTTTTCGACCACTGGATCCCAAAGCTTGTACCCTTTCACACCAATACCATAACCAATGAAGATACACTTGATAGCCTTGTTTTCTAACTTTGACCTTTTCTCCCTTGGCACATGAGCATATACCTCACAACCAAACACATGAAGATGTCTCAATGAGGGCTTCTTGCCTAACCACACCTCCATAGGTGTCTTATCAACAAGAGCTAATGTAGGAGATTTGTTTACCAGATACAATGTTGTGGCAATAGCTTCAGCCTAGGACTTTTGTTCAAGGCTAGTTGCACTTAGCATACTCCTAGCCCTCTCCATCAATGTCCAGGTGTTCATTCTCTTCACAAATACATTTTGTTGAGGGGTATATGGAGTTATCTTATTCCTTTCAATCCATGTTCTTTACATAACTTATCAAATTATGTGGAACAAAACTCACCACCGTTGTTAGTCCTCAAACACTTTATCTTCCTACTAGTCTGATTTTCTACCAAGGCCTTAAACTCCTTAAACTGAATGAATACTTCAAATTTACTTCTAAGAAAATAAATGAATTCCCTTTTACTATAATCATCTAAGGAACATTTATAGGACCAAAAATATTAGAATACACATAGTCCAAAACCCCGAAAGATTAGTGAGAATTGTGATAAAATTGAACATAGTTTTGTTTTCCATAAATACAATGTTCACAAAAATCGAACTCAAGATTACAATCATCAAGCCCCTCAAAAAGGCATTTATTTTTCAAGGTTCTTAAAACCTTTTCACCAATGTAACCAAGTCTTTGGTGCCAAAGCATTGTCTTCTCAGCAGGTAACTTCCTCTCCAAAGCATGAGCTCACCCTTAGGTACCCAAAAAGCACAACCATTGGAAGTAGATGTGTGGTAAAAGTACAAAGTTGTGTCACACTTTTGGCCAACTTATCAACACTGGTGAATTTTAGTATTTATAACTAAAAATTAATTTTGGTCAAACATATGATCTATTAAGATTCATTCTAGATAAGTTAAATATGTCCACAACTTTTCCAACTCAAATTGTTGGCTAAATGCATATGTAGCACCACTTTGAGGCCAATTTACTAAAAAAATGAAAAAAATTGAAAAAATTAAAGTTTCAACAACTCCTACTTATATAAATATGTTCATATTTTTAAAAATGTAAAAATACCCTTTTGTAGATCCATAAGTGTAGTTTTCAAATATATATTTATTTTAATAGTTCAATTATTATTTTTATTTTATTTTTATTTTTTTACTAAAAGTAGGTTATCAACACAAAAATATTAGGTTGATTACCACATGTCAAGAAAAATACTAAAACTTATTTAAAAAAAATTAAAAATATGATGCCCTAGATAAAAGAATCTAGATTAAGATAGTATAAATTGTTTTCTATTTAAGATAAATATTCAATATAAAAGTTGAGGTCAAGTGGAAACTACCGTATTTTAATACACGCACATTTAATTATTCTTTTAAAAATATATATTTATTAAAATTACAAAACAAAATATCCATGCCCTAAAGTTTCAAATTATAAATATACACAAAAAAATTGAAGGAAAAAAGAGAAAATTTACTATATAAAGTTTGACGTCAACTGGAACATCATTTTTCAGCATTTTATCAGCAACTAAATTATAGTGTTAATTTATAAAAAACTATATTCAAATAATTTTTTAATTTTGTCAAAAAAATACAAACATAAAATATACTAAAAAATACAAATTTTATTAGTTTACATCATTTCACAATTCAAAACATATATGCCACTTTCTAGTGATTCAAATTTAAAAGTTAGATCAGTGTTGGCCATTTCCTTTATAAAAGTATGACACAGCTTTGTACCAAGTTATTACTAGTTCCAATGGTGAGGATAGTGACTCAGAAGTTCTTTTCTTCTTTTCCATAGAAGAATTATTTCATTGAATTATGCATGCATCTAGTTGAAACAAAGTGCCTATCCAAACACCCTTAGTAAGCACCATAGCTCCTCTTGTCATCTTGCATCCTCCATTCAAGAAAACAACTAGCACACCCACATCATTCAACTTACTTACAGAAAGAAGGTTTCGTGCCAAACCAGGGATATCCAGGACACCATTGATCCCCTTCACTTTGCCATCTAGGAATGTAACTATCCTGACTCTTCCATGACCAACAATATTTAGGTGAGAGTCATCACCTAGGTACACCTTCCCACCATCATAACTTTCATACTTAGAAAACCAATCTCAATGCGAAGTCATGTGGAAAGAAGCACCAGAGTCTATCAACCACACATCTTGCGATGCATGTGTTGCCAAGGTAGTGATAAAAGCATATGTATCATTCTAAGAAGATTTATCAAATTCAGAATCAGAGAATGTCTTCTTTTTCTCCTCCTTCCAATCTTTGTAGAAATGACCAGGTTTTTCGCAATTCCAACATTTCGCCTTGGTCTTACCAGGAGACTTAGATCTCCCACGGGATTTGGATTCTAATGTTTCTTGTTTTGTGTTCTTCTTTTTTCCTTTTTCTTTCATTCTTCTTCGAACTGCCAAAGCCTCCTTATCCATTTCAAAAGATTTTCTTCACATCTCTTCAGATAGAAATGATGCAACCACTTCATCCATCTTAAAGGTTGTAGTGGTACTTCCAATGGCCATGACAATGTGGTTCCATGAATTTGACAATGAACACAACAAATTCATGCAACAATCCTTCTCCTCCATTTTCACACCAATAGAGTTCAACTGGGCAAAAAGCATGTTGAATGCATTCAGGTGATCTGTGATAAATCCTCCTTCCTCCATCCATAGAGAATACATCTTCTTTTGCATAAACAACTTATTTACAGGGATTTAGCCTGATAAATCTGAGCAAGTTTCTTCCAAAGAAGTGCAGCAATCTTCTCTTCGTGAATGTTTAGGAGTATTGAATCAGCTAAAGAAAGTCTTATCAAACCTTTAGCCTTTCGATCCATCAAATCCCAATCTTCTTGTTTCATTCTCATTGGAATAGTTCTAGAAATAGTTGTCCACAAGTCAATCTACAAGCATGTCTTCCATCTTGAGCTTCCACAGCTCAAAGTTTCCTCCATTAAAATTCTCTATCTCAATTCTGTTAGATGTGCTTGCCATCTCCTTCCTGCAACAGGGTCAACACAAAATTTCTACACCAGGTTCCCACTCAAATAAGATCAATACAAAAAATCCTTTAACTCACAATAGGAAACAAAGGTGATCAGACTCTGATACCAACTGAAAGGAAGCCAAGTACGTGAAAAATATTCCAACACTAATCTATCAAAGGAGAGAATGTACAAATTTTACAATTTCTAACCCTTATTCAAATACAATAAAGAATATGCACATAACAAGTAAAGATAAACAACATTAGAGATACACTAAAACCACATAACACCAAATATACATGGGGAAAACCCTTTTGGGAAAAAAAAACCCCACACTCCAAAAGCCTGAATAGTGTATTATCTATAAAAAATGGTTACAATACACTTGCAGCACAAGCTTCTATAGGAGTTTATCTATGTTACAATTTTGGATTAAATCCAACAGCATAACAGTGTCTCAACACAACTTCATACAACTCCAAAATACACAAGTTCTCAATACATGAGATTTTACAATGCATAAAATAAACATTTCTAAAACAACTGTAAAAGGCTAAACGTGCAACATGGAAAGCGCCAAAAACACTATAGATGCATAACAGTAAGTTTCCAATTGTCACCACATGCCAATCTACAAAATATGCACTTACCAAAATAACCGCTCTTCGAAAACTCACATTCCATGTAAACTCAACATAGAAATAGAAAAAAAAAATTATACATGTAACTCCACCTATAAAAACTAACTTTCCAACTTAACTCCTCATCTCAATAGAAACTGCAAGTTGTGACTCACAAAGACAAAGTGAGAAAATCAGCAACATCTAATACTTAGAAAAATCAAATCTATGGAAAAATCAAAGGTTGAGACACCTTCTTTTTCCTAACACTGCTATTTTGGTAGTTTTCATAATCTTGATTTTCCTGGATCTTACACGGTGTTGCGAGTCTTGAATACTAACAAAATTTCATGTATTGTGAGCAATCCGTGATTTTAAAATTCTCCTTTCTCGTTCCTTATATCCACCATTTGCAGATTGAAGGAGTTATAGAAAAAATTGTTATCGACCCCCTTGAATGTCTTTTAGTACCAAGGAATCTCTTATCAGTGAACTCATTAAACTTTTAATGCTCATTCACTTATAGTTATAATTGATGGGCCTTGCTACTTCAACATCCTTGGACATTCACCATCATCACGGGTTTCGCACATTGGTGAAATCCTCAAGGCTTGTTTCCCTCGTGGAATCCACTCATACACAAAACTTCTGAAACACCCTCCATGGATTTGAGTAACTTGGGAATTTACACCCCTCGTGGATTTCAAGACAACGCGAAATATCTAGCATGTACCTCATCGCTGATTTCTCGATAGGAATAAATCTCAAGATTTCCTTATAAGGGAGAGGGACCGGTGGTGGATAGGGAAATGTTGAGCGAGGGGTCCATGTCACCAACATCTGAGTCAGACAAAAAAAAATTGCCACGTCCCTTAACCGTCGAGCTGGCACCCCCCATTTTTTTCCTGGTGAAATTTGAGCACATTTAGGTCAATGTTTTTGGGGAATTTTTCAAAAACCACCAAAAAAATCTTAAATTGTGTCATTGACCAATAATGGACATTTGTTTCACCCTTCATGGGTTGACACCATGATAGTACTAGCTCATTACACTCCTAGTAGAAATGCGCATTAACTACCCGACATTCCACCGCCATCGATCTTAATTCCTACCACCTCAGCATGCACACCATTCGCTTGGTCTTGTTTTAGGTTCACGAAAACTCCATTCATGAAAAAATTATTCACTTTGAGCAGTTGCAATGACAACCAGCTCTAGTTAGGATGGGCGAGCAACCCCCAGGGACTTGCATAGTAGAAAAAATTAGCCATTTGATAAAAAGGTCTTTGGGACCATCCATGAGTGAGGTTGAACAACCATTAATTCTCTTGCCTCATTGTTGGCTATGTAGTTTTGTGCGTGAGTTTTGCTTTTGAACAAATAAAAGCCTAGAATTTTCTAACCTGTAGCATTTTCATATGCTAGAATTGTGATCCACTATCGACTCTTTAGGATAATGTATGCAACACTTCTACTGCTTTTTTGGTAAGCATCTTCATATTATCGTTCCACCTAGCATGCAACCCTGTCTTGTCACAGTTCCAAATCCTTTGGGGTCTATATTTCTCGTTTGTGTATGCCTTCTCCAAAGTGTCATAGAATGCAGTTACAACTGTAGCCATAAGATTTATAGCACAGTCTTTATCTTGCCCTTGGGTTGTTCTCAAGCATAGATCATGATCTTCTTTTGAATCCAGTCCACCAAGACTTGATGGGAAGCCCATCCTTGAAGGGATTGAACCTCATTTGGCATATTTGGGCCACTTCTAATTTGAGATTGAAAATCTCCAAATCATGGCCAACAACAACCATCTCCTTGCACCATTGGACAACCATTGCCTCTTCCTCCTTAGTTAGGACTATTGGGAGCCCTTTCCTTTTTGTAGTGGTGACACCACCCAACCAATTTGAAAATTTTGTAGTTGGAAGACCCCACTTTTTGGTTGCCCCTCTAGTTGACATGTCATTGTCTTCGACATCTACAAGGGAATGGTCCATTCCCACCGCACTACAACCTTTTTGGTTGTTACAGCTGGGTTAACTTAGAGTACAAGTTTAGTTCCAGCTGCTCCACAACAATTTTTACCTCTACATCACTGCTTGGTTGTTCAATTGACTGGTGAACAGGAATCACAACATCCTCCTCATCATTATGTGGCAATTGCACACCTCTCTTGTGTGCAAGAATAGTTGTCTACCTCCGCTTTGGTATAGGTCACTTTGTTACTAGTTGTCTGGTATTTGTTGTCACTTTATTCTTCCTCTGCATTGAACCAACACAATGATTAGTAAACAACATACAATTCTAATTGTTACAATTAAAAGAATGATACAAAGTGAAACAACAAATTCATACATGTAAAAGTGAGTGTAATTGAAGAACAAACTAACAATGCATCTAATTGAGTTGATTGCAAATGATCAAGGGTATGTGTGCAATGAAACAAGCAATGCATGGTATACTATCATATCCCAAAATATACCTCTTATAAACACTTGGGTGATCATGTTAAACCCTTCCTCATACAACATTATGATACAAATATGTATATCTTGAAAGAGCATTATGATACAGATAAATCTTAAAACAACAATATAAAATAACTTGAAACTACAGTATGATACAAGAAAGGGTTTTAAATATTTCTATCATACTATTGTTTCAAGTTATGTAAATATTTCATAATGTTGTTTTAGAAATGGTTACCATACATGTTACAAAAAATGAAGAACAAACAAATCATACATATAATTAAGTTGAATGTAAATTAAGGGTATAGGAAACTTCTGTATCTATTTATCTTTGCAATAATATATATATTATACTATTGTTTCAAGTTATATATATTGTTTCAAAAATGATTATAACATAAGTAGGAGTCAACCACTATCATAGTTGGTTGTAAGGGAGAGGGCTCGATATTTACAGTCACTTAAATTGAAGAACAAACAAAGGATACATCTAAGGGAGACGAGTTGATCATGGGCATAAGACATATCATGGGTATAGTATGTGACATATGACATATGGTGGGTATGGTATGTGACAGTCTGGTATAGGAAACATATATATGTTGTTTCAAAAATGTTTATAACATAAGGAGGAGTTAGCCATTATCATAGTTGGCTATAAGGGAGAGGGGCCGATATATACAGTCACTTTAATTGAAGAACAAACAAAGCATACATCTAATTAAGTTGAATGTAAATGAAGAAGGGTATAGGAAACTTATGTATCTATCTTTGGAATATGTATCATAATGTTATATCAAAAAGGTTTTGGAAATATTTGTACCATATTTTCGTTGAACTTTAAAGTATATATATATATATATATCGCAGAGATAGATAAATGTGTAAGTTTAATGAAAATGAACAGGGCTATAGGAAATATACGTATCTATGTATCTTTGCAATATATATATATATATATGTATGTATATGTATATGTATATGTATATGTATATGTATGTATATGTATGTATGTATGTATGTATGTATGTATGTATCGTAATGTTGTATTGGAAAGGGTTGGAAATATTTAAACCATATTGCAGTTTGAAGGTATGTAAACATAGCATAGTAAGCTTTAAGGGAGACTGGTTGATGACAACATAAAAATGGGCGATGAAAGAACAAATTCGATTCATTTAAATGTAAATGGACAAGGCATTTAAAAGTAAAAAATTCATACAGGAATGCATAAGTAATAGTGAAGGAAGGTTTGAGACTTATCGTAGAAGCTGAAGGAGGAGACTGCATCGATTTGGAGGAGCTCATTGTCAATTAGGAGTATCCAACACAAAGTCATAAATTTGAATTTGTTAATAGGTAGCTTGCATCACACAATTGAGCATTGCTTGTATAAATAAATAGGCCCATAGAATTTGAATTATTAGCAAGTGGATAATTCTAAATTCTGGGAGGGAATTTGATCTGGCATTCAATGAATTAATGGTAGAAGTGATAGCTTCATGGGTACATAGGATTTCTAGTTGGTGATTTGAAATGATATTAACAAAAATTGAATTCTAACCAGTTTTAAATTTTTGTTATGATTATTTATTTTATGTTGATTTAGTAATACTATAATATTTATGCGTTTTAATGAAAAATTGAAATGTATAGTGAGCCTGAGAGTTCATTTTTTTCATTTTTGCGGGTAAATTCAAAAAAAAGATGAGAAATGAAACATGTTTAAATGTATTTTGTTAAAATATATTTGCAACTTATTCAATTGACAATATTTTATGTACATGTCAACTCACTTTTAATGCAATAAGACATATATTTTGGATTAAAAATATCCATTTGCAACAACCTTTTGTTGGGAAGGTGGCAAAGATTATTTATATTGTGGAAATAAGTTTATCAACTTGCATTCACTTAATATTGGGAAGGTGGAAAATAAATTTCAAGTTGCATTCACCTAATATTGAGAAGGTGGCAAAAAAAAGTCTACAGGTATGATAGGAAATATTTTGAATTTTATATGAACCTGTCCTATCATACTAAAAAGTATATTTGAAATTTTTATTGGCACTTTTATTGCCCAAAAGTGGGCCCTCTAGAGGCTGTAAAAAACTATACCCATGATATGTCCTATACCCACGATCGACTCCTCTCCCTTATCTCTGCTTATTTGTTTCTTTTGGATTCTACGCATTGCTCACTTTTTCGTAGTTTCCTCTTTTGTGTTATGTACTAAATGATTTTCCAAGACCTCCAAAGATTAAGCCACTTCCTTTTGATGAAACTTCAATCCATTTATAGCCTACTAGAGTTGCATGTACTTCAAACCTTCATAGATTTCAATCCTTCAAAAACTTGCACACTGGCTAAATACCTATAGCATATGGTTAGAATTAAAGAGAGATCAACTAGAAAATTGAACAGTATTGGGACCTTCATCTCATAGATAAAAATATGTTCATTTGAATCACCCAATCAATCCCAACCAAATCTATAGTTCAAATAATGAAAATGAATACATGGTGTGAGTATGCAATTGAAATAAGAATGTGTACACGACCAAAGACATGAATTGGATGGTGAACCATTATCCTAGTAAAATTGACATGATCAACAAGTAATATTGAACCATTCTGACCAATGAAACATGGGCCTTTCAAATTAGATTCGAACTTAGTCCCAAAATAACCTCCCATCATAGAACATCCCAAAAGGAGCAAGACTAGATATCAACAAAAACCAAATGCAGAGATGTGAAAAGCAAAAAAAAGGGGGTCCCTATCTTTAGTGGGGCGTGTGTGCAAAAAAGGCACAACATAAGGGTTATACATATTTATATCATATTGTAATTTCAAGTTATATATAACCCCTTAATTGACTGTATATATAGTAATCTGTTAACATGATCACCTAAGGGTTATAAGAGTTAGAATTGGGGATATGCAAGCAATTAAGAGCTATATGTAATTCTAGTTTTTTGCATTCTTTTGATCTATTGACATGGACCCCTCGCACAACATAGCACTCACCACCATCAAATAGGCTCCTTTACTTTGAATATATGTATCTGTGTATTTATATGTTATTTATTGTTCTTACTCTTGGCTCAATCTAGATGAAGAACAAAGCACCAACAAAAACCACATGATTTGTAACCAAGCAAGCTTAGACAACTTTTCCTACACATAGGAGAGGTGTGAGGCTGCCACACAGTGATGACGATGAAGTAATTCCTATTTCGCAAGCAATTGAACTTGTAGTCCAAGTCAATTCAACTATCACAACTAAAAGGTTGTAGTGTAGTGGGAATGGACCACGACTAACATGGAATATGCCATGGAAGATATTGAAGACAACCACATGTCAACAAGAGGGTTAGCAAAAAAGTGGGGTCTTCCAACTACCATGTTGTCTAATTGGCTGAGTGATGTTACCTCTACCAAAAGGAAAGGGCGCTCGACTGTCCTTAATGATTAGGAAGAGGAAAAGGTTGTCAAATGGTGCAAGGAGATGGTTGTTGTTGGCCATGGTTTGGAAATTGTGAATCTAAAATATGAAGTGGCACAAATCTACCAAACGAGGCCTAAACCATTCAAGGATGGACTTCTCAATAATTCTTGGTGGATGGGCTTAAAAAAAGGCATACTGATCTATGTTTGAGGACAACCCAAGGCCAAGATAGAGGTCATGCAATCAATCTTAGGTCTGTAGTTGTTGTTGCATTCTATGAAACATTGATAAAGGCATACACAACCAATCCTTATGGTCCAATGAGGATTTGGAATTGCGATGAGACTAGCCTCTAAGCTAGATGAAATGATGCAATGAGAGTGCTTACCAAAAAGGCTAGCAAAAGTGTATCCTATATTATCCCTGAGAGTCAAGAGAGTGGATCACTATTTGGTGTTGTGTAAATTCTACCAGACAAAAGATACCTGGCTTTTACTTGTTTAAAAACAAAAAACACCTTAATAACTACATAGTGAACTGTGAGAAAGGTGCATATATGGCTACTCAGGCTCATGCATGGATGACAAAAGAGCTATTTTTGAAAGGGTTGCATCATTTTGTTGGTCAAGTACCTGGGGGTGTCTCACCCACTACTAGTCACCTTTGATTTTTGATGGTCATGGAAACCACATTGCATTTTCTGCCATTACCAAAGCAAGGGCACCAGACATTGACTTGCTTACCCTACCAAACCGTACATCACACATGTTGCAGCCACTTGATGTGAGCGTTTTTGTCTTTCAAATAAAATTTTAAAAAGGAAAGAGTAGCATGGACTATGAAATATCCAAATTTGGATATTAGAAAGATAGAATTGGAAACACTTGGTACATTGCTTTTGAGAAAGCATTGACAATTGACAATATAAAATCTAGGTTCAAAAGAATAGGTATTTTGCCTCTAAATCCAGATGCATTGGTGGAGGAAATGAGGCATAGTGAGACATTTGAGTTTGCTACCCTCGAGGAAGCATTTGCTACAAAAAACATTCTAAGTCTATCCACCAATGGTTTTCCACAAACTGAGGCTAAATGTACAATTGGAACAATAGAATTTGTAGAACAACATAGTCCACTTCAAAAAACTAAATGTGCAGACTAGTAAATTTCACTTCAAACAACTAGTTTCTTAGACCACCAATCACCAAGTGGAACACCAGGTTTGGGTGACCAGCATAGTCCACCAATAACACCAGTTTTCGGAGACCAAAATATGTATGTAGACATCTCTCTTTCTCTATCAAGTACACCAGAGGAGTAATCATGATTTTTAGAGGGGGATGAAAATCTTGGAAGTGATTTACATGTGGAATTAGAACAAAGTATGTCAATGCCATCTCCACCACACAGCATGGACCCAAATGCCTTAGTGCATTTTTATGCTGATTGCAGAAAAAGTGAACTTGATCAATTAGGAGGAGGCGAGGAAGTAGAAGAAAAAACTAGTGAGGTGTAGTTTACAAATGAAGAAGATTCCATGGAGCCACTATGAGGCCAAAAAAGTTCAGACCTCTCCCAACTTTTGAAGCTACCTATTCATGTAGTGAAGGATAAGTGCAATCAACTAGTTGACCATGGGATTAAACTTTCAAGAGGATCTCAACTCCTCACCACTAACGACTACATGAAGTTGCTAAATGAGCAAGAGGAGAGAAAGAAGGAAATTCAACAACTGAAAGATAGGAAGAGAGAACACATTGAACAATGAAAAATTGAAATAATTGCAACAAAGGACCTCAAGGAACAATTGAGAATTGAAAGAGAACAACAATGACTAGAAACTAAGGTTCAAAGAGAACTAAAAAATAATGAGAAGGGATGTAAAAGGGAGCAACAAAGGATTGAAAAGGAAGCTACAAAAAAAAAAAAAAGAAATGGAGAAAGCTAGAAAAGAGGTAGTGGTGCAGGGGCACCTAGGCCATGTTTTTGTAATTAGGCGTCAAGTGTTAGTGCTTAGGGTGTTTTAATATTTTTGGTCATGAATAAGGTCCTTTGAGATCATTTTGATGTAATTGGTGAGTTTTTGGGTCTTTTGGTTCAATATGGTAAAAGTTGCAAAATGTTGTAAAATTGTCATATGCAAAGTTGCACAAAAAACTGCAAAATAGGGAATACCAACGGTTAAAGAAGTTAAAATGGTAGTTGTAGTCATTTGGTTAGGTGTAATTGAAGGTTAAAAGTTTAAAAAGGCCTCAAAAGGCTCGTGGAAGGTTGGTTGATGTAGAACTCACAAAATTGAACATCAAATACACTCATTTTCTTGTGTTTTCCTAAAAAAAATTGTGTTACGAGTCAATTGTACGGTCTGTATAGAGAATCATTTGACATGAAGTGAATTGGAATAGTTAGGAGGGTGAATCCACCTTCAATTGCATCTGGTTTGAGGTTTATTCATTTAGTTTTGTAAATTTTATAAGCAAATTATTGTAACTGCCTGTGTAAGATTCACCTTGAAGTTTTGAAAGCATAAAATGGAGTTTTAGGCCATTCCACCCATTGTAAATTACTATAACTTGGTGGAATGACCCCATTATGTGTGGGCTTGGTGTGTGTATGATCTTAGGAGCAGGGAAGGTTGATAGTGGATTTGGGCATGATGCCCTAGATGTTAAATTGTGTAGTTTTGAGGGAAGATTGATGGTTAGAGGTGGTAAATGGTAGAAACCATTGGGGACAATGAAATTTTATGATTGATTAAGCATGTGCAGGTGATTTGAAGAGTTTTTAATGCATTTGTAAGGTCTCAAGAGGCTAGGAGATATATTTTCAATAAACCCTCCCTCAACCAAGCATTTTTGAGGGTTTTGTGGTTGGAGGGGATAGAAGGATTTTCCCTGACAAAGAGTTGTGGATTTTAGGTTTTTAAAGGTTGGTAATTGACTAACCATAGGTTTTTTAGGGTTGGTAGGAAGTTTTGAGGGTAATTGCTTTGTAAAAGTGGTCTAATTGGCCTTGTAGGACATTGGTTTGAAGTAAGCCTGCATGGTTTTGAGATATGTTTTGGAAGGGATTAAAAGGTGTTTGAAATGTTGGTTGCTTATTGGTTTTGACAAATAAACTGCAAGTGATGAACAAGAAACTGAGTTGCAAACTTACAAGGGAATACTAGTGAAACTGGAAGGATTTGAGAAGAGTTGATGAGATAGGAATTTAGGAGTTACAAAGTTGATTCAATGGTTTTTAATTGTGATTGTAAATAAATCACCTCCTTGCTCTGCATCAGGTAGCAAGGGAAAGGCATCTCAGCAACCCTTTAAATCCGTTGCTTGGCTGCCATGCAATATTCACAGACTTTGTGTCAATTCATTGCCCCCAATATTGTCCACCCTCACCTACCCCAAGTATTATCCAAGTAGTTGAAAGTTGCAGTCCTACTCACTTGGAGGCCACAAACAACACATTAGCAACTAGCTTCCCTACATTAGATTTCTCTTTTCCACTTTTCTTTTACATAATTGGAATGTTAAGTACGAACAATTTTGTTGCAATTGTTTTGAAGGTTTCTAACTGATGTAATTTTGTAACTAATGTTTCTAATTGATCGTTAGATTGCAAAGGATTTTGTTGAGATTTTTTTGAAGGTTTATAACTTGAAACAGTTCAATATGATATGAATAGAAACAACATATTCCTACATGTTAGAGTCATTGATTATTAGAGTCACTATAATTGAAGAACCAACAAACCATACATCTAATTAAGTTAAGTGTAAATAAAGAAGGCTATAGGAAACATATCAATCTATCTATCTCTACAATAAATATACATATACATACATACATGTGTTTCCTATAGCCTTCTTCATTTACATCTAATTAAGTTGAATGTAAATAAAGAATGCTATAGGAAACATATCTATCTTCGTAACACACAAACACATATATGTGTGTGTGTGTATATATATATGTATATGTATATATGTATATATATATGTATATGTATATATACATGTTACAATATATTATATATATATATATATATATAAAAATAAACATGCATTGCTTGTTTCATTGCATACATAGTCTTGTTCGTTTACATTCTTCTAAATTAGATGTATGGTTTGTTTGCTCTTCAATTACACTCACTCTTACATGTATGATTATGTTGTTTCAATTTGTATCATTCTTTTGTTTGTAGTTACATAGAAATATCATAATGTTGGTTCAAATTATCCATTGTGAACTGATTATATGTGTATGCAGGTACATACACATTTGTGTGTACATACATATATAATAATATTTTTTCATTTGTTATCATAATGTTGTTTCAAGATATATATATATATATTATGTATGTATATATGTATATACATATACAAATACATATACATGTATGTATATACATTTATACATATATATATATATGTATATATATGTGTATATATATATGTATGTATGTATGTATGTATGTATGTATGTATGTATGTAATATATACATATATACACATATGGATGTATATATATATATTATATATTATATCTTAAAACAACAATATGATACAAATGTTTAGAACCCTTTTGTGAATCAACATTATGATAACAAATGAAAAAATATTATTATATATGTATGTACACACAAATGAGTATGTACCTACATACACATTTATAATCAATTGACAATGGATATGTAATTTGAACCAACATTATGATATTTCTAAGTAACTACACACAAAAGAATGATACAAATTTAAACAACATAATCATATACGTAAGAGTGAGTGTAATTGAAGAGCAAACAAACCATGCATCTAATTTAGAAGAATGTAAACAAACAAGACTATGTATGCAATGAAACAAGCAATTCATGTTATACTATTATATCCCCAATTCTAACCTTTACAACCCGTAGGTGATCATGTTAACTCAATATATAAATGTTTGTATATATATACAAATATGTATATACATACATACACATATATAATCAGTTCACAATGTATATGTAACTTGAACTAGCATTATGATATTTCTATGTAACTACAAATAAAAGAATGATACAAATTGAAACAACATATTCATACATGCAAGAGTGAGTATAATTGAAGAGCAAACAAACCACACATCTAATTCAAAATAATGTAAACGAACAAGGCTATGTGTGCAATGAAACAAAAAATGCATTTTATACTATCATATCCCCAATTCTAACTCTTACAACCCTTAAGTGATCATGTTAACTAAATATATAAATGTATGTATGTACATACATACACATATATAATCAGTTCACAATGTATATGTAACTTGAACCAACATTATGAATTTTCCATGTAACTACAAACAAAAGAATGATAAAATTTGAAACAACATATTGATACATGTAAGAGTGAGTGTAATTGAAGAGAAACCAAACCATATATCCAATTTAGATTAATGTAAACGAACAAGGCTATGTGTGCAATTAAACAAGCAATGCATGTTATACTATCATATACCCAATTCTAACTCTTACAACCCTTAAATATATAAATGTATGTATGTATGTATACAAATGTGTATGTACATATATACACATATATAATTAGTTCACAATGTATACGTAACTTGAACCAACAATATGATATTTATATGTAACTACAAATAAAAGTCCACTAGCATAGTTCACCAATAACACCAATTTTGGGAGACCAAAATATGTATGCAAAAATCTCTCTTTCTCTACCAAGTGCACTAGAGGAGTAATCGTGGTTGTTAGAAGGGGCTGCAAATCTTGAAATTGATTTGCAGGTGGACTTTAAAAAAATTATGTCAATGCCATCTCCACCACACATCATGGGCCCAAATACCTTAGTGCATTTTCTATGTTGATTGTGGAGAAAGTGAACCTTGGTCAATTAGGAAAAGGCAAGGAAGTGGAGGAAAAAACTAGTGAGGTGCAGTTTACAAATGAAGAAGATTCTATGGAGCCACTAGGAGGCCAAAAAATGTTCAAACCTCTCCCAATTTTTGAAGCTACATATTCATGTAGTGAAGGATAAGTCCAATCAGCTAACTAACCATGGGATTAAACTTTCAAGAGAATCCTGACCTCCTCACCACTGACAACTACATGAAGTTGCTAAATGAGCAAGTGGAGAGGAAGAAGGAAATTCAACAATTGAAAGATAGGAAGAGAGAGCATATTGAACAATGAAAATTTGAAATAATTGCAACAAAGGACCTCAAGGAACAATTGAGAATTGAAATAAAACAACAACGACTAGCAGTTGAGGTTCAATGAGAATTGCAAAAGAAGGAGAAGGAATAGAAAAGGGAGTAGCAAATGATTGAAAGGGAAGCTACAAAAAAAAATAAAAAATGGAGAAGGCTAGAAAAGAGGTAGCAAGGGAAAGGCATCCCAACAACCCTTTAAATCCCTTTCTTGGTCACCATGCAATATTCATAGATATTGTGTCAATTAATTTCCTCCAATATTGTCCACCCTCACCCACCCCAAGTATTAGCCAAGTAGCTGAAAGTTGCAGTCCTACTCATTCATAGGCCACAAACAACACATCAACAAATAGCTTCCTTACAACAAATTTATCTTTTCCACTTTTCTTTACTTAATTGGAATGTTAAGTACCAACAGTTTTGTTGTGATTATTTTGAAGATTCATTACCGATGTAATTTTGTAACTAATGTTTGTAACTGATTGTTAGATTGCAAATAATTTTATTGTGATTGTTTTGAAGGTTTCTAACTTGAAACAGTTCAGTATGATATGAATAGAAACAACTTATTCCTACATGTTATAGTCACTGACTATAATTGAAGAACCAACAAAACATACATCTAACTAAGTTGAATGTAAATAAAGAAGGCTATAGGAAACATATCTATCTATCTATCTATCTATCTCTGCAATAAATATTGATGAGGGTGTAGCCCGAGACTTAGAAAATAACCCACAAACAAGAGAATAAATTTATTATTCAGAAAATGGAGCTTCTTACATGCAAAGGATCTCAAATCCCCAAGTTCTACAACACATGCAAGTTACAAAAAGCTACAGAATCACCCTTTCGCAATATGCGAGCTTGTCCCCCAAAAAGTTACCCAAAAATTAGAAACCCACCCATAAATAGAGCTCCTCTTTAGTTTGGAGCCAAAACAACATTCAAATTTGAGTTTAGGCGGTTTGGCGCCAAAAAATTACAACTTGAAGTTCAAATTCCAAAAGAACATTTGCAGTTGTATCTTCTAGAAAGTGCGCCAACTTCCCGGGGCCATAACTTTTGATCTGTGATCTGGGACTTTGATTCGTGAACTGTTTGAACCGTTGGAAAGGTCTCGAAGTCAATAACATGCTCAAAATCTGCTATGCCAATTTCAGCAAGTTTCAAGGCCGATCTGGGAACTCTAAGTGCCTCAAATCTAACTCAGAAGATTTTTAGGTGCAAATCTGAGAAACTAAAACTGCAATATCTTTCAACCCAGGAATAGAAAATAAAAACCGTAAATTGGGAATTTCATTATGACAAAAAGGGTATCCAAAAAATGTAAAAACATCTAAAAACCGAGAAACTTGAAATTTAACTATTTTTGGGTGATGCAAGATTGCCCTTACACCACTAGATGCTCCTACATCAAATATACATATGTATATATAAAAATATACATATACATACACATGTATATACACACACACACACACATATATATATATATATACATATATGCATATATATATACATATATGCATATATACATACATATATACACACACATGTGTGTGTGTATCCATACATTTAATTAAGTTGAATGTAAATGAAGAAGGCTATAGGAAACACACACACACACATATCCTATAGCTCTATTAGATAGGATTACAAATATTTGTATCATACTATTGTTACAAGTTATGTATATTTCTTGAAACAACAATATGATACAAATTTTTAGAACCCTTTTCTGAAACAACATTATGATAACAAATGGAAAACGTTATTATATATGTATGTACACACAAATGTGTATGTACATACATACACATATATAATCAGTTCACAATGTATATGTAACTTGAGCCAACATTATGATATTTCTATGTAACTACAAACAAAAGAATGATACAAATTGAAACAACATAGTCATACATGTAAGAGAGAGTGTAATTAAAAAGAAAAAAACCATACATCTAATGTAGAAGAATGTAAACTAACAAGGCTATGTATGCAATGAAATAAGCAATGCATGTTATACTATCATATCCCTAATTTTAACCCTTGCAACTCGTAGGTGAGCATGCTAACTAAATATATAAATGTATGTATATATATACAAATGTGTATGTACATACATACACATATATAATCAGTTCACAATGTATTTGTAACTTGAACCAGCATTATGATATTTCTATGTAACTACAAACAAAATAATTATACAAATTGAAACAACATATTCATACATGTAAGAGTGAGTATAATTGAAGAGAAAACAAATCATACATCTAATTCAAAAGAGTGTAAATGAATGAGGTTATGTGTGCAATGAAACAAGAAATACATGTTACACTATCATATCCCCAATTCTAACTCTTACAACCCTTAAGTGATCATGTTAACTAAATATATAAATGTATGTATGTACATGCATACACATATATAATCATTTCATAATGTATATATAACTTGAACCAACATTATGAAATTTCTATGTAACTACAAACAAAAGAATGATAAAATTTGAAACAACATATTGATACATGTAAGAGTGAGTGTAATTAAAGAGCAAACAAACCATACATCTAATTCAGATGAATGTAAATGAACAAGGCTACGTGTGCAATGAAACAAGCAATGCATGCTATACTATCATATCCACAATTCTAACTCTTACAACCCTTAGGTGATCATGTTAACTAAATATATAAATGTATGTATGTACATACATACACATTTATAATTAGTTCACAATGTATATGTAACTTGAACTGACATTATGATATTTCTATGTAACTACAAACATAAGAATGATATAAATTGAAACAACATATTCACACATGTAAGAGTGAGTGTAATTGAAGATCAAACAAACCATACATCTAATTCAAAAGAATGTAGATGAACAAGGCTATATGTGCAATGAAACAAGCAAAGCACATGTTATAGTATCATATCCTCAATTCTACTCTTACAACCCTTAGGTGATCATGTTAACTAAATATATAAATGTATATTTGTACATACAAATGTGTATGTACATACATACACATATATAATCAGTTCACAATGTATATATGTAACTTGAACCAGCATTAATAAATTTCCATGTAACTAAAAAAAAAGGATGATACAAATTGAAACATATTGATACATGTAAGAGTGAGTGTAATTGAAGAGAAAACAAACCATACATCTAATTTAGATAAAAGTAAATGAACAAGGCTATGTGTGTAATGAAACAAGCAATGCATGTTATACTATCATATCCCCAATTCTAACTCTTACAACCCTTGGGTGATCATGTTAACTAAATATATAAATGTATGTATGTACATACAAATGTGCAATATACAAACATATATAGTTAGTTCACAATGTATATGTAACTTGAACTAGCATTATGATATTTATATGTATTTACAAACAAAAGTATGATACAAATTGAAACAACATATTCATACAGGTAAGAGTGAGTGTAATTGAAGATCAAGCAAACCATACATCTAATTTAGATGAATGTAAATGAACAAGGCTGTGTGCAATGAAACACACAATGCATGTTATACTATCATATCCCCAATTCTAACTCTTACAACCCTTAGGTGATCATGTTAACTAAATATATAAATGTATGTATGTACATACATACATATATATAATCAGTTCATAGTGTATATGTAACTTGAACTAGCATTATGATATTTCTATGTAACTACAAACAAAAGTATGGTACAAAGTGAAACAACATATTCATACATGTAAGAGTGAGAGTAATTGAAGAGAAAACAAACCATACATCTAATTCAAATGAATGTAAATGAACAAGGCTATGTGTGCAATGAAACAAGCAATGCATGTTATACTATTATATCGGACCAATTATAACTCTTACAACCCTTAGGTGATCATGTTAACTAAATATATTAATGTATGTATATGCATACAAACATGTGTATATACATACATACACATATATAGTCAGTTCAAAATGTATATGTAACTTGAACTGACATTATGATATTTCTATGTAAATACAAACAAAAGTATGATAGTGAGTGTAATTGAAGTGGAAACAAACCATACATCTAATTCTGGTGAATGTAAACGAACAAGGCTATGTGTGCAATGAAATAAGCAATGCATGTTATACTATTGTATCCCCAATTCTAACTCTTACAACTCTTAGATGATCATGTTAATTGATTATATATATGTATGTATGTACATACATACACATATATAATTAGTTCACAATGTATATGTAAATTGAAGCAACATTGTGATATTTCTATATAACTTTAAGCAATAGTATTATACAAATTGAAACAACATATCCATACATGTACCTATCTTTTCATATTAATACAACTATTTGTAAAACAAATTGGGTCTTATATTGTTATTAAGTGGGGCCTCGACTGTATGCTCCTATCCACACTTATACATAATGAGCAATGCATGTTCTACTATCATATCCCCAATTCTAACTCTTACATCTCTTAGGTGATCATGTTAACTAATTATTGTTATATATAATCATTTTAGGGGTTATATACAACTTGAAACAACAAAATGATGCATATATTTATTACAGTATTGGAAAAACAACTAAAGCATACATCAAATTTATTTGAATGTAAATGAACAAGGGTATATGAAACAACAATATGTGTGTGTGTGTGTGTGTGTATGTATGTATGTATGCATTTCTTTTTTTATGTTGATAATATTGGAGGTTATCATATACTCCACTGTTGAGGGTTTCATGCACCTATCTTTTGACAGACTATGTGTATGTGTGTATGCAAATGGCATAGCTATTTACACATTGTTAAAGCAATTGTAAATTAAGGATGATAGGTGGAATGATATGTATGTATGCAAATGTTACTGAAGAAAATCAAGGTATGTATAAAAATTAAGCATACATTGAACATGGTTCTTTGATTGAACACATACTATCTATCCTACATGGCATACATACATACAAACATATGTATGTATGTGTGCATACATATGTATGTATGTGCTCCATACATACATATATACATTGTACACATACAATGTATGTATGTGTGTATACACATGTATGTTGTACAATGTATACATGTATGTATGCCAAGTAGGTATGTTTGTATGTATATGTATGCACACATACATATGTATCTATGTATGCCATGCATACATAACTTGGATATGTTTTAAATATTAGTATAGTATATAAATTTAGATAACTAAAACTATTACCAATTTAGGATTAAAATCGTATAAATGCATGTAAATTGAGAATAAAATTTTGACTATACCAACAAAGCCCAATGTTGTTTCAAAAGGGTAGAGAGGACGATGGGGGAGTGAGTAATGTTGTGTGAGGGGTTCACAACAACGAAGGACACAATCGACCAAATCATAGGTTCATGAAACCCTTAAGAGTCCACCATATGAAACCCATAAATGGTATGTACATATATATACACACAGTCGGCCAAATGATAGGTGCATGACACCCTTAATAGGGTGAGTTGCATACATTGTTTATAGATATTGCAGTAGGTCTTTTGACTGACTGTGTGTATACACACACACACACAAACATATATATATATATATATAAATATATATATATATATAAATATATATAAATATATATATATATATATTTTTATATATATATATATATATATATATATATATATTTACACACACATATATACATATATATATGTATATATGTGTGTGTGTGTGTAAATATATCTATATACACAGTCGACCATAATATAGCTACAAGAAACCCTTTATAGTTGAGCTTATCATAACATCAAATACTGTCAATATACTTCTCAAAATTGTAGAGCTAGAGAAATGAAATGTCAAGTATGTATCGAGTGTTTGATGTTATTGTTGTAGCATATACATATTTCTTGAACGACTGTGTGTATATACACACACACGCATGTGTGTGTGTTTATATGTACACAATTGACCATAATATAGCTACAAGAAACCTTTAAGAGTCAAACATATCATAACCTCAAATACTATAAATATATTTATCATAACATAGTTGCAGAAAAAACATGCAACAATTTATTTTTTTTAAATCATGCAATGGATAAATATCACCCTTGTGAGGTTGGAAGACAACCTCACCTGTGATGGAAATTTTTAATTATGTTTCCTTTTGGTTTAATGGAAGTCTTGAAAAACTCATAAAACCTGAAAAAATGCATCACCATGACTTGCCCCCAGCTTCACCACTGTTACTGAAATATCCTTTCCAAGAGAAATAAAATATCTATGCTAAATGTTTGGTACTACTAGAACTTTTCTTTGAGAAAATTGCACACAAGATAAAGTTGAAATGGATAATAACTTCATAACAAAGAATGCATGGAATTTTAAAGCATTTCCTGAGATTTATTATAATTCAATAATCATGAGAATCGCCCAAAAACTTATTGAGAGTTATAGAAAATAACAATGGTAGGAAATAACCATGAACCATTAATAATAGTGAATCTGGAATTAGAGAATATCTAGAGAAAAAAAAAGATCAAAACTTCTATTAGAACTCATGCCTTGATACGAGAAGATTTCTAGGTTGTGCACAAATATGAGAACAACTTCCTAACTCATGTGATATTCTACTGGAAATTTATCTTGAGAGCAGATCATAATTTTATTTACTAATGTGTAGTGATTATCTTTCCAACCAACATGTCCTTGAAAATTTCTTTTATCCCCCACAACTACTTCTATCAAACTTTCCGCCTTGAAGAGCATAGGTACCTTAGACATTTCAAACAACAGTAATTACTGAGTTGGGGTTTTCGTCCCAATCAATACAGGGCCAGGGATTTCGTCCTAAAATCCTCTTTTCTTCATTGCTCGATGAGTAAATAAAAATCAATAACAATTTATGAATACTCCTCTCAAACAAGTCTATCCTTTTTTATCAATGAAAGTTGCCATTTTTTCCAGCCTTAAAGCAATTGATCCTTCAATGAAAATTCACTTTAGATTATTTCATCAAAAATTACTTGATCTTATCCTTTTAAGAACTCATCCTTTATTGAGAATCATATTTAGGCAACTTTTAATTTATTTAATCACTAGTATGGAATGCCTAGTGAAAGGGTGGGCCGATCTTAAGTCATAATGAATAATTAAATAACTTAGCCGACTATAGCTTTTTATCCTTTTATTTAATTATCCCCTTATACCCTTGTAATTTGATATATTTATAATCTCTAGAATAAAAATATTAGAAAAATTCATCACGAGCAAGCATTAAATGAAGAGGGACATTACAATCCTCCCTTCCCATGATTACTAGTCCTCTAGCATTCTCAAATTAGGGTGTTGCAGAATCTCTTCCCCTTCCCAAGTTGCATCTTCAACTGGTAAATTCTTCCATTTGATCATGTACTCTCAAATCACCTTATTTCTCAGCTTCCTCTCTCTCCAATCTGCAATACCTTAAGGAATTAACACCAAATTTCCTTCTTCATCCAGTGAAGGAAGCTATGGAGATGCCACAACCTACTGACCCAATTCCTTCTTGAGGAAAGACATATGGAAGACGTTATGAATCTTATTGCCCTCCGAAAGTTCTAATTCATATGCAACTTCACCAGTTCTCCTCACTACCTTATAAGGTCCATAAAAGTGTGGCTTAAGTTTTTCTGCACCACTTTTCTTCAATGAGGATTGCTTGTATGGCTACAAACACAGAAAAACTAAGTCTCCAAACTCAAATGATCTTTCAACTCTATTCCTATCTACATACATTTTTTGTTGGTTCTGCGCATGTTGCAAATTGTCCTTCAATGCCTTGAGAATATCCTGATAGTTTTGCATTGTCTCCTTGGCCTATGGGACCCTACTATCATCAAAGGCCAAATCTACAAATGATAAGGGATCATACCCATAGAAGGACTTGAAGGGAGACATGCCAATCGACATGTGCTAGGTGGTATTGTCGCAATACTCACCCAAATGTAACCATCTGATCCAAGCACACTGCTACCTTGACATATAATTCTGCAGATATCCCTTAATCCACTTATTTATTATCTCTGTCTAACCATCGGTTTGAGGATGGTAACTCATACTTGGTGTCAACTTTGTACCTACCAATCAAAACAACTCTTGCCAAAACATACTTAAGAATTTGTTGTCACGACCACTGATGATTGTCTTAGGGAGTCCATGCAACCTGAACACCTCTCTGACGAATAATTCTTCCACCTGAACTGTAGTGTAATTGGTAGATACAACAAAGAAATGGGCATATTTTGTCAATCTATCCACAACTACAAATATGCAATCCCTCCCCTGGACACGTGGTAGTCCTCTGATAAAGTCCATGGATATTCCTTCCCACTTTTGCTTAGGTATCAACAATGGTTGCAAAAGACCTGCAGGAAATGTGTGCCCTGCCTTATTCTATTGACAAGCCAGACATTCCCTAACATATTGTAACAACTCATCTTTCAAACCATTCCAGGTGAACCTCTCATGAATATGACAATATGTTTTGAAGAACCTTGAATGTCTTGTTAGAGGAGTATCATGCATAGACCTCATAATTTTAGCCTTCAACTTCAATCCTGGTATAAGATAAATTTTGTTCTTATAATAAATGATGTCACTGACTACTGAGTATCTATCATCTTGTACTCGTCCATCAATCAAATCATAGGAAAAAGTGTTTTTGACGTATTCAACCACTAATTGAGATTTCCAATCAGCTAAAATCTCAGTGAGAGAGCAAAGTGTTGGTTTCTTGGAAAGAGCATCAACAATGATTTCTTCTTCCCCTTAATGTACTCCACATCAAAGTCATATGCCTGAATCTTGCTCACCCACTTTTGCTTCCACTCATTCAAGTCCTTTTGCTCAAGAAAATATTTGAGATTGTTGTGATTAGTCTTGACCACAAATTTAGTCCCCACTAAGTACTACCTGAACTTAGCTAGCACATGCATAATCGCTAGCATCTCCTTATCACAAGTAGAGTACAACCTCTTAGTGTCTCTCAACTTCCTGCTCTCAAATGCAATCAGATGTTGATTTTGCATTAGAAATGCACCAACTCCCTGATCCAATGCATCACATTCTAAGACAAATGATTGTGTAAAATCTAACAATGCTAAAATTACACACGAGCTAATGACCTCCTTGAGCTTGTCAAATGTCACCTATGCCTCCTTAGACCAAAGAAATACACCTTTCTTAGTAAGGTTTGTCAAGGATGATGTCAACTGAGAGAAACCTCTCATAAAGTGATTGGGCCTCCAATTACATGTCCCATATAGAGTATCTTAGTCATCTCAAACTCACACTTGGAAGCTTTCGCATAAAGTGATTGAGCCTCCATGATACTTAACACTACATCCAAATGATGCAAGTGATCATCCCAAGTTCTGTTGTATATCAGAATATCATCAAAGAAGACCAAAACAAATTTCTGCAATTTCTCACGAAAAGTGTGGTTCATGCACGAATGGAATGTGGTGGGTGCATTCGTGAGTTTGAATGGCATGACCAAGAATTCAAAATTCTTGTAGTGACAATGGGAAGTAGTTTTGTGAACATCTTCTTCTCAGACTTGTATTTGATGATAGCTCGAACAAAGATCAATCTTAGAAAAGAACACGGCCCCGTGCAACTCATCAAGTAGTTCGCTGATCCTGGGAATAGGATATCTATTCTTTATGATTTGAGGAAAACATATTAGAACTGGGCGGGATGTGTCCCATGCTCAGTAGTTCCTTGATTGTCTTCTCAATCTCCCCCTTAAAATGGTGTGGGTGTTGATAGGGCGTAATTGTGACTGGTTTAGGCCCCTCCTCAAGCTCAATGATGTGCTTGAACCCACGATTAGGTGGCCGACCTGGAGGAATGTCTCCAAATATTATCCCATGCTTATCCAACACTATCTGGATGTCAACATGGTAGTGTGGGTTGCTATTTGAGGTAGGTTTGGTAGAAACAAAGCACTGTACTGCCCAATCCACCTCCCCATGTCTAAGTAAAGTGTCCATCCTCTTGGATAACACTACTCGAGGACCATCGTTATACATAGCCTTCAACACAATCTTTTTATCAACCATAAAATCCAACTCCATTCTACAGAAGTCCTGAATGTACCTCCCAAGTGACTGCAACCACTGCAAACCCAAAACTACATCAATATTACCAAGACTCAACACATAGAAGTTATTAGTCAAAGTGTAATCTCCAATCTGGATGCTAAGCTGGGGAACCATCTTGGTGCAATTCCACTGAAACCCATCTACTACAATCACATTGAATCCCAAAGACTCCTCAATCTGTAGCCCACGCTTCACCACTAAACCCTTATTGATGAAATTGTGCGTGGCTCCACTATCCACCAAGTAGACCATGCGTTGTCCCTTGATGACACCCTTCAAATGGAATGGATGAAGTCTAAGGACTCTGAATAGTGAGGCTATGTTGCTTTGGGGAGTCTCTCTGGCTCCAAAACCATCCAACTCTAACTATGGGGGTTGTTCCTCTTGTCCACTATCGTCTCTAGTACTAGTCTCATGACCATCCTACTCCTCATCCTTTGAGATGAACTCAATCAAATGAACCTTTCCTTTCCCAAGGCAACGGTGGTCACGATTCCATTGCTCCTTGCAATAGAAACATAACTATTTCTTGTGTAGCTCATTTCTAGATTCTTGATCAGGTTTTGGTGGGGTGTTCTTTTTATGATTATAACTCTTTTATTTTGGATGAAATCCACCGAGGGCCTTTCTCTTAGACTGGAAGGAAGGTGTAATCTCCAAATCAAGGGCTAGGCCAATGGCGTCATACAAGGTACTAGGCTTATGAGCCTTCACTAAACTCCTTAATTTGTCACTCAAACCCTTAATAAACAACATAGTAACATGCCTCTCAAACATATCAGGAACCATGACTGTTATCTTCTGGAACTCATTGATGTAAGTCTCAATATGTCCAATCTGCTTCAGCTAAGCCAAATCCCTATAGTAAACCTCAATATCCTTTTGATCAAAGCATGCAATCAGTTTATTGACAAAATCCTCATATGAATGTATCATGGCATGATCCTGAGAAACCAACCCATGATGACACTAGTCATATGCTACACCCTCCAGATGCATCATAGAAAATTGTATAGCCTTTTCTTCCTCCACAAGTTTCAAGGATAGGATTTGACATCTGTCTTCCCACTTCCATTGAAAGTTGGTAAAGGAATCTTATCTAATGCTTCCTTGTATTCTTTGGGTTGAGCACCTTGACCAGTTTGCCTTTTGAGACCCCTTTCTTTCCTGTCTAGTTTGGCTCTGGCCTTATCTTTCCATCAATTCATAAAATGATTTAGATTGATTAACATCCTCACATCAGGTGGAAGAGCTTTGTATTCATCGTAGGCCACCATGACATCAACAGTGATGTCTGCTTCTTCCTCCAATTCTAGAATTGCTTCTTACTCAATTTGCCTTGGCACAAATGTAGGATGTAAAGGCTAATTAGACCTTGTGCTCACTGTCCTAACAACATTAGTGGTTGTTCTATCACGATTTTCATGACCAACATCACTTTTGCTATGGCCACTGCTTGATCTACTTGATCTAGCATGATCCACTCTCATCCGACCCATAGCTATAATCATACAATCTTGAAATTGTTGTAGCATTTGTTTTTGCTGCTAGGAAAAGTTAGTCAAGAAATTGTCAAGCTGATTATTCAAATTCCCTTGCGGGTTTTCACCTTCTTTATTCCCCATCTTGGATTCAGTTTGGTTAATTTCAGGCCCTTCTTCCTATTGTCCTGACCTACTTCTAGTGAAATATCTAATAACCCAATTTCTCAACTAATCAAAAAGGCAACATGCAACGTTTTGGGTATCCTCCAAACTGACATGCAATAATGAATCCCCAATAGGCTAGTAGGATTCTTGGCTTTGATACCACTGAAATATCCTTTCCAAGAGATAAAATATCTATGCTAAATATTTAGTACTGCTAGAATTTTTCTTTAGGAAAATTGCACATAGGATAAAGTTGAAACTGATAATAACTTCATAACTGAGAATGCATGGAATTTTAAAGCATTTTCTGAGATTTATTATAATTCAATAATCATGAGAATCACCCAGAAACTTATTGAGAGTTGCAGAAAATAATAATGGTAGGAAATAACCATGAACCATTAATAACAATGAACCTAGAATTGGAGAATATCTGGAGAAAAAAATGATCATAACTTCTATTAGAACTCACGCCTTGATATGAGAAGATTTCCAAGTTGTGCGCACATATGAGAACAACCTCCTAATTCACGTGATATTTTGCTAGCAATTTATCTTGAGAGCAAGCCACAATTTTATTTACCAATGTGCATCAATTATCTTTCTAGCCAACACGTCCTTGAAAATTGCTTCTATCCCCCACAACTACTTCTATCAAACTTGCCACCTTGAAGAGCACATGTACCTTAGACGTTTCAAATAGTGCAATAATTAATGAGTCGGGGTTTTCGTCCCAATTAATACAGGCCCAGGGATTTCGTCTTGGAATCCTCTTTCCTCCATTGCTTTATGAGTAAATAAAAATCAATAACAATTTCTAAATACTCCTCTCAAACAAGTTGATCCTTTTTTATCAATGAAAGTTGCCATTTTTTCCAACTTTAAAGCAATCAATCCTTCAATGAAAATCCACTTTCTTCTTTAATCAAAAATCACTCAATCTTATACTTTCAAGAACTCGTCCTTTATTGAGAATCAGATTTAGGCAACTTTTAATTTATTTAATCACTAGTATGGAACGCTTAGTGAAAGGGTGGGCCCACCTTAAGTCATAATGAATAATTAAATAACTTAGTCGACTATAACTTTTTATCCCTTTATTTAATTATCCCCTAATTCTCTTGTAATTTGATGGATGGCTTAATGTGCAAATGCCAAGCATGAATGGCATAATAGAGAATGAAAAACAAACCCTACCAAATGAAATGCATATCGAAGTGAATGGGAAAAAGTCGACGATGGAGGGGAGTTGGGTAGTAAATGCACAATAAATGGGAGTTAAGTTCATCAGGACTGACGTGGTAGGAAATGGGCAAACATGTACCACACATCCACTATTAGTCCATGCCACTTTTGGACTTGAAAAAGTGAATTTTGGAAAGCGGTTTTAAAAATTTGAAAAACATGCGATAATTTTTTCCGATTAGATTTTTTTTTGGGTTGCCAGGTAGACTCTCTCGGATTTATTAAAAAAATCAGACCGACGTGTACTCACCTAACATGAAACTCTTACACAACATAACCCTCACCACCATCGGTCCCTCTTCGGATTTTCTACATATTTCCCCTTCTCTCCCTAAATATTCAACTTCAACGCAAGAAAAAATGTAGTTATTCCACTTCTAAAAGAAACTTGGTGGTGAGGGGTTTTAAGGCTAATATGAAAAGGGTGAGTTTCAGAAAACGAGAATTTAGGGTGTCCATTTTGAACCCCTCCGTTGTGTTTTTAAAAATACAAGATGATTTATTACCTCACTCCCTCCACAGGCGGAGGTAGGCTAGACGAGTTCAGGATATGGGTAGCATTAAATTGTCGGTGTGTTTCGATCTCCATAGGAATATAGGCTTCAATCCCCATTCTTGTCAATGGCGCCCTCATTCCTTTGTTAGAAGTGGCAGATGTAGCGTTGCTTCACGGTATAAAAGACGATCATCTGCTTCTTCGCCTTCTGAGAAAGCTAAAGGTAAATCTCCTACCCCGCAACCTTGCTTAAAGAAGGTAACTTACATTCCCAAGGTTCATGTACCGATGAAATTCAATGCCATTTTTCTGTGCAACTATATACGGGATTAGTGTAGCAAAAGGATAACAAGATAATGTTCTGTAACTATTAACGCTCTGGGTTCTCGCCCAGACAAAAAGATACCAAGATACACTATTCTTTCTTGTAATTATTTCAAGGCTTTGTGGCTTTTGGTGTTTTCCAAGGTTTTGGTGCCGATAGGAACGGGCACGGAGGAAATGGAAGCTGTTATAATCATAGATGTTTTGAGAAGAGCTGGTGCACATGTTACGGTGGCGTCGGTGGAACGAGATTTGCAGATTAAGGCTTCTTTGCGAGTTAACATTATTGCAGATACACTGATATCCTCTTGTGAACAAGACACGTTTGACCTTGTTGTTTTACCTGTACGGTAACTTTCTCATCTCTGTATCCAAATTTTTCATTATAAATAATTTAGTGTTGTTTCCGACGGTTTACTGTGTCTAAGTGAAATGCACCACACACATGATGAGATGGACATTATGACCATATAGTTCATAACATTTGATGCTCATTTTCGTCCACAGTAATGAATCTTTCATTATTTTAGTAATTCAGCATCGATGCTGATATTAGTTAGATTGTTGGACATTCATTTCCGTGTCTCTTACATATATCATCTCAGCGGGTGTTTCAGTTTGTCTATTTCTTTTGTTGATGATATGTTGTGACCTCCTTTGTCATGCTACAGACTTATTTAATAGTTTTTCCATAGGAGTTCCAATCTTGTAATGGCTATAAACTAATGTCAAGGATATTGTTTTTATAAATTATGCAAATATACATATTGGGTGCCAATCATGATAAAATGACCAGTTCTATCATCATTTGGTATCAAATATTTATACTGCAATTGCAGGGTAAACCATTTGTCCTTACACTTACAATCAGGTACAACCAAAACAATGAAAAAATATTAAATGCTCTAACAACCATAGAAGTTTCTCTATCAAACCAAATAAATCAAACATTTATAAAGCTTTAAAATGGCTCCTGCCTTTCCCATGAAACGGGTCAAACGAACTTGAGATGGTATGAAATGTTAGAAAGCTTGTCATCTCTACTTGTCAATTGATGAAATCCCAAATTGATTCCCATATCAGCAAGAAGATATGCAAGTTGATTGCCTTGCATCCTTAATATATCTAATGATGTGAAACAAGGTTCAACCTTTTAATATCTTCAACTGTTCAACAATTTTATGCAGTCTACCACGAGTCCAACCCTTACACCACTCTTTTGATTTTCCCAAATTAAACACAAAAAAGACTACTATCTTTCCGTGAAACTAACTATATAAAGAAGGTCCAGGATATCAGAAACCTCGTCATCTTTACCCATCAACTGATGAAATTCTGAAATGATTTTCATATTAAGAAGAAGATACCCAATTTGATTGCCTTCTATGTAACATTGAATAAATCTACTGTTGTGAAAACAAAGCTTTAGATTTTAATTTCTTCAACAATTTGAAGAAGGATCCAACATTGTCATCACTCTTTTCTCAATGATCTAATAATTACAAGAGACTCTTCTTCAACTAGGAGCTGTTGAATCACCTGATTGATAGCCAACCAAGCCTTTACCACTGCAGCTTCTGCCTTTGCAATATTATTGGAATTGGGACAAATATAGCAGGGAATGAGAGCAACAGTCTTACTGTAATACCCAAACCAGCCTTGATTGGGGTATTTCAACTTATTCCTCTAGACACCATCAAAATTAACTGTGCACCAACCTTGAGGGGGAGAATGCATCTAATTTTATTTCACTTAAAAGAAAAAGAAAACGAAAATCAAATATCCTTTTATGTTCTCTGAACAATTATTGAGACAGTCCCCATCTTGAACTCCAAAGTTTGATTTAAATCCTTCAAAGACATCAGAGACAAATTTTAGTTGGACAACTTATCCATATCTGCAATGAACTTGTATCTAATACCTCCAAGAGAGAAATTGAAATCTTTCTCCACGAGCAACAATCCTTAATTTGTCATGTCCCCCGAACTGGTAACACCCCAAATATGAAATATGGAAATACTAATAAGTAAAATAAACAAAATACAAAATATAATATATCCAAAATATATTAAAATTACATATATAAGGCTTTATTTAGTAATAAATAACTATAGTGTTGGCAT
Source organism: Sequoia sempervirens (assembly GCA_007258455.2). Classification (NCBI taxonomy): domain Eukaryota; kingdom Viridiplantae; phylum Streptophyta; class Pinopsida; order Cupressales; family Cupressaceae; genus Sequoia; species Sequoia sempervirens. The sequence continues at coordinate 727,860,092 of VDFB02058242.1, read as the reverse complement.
ATATTTGGCAACACATATAATATTGCCAATGGACGAATGTATCAAGCCTTCGCTAAGCTCTTTTTGGGCCACATAATAATTATTGCACCTGTTTAGACATGAGAGGTATTTCATGTAAGGAAAGCAATGGTCGATGCTACCATGAAGCCGTCCATGGTGCTCGAGCTATAGTCTAACTATCAACTTAATTATAAATCACCGCCACATTATATGTGTGAGTCAAGTCTTCGTGGGAGTGAAAATAAAGTGCTGTTTATTGAAGAAGGCTGAAGCCAACAGGGGTTGCGGGATGGAAATATAAACGCCATGCTTTTATTATTGGTAAATCAAAATCCTTCTTGCTCATGTGGCATTTGAAAAGTCAAATACAGACCTTTGAAGCTTGCTGCCGACTCCCTAAGCCGCTATATATATATTTAAGAAAGATAGTTGATAGGTTAATTCACCGACAATCGGAATATATCGTAATTTGGGTAAGGCGATGATTATTGTGAAAAGAAGCAGCAACGAACATAATAAAGAGCATCAGTTGTTGGGATGGCCGTCATCGGTTAAGAGCCTATGTATTAAGGGAAGACTTATAGGCAGCAAATCATAATTAAGGAATGACTTTTTCAAAGATAGCGATTGGTGAAGGAAGGAATGCGTCCCTTGTCAAGGGGTATAGTCAAGTGTTATCTCTCTTCATGGAGACTTAGGATAAAATAGAGCATGTAACATAAGGAGAAGGGGAGAGACATGGAGGATAGCTGAGAAAAGAGACGTATATCTGCAAATAAGAAATATAAAGAAATTACTATGTCCATGAGGAGTGGCATGGGACTTTCTGAGGAGTTGTGAGCGCAGCTATTCACCAACCATTAGTCTTGGGATCAAGGCTGCATTGAGTCTATTCTGCCATAGGAAGAGGCGACTGAAGTGGTGTAGCTTTGGTGTGAGCTTGCATAGCATAACATCCTTGTCACAAGGATGCTTTGAGTAGACGTCTAGCCCGGGTATGATGATTATTTGTATATACATAGATATAGGGAATAAGAGATATATGTCTGAGCAAACAAGAAGAAAGATAGAAACACATAGACTCAAAAATGTATCTATATTGCTCATGCAAATCTACAGATCCGGCACTCATCAGGTATGAGTTCCATCATAATAAGAATTAAGAGAATAACGTGTAGAAAGATTTCATTCAATTTAAATGTAGTGATACTTATAAATGTACTTTAATATATTATGATTTGTGAGAATATTGAATTATCTTATGAGGGATGAATATATTGAGAAATCAATTGACATGCTAATAATCGATAGAGAGAAGGAGACTCGTAGTGAGTACACTCACAGGGAACGCGTCTTAGAGCGACAATCTGAGGTAAGTGTCATCAACCATTTGAATAACATTGAAGATTATGTATTCTGGAAATTCAAATTGCTACATACTGTGAGGGATTTATGATGACTAACCTAAATCTTATTAGATTAAATACCAGTTGAATTCGTAAATATTTCATTCTGTGATGACTTGTGAATACAATTTAATATATCTAATGATGAATGAATGCGTAGAGCGATTTAACGATATTAATAGATGTATATGTCAATATAATGAACTTCATGTATATAGCATAAGTGATTGACAAACACCCTGAATAGATATAAAGGGATATAATTTACAAGAGTCCAATAATGATGCTTGCAGCAATTATTGAATATCATAAGCTACTGTGACTTTACTTTGAGAATAGACTTCGGGCCAAAATTCCCTTTCGCTAGCACCAATAAGGATAGGAAGTTTGTGAAGGGAAAGGCGAGTAAAATCGGTCCATTGGAAGGTCCCAAGACAGGTAGGAAACCTTGAGGGAGTCCAATTAGAGACTGTTCATGCACCCTTGGCATAGTAAACCTTCCATCCAATGAGGTTAGGAAAGAGGAAACAAGGTGAAGATCTATTCCGATCAAGAGTAATAAGTCATATAAGATTATGATGTGTTTTATGCACTAGATGATAATGCATTTATCTTATTCTTAAAATGTTCAATCTGAAATTGATTAATTTAATTTGGATTAAGAAACTATGTGTACTTGCATGTAATGCATAATGTGTGCAGGTCCTCAAGGCACATTACATGTGCAATAATTAAGTGTTGGTAAATACAAATATTTGTTCCTAACTTGGGAAAATTCTGTTTTTAAGACAAACTAGCCTGAGTTTAATAAGGGGACATTACATAATTCTTTATCATGGAAAATGCTTGTATTACGCTCCAACCAAGTGATCCAAAATGTCATAGTTGGGACCATATACCAAAGAGAAACAATTGTTCAACTGGTGAACCTTTGTTGTTGAGCTCCCAAAATCTCTAGGGAAGGAGGGAGACACCATGGAAATTTGAATTGACAAAGGAATGAATTCGAATGTGGCAAGAATAGCAGTGAAAAAGAAGATTGGTCACCTCCCTTGAGTCCCTTGTGCCCGAAGCAAAGTAAGACAAGCCCAAGAAACCCCTTATTGTAAGATTTTCTCAAGCGAGAACTTTGTCATGAATCACAACCCAAAGGAAGACCTTAGCCTTAGGAAGAGCCTTGGAATGGCAAGGTTTGCCCCAAACATTAGGATAATGTTGATTTGTATTGTCTTTGATCAAAATATTGTAAACGAAATTGGAAATGTTGGAGACTGAAAACAATACCTTTAAATGAATTCTTCTTTTTGCTCCAAGGAATTGGTAATGTCGGACAATGAAAACAATACTTCTCTTTTTGGGTTGGAAAACTGATAAATTTCTGACCCTTTTTCACATTCTAATTTGTAACACAGTAGTTTACAAATGGTCCTTACCCTTGCTGTACAAAAGATCAGTCATCTTTAGTTGGGGGGTTGATCTCTCATCCCTATCAAGAGAAGTCTCGCTTCATGAAGCTTCCTTCTTCAAATCCATGTGCTCTCTATCCAAATAACCTAAATTGACACCTTTAAGCTTTAAGTAAGGGGTTGACAAGAGTATATGTTCTTCTAGATAGATCTTTTTGGAAGGGACAAATAAGTGAAAATATTATTAGATAGAAGTTGTGTATATGTTTCTTCTTAACATATAACTCCAAAGTCGATCATGTTCCTTTTAAACTCTCATAGCAAATTTGCACTAAGAGCTTGATTAACTAGCTGAGACTTATTGATATCTGCACCTCTAAGATGAAAACACAGACACTTAATTCAGCCGATCAGGTTTGAGGATTGTCATGCCTCAAACCCTAGCTCAGATCAGCCTGGGCCCGTGTTTTAGACGCTTGTAAATTCATTCACATTACATCTGCCTTGTACCAGGTTCTTGCTGCATTATTTAAACTGAGATTTGAGTGATTGTATAATTGAAATTTTGCTACAGACTGTGTATATCAGTGCTGGAACTTCATTTCTGTGTTCTATGGAAGTTATTTGAATGAATTAATTTGCTGTTATTCTTTAGATCAAAGTTGTAAACCCTAGGAACATTACACAACCATAAGAGTACTGTTATTGACAATCTGAAGATGAGTCAAAGAATCACCATAAGAGGATACATTCAGGTATTCATTACAATTTCTGGCTTTGTTACAACATCCGCTCTTCAATTCTCCAACCATAAAGATAAAGAGGTAAGGTTATAAATACATTTTCTTGTATCCCACAGAAGGCTTTAACAAGACCGAGAGGGTAACTGTTAACTGAAACAAAGAATTTAAGAGTGTAATAAAGTTCTCTTATCCAATCATTTTGATGCAAAATCCTATTATTTGGACTCTGAAGGAACTTATGCAATCAGGACCGACAAACACAACCATATGCCTTCAATGATAAATTCTTATAAATACCCAAGCCCTGGTCTGGACTGAACATAGGTATGATGGTATGAAAGCTGTGATATTTTTAATACAACAATTATATTAATAACTTCAAAAGTCTTCAAAAATTTCAGAAGCTAGAGACTTATAATTTAATAAATCCCGATCTTGTCATGAACTAAATTATACATTACTTCTGATATAATTTCTGCATGGTGAATAAATTATAAATTGTTTTCCATATTTAGTGCAGCAAAACCACAAGATTATACAGTTAAGCATTAGCCATATTGCCACTTTTAAGATGTCACATTGCAGACAAA